>JAGSMS010000004.1:8422500-9672500 GCA_029286595.1 Bhutanitis thaidina | reverse complement strand
GCAATTCTCTTTACGATGGAATAACTACGTTTCTCACGTGACGGAAGCATTTAATGAACTCCGCTTTTCGAATGACTTAGTTGATGTCACCTTATGTTGTGATGGTGGCAAAATCAAGGCGCACAAAATGTTATTGTCTGCTTGTAGTAGTTACTTTAAACAAATATTCAAGGAAAATCCATGTCAACATCCTGTGATTATTTTTAGGAACTTCAAATTCGAAGATCTTAATGCAATTATTAATTTCATGTATCACGGTGAAGTTAATATATTTCAGGAACAATTGGAATCCTTTCTTATAACAGCTGAACTTTTAGAGGTAAAGGGCTTGACTGACAATTTAGAAGAAGAAACATCTAAAACTCAAATAAGATTGGTAAACAATACTTCATTGGACTTAACTTCAAAATCAGGTAGAACAAATGAAGATACAATACCTATTCCTTCTGATGAGCCTATTAATCTTGCTACAATACATGCTACTAGGGATGAATACATTCCAGAGGTTAACTCACAAAAAAATTCACTAGATACAGAATTCCAAGTTGAAAATGTAAGAACTGAAGATAGTACGAATGTCAGGATGAGAAGAAGTTCATTACCAGGTGATGAAATGCAAGTTGACACACAGTCCACATCAGCTGAAGATTTGTCCGAAAAAAATGCTGGTTTGTAGAAGTATTTATGACTATGATTGTACCTACATGATTCTGCTTATCAAGCTGTAGTATAACCTTTATTGTTTTTCCCTGCTTAGTTTTACAGAAGTAAAAAAGGAACATGATAGTTTAAGATGAAAAACATAGTGTGATTAAGAATTAAAAATTTTTAAGAATTTGAGTGTATTCTAACACTATCTTACAATATGGAAAGTACTTGCAAAACTAGAATTTCCTATTTCGAAGATTTATATTTATAATGAGGGGTTATGAAATACTGCCTGAGATTGTTCAGTTACACAAAACATGAAATTTATCAAAATTAAATGCAAAATTTTGAACATTTGTATTTAATACAGTTAACTGTTATTATTAAAACTAATAATGAATAATTAATTATAAATATGTATTTTTAAAATAGTAATTTTATATCTTTCTTAGATAAGAAAAATGTTACTTTCACTGTAGGAGGAACAATTCTTATAATTGGCAATGACTCATGTGTGATGTGTTGCAAGAACAGAAATTTAAACAGTAATAATCTGTTACAACAAAATTTTTCTTTAAAATTACTTATGCTGAAATCATAGAGGTTAAAAAGCAAAGAAAAACATCTTGAAAGCAAGTACAACACATGTACAAGAAAATACTCAAGTCTGCAATAATGACTGTTAGTTTTTCTATGATATCATCATAAATTTTTTGTATCTCTGTGTTTCAGATTCAGATTTAGCTAAGTTTCGATGTCAGTTATGTCCAAAGGGGTTTAAACATCCAACTTCTTTAACTCTTCATAAAGATTCGCATGCGGGAAAAACACAATGTCCAGTCTGTCACAGATCTTTTTCACGATCTTATGATATGAGGAGCCATTTACAAAGGATTCATCAGGGAAAACAATTGACTATCAAAGAGATCAGGTACAAGGGTAATAGTGATACAGTATCAAAGCCGTTTACATCATCTAATATATAGTATAAATTGTAACAATAATTGCTGTAACTAAAGCAGACTATGCAAACATGCCTTTACTGTACTGTAATTTACATATGTATAGCTTATTTACAGATTATGTAAAATGTGTAGTGATAATATTTATTAAAATTTTTGTAAGTCTCAAATGAAGTTGCTCATTGCTGTAGCTTTTGCTATTTTTATACTAGTCTTAATTAATACTGTTTTTGTGTATAAAGTTGTTTCTATTATCATATTTGTTAGTTTTATTAAGAATTTTTTCAGAGAAACGCATAGTTAACTTATACTATTATGGCAAATATCCTAGCAAAAATATAAAGAAGTAAAAATTATGAAGGATCCCACATACAAGAAATATATTGTTTTTACCTTTTTTTGTTTTAGCTTTATTGTAAAAACAGTAATGCATATAAGTAAAAACTGTGTGCATTTATAGGGCAAACTAAAGTAAAACAACAAATAAAATTCGGCAAAGTGTGAGTTTGGGTTAATGAAAAACATAATTCTTTATTTCTCAATTGCAGGTCTGCTTAAAATAAATTTTATGTTACAAAGAAATTGGGTTTGATACTCTCATAATCTAGCTATTCTAATAGCATAGTCGACGCAAATATATTAAATTCATGGTATATAGCAGCAGTGGCCAACCCTTTTCAAAGCAAGTCCGCAATGAAAAATTTACAGCGGGGTGGGCGCATGTTTTTGTTTGAAGAAATAAACATATATTAGCATAACAATAATATAATAAAATGATTATAGTACATGGTAAATGGTAAATAAGAAGTAAACATAAACATAAAAAAGCTATTATCTTCTTTAATGAGAAAGTTGATACTGTACTGTCTTCACACAATTTTTCGTAATCAGGACTATAATTTAATACTCCTGTTTTTAAGCAATTATTCAAATTTTCGTCCGTAAGACGATCTAAACTTATATTTAATAAATTGCATGGAAGAAAACGTGGCTTCACTTAGATAAATCGATCCAAAAAAAGATTTTAGCTTCAGTGTGAAATTTTTTAATGTTGGATATTTATGTGAATTAATAAATATCCAAAATGTCTTGTCCATGTTGTATAATTTGTAATTCTAAATTTAGTTTTTATATTATTTTTTTTTAATTCATCACTTAAAATGAATAATATTATTATGAATACATATTAAAATGAAACCTATGAATATGGGTAAACCTATGAAACCTGGTATATAGGAATATATGTTTGCAGGGATTTTGATGGAACTGTTTGTAAAATATTGCTTATGATTCCAGAAGTACTATAGGTAAAAGTTTGAAAAAGTAAAGTTTGTAGTTCAATCACGCATGTTAATTTTACATAACAAAAGAGCTTATATTGTTTCAACACGTTAAGAATATAGGACAGACCGGATAGTAACGAAATTAGGCAAAGGTGAAGATGATCATAATAAAATATTTTTACTATGGTTATCTCGCAGGTCAGATCACGGAACTGAGAGTTTTGTCGGTGTGATACAGAAAGGAGTTTTGTTGGAGGTACATCCTAAGAGGTGCAACCGTCGACATCTGTGCGAGCTTGTCGCTGTCCCGAGGCTTCGCTTCAGTATGTTATCTCCAGTTGTTCGGCGCTTAGTAACCGAGTATCTGCACTGACACAATCTAGTAGCCAGGATTCTATAACAGGAGCACGCTGAAATATGGTTTCTTGGAGCGGAGACTGCCTTACTATGATGAGTACTCGTCGGAAGCCGTGCTCGAAAATGACAGCGCCAGGCTCTATTGGGACCAGCCCTTTATCATGGAGAGGACAATTTTTGCGAACAAGTTGATATCATGCTCATGGATCGGGCTAGGTCAAGAATATTTTTTGTTTGTGATGTAAACATTCCACATGACGGGAATCTCTTGAAAGTCGAAACAGATATGAAGGCAAAATATCTGAACCTGGCTCACGACGTAACCGACAAGCGAGGTATGCTGACCGAATTATTCCGATAGTCTGCTCTACGAATGGGTTAATCTTAGTCAGCCTCACGGGACATCTGAGGCGGCTGGGACTTTGCGGTGCACTGCGGTGATGGACCGCTCTGAGCTCAAATGCAGAAGGCGGCGCACCTAGATACTTCTCGCATGGTTCGCCGGTTTCTATCCCTTTCCCCCTAAACCACGGCTGTTGGGTCTCCCCTGCTGAGGGCTTCCATTTGGATGGTTTTATTTATTTACTTTCTACGTATTTTTTTAATAAGCTAATTTATACTTTTATATTTTATATGTATATATATATAATATATACACCCAGCCAAATGTAAATAGCCTCAAATAATAATATATTGTACAATTACACACGTCATCCAGTCTCAAACTAGATTTTCCTGTGTCTTGGTAATTGGATGGTGATAAGATAGATATACATATACCTGCATAGATTCATTATTATAAGATATAGATAGATATATAAGAGAAGAGGGGCCTCACCAGATTTTCATTAAGGAGTTTTTGTATTATTTAGTAAATTTTGTAGGATCGTTTGTAGAATTTGTTGTAAAATATATCAAAAAATTTACGAATATTGAAGTGGCTCCTTAATTCAATAATAATGTAAATATTTTTGTATAAAAATATAATTTAGTAGTAATCGTGTTTGATTACTAACAAATATATTGTCCTAGTGGTTCTGATATTCAGAATGATACACTACTTTTAGTTTTTGGTAAATTATTACTCAATATATTGATTTATATCATGTAATACTAGCTGTGTTTGATTATATGACATAAGAATTTAATGATTAGACATTTTATCTTGCTCCTCAATCTTGGCTGTATTCATCTTGATGTTTGCCAAACCACACAAACATTGAAAAGAAATGTCGACTAAATATATGTCTGTAGTTAAATATTGTACAGAATACCGTGAAGTAGAGGCATCTTGTGCTTCTGCGTTTCATTCGGTGAGTGAGGTAACCGGAGGACCACTTCCTCCTCCCCATCTCTCCTTCTCCTCCTCATCCTCTCTCCCATCCCCCAAATATCTTCAGCTTCTCTTGTGCTCCAGATGTACGTGGGTGACGGCAATCACTTACCATGCGGTGAGCCGCAAACTCGTTTGCCACCTATTGCATTAAAAAATGTCTGTAATTCGGATGATTTTTTGTTAATTCTTTAGAAACGCATTGAAGACGATGACTATATTATGTGGTGAATAAAATTAAGATAAAAACGCCTATAAAAATAAAATAGGTTTTTGGAGCTGTAATGAGGTGGATTTGTGAGTATTTTATTATAATACTGTTGACTATTAATGATATTATTTATTATAGTTATTTGCAGTAATATGTTATGTCAGAAATGAATGAAACTGAAAGCATGCTACAAGAATATTCTAGAGAGATCTACAAAATTAAAGAGCACACAAGTGCCTTGCAAACTTGAGCAGAACAGACTACAAGCAGCACCTGTTCACAAGAAATGACGCAAGTAGCAGTCATCACCCTCCTAACCATATTAAAAGGTGGACGACCCAATACACAAATTTACAAATATATTTTTCTATTCATAACAAATGTAGGCCTCAAATTGATCACTGGCACACCCACTGAGTTTGCACTATTTACCGGGACCATTTTGATTTTATAATACAACTAAGATAAGACAAATACCAGCATGCTTTCCTTAAGCATAAGGTTTTCATTTACAAAGCAAAGTTCCCATCTAAAGCATTTGATTATGTTTGAATCAAATGCTTTTTCTCGGCTCCGAAAACAATCTCAAATATGGAAGAGAGGCATTTTCTCAGCAGTGCGACATTTACAGGCTGGCTATCGTTTTTATTAATAATTAACAAACAATTGAATAACGTACATGATTACTGATTAGATACTAATGAAATGCTATTTATATCAAAAAAGCAATTTTTTTTGTTGGTAACATTTACCCTATAATATGGTTAGTCTTAAATGGATTTCAATGAAATTTTAAAGTTAACAACATTTTGCAAAATTGTGAATATGTTCAGTGTTTATATGCATATATTTAGTAGACATTTATGTTAAATGTTACTGTGGGTGGCGTAAGATTCCATGACGATTTCATGTGCGTTCCGCTCAAACACCAAGTTGAATAAACAAAGATTGAAGAGCCGGATAAAATGGGTATTATCCTTATGCCATATAATCGAACACACCTCATAGGTTATTTAGGTAGTTACTAATTCACCAATATGTGGTAACTAAATTCGGAAATCATTTACCGAACACCTTGCACGAAGATTCATGCCTATGTGTATAATTTGAGGAGGCACACTTAAGGTATTGTATCGTTCTGAATATTAGAAGCCACGATATTTAGTAGACACACTAAATATATAATTTTTTTTAAAAAATGCTCACCGGTAACTTTTCGTGAAGTACGAGGCTCCGAGTTTGAATTGAGGAGCCACTTCTAAATTCCAGACCACATTCACACTCCTGAATCTGTACACTCCTGCATCGAGATGCAAGATGATGTCTCTACAAGTAGAGGTATGTTGCATTTGACAGAGGGTAAAAAATTACTTAAATTTTTCACTGGCTTGAAATACGTTTTTATAGAAGGTCTCTCTTACATAAGGCAAATTGAAAGATCTGTAAGGTCCCGCGAACACATAGATGACGTGAAACATCGACGCTCTAGAAAGTCTGCAGTCTGTAATCGTATCCTAGACCACTAATCCTTGCAAAAGAACACCGATTCCTGCAAAGGATGATTCGCTAGGATATTGAAATCAAAATCATCGTAACTTCAATAGAGAAGATGAATGGATACTACCACCGGCTTGGAATCCTGTAATAAATAAAATTAAATCTAAAACCAAGCATACCACTACACTACTTCAAGATACTGTGAGCACATTCTGCATAGATCGGATCAAAATTAATAATTAAATGCTGAAGGTAACTCGAGTTGACCTCGAGTAACACCTACGACCCCCGTGACCACAAGTGCTAAAGCACTCGGAAACGTCGGTCATATAAAAACAAAAATTTTGCGATATAATATATATGTCACATATCGTAAATAATAGTTAATTTCAATGGTGTAGTGTTCGCGTAAATACAAGAAATCATTATTGTGATATATTTTGTGGAATAGCGCATAAGGCCCACAGAGATTCGAGTTCGATGATCGATGATACATTCCCATGTATATGCTCATATCAATGAGTTTTTCGAAACGGACATATGATTTGTATCATTGGTACGTTTATGATAGAATAACCTACTTTTATATAGTTATCATTGTTCTTTATTAAAATTTAAACATTGTAATTCACACAGTTCCTTCGAAATACTTTGGGCACAACACCAATTTTACCACAACGGTTTACCACTTCTATCGTGATGTGCATAACCTCTAGCTATGTGCCCATAAGCTAAAAACGTCGTATATATCGCTCCAGTAGGTACTTACAATTATCTAAAAATAAAACCAAGTACAATTTCATAAGATGTTGTTATATATAGATATGGTTCTTAGTTAAAGAAAGTCAGGTATCATATATATCAATGCTAACTTCTGCAGACCTAATGAAAGTGTAGTAGCCATATTTTACACAGTAGTTTAGAGCAGTCAATATCACCTTTTGCTATTTTAAAGAGGAAACAGAGATTTCGCCGTTCTTATAAAGGAAGAATATGAAAATGTTTACAACGAAGAGTATAGTTAAAAATGTACTTTTTTTTTATCATGAATTGTAGAAAGTGAAAAAACGTTATGGAATCTCTCAATAAATGTCGTATTTTGGATTCCGAATTTCAGAGGTATATTGCAATTGCTGCGGACAAAAGCATAAGAAAGTGTAAAGTCATTAATAAAAACTAAACTAAACAAAATAATAGTCAGATGTTAGAAATTGATATCTATCTAGAGTCACTTGCGAGTCAGGTAAGTTGCAACAAACGCCTTCGGCTCTCTCAAATTTGCGCACACCAACACCCTTAAAGAATAAGATTAAAATGGATATTGACACAGAGCCATTGACGCGGCTTGAGTTTAAGACAACTAGAAGTACATGAAGCACAAAGTAAAATGCCAATAAGTACATTGAGACAAGCAACCATACCATCAGTAACTTTCCGAACTATGAACAATTCACCAGACCACAGTCTATTGAACAACATCAATTAGGAACTTCTTCGAAGAACTCTTTTCTTTCTTCAGTACCATTCGTCATGAAACTTCTTTACGTCCAGTACGTATATCATGCTACAGCTGGAGAATATTCAATTGTCTGACTGTTCTGCAACTACTGCTTCTGCTAGAAGAAGAAGCACACCAGTACTGGTTGTTGTTGAGAACAATAGGCTGGAATTTGTCGACGATTACGTATACCTGAGACAAATTGTCGGATTAGATAAGCATAACTTCAACCCAGAAGTCAATCGACGAATCCAACTTAGCTGGGCTGCGTTTAGGAAACTACGTCATATTTTCTCGACTAGTATACCGCAAAACCTTCAGAGGCAAAGTATACAACCAATGCGTGTTGCCAGTGATGACTTACGCAACCGGGACTTGGTTCTTTACTGCAGGCCGTACGAGGAGGCTCAAAGTTGCTCAGGGCGCTATGGAAACGGTTATGCTCGGTGTTTCTCTGCCCGATAGAGTCTGCAACGATGATATCCGCAGCTAACTAGATTAAACGAAATAGCCGTAAAGATCAACAAGCTGACGTGGCAATGGGCGCGACATAGCTCGCAGAACTGTCAACCGTTGGTGAAAAAAGATACTCGAGTGGAAGTTACGTACAGGCAAACGCAGTGTGGGACCCCCACAAGATGGAGTGACGACCTGCTCTTTGTTGCGGGAAGTCGATGGATGCAGGTGGCTCAGGACCGAGCTTAGAGGCAATCTTTGGGGACGCCTATGTTCAACAGTGGATTTGTGATAGGCTGAAATGAAACTAATATGATAACAGAGTCCTCACTTAATCGTCAACTCGTCAACAAATGAAATACTTTACACACTTTGCGAATATAGGGTGTGCACGCCAACCCTGTACGACGACTCTCAGATGTGTGCATCGGCCTAATGTAGTTCCAGCTTAAGACTTCCCTAGTGAGGTATTACTTTACTCTTTGCTTAAGACAATGACAGACTCACTGCCTGTCAAGTTATACCAAATAAGCTCTGGTAAAAAATGGGTTGAAACGATAACATTTCTAGATCTTCTGACCACCTCTGTAGTAAGTGAACAGTGGAGAGATGAAACAGGATTTATCTTGATATAACAAATGTGAAAGTTTACGTTTGTCGTTCAATCCAGCTTAAAGGACTGTACGGGTATTTTTTTTATTTTTTTTATGGAATAGACGGCAAACGAGCTAGCGGTTCACCTGATGGTAAGTGATTACCGTCGCCCATATACATCTGCAACACCATAGATGCTGCAGGTGCGTTGCCGGTCTTTAAGGATATTTGGGAGATGGGAGGGAAGAGGAGGGGAATAGGGAGGGGATGTGGGCCTCCGGTTACCTCACTCACCGAACGAAACGCAGAAGCACAAGATGCCTCTACTTCACGTCGGTATTCTGCGAGGCCGTGGTACCAATCCGGTCGAGCCGGCCCATTCGAGCAGCAGCTAAAGCCGCCGCTTGGCTCTACCACGTTTAACGAAAGTAGTAACGAAATTTGGCAAAGGTGTAGATTATCCCATGAAATTGTATGTAAGATTCTGTTGGCGACACCGCATTTGAAAACAAATAAGTCGTATGTTTCTAGATACTGATAGATACGTCACAAATAAAAAATAAAGTTATAAATTTGTAAAACATTTAACTAGAAAATAATGTTAAATATAGGAGTTTTATTTTATTACTTTAGCGATGGAATATTTTTTAGTTTTATTATATGAATAATAAGCTATTAGAGTGGTAAATTATATAGGAATATCAGTATAATATTTAAATAAATTAGTCAGATACGATATCTTACAATCAAAATGTATGAAGTAACTTTTTGAGCAGTTTCATAAAGTAAATTTATCTGATAAGAAATGGGAAGTTGAGCGTAAGGGGTCGTATAAGAATTGGTCCAAGACCTCGCGACGTGTGCCTACGCGGACCGCTCGCACTCACCTCAAAAAATTATGAGGAAGCTTTGGTCTTGCACTATGGAAAAATTGTCTGAATCTCGCTAATAGTAAAGATACTAGGCATATATTATGTTAGTAGTTAGAAGAAATAAAAAGAAGAAAACTGGAAAAATCTTGAAGCAATATATCTGCTTGATTAGGGACAGTAGTTGTCGCATATTTAACTCGCGGGCCTTCTGCTCACGAGCCTCTTCCGCCGCTGGGCCGACGGCGTATCTCAAAACTGTGGAAGTCTTAGTCGGTATGTCGTTTAAAATATCCATGCAGTCTGTGGATTATATGGATATACATTTCATACATTGCTCTTTTGAGATGTAACGATAAAACGAAGGGCTATGCTCGCGCTGACGACTAATCGTCATGCGCGAGCATAGTTTTGCGCCGACCGAACCCAGCGTAGTACCTCGTCAGAAAGCTAAAGTTTGAAGACCTTTTTATCTCAATTAAGAGTTCTCTTGAAGACAAGATATGGAGTATTATACAATGTATAATACCTGCAGTCCTTTAGCTACTACGGTTTCTTTCAAATAGTTAAAATATAATACATTTTTGGTAACAGATTTGTTCATTTAAATTTAATTCAAATTAAAAATAAATATATTAAGTAATTAAATTAATTGATATTGGCACATCTAGGTTTATTTACGATGTTTATCGCCATAAAGAAATTTTATTGGTAGGTATAGGTGAGAAAAAGTTACCTGCGGCTTTCTCACCCCCGTTTATGTACTGTAAAATGAACTTTCACATTTGTGAAAGTAACTCATTTGAGTTACCATCACGATTCTTCTTACCTAACGCCTGTTATTTTATTTAACTCGGTATAATGGTAATTATTGTAATAAATGTTTAGCAATAATTACGTAATATTTTTGCTTTAGACAAAATTTGTATTAATATTCCGGATTGCAATGATTATAACATTTATTCTTGTCTAGTAGAAGGATGTAATGATTTCATTTTCTGTGCACGCTTTTCAGTCGGGTTGCTTATCTAAATACCAGACACCATTCCCATAAAAAAAGACTAGCACGTTAAACTCAGCTGCCCGTCATGGGTCTGTGTATTGGTTATTTAAGATGTATATTATATATCTTTGATATAGTTATATATTATCTATCTTTGAAGATGGTTGATCCACCATCAGTCGGACGACTTGAGTCATTAGTGAGACAGAGATGATGTTCCGTTATCCCTTGTCGAATCTTACAACACATACGAGAAGAAAAAGGATTGCAGATTTTTATAAGCAGCCAGTAATCATTAATGATTACTGATCAACATATTGTGGATAATCGGAAATGGCTAGTCTATAGATATCTGATCATCTAGACTTCATCAGGCTGTTAAACCTATTGAGTACAATAATAACCCAACAGTATTTTTGCTTTTTGCCTTAACGGACTTTTCTTCAATTTTTGCTTTTGTTTTGTCACAGAAAAAAATATCTATTTAATTTTTAAGCTGCGTGGTAGCTCAGAGGCCAGAGCGCTCGCTTTTAGTTTCACAGTACGCTAGTGATACCGGAATCACTAAAATTGTTAACTGCAATTTCGAGCAGAGAATTGAATATAGCGACCTGCGTGTCTGAAAAATAATAAAAATATATATTCGAGGACATGCAAAGTTTGCCAAACCGCACTGGAGCAGTGGGGATTTCAAAAACCTTCAATACTTATGTATTTTTAGTAAATTACCTATGTGACCAACAAGCAGGCACTATAAATTATTTACGTAAATTTAAGTTACAGTAGAACCTGTTATATGTGGGCATGTATGTATGTACGTAATGCATATTTATAATTTCTTAAAAGATTGCAAATTGCTGAAATATCTAAGATGCTTCAACATTAGTACCTACTAACTAATACATCGCAATTTACGTTGCAACGCGTGTGTCGGAGTTTGGAGTAGATAGATATCGCGAAATAAAGACGAGAAGAAAGGGGAACCAGTGCAGCTTAAGCTAGGGGGAGCAAACCGATGCATGCTTCTGTAGACTAGCCGGGACGGGGTGATACAGGCGAGGGTGGCGGGGGCCGTGCGGGCTGCGTTCGATACACGCGCGCGCCGCGGACTTCTCAAATTCAGTCGCTTTTTGACGCTCCTTGCGTTCAGTCAGTGACGCAGCTAGCCGTCATATACCAAAACTACGATATCGATATTTTACAACCATATCTTTAAGTACGTATGTCATTATGATTTTACTTCAATATATAGTTTATATTAATTGTACATAACATTATAACGCGTTAAATCATAAGACAGATATATATAAATACGTTTTATTAATTTGTTTACATTCGGATCACATGTTTACTGTTATATCGAATAAAGGTGTTGTGAATAATATTATTTGTGTTTGGTTTGTGTGTTTGTAGTTGCAAAATATAGATAATTTTTTTTTTATTTCATAATTGAAATGATAAACTTTTCGAATATAGAGAAATATCAACTGTTGTTAAAATTCAACTAGATTCCACTACTTTTGAAATAATGAGTTTAATTACGTGTAGTACAGTGAAGTTCGTCTGAAATAGCGTGAGCTTAATCACTGAATTATTAGTGTGTTAATATTTAATGGTGTGTCGTGATGGAAAGCGCATACAGTCGAGATTGGCTCGCAAAACGTCGCGCGACGGCGCAACGGGGGTATTGATCGGCGGCGGCGGTGGGTCGCGAGACGCCGGCGTTCCTGCCTGCCGCCTAAATAAAGCTCCGCATGTGTGCCGCCCTACGTCGATGCCGTCGCCTCCGCCACCGCCGCCGAGCCGACGCGTTATTTGCGCTACTATGCAGTGACACATGATTCAATTATTCTAACACTCTCACCGTTGTAATTTACTGTGCTGTTATCGCTGTTTGTAGCTCCTATATAACTAATATCTTCATAATTCCTGAACGTAGTTATTAGTAGTACTCGTAGTAATTTCAAGGTCAAATAACAATTGTCCATTAATTAGCACAATTTTTTGGTTTTTTGCTTATTTTATTAAGTTTCTTTTAGTTTTCAAGTTATTGTTTTAGTGATTAACGCATTACCTTTTCTTTTAGGTGGAAATGTTGGGATAAGTGAAGGAAGATACAAGTGAGAGCCATGGCGCGCATCGTGCTGGCGAGCGGGGCCTTGCTCTGCGCCCTTAGCATGACGCTCGAGACTCGCGCGCTCACAGTCCTGCCGCACGACGTCCGCCCTGGCCATGCCGTACGCCACTTCGTAGGAAATTATTCGCTATACACTCTGCTGGATCCCGAATACGCATCTTACTTTACGCTTCTAAACGATGGACTTCTAATGACAACCGCCGATCTGGCGCCTTTACTTGATCAGTCGTTAAATCTTGCTATTTTAGAACAGACTCCATTTAGTTGTTCTGCCCATTCGGTACATCTACTCGTGGTGGATCGGCGAAAAATGCTTAGTTTTCCAACATCTAATGGATTACGCGGTGAGATTGCTGAAAATGCACCAGCAGGATCAGTTATTGATCTCCCGCCGATAAAGGCTGCAGCATTGCTCAACGTAGGACCGGTAGCTTACAAAATAATTAAAGGAAACGAAGATGCCTTATTTACTTTACGGGATAAGGCCAATAGTGAAATACCTGAGGTTGCATCAGTAATTACTGAAGGTGATGTGGAGATAATTGCCATGAGGCCTCTTGATGCCGAAGTTAAGTGTAGATACGATTTGGTACTCCAGGCAACAGATTTAAAGGGGGCGAACAAGGCAAGTCTTCCTGTAAGAATAGAGGTAACAAATGAAAACGACCATGAACCAATTTTCGAACAGGACATATATTACTTTGCTGTTAATGGTACTTTAGATCAAAACAGTGATAATGGCACAGCACACTGGAAAAGGTTTTCAAATATTGGCAAGGTGCATGCTTATGACGCTGACGGTGATCGAGTATATTATTCTTTAAAATCATCTAGCAATCTTGCAGTGATTGTACCCCAAACAGGAGAGCTAATTCTTGCCGGTGAGCCTCATAATCACGAAGCTGAATTGCAAGTTATCGCACACGATACCGGCTCTCCTCCACTTAAAAGTCGAGTTGCTCATGTTTTCCTAGAGTTCGTGATACGAGAACAGAAAGATCTTCCCGCATTGAGTCGTCAAAAGCGGCGTGTTACCCGTGCTGTTCGTCCAACAAAGCGTATTGAATTCACGGAGGCTGACGGTGAAGTTGAGGGACGTGCGGTCTTCACGCTAGAAAAAGAAACTGATCGTGAAACATTTAAAATTCGGGACGAAAATCCGTGGGTTACTGTTGAACCTAGTGGTGTAGTGAAAGTTAAAAAGAAGTGGGACTATGAGGAGTTGGGGCCTGAAAAAACTATTGACTTTTGGGTTACCATCAGCAACGCGGGAAATGGAGGTAAGTTCAAGCTTTAATAATAAGAATAATGTTAATTCACATACTAAATTTTTAACACGTGCTAAATGTTTACATACTCATGCCTTGATGTCTGGTAAAAAAATGTATAGTTTGTCTGTCTTTAATATACTATGTAATTATTGTTTTGTGGTTTTTCTACCTAAAGTGTAACTATCTATATAGCAGCTATTAAATGCGATTTTATGGTTACTAGGTGTCGACGTTAGACCAGTAATGTTAATCTATTCAGCGGCATGATTTTTAATAAATTCCGTATGTTTTTAGAATCAACATCTTAGTGTGAGTTGCATTTTTATACTTTTACGTCAATAAAGTCTTCATTTTGGAATTAAATGTTCATGTACGTATTTTCATGTTAGGCCTACACCTGCCGAAGCGAATGGGGTAGTCGAGCGTAACATTGTGTCGACAGGTTCGACGGTTGTGATGGTCACGGGAAATAGAAATGTTTTTTTTTTCGATATTCACATCACGTTCAGATAATGACCGAGTGATTAGATTTAATTATAAAACTACTAGCTTTCGCCTGCAATTTCGCCTACGTGGAATAAAATTATTTAGCTTTCCAGGGATAATTAGTAGCTATACCAAATTCCATTAAATCGATTCAGTGGCCTTCAGTCACAAAAAAATTCCCTGTGTCATCATTCCCTGATAAAATTATGCCATATTATTAGGTACCCCATTTTTTGTTAACTCACTTTCTCGTCTGTTTGTTCGGTACACATTTTTCAATCGATTTGAGACTTAAAACTTGACTATTAATAATATATTAGTAAAACACTTTAGTTTTAATTAAAAATTATTTTGACGTTGTTTCGTTTATCCAAGACATGGTTACCAATAAACGAAACCATGATCCCCGCAGGTCCCAGCAATGTAGCTATCAAAACGTAACAGACAGGTTAAACAGAGTTATTTTCACATTTATAATATTAGTAGGATAGTCGTGTGTGTAGTGTTTTATTGTAGATTGTGCTTGGTTTATAAGAAGGAAAAGGTTGTTAATCATTCAAATACCTATCTGAATTCAGCGATCACGGAAATATGTAACATTATGTTACATACTTAAATATTATTGTTTTTTAAACCAAAAGTTACCAACTTTAATGAGTATTTTTTTTAGGATTAAATACTCCCGAGTTAATAATCCATCATTTCTTAATGATCGTACAAAGGTACATAACTGCTAGAAGTGTAAGAGGGGAATATACCATCGCTTTTTTGAATTTGAATTTGAGTAAATAAGTTCTTTAAGAACAACTGTTTTTTTTAGTAAAACGTATTTTTTTTTAGTAAACAAAAATGAACGTCTGTATCTGTTGTGTAATTTAATTACAGCGTACAAGGGTGTTTATTAGAATGCTCATTAGAGAAATATAAATCGTAAAATATACGACGAAAGATGATATATACTCGTAATAGAGACAGGTTGATGCCGCCGTACAGAATGCGTTGAAAATCAGGGACCTGTCGCACGGTCCCGAATACCTCGTCTTTGATTCTTTACGCTGCAGATCACGACGCTCGGATGGAATGTAATCTGTTGTTTTTTTTTATTATTATTCCAATGAAAAGTTTATAGATTTTAAATATGGCTAATTAAGTTTACATCCAAATCAACTGACTATATTTGGCCATGCTGTTAGCGTTGAATAAAGTTCCATGGCTCAGAAGATTGTGTTGGTAAATGGTTCACGACGACATTGTACCCGACATGACACGGATGTTGCGTTTCTGAAACCTAAATCATTATTATTATACGCTTAAAAAGAAGTTATTGTAAAGACATATTTTCTTGGAAAATTAATAGGTAATATAAAATACATGCATTAATCACATCTGCGATGCGAAAGTGGCCGGCATATAACAGAATTTTTATTTTATTTCTTTAATTGTGACTAAATTTAAGGATTATTTCATAGGCACAGTGGGTGGCCGATACTCCCATGCTGCCATCAAAAATGCATAACCTAATCCTTACTTTATTTGAAATAGGACGATTTTCAGCGTGTTAACGTAATAATTTTATCTTAGTTGTGATGATAAAAGATTTTATGTTATTATTACAAATTCTGGTTATAATCATAATTGATACATATAGAGCCCTATGTTCAGCAGTGGACTTGGGACAGGCCACAAAGCTTGGTTCTGGGCCATCAGTATCCAACAGCTTCCCGTAACATTCTGCTGGCTGTTACTCCTTCTTATCAGGGGTCTTCCTACACTCGAGAACCTTTCTTCCACAACGGTGGTCAGTTCTGCGAGCTATGCGCCGGACTCATTGCCACTTCAGTATAATGATCCTAACGGCTATGACGGTTACAATCATTTTGCGTTGCAGACCATCACGCTGAGAAAATCCGTGCACGAACTAGGCACTTCCACGTGTATAAGTAATATTTCTTTGCATGTATGTAGAGTACCTATAGCATATGTAGGGGGCGCTTACAGTCGTTAGAAGCAAATCTATAGTTTTTTAGGCAACCCATACAGCTTCGGTAGTTTGGCACACGATTGTACTAAGCTATTTACGTCTAGATTGAATTTTTCGGAGTGTTTTTTAATAAAATTCCTAGTTGTTTTTTGCGCACTGTTGTTGATCTGGGTTGAGTTGGGTCTGTTTTGACCTTTTTGTATGTGGTTTCCTCCGATAAAAGTTCGTGAATTTTTAAATTGTAGTCTGACGTATCCATTATTACCGTAGCGTTACCTTTATCCGCGCGGAGAATAGTTAACTCATGTCAGTTGCGTAAGCTGTTCAACACTTTAAATTCATCAATGGGGAGGTTTAGTTTCGGCACTGAACTGCGACGTAACATTGACGAAATGTTTGGACATATGGCCTTAACTTAACAATCCTCGACACCACAAATAATTTCTTCGTACGGGAGTCTTCTATTGCAGGGTTCATTCCTTTACGTAGTACTTTTAAGGTTGGTTCATCCAGATAATGCTTTGACGGATTAGAGAATATAAAAACGCGATCAAATCCGTAAATAATAGTTTCATTTCCAATTTTTAATATGGTTTACAAATTTGTAATAAATCCACCGTTTTACAGATATTGAAAGTAAATATGTTTCTTTAGTATTTGTTATCGTAAAATCAAACTGTTTTCAGTATTGAAATCTAAAACTGTTTAGCAATTTAAAAAGAATGCATTTTTTGATAACTTCAATGGAATGGGTTCAGATCAGAAGTACACATATCAGTTGAAGTTTCTTCCTCATTGGTTGTCGAAAAAATTTTCAGGCATTTTATATTTAAAGAAGAGGTTATATATAGATATTTCTTGCTCAAATATTTTCGACTATGTCGAAATACCTATGAAATTGTTCCCTTTTTTTTGAAGGCGGTGACAAACGCTCGGCCAGCGGATTCGCGATCGCAGTACCAGAAACTACGCCACTATAGACGCTGCAGCCCGTCATCGGTCTGCTTAATTTTGTAATAGACTTCTTCCAATTTGGACGTATCCTCCTACACGTTAGATGCTGCTGCTCATCACCAGTCTATTATATGAGCAAACATTAGCAATATAAATGCAACTATATAAATATACTTGAGATTAAACAATTCCAGTTTAGTATCGTATATTAACGACAGACATAGTCGGAAATAATTTCATCTGGTCTAGCTTTATGACAGTCAACTATAGTAGGTGCCATATTCCGTTCCTCTAAATCAATAATTGAATAAGATGCTTGGTGTGACGTGACGTCTAGCGCGCTGGGTCGGTTGAAATTGGCATATCCGGAACAACCGTCGAGAGATATCAGGTTGTATAGTTTTGTTTAAAACTCATTATAGTTATCTATGACTAACATTTAGTGTACGTTAATTTAATCTGTTTAATTACATTTATCCAAATATAACATAATAAAAAAAATATTCAAAAAAAAAAGTATCATCTCTGGCTGCATTTAAAAATAATATATCTGGTTAATTAAAGTTTGTTTAAAGTATTAAAGATGTATCGATCTGGTCTCAAAAAGTACTAGATTGAAAGTCCACAAAACAATGTCAGACAGCGACCGCAATCGCACTTGCGTGGTTATTATGTCATACCCGTCCCAAATTATGAAATGGGTTGTAAGCTTAGAACATAATGCCATTTTATTAAAGATGTGGCCAGTAATTAACCCACTGCTGGACAAAAGCTCTAAATTTTACTTTAAAAAGTCTATTGATATTCTTATCGCAAGAATTATTAATTGAAGTTGATTTCTAGAGATACAAATGACATATTTATTTAATTATGTGTAAAAGGGTTATCACGTATATAGACAGATGTTCCTAGTTTGTCAAAGTTTCTAAATTTTGGTAGTATGTAGTAGTGGTAGATAGATAGGTGTGGTGGTGTGGTAGATTGTAATGCCGCTACCACACGTCACAATCAACATCTCGGTTACAAACGTTCACTTCATTTTTATTATAGACGTATTTGCGTCCAGCCTGATTCGAACGTACTACTCTCAGCTTTGAAGGCAGGTTCACTACTATATCGGCAACGAGACCGTTAAATACCCGATGGACTTATCAAATTAATTTGATTCTTTTTTTTAATTAATTAATATTTACGTCATTCGTATCAGAGAGGTTAATGCTTGATAGCAATATAGTTGAGACTCGCGATTGTGTTACGCTCGGTTGCTTTGTGTTATTTCGTTAAATTCACTCGTTCATTCAATCAATGGCGATGGGCGCGCGCGTCGGTCGCACTACAATTGACGTTCTGGCCAATTCCCCTCATTGTGTCCACTCGCTACAATTATGTATGCGCACTTCCTCTGCCTGTCCCCACGAACTATATGACCATCTGCTCTCGTTTATTTTCGTTTTTAATTATTGTTGATACCATGAGAGAGTCATCCAGCTCGTTAATAAGGATGTACTAAGTTATTTTTCTTGTTTTACGAGATGTGAGAGTATTATAATAACATTGTTATTGATCGGTCATCGACCAGACTTAACTTTACGTTGGGAGTAGAACATTTGTGTTAATTCAACATGCATCAATTTATCTTAATACATTTTTCCTGGCAGGATAAATCCTTTAATAAAATTTGCCGACCCTCATTCCATATAGCATTATGTCCCTCTGGGATATCGAAGTAGCAGGGGGTCTATGGTTCCCTGCAACTTGTGGTATGTTATTATTGTCTTTGGGATGTAAGAATTTCCTGTTTTTGTTCAATATACTTCGTTCGTGTCGTCGAAGCATTCTGTAAACCGTTTATTGTAATACGATGTTCTTCTATATAACGCTCAAAATATGATCCTAACCATTTTGAGCTAATTATAAAAATAATTAATTTTTAACTTGTGTAATTGTTTTTTGAAAAGTTTAAATCATTTAACAACAACCACAAATTTAACTATTAAATACATATTTGTTTAATAATGTTGGTTTCTGCATTGTAATAAAGTTTTCAGAAAAAAGTTTAGAGTCAAGTTGTGTATCTACCCTCTACTTCTACCCTTAGTAATTTTTTTTATTATACCTACACTTTAGTCAACCTATCCACCTAACTGTGGTTAGTATCGGAAATCTTCTAGGTAAGGCATGGAAGATAATAGATTGAATCAGGCCCACTGAAAACCTGCACTGTAGTCTGGTCTTAACTGCAGCATGCAGCTGATTGTGCTCTGTTTGCCCCGTGCGCCACGCAACGCGTCTAGAGAAGGCAACGTTAAACATTGTTTGTTTAAATAATTGTTTCATTAAATGTGTTTCAATGTTTTTTTGTAATTGAGTGGCATATTTGTGCAATAAATGTTTCTTTCTTTCTTTAATCACTAGTTACACCTTACTACTCTCCTTCAGGTAGACTGTGTGTTTGTTTGTAATCCTTACAAAAAAAGTTCGTTAACAATTTTGCATTTTAAAACATGAATTTTTATATTTACTTTCCTAAGACATTTACAAACTAAGAGAAAGGTTTCGGTTGTAGGTTGAAAGTGATGCAAACACATCGCACTTATAATTAGATCTAACGCGTTGTGAATGTAAACAGTACTGTGGGTTCGGCGCACGAGTGCTACGATCTCCCGCTACCAAACCATAGGCTTTCACAATGATTGTGATTTGATTGCGGTCATTTACTCTATTGCCTGAATACTAGCCTAAATGCCGTGGAAACGTTTGTAACTTTTTTATTCACTTGTTTGTCAAACAGTGCTAGTTCACGATCAATTATTTCGGTGCTGATCTTTTTGTTGACCTGTCCGACAAAAACAGAATTCCACTTAATTCTTCCAATTTGTTAAAGGTACTTCGGAATTATCAGGCAGTGATCCAATTTACCATGACTTCGCTTATTCTTCTTTGGTCCAATCAATGCTGGGAATTTATTTTTTGTAACTGGAATTTGTAGTAAAAGTAGTGAAGAATAACTAATACTCCCTGTATTAGGACATGCTTATTCTTGATTATTAGGCGTATTATATTACATATAAAAGATATTCACAATTTGCACTGTTCACTGGTAAATGTTTCTGTATTTATTTTATTTTAATTTAGTAGTAGTTGTACTGTCTTTTGTTTTGAACGTGGTAGAGCCAAGCGGCGGCTTTTGCTGCTGCTCGAATCGGCCGGCACGACCGGATTGGTATCACGGCCTCGCAGAATACCGGCGTGAAGTAGAGGCATCTTGTGCTTCTGAGTTTCGTTTGGTGAGTGAGGTGACCGGAGGTCCACACCCCCTTCCCATCCCCCTCCTCATCCTCCCTCCCATCTCCCTAATACCCTTAAAGGCCGGCAAGTCACCTGCACCACCTCCGATATTGCAGATGTACGTGGGCGACGGTAGTCACTTACCATCAGGTGAACCGCTCGCTCGTTTGTCGCCTTTCCCATAAAAAAAAACTGTCACTGTTAGGTAATAACCGAAAATTTAATTATATATAACATAATTGATACCATCTTTTTAAAAAGTCCATGTTTAATTGCGTGATTTGTTAGGAGGGTGAGTTTAGTAAGTGGCAGGGATTGTACTTCCAACATTACGAAGGAGAATGCAGTTTTAGGTACCTACTGCACTCCATTTCGCATTGTTCTGTAGAGCAATTGTGGTTCTCAAGAACCCTCCACATCTCTGATTGATATTCACAGTTAGTACCAGTCGTCTTGCAAAGTTCAACCCTCGGTGCCCATGTTCGACAATTTCTAAGTAGGTTTTGCAAAATTTATGACAATAAACGATTTGTAAGCAAATTTCGTCGCAGCTTCGTTACTAGACCTTTATAATGTAGCGGATATTAAGACCTATATTGGGAAGAAACATGAATGCTTAAAATACGTATTTATAAGTAAACTTACTACAGGGGCATTTATGACATTTTAAAATTATTTTGCTTTTAATATGCTATTGCATTACGTTTAAATATTGGTAAAAAATTCCGCGTGTATTTAGCAAGAGCCTATACCTTTAACGCTAGGCGTGGAATAAGCGAAAGGTCAATAAGGGCGCGGGTTTGTGTTTGCCGCAAGAAGAGGTACGACTAGTTCGTGTCTCTAATTATAGACGTTGGGCTACGTGTTGCTTTCAGTGATCGATGGTATTACGACGTGCGATAATCTCTAATTTACTTTAACAAATTGTTTTTACTATCAATCAATGACAAAAATACTGGTAATGTTTAACTAGCAAACATTCATGTTCGTTGGCTGAATGTATCTAGATCCTTTGGATGTCTATAGTAGAAGATACAAAATTTTACAGACAAATAGCTTCCTCTCGATACCGTTAAACCATACAGGCTAGTGCATAAATACTGTAAAATTCTAAGAACATCGTCAAGCAAGTGATAAAGTATTCAATTATGCAGATAATCGAAAATACTTCTGGAGACTCCTTTCAATATAATATATAGTCAATCTGCTGCCGTCCTACTCCGCCTAGAAGTCATCCGGGCTGGTACCACACTCTAACCCATTTCTACAGTCAAAGAGCCGTGCAATTACTTTTGTGTTACGGTTTAAAAGATTTAGTGCCCCTGTATAACTACGGGCCGTGAGGCATTAAATCTTAGTTAGTGACAACACATCTGTGTAAGCTTCTTCGATTGCAGTTGTTGTCCGTTGGCTGCAGTAGCCACTTATTAGCACGCAAAACCTCCTTGTGGATATTGGCCTATATCTATAAAACATGGCATATTTTTCTTATGTTCTCATTAGGTATTACATTTAAAATGAAATATAAGAAAATCACAGATTTTCAGAATTTCTCTCTTCTAAAGAAGTTCTTAAAACTTTGATATTCGATTCACTGCGTAGTTTATATTTGAGATCTGTACCGTAGCCGCGCTTCATCTCCATTCTAATTTATTAAGATTACTTGAGAATATATTAGGTGCTTTATTAGATATAATTCGTTACCTCGTTGTAATTGCAGGTTAAATTGTAGCAAACTTGCAGAGCTAATCAGAGCAAATATATGTATATATGATATGTCCGAATCATATACTTCAATTCACTTTATATTCAGTTATAGTATATCCGGTATTATTACAAAATTTTATGAGCGCAAAGGTTGGGCTTAGGCTATATATTTAGAAGGAAGTTATTAAAAGTGATGTTTAATTTTTAGGCTTGACATTTTGTTGAAAATTTAAAAAGGATAAACACGGTTTTGATAGCTTTTCATAAAAAAAATTATGCTATACCGCTGTAGGTTAGTCAAGCTGTTTGTGCTTGCACATTTAATTTATATCATCAGCGGAAGATGCAATGGTCCGCAGGTCGCTACTTTCAGAGTTAACGGGTTTTGATTCCGCTGTCGTGCATCAACTATTTATCCGATTCGTGTCTGGTGATTACAGAACACTTCAGATTGCGAAAGCAGATGCCAAGTTAGATACGGATTGCGGTCGTCATGCTAAACCATTATCTCAGGCTATCTTTAGAAGAAATAATGTTTATTTTCACAATTGATCTACCTCCTAATCGCGTTCTAGAACGCTAATGTAAAAGTTAAAAAAAGTTTTATTCGTATCATTTTCAATATATGGCGCTTATGCTTAATTTTCATCTTTAAATCTCAAAGCGTGTAAAGCTTTCGCTACAAAACATTAAAACATCAATTCTTATTATTCGTCTGTGATTTAATAGGTATGTTCAAAGACCCCAGACGTCACAGAAATCATGTTGTTTCTTTAGCATTCTAACCTAATATGCCTTTGCATGATTATTGAAATATTATTGTTAAAAAAAATATAGGTTATTTTTAATTTCTAAGAAATCCGATTTGCGTTGCTTTAGTTTTAAAAGTGCTGCTTTAAATGCAAGCTTATTAAAATATGGGGAACCCTAATCACTAATTAGTCCTTTTGAGTTATTAATAATTAATCGTAAATTATCACTCTTTTGAGTTTCTCCTTTACCTTAAATTACTTCTGGCAAAATTTATACAAACTTTTAATGAACTGAGTATACTAAAACGGTAACTTTGTTAAACCAACGTTCTAGAATAAATAGGTCAGGCCATCGTTGATAATTTAATTAAAGCCTACGTTTTTTTTTTATTTCTAACAAAGATACGCCAAAATTAAATTTATTTCGTTAGTGCTCATTTGCGACGTAGATACAGGTGTTTTAATTGCTTCGGAGTGAGACTATGATGAAACTATTTGTTAACTAATAACGAAGGAAGTTTGTTCTGAATTATTTGAATACAAAATGTTGGTTGAAATAGACAGTTTCACATCAATCCTGAGAGGATCGCAATTCACAAGCTAAATTTGTATCGTTAAACGGTTTGAGAAAATTACCGATTTGTAAGGTTCACGATTTGCTTCCTCACGGATCGGAGCATCAATGATGTTGTCGACGGTGCATGCTCGGACCCCAAACCCGTGAATGCTGTGCTCTGTAGAGCGGGACAGTATTTCATGCCGGTCCACCGTTTGCAACTTTATAAGGCGCAAGTTCGGCCCCACATGGAATACTGTTCTCATCTATGGGCAGGGGCACCCCAGTACCAACTCCTTCCATTTGACCGCATCCAACGGCGAGCGGCTCGAATTGTCGGCGACCAAGCTCTCTCTGATCGGCTTGATCCTTTGGCCTTGCGAAGAGATGTTGCTTCTCTTTGCATTTTTTACAAAATTTTTCACGGGGAATGTTCTGAGGAACTTTTCGGATTGATCCCAGCTGCTGAGTTTCACCATCGTACATCGCGACAGAATTCGAAGTTCCATCGATACCACCTAGATGGTTGGCATTCCACCACAGTGCGTTTTAATCGAAGTTTTCTGCCACGCACTTCGATTTTGTGGAATCAGCTGTCGCCAGCAGTATTTCCGAACAGTTACGACTTAGGGACCTTCAAGAAAAGAGCTTATTCCTTCCTTAAAGGCCGGCAGCGCATCTGTAGCTCCTCTGGTGTTGTGGATGTTCGTGGGCGTCGGTGATCACTTACCATCAGGTGAGCCGCACGCTCGTTTGCCCCCTTCTTCTATAAAAAAAAAGGTACAAATCGATCCACAATTTGTTCTTGGAGACTTATTTGTTTCTACGGCGAACTATTTGACTGGGATGCTATCAAATGTTTAAAAATGCTCGTGAAACTGTTTTTTTTCTATCTTCTTCATCATCAGTAACGTGGAAGGTTTGCTTAAACTCGGTACACAGGGCAGAGCGTTGGTGAGCTGGACGTCGGTACCCTAGTGTTAGTGCACAATAATAATTTATTGATGCTGCTCTCCGTCATTAGTGTTTGGAATTTGGTTCAATGTTTGCGAGTTTTAAACAAACTTAGCAAATCTGTTCATGTATATATATATAGAATATATAGTTTTATTTGCAACATGATATTTTTTGTTAGCAAGATTAGCAAGATGTTGGAGTCTCCTTTTAAGCATGACGCCTATGTCAGGAAACTCTGTCCGTCCATAACTTTACATTTATTTATTAACTATCTTGTACATAGTTTATTCTAATAATAAGTCTGTGTGTGATTGTAAGTGTGTATTTTTTATTTTATTGTATATTTTATAATTACATTCTTTCAGCTGATAGATTTTATTTATTTTTTAATATCTGTTTCTCCGTTATTATTTATTACTAATTATTTATGTAATTATTACGTAAATATTTTGTAATTTCCCCTTTAGTCGCGATGTTGTAGCGGCGTAAGTATCTGTCACCTTTTCTTACCCCGGTTGCATGAAGCGACTAAGGGAAAATCTCATGGTAAGTAGTCATGGGAGCAAACTCTGCGATAAAACTCGCCACCCGTCACTTTCTATATATTTTTTTATTGTTTTTTATGGGAATGTCGGCAAACGAGCAAGCGGTTCACGTGATGGTAAGTGTTTACCGTCGCCCACGTACATCTGCTACACCAGAGGTGCTGCAGATGCGTTGCCGGCCTTTAAGGGTATTTAGGAGATGGGAGGGAGGATTAGAATGGGGATCGGGCCTCCTGTTACCTCACTCATCGAACAAAAGGCAGAGGTCGAGGCTCGAATGGGCCGGGTCGAACCCGGTCGAACCGGCACATTCGAGCAGCAGCTAAAGCCGCCGCTTGGCTCTACCACGTTTAAAAATCTCTTGGAGAGATGAAATCTAGGTTGCGCTGAGTCGTACTAAATGGAAATCATACTTACTCACCCCTTTGAGAACCCGGGGAGCTTATAATAAAATTATTTCCTCCACCAGTCGATCACCAAAGCTAATAGGCCACATCGCCAGTTTATGACGTGGCCATTTGTGTTCAAAGTTATTATAGATATTCTCCTTTAATTTTTTGTAATCTTTAGTCTTACCTTAGCACATATAAAGAACTCATAGTTATAATAGTTAAGTTTTGTAGTATATCCACTAGTTCGGAATTAAGATTAATTATCTACGGGAACTTCCAAAATATATATATAGCTGTAAATTTAAATTCCATTTCTTATCCCACGTTTAAACTATGACAAATATCGAAGATAAGTACATAATTATACCGCTATGAATTATTCTTTTCATGTTGAGTTGCGTTTTAGCTTCGTCATGTTAGTCTCACGTGGGACGACCTCGCCAGCAGCGTAGAAAGAAATTAAAGTGGGGTCGTTTTCAATGTTGTGTTTCTCGCATCTCACCGCGGCATATAGGTCGAGTGTAGGGCTGCGACATATAAAAAAACAAACGTAGGACTGGGTTTTGAAATTCAAAATCTTCTGGTTTTGTAAAATGAATACTATAATAATTTATGTATCTAATTTTAAACTATGTCTCTGCGTGTATAGTGTAACCAAGAAGATTCACTTGATACTTGTGTATTTTTAAATATTATTATCAATATAAATACGTCGTACTGAAACTAGTGGAGGATGAGAAATAGAAAACATTATTTAATTTCTGAGACGCAATGGGCTATGATGATAAAAATTTCATTCATTTCAGCCCTGGTTAGGAGGTACGTAAAAAAAATACGAGTCCAAGCATAGAATCGTGTTTAATCGTCGACGTTAGCGATGCAGCGGCGGCGCGGTGCATCCTGCGTTGAGAGCGAGACAGGAAAAGGCGCACGACAGTGCTAGCTGACGTAGCTTTTGATATCATAATTAATCCGGGGTCGAGGGGCCGTGGCATAGAAATGTTTATCTTACGGCTACAAATGAGTTTGATTAAGAACTAAAATAAATGTGTTATGATTTGAGAGCTTAGATTAATTATGACCCATTTGATTCCTTTATTAAATGGCAACTTAACGCGTTTAAGTGCAAGCGCCGTTCCTATAAAATAAAACCCACGCTGTATTCTGTATTGTATACGGCTAAGACTAAATTACTAACACTCAAAATCTAAATGATCGAAAATCTTTACAGGCCTAGCGCCTCTCTCTAAGTACTTTAGTGGCCCTCTGGGTTACGTAGTAACTATTATCCAATCTATGCTCTAGGGACTAGTGTCTCTCTACGTCTTTCGAAGCCGGTGAGTTCGTGATTAATCAGTAAGTCTGAAGTCGTAGTCGTAGCCTAAAAGACTCCACCACTATTTAGCGTTTCGAGAGTCTTGTTAAAAGTAAAAAAGTCGACTGAGGAAAAGCTCAGAAATATCTAATAGATAATGAAGTAACTTTCTTAAAATACCCGACTAAAATATAGTTGATGACGGGCAGCAGCACCTTCTTTGTAAAGTGTACTATGGGTATACTCTGATCGCCATAATGCAGCAATTCAAACCACACCAGAAGGCTCGACGTTACTAATAAATCCTGTTTATCAAGTGACATGTAGAGTAAAGTAGCAACCTTTTAACACCACACTGTAAGGCAAACGTATATATATACTAGATGTTAGTTTTCGACGTTGCCCGGGTTAAAAATTAAAAAAAAAGTATAATAAAAAAATTAGTCTATGTTCTTGGTAGAAAGAAACATATCGAAAAGAAATCCGATCAAAATCGGCTCATTGGATTTTAAGATCCGCCTGCACAACGAAATATAGTTACGTCCATAAATATTGGAATAGATGAGTGGGTTTTTGAACCTGGAAAGATCCACACTGCTCCAGTGTGTATTTGCGAACTTCACATGTCCTAATCTTAAATATCTGTTCGTTGGTTTTCATCGCCGAACGTATGGTTAAATCGGCATTTCAAATTGCAATAATTTTTAGTTATCGATTTTGGCGAAGCTGGTACCCGGATTCCAACTCTGTTCACATATATGGTGAAATTAAGTAAGTGTCCTGACCCATAGGCGTCTACGGATTTAACATTACATGTAATTGTTAAAAGTAATTAGGCTCATTCTGAACTAAAATATGCTTTTGTATGTGTGAAATATTTTGCGTAACATATTTCTCACTTAGAAAGTTTGCGATGTAACTTGTTGAAAAATACTAGTAGGTATGCTAAGTGTTTTTGTTATATTATGAACAAGTACCGATTACATATTACTTAGCTTAGTTTTACAATAAAGTGCTTATTACTTTAGAACTTACTGATATTTGATTTTTACTTGAGTACTTTTGATTGTTACTTATTGATTTTTGAACTAAACTTATTCATTTTACATTCGAAAATAATTGTATACTTAGAAAGCCTTGACACTTATTTATTTCACACAATAATTATAACAGTTATTATAAATATATTAATCTCTTATATCATTAAAGTTTGTACTAATAGTCCATCCGTTATTCCTTTTTATTATCGGACATCAAAATAATATTCTAAATTTCTTTAAGTAAAGTAAGGTATTATGTTGTGATGAGGTTGAAAATTATAATACACGCTTTAAAACTCCAGAATTCGGAGATATGAAAGATCCAACGGCAGCATGTATTTCCTGGTTAATTACAAGTAGGAAAACATATAACAATAACAAAAACCAAATACTAAATAGAAAAACCATGGCTGGCAAATATACAAATATCCTTTTTCCGATGAATGGGAAATGCGGGATCCGGAATAACACCAACAAATAAATGCTAATGCAAAGTAGAACTGTTCTTTTATGTATGTAGGTACGAAAGAAGTATGTTTGAACGGATTTAACTTAAAACAACTTCACGGATTTTAATGGAAACTTTCCTTAAGATTCCAAAATTGCTATAAGCTATATTTTATCCTCCTTATTTAGAGAGAGAGATTTATCAATACATAATGACGTTCCAAAAACTAAATCGATATGAACAAAATTTGGCAGAGATGTCGTTAATGCCACGAAATTGGAATTACTTTTCATTACAATTAAGAGCTTTTTTGGACCAGAATTACTGAAACCACGGGCAGCCTCTAGTATATAATTATATTTAAACTTTGGAATTGAAAAGTAAAAAGAAAAAACAGCTAGCTACTCCGATTTAAATAATGCATCAATTTAAATCAAGTTCGCACAGCAGCGAGCGGATGCACGTGTGCGACAATTCCTCAGCGGCTTTTTATTGCCTGCCGACTCGACAACTCCACGGTCCAAGGTTTCAAACTGAGCGGCCGCAAAACCGCCCTTTGTATAATTAACAACTATTATAAATTAGGGCGAATCCGGTTCAATTCCACAAGCAGGTTTGAAGGAATAAAACAAACGGACAACTTGAGAAGTACGAGTATAATTAATTTTATTTGGATGGATTTTTGGATTACCTATTCTTACCTATATATTTATCAGTATATTCCCTATAGTATTAATGATGTAGTATACGGATTTCGACAGATGGCGCAATAACCCAACACAAAAATAGGTACCTACCAAAAATAAATTATCCAGATCGGAGACGCGCAACAGAGTCTAAGGTGCGATATGTTCGGCATTGTGTCTTGTGTCTAACAGTGGTTGTATTACATAAAACTATGTTTGACGATAACCAATAAATTGTTTTTGAATAAATATTGTTGGCCGTGGGTCGGCTGGGATTCGAACCCAGCCGACCCATGACCCAGCTATTAGGTATGCTATCACTAAACCACGCTTAACTATGTATAACACTTCAATAAACAGGTTAGTGTTCAATCAGTTTTCAAATACAATCCAAATATTATACAAAAAATCTTACATTTCAATACCTCTGTGTGTTGATATAAAAATGAAATACAACGTATGGTCTGCCTTCCATAATAACACAGCGGCATTAGAGCAGGCGGATATCTGTTGTTCTTTATGGGCTCTCCCTTTTAGTGCTTTGTCGAAATATTTACGCCCCATATTGAACGTGAAATTTCAAACAATGAGACGCGACGGGCGCGCATGTGTGCGCTGCCCGCCACACGTGCGCTCCTCTTGGACCATATTTACAGATTAGTGGAAGAATTAAAAAAATAGTCACGGCTCTCTTTTCTTCGATAATACCGTTTAACGTCCTCAATTGTTATTGTGACTCAATTTCCTACTATGTTCCTGTCATTAGTATATTTTTTTATTTCAATGTTACATGTTTGATTTTTGTGTATAATTTTACCATAAAAAGTTAAAAATGACGATTATGTTACGTATTATATACGATATTAAAGGTTACTAAAGAAGAAATTGCCAGATTTTTGTATGATAATTTCTTGCTTCTTCCATGCATTCTTGATATAATTAAAAAATCTGTCATGACCTATAAGTTTCAGGTGTATGTTATCTAGGATATTTATTTTGGTCGTTTTAACGCATTTTTCACCTGAGGTCTTATCTGCTATACAACAAACAATTTCACAATATTTACGTGTGACTTTATTCCTCTATAAAATCATACCGTGTTATTAAACATGGTTTCGTTTACCAATAATCTCTATATCGTTCTATCTATAACTGTGGATTGTGGCTGTCTACAAATCTTGACCAAACAACATCAACCACGTTGAAATTAGTTGAACCTCCAAGGCTTTGATTGTGTGGACAATAATCTTAAATACTAAGGCATTCATGAAGTCGCACTTGATCTCTTATCGTCATAATAGCTTAAAATATAAATCTATGAAATAGTCGGTTTCCTACAGAACGGATCGAGGTGATACGCAGGAGGCTCCTAAATTCTTTCTTTCCTAAAGTTTTTTCAGTGTAAATGCATAAAATTTTATTATTAATTGTCCGAAAATATAGCTCATCAAACTGACATAATTTTTTTTGAAAAGTGTGTTAAGGAAACTTTGTTAAAATAAATCAATATGACAAAAATGTGTGGAAATAGCTCTTACTCTGCACTCAGAAGTCCTGGCTACTGAGTTTTTGTTGAAATAGATGAACTGACTTTGTAAAATTTTATTCATAATAATTTGTCACTCTATATTGTAGTATATTGTATTTTTGCCGGTTCTTCTCTGAGAAGGACTTGTTTTTCGAACTGGTGTTGATTTTGCCGATGAAAAGTGCTTCAAACAAGTTGATTAATAAAAATTTACTTCGACTTTCATAATATCTTTTCATTTAAAGTGGAAGCTGTAGCAGAACAATAAAGTATTAACACACTACCACTAGCGAAAGTGACCCCTAGCCCATCAACTTGCATAGTAGCGTTCCCCCTTAGGTCGGCCTGCCTAGTTGAATCAGCTCACCATTGTAGTTGTCTCACCATAGGAGACAAAGTTAAGGGTAATGAGGCTCCCCCTTTAAGATGGGAACCCTTCGGGGGAAATATGTTCCTGGCCAAAATTATCCAGACTGGTGCCGGGCAGCAGGTACTGCGGTCCTCTAGTCGCCTAGCAAACGTGGTTATTATGGAAAATCCTTCCATAATGGCCACGTATAGAGGTCTATATTCAGCAGAGGTTTATCAGTAGGCTGACGAAGAAGAAGGAGACAAAGGCATCTCACAAGCTCGAATGGGCCGGCTGGACCGGATTGATACCACGGCCTCCCAGTATACCGGAGTGAAGTAGAGGCGCCTTGTGCTTCAGCGTTTCGTTCGATGAGTGAGGTAACCGCTGGTCCACACCCCCTTCCCATCCCCTCCACTTCCTCTCTCTCATCTCCCTAATATACTAAAAGGCCGGCAACTCACCTGCGGCACCTCTGGTGTTGCGGATGTATGGGCGACGGTAATCACTTACCTTCACCTGAAGAGCAGATTGCTCGTTTGCCGCCTTTCCCATAAAAGAAGTACCTTTGGCATTCTCGCTAAAGTTAGGATGTGGATTCGTGAGCGCAGTATACACAACGAATAAAATTTTATTGAAATCGACCCTGCCGTTTTCACGTGATGCGCGTGCAAAAATTCTAAAAGTTTATGAATTGGCGTGTTGTATTATATTATATTGTTATATTACATACTTAAGATTTCTTTTTAGGAAATTCTTATTAGAATTGTTTCTCGGTGCGAATCTTTTGTATAGTATAAAAAAGGTGTATCCAACTTCTCTTTAAAATAAAATTACTGTTTGTGGATTTTAACGCGTGTTATTTAAACTTTTTACCCCGTCGTCTCGAGGACTTTGTAGCAACCATAATACTGATGTGTTCGACGTCCTAATGTAATAGTTGACCCAGCTACAACTTTGAATCATTCATTTTGGTCCGACCTAATATTTATCTTTTATGGACATGTTGATCTAAAGGTAACAATGGGCGGACTCAATGCCTTATGACATCCACTGCCAGTAATTCCCGGAGTGATAGAGAATCTACGACAGGTGCAAATATATGAAATAAAAACTTTGAATATTGTTTTTTATAAGTATTAGTAAAAAGTACCGTAACATAATTTCTCTTCAATAAGTTCATGCAAGAATATATTATGCAACATCCAACCATATTAATTGAGATAGTTTTATCGTTTATTTTTCGGAAAGGATGGATGAGCGGGCGTGAGGTGTTAATGAAATTTTATTACTATAAGGGCTTATGTGAACTATTCTAATGCAAAACTAATATTGGATAAACTGATTGAATTATTAATTTTTTTTATGGGAAAGGCGGCAAACGAGCATCGGTTCATCAGGTGAAGGTCAGTGATTACCGCGTCCCACGTACATTTGCAACATGAGAGGAAATGCAGGTGCGTTGGCGGCCCTTAAGGGTATTTGGGAAATGGGAAGGAGGGCGAGGAGGGGATGGGGAGGGGGAGTGGGCCTCCGGAACGAAACGCAGAAACACAAGATGCCTCTAATTCACGCCGGTATGCTGCTAGGTCGTGGTATAGACCCGGTCGAGCCGGCCCATTCGAGCAGCAGCTAACGCCTCCGCTTGGCTTGTTATTAAATCACGTTACTTTGGTCTAGAAAACTTAAATTTTCAAAAAGTGTACTACGTAATTAGTTATTTGAATTAATAACATTAATTTTGACACACTAGTCGCGATGTACAGCAATAATTGAAATTCTTGAAAAGCATTTCATTTCACAATTCACCAATTAAATTTCACATTACACCATAAAGGGCAATCTGCATCTCCAAAGGTCACCCTCGCTTGCACGCGGTGCACCCCGCTGATTAACAGACGAGGCAATGGCGCCCGACTGATGGCAGAATATATCCATTGGAATATACCGACCAGCGGTGATTAATTCGTCCGCCCAAAGTGTGGTGAGCATTGGCAAATGTTCCAGGTTTGGCATGCTGCCCTTTATTAATGCTTTCTTGGATATTACTTTATACATGCCATTGTATTTTAGTAGCCTGATAAAGTAAAAGTATGTAAAAAGTAAAAGAATAATGTGTTAAAACTTGTGAGGTCCCACTTGTTTTGTTGAATTATGTTAACCTGATAATACACCTTAACTTATAACTAATAATATATAACTTTTATAAAGCTCAATCCGAGTGGAACTATGCTTTGACCCGTCAATAGAGGTGTCGTTATAAGGCGAGGGCGATATTGCGCGGGGTCAGCATCGATCGAGACGGCGCGGCGGCGAAACAAGCCGCGGTGACTCGACGACTTCTTCAATTGCTACGGGGAGCCCAGATATTTATCTTATTACTGTATCAAGGCAATATTTATTTTATAATATATTATGTTTTATATGAAATCTTTTTGGCGTAAGTACTTTTTTTTATAATGTTATTTAGTTTTTTGCTAAGTTAAGATAATGTTTCATTTGTATTTTTTTAACAAACTGTATTTTTGGTTCTTAAAAAAGATATATAATAATCATTCCTTTAATTGTTTAATTTAATCCTTAACGATAGAATTTCTTCTTCGTAGGCACTCTACATAGAGAATTACAATATTGCAATTGCTCATGCTTAAACTTTCTCTCTTAATTTCAACTAATTAATACGCAATTGAGAATAAGGGCACACGCGGGAGGTGTAGTGTTTTAGAACTGGAATTGCTACTTACATGATAATTGGATCAACAACTTAGTCTTAAGAACATATAACTTGTACGGCTTAAAATATGCGTCATTATTTTAAATTCTGAGATTTAATTAGATTTATGCGCCGATATAACTTAGGTGTACTTCATATATTGAAAGAATTTGATAACCCTACTGACTTTATTCACTTACAATGAACATCACCTAAATACTTACAATAACAAAATAAAGGTCAAAGCATCGATATTTTACTATATATATTGATGACTTAAAGAAATAACCTAAAAATGTATCCCACACAGAGGAAAATTTAGTATTGCACGCGTCATTTACTTATTGACATTAAAGTTGTTAACGGAATAAGAATGTTACCTACATGATCCCAATATAAATTTTAAATTATCTTATAGGTATTTCTTCATCCATTACTTTTTTTTATTTCTTAAACTAATCCAGGATATTTAAGGTTGTATAAAATAATTGTTTGAAAATTAATAATTGAATTAATAAATAAAATATAGATGTAGGTTTAGGGAGATCTAAATCTGCAAATCTAAAATAACTACATAACTGCCTTTATCGTCTCTGTCAAGAGATATTATTGTTTAAGCGGTAAAATGTTTTAATGACAAAGTCTTCAGTAACGTTATCATACAAAACTAATGTAATGCAAATTAACTTAACTCTCATATTTCTCATCATTACTGGCATGCAAATAAAACAGTTGCTATCCCGGTTTAGCTCCGTTTTGACGGCTTAGATAGCATTGAAAGCGGGCATTACCGGAAGGACGTGAACGGGTAAATTACCGACCGGTTCTCGCACATACAGTGGCGCGGTCACTAACGCCACAATCAATATGGCTGCTGTTTACTAAAACCGCGATTTGCAAATGTCAGTTCTGCAATGCAATAGTAATTTAATTATAATCACATTAAATCTATTGCATCCACGTTTGCTGCGACAAATACGTTGCTAATTGTGTGTTACACGTGTGTTTATAAAATATTAATATCAATTGTATTTGTTGATTCAATAACAGATACTTGTGTTTATTGTGGTTACGAGATTAACATTTATGTTGTCAAAAGTACTATAACATTATATAGATATTGATTTTTATGATTTCTGCGACCGAACAATGGTTCTGTGGACATTTACTGTGAGACATTCCTACTTATTCTTTGGTAATTTTTTTATTAGAACCGTACGTTGCCGAACATAGAATTCTCCACAGAGAAGTTTTTCCTTAATTTGCGATCACGCTTGGTACCTATACGGATTAGCAGTCACAGGTAACAGACACCTCGCACCATAGACGCAGCCGCTCGTCACCGTTCTGGATAATTTAAGTCTGGTATATTTGAGTCGGTTATACTGCCATCTGTCAGTCACGACACTCTTACGCGTCCATGTTTTCTTTCACCATGTTCTTCTTGGAGTGTTTAAATTATGTTAATTCTTGCGGGAACAGTCGCTTGTGCTTTGACTATATTGAGAGGGTTCTACTTGAGATGATGATTATTTAATTTATCGAAAGTCAAATCGCAATGCATTCCGGTTAATATCGGATATATTTAAATATAACAATGTTCTGGATTAATAATCCATTCTAAGAACAGGAATTGCTTGCTATTCAGATATTCTCATTTAACCTAGAGTAGGTTTCTATACCACGATTCAAACATAGATACTTTTGTCGTTCACACAATAGCGGAAACGTGACCGCTTTGACGATCCGGAGCGAAGATATTCACCGCTGGTTCTCGGGATGGAGCTGGATTTGTTGGTGAATAGAAAAATAAATAAAATGACAACATGAAATTTTTTTAATTAACTTACTCAAAATTTGTTTCTGACACCGCGAATAATAGTTGCATTATGATGCATATCTTTTGCATCTATAAGGGAAAGTATTGAATGTGTGAATATACTCGTATATTGTAACATAGTTAAGGATAATTTTGAGTGCAGCTAAAAACTATTCATAAGAAGGCGGTACTTTTTCAGTTCGTATGTTTTTTTATGTGTTTGTTTCAAATCAAATCATTTATTCATCGACAAAAGAAACATAAATTTCACTAGTTAAACATAATTTTTCACACCGTTTCATTACGAGGTTACTCTGTCGGAGAAGAAACAAGCGAAAAACATTCTCTTTGTTATTTTATTTTCAAAACAAGAAACATTAAAATTACCTTTTTTAGAAACAGCTTGGAGGCGATCTACTCATTCCCAGTGGTCAACATCATATCATTCATGTATTCCTTAGTATTATAATAACCCTTTTTATAAAGTCTTTGTTTAATAAATTTTTAAACCGTTTGATTGGAAAACTGCGCCAAGCACGAAACTGGGATTTTATTGTAGTAACGTTAGAGAGACTTTCTAGAATTATGATTATAGATAGCTCTTAAGTTCAGCGTTGTCGTGTAGTAGCGGCGTAAGAAAATCTGCTACTTCATTTCTTCCCGTGGGTGTCGTAATAGTTGACAAAGGCATGAATATCTCAGGGTATCAAACGGTTTGACGAATACGAAAAATTCAAGAGATATAAACGAACTGTTGAACTTTAACAGACGGATGAAGAAGAAGAAGTTAGAGTTTTAGAGAGTTTTTATGAAAATACGTCATTAGTCAACTTAAAATAAAATGTAAATTGAACTTTATGAACGACAGTTATTCAAAAGAAGTAATCATACGTTCCGACTTTGAAAACCTAATGAATTATCTTCGTACCTAATACATATTAATTACGCGGGATACCGCATCCATCAAACGATACCGATGGCAGTACTACTGTTTGACGATTGAATTAAGTCTTTGCAAAATTTACAAAACTGAGATATGTATCGAATGCGTTTTACTAAGTACGTCTTCAGCACGGCAGTACGCCTATAAAGAAGTAGTGAACTGTTTCAGGGGAATACCTATTTGTGTTAATAAAAACTACTATTTTTTACTAGTTGTACCAAGCGGTTCCTTCCACCTACGTTAAATATGGATTTTAAATGCCTGTTTCATACACATGATGAATACATGACCAATATTTATATTTACTACTCAGTTCCTATGGGACGAAGCGTGAAGCCATATAGTTATAGTTATATATATCTCCTTCTATCGAAAGCAAAAATATTTTTTCAAATCGAACATAAGAGCCTACGCACGCCGGACTTCCTTTTATACTATTTTTTAAATGTGATAGTAATAGTGCGTATTAAATAATATTATTTGCTTTGCTAAATTGTGTGTGAGCAGAGACGGCTCGCAGATTCCAGAGGTGCCCAGGTGTGAGAGCATGGCTGCAATTACGAAAGATAATTTTCACTGTTCCGAATTGTATCAAAAGTCGCGCTTTTATATAAAGCGAGCCTTCACATTGGTATGTAAATTTGTTCATTAACGTTACACAAATGTATTCGGCATACGCGATTCCTGCCCGCTACTGTGTTCATTACATTCCTGCTTTGTTCCGTTGCCGATACTCGGGAATAAAAGTTTAACGCCATTTAAAAAATACTGATGAGCTCTGTCGTTTTAAGTGTTAATTTTATCAATAATACTCTCATATTGAACTATCTCTCATATGGGACTATCATTGAGAAATAATTATAACGGTCAGTAGCTATTAAAATTCAAATTTAATACCTCTCCTTAGGGTTGGAAAAAAAAGAGCAATTCTTTGACATATCTTCAGATATTTCATTAGGTTAGTAGGTAAAGATTACCTGCCAATTTTAAAGTACGCCTTTAATGTTACTTATGATTATTCTTACATAATTGTCGTTAAAATATTCTTGGCACTGAAAATGGAGCTTGTTCTTTGTCATTAATATCTTAAGTCGTTTCAGCTAAAAGTGGCAAGAAAATTTTAAATCTGTGTGTAGGTTTTGTGATTTTTACTGTTTTGATATCTATGTATGTAAGTATGTGTGCATGTATGTATGTTTGAACGAATTTTACTTTAAAACGATTTCATGATTTTGATGGAACTTTTTTAACATATTCCTTTTGATAGAAGTCCTATTTTTATGTTTTATCCTACTTTTCCCTTCTCGTGCTCTATCCTACTTTGAAACAATTGGAATTTTATTGTTATGAATCATATTAGGTCTAATGACACTAGAATTTAATTATAGTTAAATTACTGAACGGATATGAATGAAATTTGGCAGAGATGTAGACTGTGCCATGGAATAGGACATGGACAAGCTGCTGGTCATTTACAAAATATCAATAAAGAGTCGTGGCCATGGATATGTCCTCATATGAAATAAAACGAATAAAATGTTCGTAATGTTTAGTAAAGTCCTATATTTCCAACAAGATTAGAATGTTGTGCAGCTTGCGTTCAAATATCGACCGGCAATTTGCATAAATGAGTCTAGTTGAACTTTACAAGTACTAGCTATAAAGTAACTGCTGCATCGAAATTGATTTATTTAAACAACCAACAATTGCTGAGCCTTTTTAACTTTTAATTTTTAATTTTAAAGAAAACTTTGAAATAATAAACATTTAAAGTCATATTCGAGAGTTTATGCTCAGGAATGTTTAATAATGCTCCAACCTATAGCTTGTCTCCTGTCAGCACTTTGTGACTGAATGCCTTTGCATACTTGATCTCCAACCGCAATATTATAACCTATATGTTATTACAATATACAGAATATACAAAGTTAACGTTTTATAATACTGATATATTGACTAAAGATTAATGTTATTAATGAAGTTTTTAATACTGCTAGCGTCTTGTTAAATCGTTTATATTATAGGCGAGCCTTTGCACATACCTCATACAATACATCACATGTGTGAGTAAGATATGTCGGAACAAAAATAAATACATAAACATACTGACATTTAGCGCGGTGGCGTACCGTCGGCCGCTGATTGAGATGAGTTACTTAAACAAACTTATCGCAATAATGACTTTGATGAAATAAATTGGCGACGTGAGTAGCGGAAATGGTATTAAGGAGAAGTTAGATGTGAACCTACATCAGAGTTTGAGTTACTTACTCATTCATCATAAATGTTGGCGTAAACGTACTTCCATGGTCGATCTTTTCCTGGCACGCTTTAGCAATTTTTGTTACAAGATAGAAATAAGACAGTATCAAACATAATAAAAATTTCGTAAAATATGTTAAAAATAATACGCCAACGTACCATATATTGTCGCCGGCCACGCAGGGGTAGGCAGCGCTTTTGGATTTCCCTCTGACTATATTATTTTATTTATATTTACTAAGCGGAGGGGGTTTCTGCAACCCACGATACCCCGGGAGATAGAACATGACGGATGATAGCGAGTCCCGTCGCCGGGTTAACTCCCAAAGATTGCCATGCATCGAGAGAGAGACATTGTTATAGTCTCCTTATACGACACCGACACCTACGTTAAGAAAGTGAATGGTAGATTCTGACGCCGCTACCACACACCCATAGGCGTGACATTAGTTACAGATACTAAAACATTTTAATACTTTTGACTAGCACTAATGACAGTACTCGATTTCAATTTTAATAGTTTTTCACAATTTTGAAACTACTCTGTCCATTTGTGTGCAGGGAGTCCGAAGCGAACATGTATGGATAAAATCCAATGGGATACATAAACAGAATGCTAGAGATTCGTGTCAACGGCCGAGTCTTTGCTCTTTGTTCCTCGCACTCTCATGCTCCGTTCTCGGTAGCCAAGGAAGCGATATCAAGGGCGTGCTACGCTACAATTTTGATCGTATAAGATATAAATTTTTAACGCCGTTGAGACACATCAACGTTAATAATAACTTTTATCATACCCACAGAATGAGTTTATTACGTCGATAAATATTTTTTTTGGTGGGGTTTGGGACCATTAAAGTGGTATTGAATTTTACACCAAAATGACTTGATTTATCTCTTTGATATTTCATACCATATTTATCGATATTATGGACATTGTTTCTAATTCTAGCGGGTAACATTTAATATGCATATGCAAGTGCAAAATCATTGCACTTGCATATGCATTTATCTGTAAGATTTTTACTCATCATGGCACAGGGACGGTGGAGTGCATTCGCACTAATAATGCTGTTCCCCATCAAAAGTCTGCCGAATTTGGTGTCGACAATTCGTAATTTTCCGCAATAATTTCATCCGGTTGCTGGAGTCCACTTTGTCAATTAGTAGGGTATTTCATGTGCTGATCAGATATTTGGAGAGAGAGCCTTTCCCTGTTACCCCAAAGTCACAAATGCTCAATAACCTCTTGTCAACTATTACGTCTTCGAATGATAAGTTAAAAAAGTCTTGTTTTAAAAATTGGCGATTTAACAAAAGGCAGGTAAATAAACCACTTAAACCTGTTTAAAAAAATAAAGAAATTTAGTTTATTCGAAAATAATAAGGCTATCGAAATATACGTGGCAAAGCCAAGCAGCGGCTTCTGCTCGAAAGTGCCGTCTAGACCGGGGAAGTACCACGGCGTCGCAGAATACCAGCGTGAAGCAGAGACATCACGTGCTTCTGCGTTTCGGATGGTAATAACTTACCACCAAGTTAGCTTACCGCTTGCTCGTTTGCACCCTTTCAAGTAAAAAAAAACTACGAACTAGTTCGGAAGCAATTGGAAAAGGCAAAGTGTAAGAAGAGACAGGGGATTGGTTACCGGTAGGAAGACTCGTGGAAGATCACGTGCGAGGGTCAGCGCATCGGCGATAAAACTCTGCCCTTTATAAGTGGTGAAATAAATAGAAGCTTAAAATGCGGATCTATGTGTCCAGTGAACTACTGGTTGCGGAATTCGAATAATAACTCATTAATATTACATAAACTGGACAAAGACGCATGTAATAGCTAGTATTACAATATTATTAGAGATAAAAGAGAAATCATAGGATAACTCTGTATAATGATTTATTCGAATACAGTTTCAAAATTGCTTTGATTAAGTAGACCAGACAACAAAGTTGTGCGTCTTATTTTCTTTGAATATTTTTTTTATTAGAATCTCTTGAATTTACAAGAATCTTTTGTTCCGTCCAGTTTGCATATAATTGCTAAAGTTTAGTATTATTCTGCTGAGGTTCATTATAATAGAATTTATATTATTAAATCAAATCATTTTATTTTTCACTGTAAGAGCTCAAACCTTTTTTTTTCATGTATGGGATTATGGATTTTCATTTCACAGTAGACTATTATTGTTATAAATATTTTTTGTATTTAAAACATTTATAGGTATTTACTATATTGAAGGTTCAATAACTATCTTGGTTATAGCCTTTAGGCCGAGGGTTGAGTCTCCTAAGACACTGACAGTACGAGATGGTCCATTCACTTGTGCCATTTCTATTCGGTTTTACATTCACACTCATATATCTAGATTGGTAGTATCAATAGCCTCTAAAAATCTACTACTGGACATAGAACTCTTTCAATACTAGTTTAATTAAGTAAATCAAAATTATAAGAATATTAAAATAAAAAACTTAAATAAAACCGCACACAATTTTTTTTCCTTGTCGAAATTTGGCGTGGAATTTGACTGAGAACAAATGTACGTAATTGAAGTCCGTATGGTTTTTAGTTATTTCTGCTTGAATAGCAATATTTTTTTGTGCAATTACGATCTTATTTCGGAGACAATGCTCTGTCTTTGTCTGCAGTAGCATACTGGTGCGCGGAATTTTAACATGGTAGTACCGTCTGAACGTCGAGACTAGCTCCTGGGGACCAACGACCACCGCTTCTGAGGAAACCTTTAAAAATATTAAAGAAATGGTTAAGGATGTAGACGTATTCGTTATTTAATTGAGATTAAAGCTTTCGTTTGGCACAATGAGTTTAGTTTATACTTTAATATTTAAAAATCTTCTGGGAAGCGGAAGGTATCACTATGACGGATTATTTAAAGGGCTACCATAATATAATAAATATAATCATAAATAAGTGCTTAATATTGGTGCTAAGCATTTAGACTTTTAATTCACCACATGTACTTTGAGCATAAATAAACAAAAATAGATAAATAAAATAGACTCTACAAAAAAAAATATGTTAATAATAATAATCGTAAACAAAAATATTTTTGAAGCCGTAAAAGAAATAGAAAAAGGAAAAACTATCAAAGTTATTGTAATAGGTATCACTTTATCTCGGGAAATGTTGCAAATGGAGAGAGATGTATATTCTCTTACCTACTGAGAGCTGTGGCAATTCAAGAGCCACTCGCGTGTTTGCGTCCATTATATCTTTCTACAAACACTCGAACACAATTTCTTCAACGAGAAATAGGAATATTTAACGATAATATTACCACAGAGAAAGGATTAGTAGTGGGTATTACTCTATTATTTAAGAGTACTGACGTAATATAAGCTTGTATTTAATCTAAAGAGAACATACCGCTGAGTTTAATTGTATATTTGTGATACTTCAGTTTCAAGCCATAACATAAAAAATAATATAAATCTGCTATAAAAACAATCTAAAATTAATTTAAGTCTTTCGAAAGTACTTTCCTTATTTCTTGACATTTTACAGAATTAGAAAATTTATTATTATTATGATATAGGCATATAAATGATATATTATACAGGCAAAGTGGAGTGATTTTTTAGATATTTATAGACTAGACTATATTATAGACTTGTTGTATTTAAACAGTAAAGAAAATTATTGATGCAGGGTTTGTTATTTGCCGTTTGATTATATTGATGCAGAATTTTTTTATTTTATAACCAATGCTTTATAGACTACATATAGTTACAATTCAAGAACATAAAGTATTTTAGCAAAGTAATGCCGGTCCCATAACTAAAGTAATCGGACGGGCAAACTATGCTTTTTTCATACGTTAATTGCTTATGTAACAAGCATGTTACATACATCACGCATGTTGCCTTGCAAAATAATATAATTTATAAATAGAAATATTCATTAAAATACTCAAAATGTCTGTTCTTCATCGACTGGCAATATTCACGCATCTAGAAATTCAATTGCATTTCTGAATATTGAAGAAAATGTAAGATGGAAAAATATACTATATTTACTTCGGTTTTGTAGCTCTGTCGTTTAATCCCTACGTCGTAGCGTCCAGTCAGCGGAAATGCGGAAGCACGTTATCGAGGGGCTGCGTGATATATTGCCGCTTTCTTAGAGAAATATTGTCCAACGCACGCGATATACCTAACTTTTGGTGTACGTGTTGCGGGGAGACGGGTGTTGGAAAAGTAAAAAAATTACTATTTAATTCATTTAGATAGTTTTATTGTAGTCTATTTAAGAGATTAAAGCATAAACTTTATTCATGGTATAATACGAAATATCTCATTGGTATTTATGTATGATAAAAAATGTACGATTGTTATGAGAACACTATAATTAACTCCTGAATATCAAAACATTTGAATTAGATTAATGTGAAAACAAAACAGTAGAAAAAAAATTGGAGGTTGTCAATTGGTCTGTACATGATGTGCGTTACTTAAATCACGATTACGCCTTAAAAGCTTAACGTATCGACCCTTTTTTTCCATTAGCTTCAGATTCATGTAGTATAGAAGCCTTTTGAATATCACTACTTTAATTCTTCCTATTTTGCTTGTAATAATAATATTCTGTTGTTGAAGCTGAACTTTATTTATTTCAAGTGGTGTGTCAATGGTAATAATGGAGTCATCAATAATTAGCAGTGAACATCGAATATGTTAAACTTGCATGATCCAAGATTTGTAATTAAAACTTTTTACACATAAATTGTAAATTCATAAATTTTATGACATTCTGTTGTTAGGAAAAAACAATTTAAAGTTTTTTACGTTCTGTATTTGAGTTAAACATGTAGCAGATTTCTATATAACATGCACTATTCTAATGCAGCAGATAATGTTCGTAATATCAATGCTGCGTTTGGAGTGGATATGATTAACGAACACACACTGAAAGTTTTTCGTTTAATCGCTATTCTAGTGGAAACTTTCACTTGGGAAGAATAAACCCCGAAGGAAACCTGATATTAGGATATATAACGTATGTAAAGTAACGGTGGGAGCCGATTCTTATAAAACTACCAAGGAATTAGGGTAATGATTTGACGTTAGTTTACCCACAGTATTTACTCGTTTGCACTAACTCGATAAATTAACTGATATGCATAGAGGAGCACGCGTCCGAGCTAGCCTTGCTTTGAATAGGTACGAAAATTAAGGGATTTTGGTCATAGCTCCGACTTGTGATGATAAGAGAATTCTCTACAATAATCGCAAGTGAAAAACGTATTGGCTGAACCCAGGTCAAATACCGGAACAATGACCTAAAGCGAAGCTCACCCACCCATAGAAAAGGAATGCTAACTGTTTGACGGTTACTTTATGGTGTAATTCACTGTAGCTTTTCGAGATCCGGTGTATCAATAACAGCAGTGGTCTATAATGAAGAACTACGAACCATAATGGCGAAACTCTCAGATACCAGACAACAGAGCCCTGCAGTCAGGGTGTGAATCGACCTGACCAGTGTCCAGTATTATTGCTCTATGATAACGCAAGACCTCTTACTACTAAAGAAACCGTTAACATTACAAGACCAGCAGTTAGAAGCCATACGTCATCCTCCGTACTCGCCAGAGATAGCCCCAACCGATTAGCATTGTTTTCTGCAATTTGGACTATTTGCTGTTAGGAAAAATATGTTGTTCTCACAAAGCGGTACACAATGCCTTCATAGCCTTTGTAGAGTCCAGATCCCCAGAGTTTTATCGAAAACGTATAAATGATCTTCCCGCAAGATGGCAGAAATGAATATAATAATAGCGATAAATACTTCCATTAAATAAATATGTTTTTTCTAAGAAAAAAAGGGGTATGAATTTTTCAATATAAAACGGCAATTTCATACTTTAATACTAATACACAAAGTACAGTAAAAAGGATAACAAATATTTACCAATAGTTGCTAAAATTATTGGTAAATATTTATTACGTACAATATATACATTTATTACTTATTTTTATCAATAGTCGATGATAATATTTGATTAAATTTCTCTCTTATTTTGTAAATTATAATTGAAATTTTTTAGTGTACATGAGGGTTTAAAGCGTGCACTTTTAAATTTGCCTAATTGTTTTATGTTATAATCGAAATATAATTATTACACGACTAACTGAAACGAGTCCATAACCAACACAAATTAACCGGTAGCAAGAACTACTATTAAATAGTAATCCATTAGTTTACATCCCTACGATACTTTCTAAGTTAAATACTACCTCCGTTAAGCTCGTCATAAAATATAAATTTTGCCTTAGAAATGATACAATGCGATTATTTCGCTTTCTAAAAATGAATTATAGTACAGGTTCCGCAATGCGGTGCTTGCATGGGGTAATAGAAACGGTCGGCTATTGCATTGGTGCAAGGGTGGAAAGGGATAAAGGACTAAGGAGGCGCATTCTCTATAATAAAACTAAATTAAGTGAGTTTGTTGTTCAAAATTTTTCTTCGATTATCTTAATCCGAATACTTATAACTTATACTAATAGAATGCGGACAAATCGTTGTTTTTTTTTCGAAATTAATGAAAAAATGCATTAGTTTTCCTTAACCTTTTGTTTTGTGTCGATTAAAACATAGTGCCGAAAATAACTCTATATTATTTTGGTTAAGCGTCATCTTATTTTATTTGGTCTTGATTTTATAGATGTGTTAAAGTACCGAGATCAGTTTGGGGGATCGGGCGGATGTCCCCGATTTACCAGTGATGGAGACACAGCATTCGGATTGATTGTTCCCGACAATAAAATCAATAATAACTGCTTTGGAACTGCGACCCTTGTTGTTTTCGGCTGTGAGCGCGATGAATTCTAACTCTATTATGATACTCTACTAGTTTTGTTGAGGTTGCAATTATTTTACTATTTACTTTCCCCATTGATGTTTTATTTATAGAATTTCATTAATTATTTTGTACCTACTAAAATTGCGTAATAAGTTATGAAATTCTTTGCCTATTACGCTAAGTCGTTGTTTTATTTTTGCTTGATTGATTGGATTGGAAATTGGAGTTTTGATAATTGTAATTTGATTTCATTGTAATTATACATAATATTATGCGTCTGCACATTGTACATTACACTATTAAAAGGTTAGTATTGGTATTTAACAGTAACTGTGTCAGTAATTAACATTTGGTTTTTCGTCTGGTTGTTTGTACAATACTCATTCTTACTCATGACTTCGGTCAAGATAAAATTATTATAGAATGTTAAATTTTACAACTCCATTGACCGTGATTTAAGCATTCATTATTTTTTATATATGAAAATTTAAAATTGTGCAACAAAATCACAGTAAGTGTAAGTATAAGCGCGCAAGTCTTCCTATTAATAAGTTTAAAAAAAAGACTTCTTGACAATTCATGTCTTGAAAATCTCATGACAAACTCCGGAATAAAAACGGGGCGACGAGGTTCGCGTCTCCGTCTCCTTCTATGTTACGAGTCGCGGAAGCCTGTTTAGCTAGGCGGCCTTTTACCAATTTCTGTAGGTGACAGGCGTGAGTGCTTATATATCTGTACCTACTTCATGGGTGCCGCTATAAATGAGCTTGCATTTGAATATCTTTCAAAGTAGAACAAGCTAATCACGCCAGAAACTGTTCGATATAAGGAAGAGTATGCTAGGCTTTTTTTACTATTATCTTATGCTTCGGTAAACTCGTGGTGTTGCTATTTTTATATTTGTTACACTAGTTTTTTTTTTAATAAAAAAATCAAATAATTGATAATAAGTCAAAATAAATATAGATGTCAGAAGTGTGTAATTTTTATTTTCGTTTACTTTTAGGTGTTTTCATTTTACTCTATAGCGAGTTACATAAAGCTTTAAAATAACATTTCTTCATAGGCGTTCTTTAGTGGTCGTTAAACGAGGTTCTGAAATAATTCCACTTTATGTACGTGTTATTACCCATCCCTAGATTTATTAAGTTTCCGTACATATTACCAATTAATTCGTTTGTTTTGGTCACAACTTTCGAACTACTTTACGAATCGGTGTTTTCTATATATGACTCTTTTTCCATACCCAATCCCAAAAATTGTTTAATCGAATTTCTAATTCAATATTCGGTTTTGGATCATCATTTTACACCAAATTCCCAATTTTCAGGCCTAACTCGTTCCGTCTACGAGCTAGATATCCGTCACATTCGGACGGACCGACGGACAGACTGACGGACAGAATGAAAATTAGATGAATAGGGCTCCGTTTTGGCCATTGGGTATGGAACCTTAAAACATAAATTTGTACGTACTCTCTATTTGCAAACATGACAGATGCAAATTGCTCTTTCGTTAGGTTCCTGTCATTTGCTCCCATTTCAAAGTTTCCACCACATAGAAAATTATAATCTAAAAAACAAGTACTTCGACTCGACAAAATCTATGTCGTATGTACAAAACAAAATAAAACAATACAAAACTAAACAAAAGAGATGAATGATAGTATCTCGATACATCATTTTCTGTATCTAATTGTCAATTACTTTATGTGGCGCTGAAAGCATTTCTTTACTAATAAGTACCAAAGGCATAATTCTTTTCTCTTTGCTTTTTCCGTTGTTCTAAAATAAAGTATAATACCATCGCTTTGTCCTCTGTGTGCTTTGGACCATGTAAAATCCTTTACGGGTAAATTGCCATCATCTCCCAGATAATGTAGGTAAAGCACATTCGTTTTTTCTTCGTTATTATTTTATATTGCTCACAAATTATGTGTCATACGCACAAGCCGTCGTTTCTGTTCATGATAATGGACATAGGTGTGTGATGCACGGTTAGTTTTTTTTATTGTTATTTCTATTTTTTCTTTAATAGTGTAAAAAGCTTTTTTTAGATTTGATCACTTCTGTGAGAACTAAGAGACATCCTGAATTGGTTTTATTTTTTCTATCGATTTCTTCGCCTGATGGAACCAAAATGAAATATCGACTTTTGATTTCTAAATAACTGTATATTTTTTCGTGCACTGCAGCTACGTAAAACATTTCTAATATTGAACATCAATCTTGAAATAAACAGAAATAACAAAACTCAATAAAAGACATTAAAATGACACCATTTACTTTTTAAGGCATAGATATATTACAACATTGCCTTGTTTTTGAATACACTGATATCGTATTTGTAAATCAAAACTTAAACCCTCTAGTAACGTGTGGTAAAGTTAAAATATAATATATTTTTTAATATTTAACAATGTAAACAAAGATATTACTAAAAGATGCTAAATTTGTTGAATTTAAGTTTCACAATAAGTTTAATCATGTTGCTAACATTTCTATTTCGGAAAAAATCCATGAGCGCAAACTGCAGACGTCTGGATTTTTATTTTCAAAGTTTATCTCGAATCGTTTCTGTTTGTACTGGCGCAATAACTTTCTGAGGGGAGATTTAACTTTACCCGAATGTCTGTCTGAAAATAGGTACAGAAATTCTCACAACTCGTTGTGAGAATCGTTTCCCTCGGCGTCATTGCACGCATTCATTGTCTACGTAAACACCCTTTTGAGACGTCTACAAGGGATATGCGCTAGACACCCCAACGACGTGGAATGATACCTGTAAAATTCCTTTGTACGTGAGCTGGCAAATAATCTTAGTTAATTACGGTTTCTTATTTCTTCAATCCATTATTTAGAAATATTTTGGTGCTAATTAGATATTGCATTAACCTACACTTTATTAGCCATCTTCCACACTTTTCTGTAAATAGTCCGCTACTGAATATAGAACTCTTTCAATTAAATTATGTACTCTGAAAGCCACGCTTGGAAGGTGGGTTCTATTTATAAAAACCTTGAACTTTATTGAATATTATACATGGGCTTATATAGACGTAAGTGCCGTCGGCCGTAATTGTAAAAAATACAATAAGGCCTAATGGGCCAAGACAACATTTTGAAGAGAATAAAAAACAATTTAAGCCTATTTAAACAAAAAAAAATCTGGCTGTGAAGCCAACAACAACATTTACGAACTACTACTTTCCGTTTCTTTCGTACTTAAAATAGTTACTCCACTATTTTTCGCAGGCCCCGAGATATTTTTTTTGCATTTCGCTTTGTCCACATTTACGACATATACGGGATAAGGTAAGGTGGAAGATTCTCTTAAGCTGTCACCACAGGGCCGAAACTACATTTGAGAATGTGGTGGATATTTATTATTATTATTCATCTTTAATAAACACACGTTGTCTCTTTAGAAAATTGCGTAATAAATTAGAACTTTAAATACTAGAATAAAATCTTTAAGAAGAAGTAATATTACTATTTTGGAATATTATATCTCACGCCTGATTGCATGTTTGGATCATTAAATAATCTCTGAATGAATTTCAAAACTCAAAATACAAAGACATTTTTGTTGTCATCAATAGTAAGACGTTACTTTGTGTATTATTATTAGAGATTGATAACTTTGTAACGATGTTATCAATCTCTAATAATAATATGATTGAGATTTAATTTCGTTAAAAAAGTCATTCTTATTGAACTTCTGTGAATATATTGAATAGTATCGACATTTTTTAGTCAAAGTAGAACTATTTTACAATTATTTAATTCGATAACTTACTGAACGTCAGTTTACTCTTGATAGTTTGGAAAAAGGCTCCTTGGAAAAACTAATGACCGATTTCTGCACGGGACAAGTATTTTTATGACCTACAAATAATTTTTCCGGATTTGGGTGTTTGCCCATGTGAAATTTATGTCTATAAAACGTCTCTACCATCGATGAATCATATTTCATTTATTATATTATTTTACATAATTCCAACGAGGACGGGTCAGCAAGTTCGCGGAGGGTTATGGAGGGTCACTTTTTATACCTGCACTAATTAAGATATTCATTAATAGTTAATAGTATAAATACCAAATATCAAAAGGATCGCATCGTTGTTCATTGAGCTATCCTTGATTAAACAAGAAATTGGGGACCATAGAGTTTCGTGCCGTAATTTAGCTCCTTACTGAGTAGTGGAAAACCTCAAACTATTTAAGAGATGTTCTCGGTCTACGCAGACTCTTGCCCTAATGTAACCATGATTTACATGGCACAACATCTTAAAGCAAGGCAGAGACTAGCTTGAAGATCATTCCAGGGCAAGACGACCTGTCGAGGCAACTACTGCAGAAACTGTAAAAAAAAATTAAATAATTGTATCGCGTGATGCCCATCTAAAAAGAAACAACTTGCAGGAATGGTTGTAGTATCTGACACTACCAATTTTGAATATTCTGCACGATTGTCTTACCATGTCAAACTACGCAAACCGCGCGCGAGAATGCTCACGCTCCAAAAGCTTAGACGCGTAGACCACGACATTTTGGACCTTTGTAGCGAGAATAACTTTTAGGTCGTATTGTTACTGGTGATGAATCTTGGGTTCACCATTATGAGTATAAGTCTAATCAAGACTCGATGCAGTGGTAGAAAGGGACACCAAGATGTTCAAGCTTCCGATTGAGGAAAAAACCGACAAGAAAACTGATGGCCACAATTTTTTGAGATTCAGAAGGAATCCTTTTGATTCACTACGAAATATTACGGTGGAATAATTGAAAGTTTGAAAAAAGCTATGAGGCAAAAAGGCGAGGAAAATTGAGCAAAGGCGTGCTGCTTTTGGATGACAACGCGCCTGTTGCGATGGCTGCTGTACAAATAATTGGCTTTGAAATTTCACTCCCCAAAGTCCAAATATAATCCCTGGCAATTATTATTATAAATGAAAAAAGAGCTTCGGGGGAAAAAAGTGCGAGGGATGAGAAGATCAATCTTCATTTTGAGAAGTAAGATATGTAATTTTTTTACGTCGACATAAGCTAATAAACCGATGTGAAAAAAAATAAGGATCCTTAGGGAATATATTGAGAAGAAAAAATTTACCACACCACGTATCTCTATTAGGTAGTTATAATAATTTGCTAAACATTGTTGGGGAAAAAAGGTTCTCGAGTGGCAGCCACGTACAAACGCAGTGTAAGATGACCCCCACAAGATGGAGTGAGGACCTGTGCAGTATTGCGGGAAGTCGATGGATGCAGGTGGCTTAGGACCGAGCTTCGTGTCAATCTGTGGTAGAGCCAAGGGGCGGCTTTAGCTGCTGCTCGAATGGGCTGGCTCGACCGGATTGATACCACGGCCTCGCAGAATTCCAGCGTGAAGTAGAGGCATCTTGTGCTTCTGCGTTTCGTTCGGTGAGTGAGGTAACCGGAGGCCCACATCCCCTCCCTATTTCTCTCCTCTTCCATTCCATCTTCCAAATATCCTTAAAGACCAGCAACGCACATGCAGCATCTATGGTATTGCAGATGTATGTGGGCGACGCTAAGCACTTACCATCAGGTGAACCGCTTGCTCGTTTGCCGTCCTTTCCATAAAAAAAAATCTTTGGCCTGGCTTTGGAGGCCTATGTTCAGCAGTGGACTTGTGATAGGCTGAAATGATGATGAAACATTGTTAATAAAGTGCATACATACAAGTTAAATCGTGTAGTTCGCGCGATGTGTTATATAATAAAATATAATATAAGAATGTTTTCTACTTACAAAAAGTAAAGCTTGAGGGCGTGCTCCGGGCTTCGACTGATGAGTTTAGGAAGTTGCTTTTTCCTCGTTTGTTATTGGGGACATGTTACGGTCTTGAATATAAAATCGCATGGCTTAGGCTTACACAAATGTGTAAAATATAGTTCCAGGATATAAATTGAGAATATATGCGGATAATGTTTCAATATATTTATTTTGTAACTATACAGTATTGCACCAGGAGCAAATGAGGTTGGACTTCGGAAAAAAAATAGTAGAGAAAAGATCAATAAAAACTCGTGTAAAAGAACACATAGCTGATGTGAAACATCGAAGATCTAAGATGTTTGTGATTATATTGTAGCTCGGTTCAACCATTACATCAGATTAGACAGATCCTCCCAAAAGATCGCCGATTCCTGGAAAGTGTGATTCGCGTGGCAATTAAAATAAAAAATACATTCTAATTTCAATAGAGAAGATGGCTGGGTGCTGTTTAGGAATTTGCTTCTATATATATATTTTGCTTGGACTAAAAATATATCCAAGACTAAGCCGTGGTAACTGTACAACGTCAATATACGGTGAGTTCTTTTAGCGTAAACCAAAAATGTTTAATTAAAAAACTGTCGGTAGCCGGTTTACACGTCAAACACAATAGTCCACCCGAAGTAGCGTTTATAAAAATAAAATTAAAAGCGATGAAATATGTTAACTGTATACCTTTCATTTCAAAATATTCATGTAAAAAGTACAAGTATATTCCTAGATATCATTCCATATAATATACTGCATACGTATAACTAAACTTTTAGATGAAGGAGATCGTATTCGTAGCCACGAGTGAGTTGAAATTATTGATTTTAGCGCAACGAGTTCGCAAACTTTCACGGTCTTCCCTTGCAGAAAAGTTGCTTATATTTCATTAGAATTTTTTATCCTGTCGGTTTCTGTTTGCAACCTGAAGTCTTTTTTTATTTTTTAAAACCGTTACACCTTATGTAGGAATTTATTCCGTATCGTGGAGGCATTAGAGTTTTCGAAAGACTGTAAATGCATATGGACAAACACGCACAGCCAAACGATTATTTGTCCCGTAAAAAGACGGGAAAAGACCTCGCGTCTCGCAAAGGAGCAGCCAAATGTTTAACCACTGATCTATTGAACGTGAATAAATTTAGAAATAATATTAAAACTTTAAAATATTATTTATAGTTTACATTTTTTTTAAACATTTATTCAAATAACGTGATAAATAACAAATAGTTTAAAATGTTATGACCAGGTTAAATTGTATTGGGGCTCAAATTCTGTTAATGTCTTGAGGTTCCAAAAGCAACACACGCAACTTAGTTAGCATACCGGTGTGTTTTATATCTCACACTTTGAAGGGCGAAGTGCAGGTTAGAAAAATGTGCTCTTTGTTAGTAAACCAACACGTGTGCCGTACATACAGACACAGAGGCGATGTGTTAAAAATAACCCGAGCCGGACATTGAACTGTGTAACGCCGGACATCACTGTAATGGAATTGTGGCTTCGCCATTTTCGCAACTGATTCAGTTTCCTGAGGTTCTAAAGTAAGTATACGCCTCTTGACATCTAGTTTCTGGGTTTCCGTTTGCCCAGTAGTCTGAGTCTTACCGCTACTATATACTATGTCTTTAAATATATTTTGTATAAAACATTGGAAATGTACATATTGCATTACCTTATCACATAGTTCGAACAATTTTATCGTCACTCACCTCTGATTTACCGACGACATAGTTCTTATGCCAGGATTGCTGAAGTTGCGTTCGGGAAACGTCAGATCTTCTCGCGGAGTGTACCTCTAAACCTCAAGAGAAAAGTATACCACCAGTGCGTGTTGCCAGTAATGACTCATGGAACCGAGATGTGGTGTTGAACTGCAGGCCATATGGGGATGCTCAAAGTTACTCAGTGGGCTATGGTAAGGGAAATGCTCAGTGTTTCTCTATCTGTCGTGATAGAAACTGTAAACAACGATGTCCGTAGGGGAACAAGGACAACCGTCATATCCGTTAGGATCAGCAATCTGAAGTCGCAATGGTCCGGCCACACAGCTCGCAGAACTGACAGACAACCTTTGGGGAAGATGATACAGATACATTCATGATACAGAGCTTTCTAACTAAAAGTAGCAAGAAAGTCTTTACTATTGGTTTTACTGTTTTATACGGTATCGGCAAGGTTTACGTTCAATAATGTATTATACGAGTAGCTATCGTAAATGAAATATATTGATTTGAAGAGCTACTGGCATTAAACCACGCCGGCAGGCGGCTTAGTGAGCGCAGTGCTGGTTCCCTTGTACTAGTGATGCTGAGTGTTGATCTAGAGTATGTGAGATTTGAGTTTAAAAAATTCTGTAGAGATGTATCTGCCATTTAGTCGCCAGAGCTTTGTTTGGAGCTATTTCGATGCACATCGTACAGATGAGGTTAACTTTTAGAGAAAAAATGGTATTCCCCCTTCCTATTAATTGATATACATCTATTAAGCGTATCAGTTTACGCCATACGGTTGCGTAAGAATTTACTACTCCGTCTCGTTATGTGGCGTCGCCAACCACGAACGAGGCGGTAAAAGACAACTAAGGGAAAGTATTGTACATTCCAACGGACTAACCGCCGTAGACAGGAGACGAATAGCAACGTAAAACGTGCAAGGCTTCTGATAATGAGGCTTCTCCTTCGCCCAAGAGCAGTAATTACTAAAAATACGCCCTATATTTTATTCTGTAATCTGTGGTTGATGATAATAAATAATAATGGCATATAATTTATAAGATAATCTCTGATACTGTAGTTACATAAAACTAATACATTTTCTGAAAAAAAAAATGCTATGTAAGTGTAATTTATTAATAATTTCAGTAGATATACTCAAAAAATACGATGTAAATTTCTTATTTTTCTGAAAAGCGGCTGTAATAGACGAACAGTAACTCGTGTCATCTTACAAGGGTATTTCTTTTTCTTTTAAAGAAATCCTAAAAGTAATGGCTCTACCTATTTCTTTGTTCGAACTCTTATTTAAACTCTCAGAACTCGTATATTCGTAAGTTATATCCTTACAAAGTACTGAAACAACAACGCTATACGTATTGTGTGAAAATTACCAACCCAGAGACTATATACATTATATGTTATATAAACATTTTCTGCATGAATTCTAAAATACACGTGAATGAAGATATTATATATATTTACAGCAGTTATAGAATACATTTTTATTTTTAGATAATGTATCTGCCAAATATTTTATTTATTACACAGTATCGTTTACGCAACAAGTGATTAATGATTCAATAATTTTATTCGTACCGTATTACGATTCGATTTCATTTCGTATTTCGATTACCTTAACGTAACCGTAAATAGTCCGCTGTAGGACACAAAGAAAAGGTTTCTCCCATAAGGAGAGTAGTACATAAAGAGCATAAAGAGAGTACAAGCTCCTCGAGCAAATATTCAATTTTTTTTAAATTATCTACAATACTTTAATTACAAATGCCACGATTATAATTATAGATATAACTAAATCGTTTCATAACGCTCTTTGGTATAACGCTGTATTACTACTACTAGATGACCAACCTTATCCATTTCGGGTTATGGTTAAGTAATTACTTTTATGTAACTTTATTGACTGATAATTACCGTCTATTGTATCTCGATAAAACAGATTCTCTCATCGCGTGGGCTGACTACATGTGCTCATGATTTTAAAACGTGGACTTCCCCAGCAAAAAAACAATACCGGTATTTTTATGCGATGGCATAACGTTAATATTCCTATTGTTACATCCGCACAAAAATTCGGCCATTGGAGTAAACATTTCCAATGGGTGTCTCTTTGTTTGGTGATACGGTGCGTGTGTTTTACTATTGTCAGATTGTCAGAAATGTTGTAGTGCTTTTACATCCTTCGTTCATGGATGGATTGTCAAGGTGAAACTACCATCATCACGGCATTTATTATTCAAACAATATCTTTATAGATTTGATACGAAAATCATACGGTGTGGCGGTCAGCGTAGATATACTCGTTGTTTATAATGTATATATATAGCATATACTTAAACTTCCTACGCATGGATGTCGTTATATGCATACCATTTTCATTATATTCGAAAATCGATAATTTTTATTAGAAGAGTATTTTATTAAGTTTCAAGTTAATAATAGGAATAGTTAACCCAGCTCGACCGGATTGATACCACGACCTCGCAGAATACCGGCGTGAAGTAGGCAGTGAGGCATCTTGTGCTTCTGCGTTTCGTTCGGTGAGTGAGGTAACCGGAGGCCCACTTCCTCTTCCCGTCCCCTCTTCATCCTCCCTCCCATCTCCCAAATACCCTCAAAGGTCGGCAACGCACCTGTAGCTCCTCTGGTGTAGCAGATGTATGTGGGCGATGGTAATCACTTACCATCAGGTGAACCTATTGCTCGTTTGCCGCCTTAACCATAAAAAAAAAGTTGGCGGGACAATCAATTTGAAAAATACCAGACCAAAATTAAGCAAACCAATAACGGTCAGCAGCGTCCAAGATGCCTGGTGTCCGGTACTGCGACAGTCAATCCGCTTGCGGAACGCGGCAATAATGGCTAATCGTCCTTATAGGAGAGGTCGTCTCTAAAGTACGTTTTTAGAAAATCGCATATTCATGTATTTTATTGATTGTCTTCAAAAACATAGGACTTTCATACTGCTTTCAGATTTTTCCTAAAATTCTTTCTTAGTGGATGACTACACTTTGTCAAAAGCCCTCATATGACTCATCAAATTATAAGTTTGTAGGTTTTATTCATTTTCGTGAGGAGCAGAGTTCCAGAGAAGAAATACTTATAACTATATATAATATGGCGAAATATTACTTTGGTTATCTATGAAATGTGCCTTGATTCGGCACTCGCTTCGACGTAATTTTTTTTTAATGACTGGACTTGTTTTTGCCGCATTTCAATAAACACTGTAAACTTAGTAGTCTAGTACTTGAAAGAGATTTATTCGTTTGTCATCTTTATTATCCTACGAGTATTCAATTCAAAAATAGAAACTAATGGCTGTCTTTAATTGTTTGGAGTTACCGAATAACCGATATCAGATACGATTTGTTACCATAGATTATGTGTATGTATTTATAAGCAGTATGGTTCCGCTAAACAAGATTCCATTGTTGGACTCCTCAGGGCGCGCTTAAGTCCCCGGGCTGCGCCACGTTATTTTCGGCCGTTTTGACAGTTTGAATCTCTTTCTAGTCTTTTGTTATTTAGAATTTTCCATTTTGCCGTTTCCTGTTTACCATTTCTACAATAAAAGAGAATTTCTACGAAACTATGTTGCTATTACAAATATTGACATTAGGTAAAGGTTAAGGTAATTATTATCAATTACTTTTTAGGCTGCTCTAGTCACTCTCAGAAACTATACAAATCCACATATTTGTACAGATTTTACAAACTTGTGGTAACCCTAGAGCGAGTCGATCTTGTATTTGACGATTTTGTAAATAAGTAAAACTTAAAAATCTATTGTATTATTATAATAATCAATCAATACAAATAATCTATTGTATAAGTGTTCGTAAATAATTATTCTTAATCAGATCCTTATCGGCATAGAGATGTAGACTAAAATGAAATGAATAAAATTACTTGTTTCTGAGTATTTAAAACTTTAAATCATAAATAAATACATGATTTACTTCAAATATGTAAATTTCATTCAATGTAAATAATTTTCACATATATTTTGTTAATATGTTAGCTTCATTATGTTTAGAGGCACTTCGATCAATGTCTCAATCTAATGTAATCGTAGGGCTTTTTGAAGCGGTCGAGTAGCTCCTGTCGTGACTAATGAAGCCCTGCACTGCTATTTTAATTGCCCTTATAGCAGTAGCGCCCGTATTCCATACAGCCGCTGTCAAATGACCCGACAAATTGACCGCGACACGCGATGTTAATTTCACTTATTTTTGAGCTTTTACTGTGTAATAGATTTTGCGTGACTTTGATTTTTTTTTTAGACATTTTGGTGGAATATTTTTTCAGTTTTAGTTTTCTTTCACACTTTGCGATAAGAAGCTCAGGATATAAAGTTGTTAGGAAAGTCAAAGCTGTTTGGGAATGTTTTAAAAGAGGGGTTTCATAAGTTTGTAGCCTTTGTCTGTATGTCTGTAGCATCGTTACTCCCAAACGCATGAACTCCAATTCCAATGCCGTCTTTTTATTTGAAGGTTGGTTTAATCGGAAATGCCGCAATAAAATGGTAGGTATGATCTGTTGCAGCATCCAGTACGGTTGCGTTGGTGTTTTTTTTTTTAATTTTTGATTTACTTTTTGTAAGTTTTGACGTAAAACATATGCCAGAGAGCATGTGTTTTACGTTGTAATAAAATAGTAGCACTATTACTCTTCGTGATACCGAATTGGTTGAATCTAGTCACCACCTACTGGGCAAACCATACAAACCTAGAATATTGACATGAGTCATGTCGTGTTTCGAAGCCATTTGCTGTAGAATGGCTCTGGGCTGTACGAAGATAGGTTAAGAAACTTCTCGATTAACTTTCATATTACAAATTAAATTAAACCGAACACTAGACGCTTTTGTAAGGCTTATTGCGAGCCTTACTAAAGCGTCTAGATTTCCGTTTACTGGAATTTTTACCTGTAACACAAAGTTTGTCTTAAAGGCTAAGATTACTAGTTCTGATCAGAGTTTGCCGCCTTGTTTAATTAAAAAACAACCAGTAAAGGATCAAGTGCATAAATACAATAAATGTATGGAATTAAATCTTCATTTAAGAATTTTATCGGCTCTGTCCCCACGTGAATGACGGGAATATATAAAGGAACTGAAAATGAAACGCTATAAATCCGTAAATAATAGTTTAATTTCAAATGTGTAGTGTTCGCGTAAATACGAGAAATCATTAACGGTGGTTAATTTCTACTTAGACTTAAACTAGTTCTTTGGTTCTGGATTATCATGAAATTTATATATATATAGATTCTAACTTGGTCACTTCGGAGCTTTTTGAATAAATATCACAAATCTATAAGACGAATTCGCTTGTGGTCTACTGGTTGCGCGATTTGTTTTACATTATATGCCTTCTAGATACAAAATTTACATTCAAAATTAACCGTGTCATGTGCAAATTTTCACCCGCGCTAGCTAAACATTAATTAGAGTCATTGTCGGGTGCTCTAATTTTAGCAGCAAATGTTCATTACTCTCGAACAACATCTGCCATATTTGTAATCACAGGATAAACATCAAAATGTTAATTTACAATGCATTCGTTCAGTGACCGTGCAATCTACAATTTCGTAACGTACCGTATATAGTTGCAGGGTATAATGAGGGTACAGTACATTAACTAGGTGATTAAAGTATCAAGCCATCTACTCTGTACTTGCAGTAACCGCAAGCATAAACGTTGTGCATATTATATGTAATATATTAAAATATGAGGTTGTACATAACGGATTTATAACCTATGGGTGACAGGCTTGAGTGCTACTGGTAACAAGGCATCAGCATAGATGCAGGTGTCTACAACAGCAGATGTCTGCGGGCCACAGCGATCATTTATTCTCAGGTGGTTTTGCGCGCGTTAGTTGCTTGCCCATATTTGTGTATAATTTTTTTATATAAAAAGTGTCAAAAAATGATTTGTTTACAAACATGTAGAAACTTGCATTCTGTTCGTAGTCACGCCAGCCTTCTGCTGTGGCACTAGAAACTTGTATTTTAAATCTGCAATCAGCATTAGTGAAGTTTTCAAAGACATCCGATTCGCTCTTATACTCATATTTACATAGTGCTTCGGTCGAAGAGATTGAGTAAAATGTTTACTTGCATATCGTTTACTACTTGTTTGCTTAGTCCTTAATTTTATATTATGCGGATAATATATTTTGCAAAATGTGTCATTATTTTTACAAAACTATCAAAAATATATAAACTAAATTTCCTTTAAATATCTTGCTTATAACTAGAAATGTGGTAGAGCGGAGGCTGGTTTTTGTCTGAAATTTATCAAAGATTAGAGCAATTCTCATTTTTTTATTCTTCTTTATCCTCCAACAATGAAGTACCTACAGTATATAAAAAAGGGTCATGGACATATTTAATTAAATTTCTTTGAATATGAACGTCTTGAACGTATTGTTACTCTTTCACGATATGCCATAACCTGCGTAAAGCCTGGGGCCTTATCCGATATGCCGCAAACAAACATCCCTTATGACTTCGTTCCCTTATAAAATCATACCGTGTTATTTTTTAACATAGTTTCTTTTATCCATGGCATGATTACCAATAAACTGAACCATGCCTTGGATGTGAAAAATTACACGGTATAATTTTAATGAAGAATAACTTCACACGGAATTGTTGTGAATTATACATATATATGACATAGCGGATAAGGTCCCTGAGCTGTAGAAGTCAATTGGTAACATTATCTATTCCATCGGAAATTCATAGAGGAATGGAATCAGTGAGATCTGTGTGTTTCCATAAACATCACGATGATTCAGCGATATATTCAGTGTTTATTAACGTGTCTAGTGTTATATTAATAGTAATACAAGAATGAATCAATCGCCTAAAGGTTATCATTATCACTATAATTTGACCTCCTTCGCTGTCGCATACATTGGTAACAATCATATTACAATGCACAAGCTTTTGCCTCCGATTTCATCCTCGTATAATATAATATATTCTATGAGTGCGTAATACTTTTATTTATAACAATAAGCATAAGCAACTTGTGTTCACGATGCCGATGCGATGCCGGCCAATGTATGACTGACCGACCATTCGTCGTCACTGATTATTTCAAAGTTCATATGCTCCATTTCTTTACTGTGATTTTACTGACGGTTTGGTTTTCACTGGAACGACTACTTTCAGCTACGATTCGTCGACTATGATTTGCATTGTGACTTTGATCGTCTTATTTTCTGTAGCGGCGATTATTAGCCCACTTTTACTGTATGATATAAACACATGTTTTCGTAAGTAAATAGTAGTAAGCGTAGGCCGGGTAAATGACCCGTTTGTTTACATTTTTATTAGAATAAGAACGAAAGGAAAACATGACTCTTAATAGTAGAATTTCAAAGTTATAACGCGAGAAGTGTCAAAAAGTTAAATACTAGATTAATTATATCTGTATGCAATATTATATTGCTCTTATACTCTAATACTTATTGTTATTGATATGAAAGTCATAATACTACATTCTACATTTTTTTTCAGGTAAGATCGTGTCCGGATACTGGAACAGTGCAGAAGGCATTGGTATATAAATGGTATACAATTCTGGAGAGAAACTGCCAAATATTTTTTTACGTTTTTATTACTAAATACGTCTCAATACGTTAAGTTTCTTGTTTCTATATAATATAATATAATATAATATATATAATATAATAACCAACTAATATAATCACTACATTTTGACCATGGTATAATGGCACAAGAATCTGTCAGCCCCTTTATACCCGTGGGTATCCTAAGAGGTGGAAGAGAGACTAAGCTAAAAATAAATCTACTGAATTATGTCATGCTAATCTTTGGGAGCAAGCCGGGGGACATGGCTGGCCACGCGTCACTTTCGGGGAGCCGAAAATTTGGTTGCGGAAGCTCTTTGGGCTACGTTGAGTCGTGCCAAATCGCCCTTCACTGTGGATGCCAGGAGTAAGTGCTTATACAGAGAGGACACGTAGTTATTGACATTTTATGAAAACTTGTTTATAACTATTTAGAAACTGTGAAAAAAACAAATTTATAAAATAAATAAATAAAAAGATAATTTCAATGATACAAGCGCCTTTCTTTATGAGTAATAGTTTACTGACCACGGCAAGAGTCATCGCATGATATCTTTGCGATGATTTCAATTATGGCATGAGGTAACTATTAGCACATATATATAGAGTCAAAGTAATAAAAACGAAATATATTTCTTGTAACTTAACTACTGTACTTATTTAATTTACATTTTGCGAATGATCTAGAAATGGCCTACAAAATATGAGGTTATATTTAATGTCGTAACGTCTCATCCAATCAGTATCTACACTATAATTTATAGGTAAATTCTGTTTCAGTGTGTACGGATGATAAGATTCTCAGATTTTACCAATAATTGTTTATCAATCAAATTTATTTTTCAAAACTGCCAAAAGGGAGATGTGGTTACCCATCATATTGGTATAGAAATAAACAAAGCACGCAAACTGCTTTGATTGAACAAAACATTGGAATTCTAATAAACCATTATACTAACACGAAAGGATTGATTAGCTAATTAAGTACTGTTCTGTTAGGGTTGAGCTGGCATTTGGGTAGTCAGGATTTATGGATTTTGAAATTGGAATAGCGCGCCCAAATAATAATACCTCTTTTAAGTTCACGTTTACGCAATCGCATGACTTCTAGCAGTCTCAAATAGAATCTGTTTCTGGTGGTTTTAAATTTAAATAGTTTAAGTTAGCAAACATTTAACAAATGTCTGTAATTTAAAGTTACATGTGACATGCAGTTGTACACGCTAGATACAATTTAGCACAGGACATGTAAAAGCATGAACTTAATTCTACGAATCTCCGTCTGAGACTGTGTTATCTCAGAAAATTTCATCGAAAGCTTTGTCCAGTTAACACATCGCTCGTAGATCAAAGCTATTACGACGCAGCTCTGTTCTAGGATATTAAAGTTTCAGTATCTCATTCTCGGTCGCTACGCCACTATGTTCATATTGAAAGCTCCGTGAGAAAGCTTCACTATATAACTACCTTTCACGAACAACTAATGTTATTGTAATAAACGTAGGAATAACTTGCTTTTGTGGTTTGTGTGGTTTTTCTATGAACTCGTTACTTGTGAAATATTTATTTATATGTATATCGAAAAGTAACTTAATTGAAATTATTTACGGATTTTATCCATAAATTTTCTTTTTAAATAAACAAAATAAAATTAATGATCGTTGGTTTACAGCAACCGTGCTCACGGAAGAGACTAAGGTGTTTATCATCCTGATGTCATAATTAACTCAGCTTTTCCTGTGTTTTGCAATGTAATAATAATAATGCCTTATAGTCCCAAAAGACTGCCGACAAAGTAAAAAAAAACTATTGAAATACAGAAAAGTTAAAATAGGAATGGTACGTAATAGTTAGTATTTACGTTCTATAAGCATAGTAGTTTTTTGTAACGGTGAGATTCAATCGTCATGGCCGACGTTTGTTGGCCACGAGGCGAGCACGCGGTTGTAGTGTACGCATGCGTCGTACGCTACGTGAGTACGGAGATGGAACGAGAGGTTAGAGCCCTGCCCATCGCTAACCGCCGCCTCTCCACCTCTCTCCGACGTCAAAAGTTTCAGTCTCCACCTCCACCTTCTCTCACACCGCTTTACACGGCGATATTAAAACCTGCCGTATTTCACGGGTATCAACGAGTGTCATTTATGCCTCTGTTCTCCGTGCAATTAGAAATCAAAATTGGATCTGCGATATTGATTTTGTTTGACTGATACAGATCAGTGCTCGAGCAAAAATTATAAAAGTAACTGCTAGCGAAATGTTTCATATTTCGTTTGATTTCACATTTGCTATTCTCCCTCTGTTGTGAACATTAATACAAATTAACAACGTATCAACGATCAAATATTGTAAACGTTTTGTTTTCTATAATAATTTATATATTGACAATTATTATTACTATATACAAGTACTAGTTTCAGAACACATTTTATTTATTTATATAACCTGACTGGTTTCGCCTTTCGGCATCTTTAAGATATTCAATTACTTTGAGATATTTATTAAAACTTCAAGGTGTAGGTAGTAAGTTCTGTGCTCTCTTCCTTTTTTCCATTTAAATTTAATTATTTTGCTCAAAATTAAAATAAAATTTTATTTTCTATTCACATATACGAGTACATGTTCTAATTAACACCATGCAGTGTCGTGTACTGAATATTCAATGTTTTTAAACAAATCTTAATTTATTAAAACATTTTTTCTTTTGACAACAAATTGATAAATAGATATGAAATTTCATATCACCCTTGGTTGATGACAAATAAGCAAAAAATATTCTTAATTGTTTTAATCAAATATTTAAGTATTGCGCTCTTTATTTTTACGGAAAAAACACTAAAAACACATTGTTACTTTCAACTTCTTTCTTCTTCTTTCAAAGTTTTTTTTTAATAATTATGTAAACGTCATGAAGAAGTTACATCCTGATAACCGAACAAGTAGGCCGCATGAGGAAGTTTAAAGTTGCTCAGCGGGCTATGCTCCGTGTTTCTCTGTGCGATAGAGTCTGCAACTACGATATCCGCAGCAGAACTAGGGAAAACGCCAGCTGAAGCAGCAGATTACATAAAATATTTTTTACAGACTAACTTTTAAGGCGAAAGATTAATTCAGTCCTTAAAAATTCTAACGACTGGTAATAAAATTAACTAACGGACATAAGAAAAATGCCGTCAACGTGGCTAAACTTTGTTGCTATAATCATATAATATATAAAAAATATCTATGAGGACTTACTCACGATTTCCACCTAGAGGGTACAGGTGAGATAGAGCTTATTTACATTTGGTATAAAGCGTAGCTAGGCTGATTCCCGTAAATCACTCTTTGCATTTCCGGGAGGTAGAATGTGACAGGTGCCGAACTTTGTCGAGATCTAATAATAAAATTAGGGTACCGTGGAAAACGTTACTTTTTATTAGTTTACACACCTATACCTCAGCAACAGTTAAGTTAGCATAACCATGCCTCAGTTTTTTAAAGTACACTTTAAAAATCAATGATATATAACTAAGATGCGAATTACATGTTAAAATGTAGACTCTCCGAACTGCAGTTTAAGTTGCCAAAATAATATCTTGAAAGGTTAGATAGCGGAATAATGATCTTCAATATGTCAGATCTAAAATAAATTGACCCCGGTACTATCTAAGTTAGAAAAAGAAACTTGATTAGGTCAAAAATAATATCTTAAATAAGTATTTAAGTAAGTTAAATACTTATTTAAGATATAATTTTTTTAAATGTTTATTTTTAATTAGTAACTATATGTATGGGTATATTTCTAAGAAGTGATTACGTATATTACGTCATCGACGTGGCAGGCATTCGCCAGTGTAACATAAAATTACATATCAGTAATTATTGCTTTTGGAAAAATAATTTCGTTTTGGATATGTTTTCGATACTTTAAATTTTGTATCGATGGTATCAAGTATCCATCAAAAACATAGTAACATTTCCAAATCCTCTTTCTCTATGTAGCCTCTTCTGTTTTCACAATATTTCTGTTGGTTCATTGTGCTTTTCAAGATTTGAGCGCAAAGCCTGTTAGCACTTTATCAGCGATTTTAATGACTGTTGGATATCTAGTAAATTTTGATTGGGCCCAGAATTATGATGGTTTATCAGATGGTCAATAGATCAATGAATGTGATTTTTGTCGTATTTTGGAAACTATTTTACCTGGATCTATGACATTTAGAATAGTGAAATTTTTAAGAAATTTTATTTTTGATCATTTCAACCCACCTGAAAAATAATTTCTGTAACAGTGATTACTTGAAGTTATATTCATGACCTATGTAAGGTATAAAGAATAAACAGTAAAACATCCGCTATTTAAATTATAAATATAAAGTTTTTGAATTATTATTATTGTTGTGATGAATGAGAAAGTTTCTAAAATCTGTAAGTAAATAAATTTTGAACATCATCATCATTTCAGCCCGTCATAAGTCCACTGGTGAAAATAGGCCTCCTTCCAAGATTGCCACGAAGCACGATTTTTGACCACCAAATTAATTTTAATAACAACGACAACTAGCGTAAAAATTCTTTTAATATTTTATCGTGGCATTTTTTTTAAGGCGTACATACAGTTAGATCTACTAAACTTTTAATAATTAAACTATGGCATAGTAAGAGGAAGTTTTTAAATTTTTAGGTCATGTTATGTATTTTAGGAATGAAATGAAATATTTCAATATCTAGTTTCAATAACTGCCTCTTAAAGGAAATGCTTTTTTTTTTGGCTGTGGCAGATATTATCTATGGCCCTGGCGTCAGGCCAAAAGACTGAATGTTAGAAACTGATGCAGCGGGCTGCTATCACGCTCTACTTCTTAAACTTTACGTTTACAATCTAATTGAATTGTATTATAAATAATTCTGGTAATATAAATTAAATTCGGTGAAATCGTACCTTACCATATGCCTGTACCACATGCTTGTCTACCACTCCGTTATTTTCATCTAATACGTTACCATTATTACCATCTAAAAATGATTTGTACATGGTAATAATGGTGTTCCTCAGCCGTCTTTTACCAAGGCAACGTCGCCTTCACATAATATTTTTAGTGGTATAAGTATTGGCGCAAACACAGGTTCGCTGTGTTCGCTGACCAATGAGACATGCTACGTTCGACAACTAATGTGGAAGGTCATACACTATATAAAAAGTTAAAAAGGGCCAACGTTATAAGTACGGTAAATAAACAGATTTCAATAATAAGTGCATCCTTTTGAAAATTCATCGCTACTTATTACAAAATGAGAGTTTCTTTTTGGATTTAGCCTTCTCTAAAAATACTAAACAGGTTTAGGTTTTCATTGTTATAAAATTTGGTTCTTTGGCAAGGTTCCATTAGTAAATCTGTAAAATAGTTAAACGGTCATCAGGAGAAATACTCGTATAGAGTTTTGAACAAAACAATTATCTATTAATCTTTCTAACTATATTAGTCTCTATAAGTCAACTGCTGTATATAGGACACGCCATGAAATCACATGCTCACCACGCTGGGCAGACGGAATGGTAAGCGCAGTACTGGCACCCACGGACTACCGATGCTGCTCTCCATCCTAGTCATGATCTGCCGTATTTGGGTTCGGTAATCTCAGATGGATTTTCCGCCATCAGTCGGTCCCCAGAGCACCGAACAGGTTAGCAAGGTACTGCGTGTAGGTAAGGTTGTCATTTGGAGAAAGAGATGACATACCTTACTTACTATTTATATACATATGTTATTTTAAGCATGTGATTAATATAGTTAACATTGATTTATTGCATAAGGAAATACTTTCTCTAAATCAAGAACTTAAGTTTTTATTAACAAACAAATAGTCATGCTGGTGTTTTAATATATTTCGCAAGTCCTCTATTTAAAGCAACCATCATCCAAGTATGTTATGCCACGATACGGTATTTATCCATATATGATAAAGAGGGAATGGATAAAATTAAATAGATCGGTTGTTTTAACGTATTTTAATTATATACGTAATGCTAAAAAATGTTTAATTTGGATTTTTCTAAGAGGTGGTTCCGTCCTCTAAGTAAATTTTATTCTTTCATTGTTTGTGGTTGAAGTCTTTAAAAATTAAATAATATACAAAGTACTTCGTAACTACGACCATCCTACACCATTCGTAAAATTATATCAAATAAATGCAAGAAAAATCTTGTGGACATTAAGAAGTTAGTTGTTAATTGCAGTTTTATGCTAACTTAATTATTATAAAAAATTTAATTCAATGAAACTGACTAACTGACACCATAAACCATAAAAGTAACCAATCTTGGACCGGTATAAGACCTCAGAAGAATGACACACTTACTTGTTCTAATGTTGTACTGATAGCACAAAGTTCAGCTCAGCTGTTCTTGGTCATTTTAATATTTTGTGGTTGTTGTGTTTAACTACGAGAAAGTTAACATAATATACACTGCTCACGTACGATCAGTAAACGAAGAGATTTGCGAGGCGGTGCGGTCACAAAACAAATACGTAGTACTCCTGTTTAATGCGAATATATGTTCGTAAATTTTTGGACGCCGTCCAGATACTCCGGTCCAAATGCAAAATGAATTCGCCCATATTGTTGTCAGTCGGTATTATATTTTAAATTAATTTACACTCCCAATTAGCATGAACGCTTTTCCATCGTACTAAAGTTCTTAAAGTAGGCATTTAAATGTAAATAATTAATTGTTTTTGGGTCCCTGTCTACATTACAGTGCAGATAATTAGTTTTGTTAGTTGTTTGTGGAATGCAGTTTTCAAAATAAAATGAAGCGTATTTTATTTTATTTTTTTTACCCTATCTTTTAATACAATTTAAAGGTCTGAATTGTTTTATCAAAATTTACTTCAAAAAGGAATGATATTTCTAGAAATTAGAAAACTCGTTATTAGTATTATATTATTTTCTTAATAATATGTAAAAAAAATATGGGATCTATAACTTGTAAGAGTTGGACAATAGTTTTTCATAATTGAACGTATCGAAATATTGTGAACGAACCACTGAAAAATAGTATGAAACCGAAATTCCTTAGTAAAAAATAGTATAACATTTTATTTTGGTATTAAAAACGTACATATTTGGCAATTTCTTTGTTTAAAATGCTAGTAGTTGATTTACTGTATATACTCGTACATATCTTTGTTATTGTCTCCTTAATAATATATTAACTATCTTTATATTTTTTCCATGCTTGACTATCCAGTGGCTTTGAAATGTAAGTATATCATAATTTATTCTCTAGTTCTTTTCTATTCTAAAGTTTTAAAGTTTGTTATATAAATTTTTATTAAATTTTTGAAAATATTGTAACAAACATTAAAAATTACATTAAAATAATATACTCTGGAATTTCAATCGTAAAACAATTCAATTGCAAAACAATTGTTTATCATTTTTCATTCTTACTCATGATCGAGAATTTGGTTCATTTATTGTGGTGTAGTGAGTAATTTTTTGTATTTATGCATAACTTTTGTAAACCGTTATCAAGAATAATGTAAAATACTCGTATAATAGGCGCGACGAAACAATGCGAAGTATATAGGTTAATATTATATAGTCGCCGGAATGCTCGCTTTAACATTTCCTGCGACTGTTTAAAGCGCAGACATAGAATGCCTTTGCAACACTGTTAAAAAGTTAACTAGAACAGTTGCGTAAAATTTAAATACGAGTATATGTTGAAAATGTTGTGAAGTCTTTTATTTTATTTTACTTTCGCACTTAACGCGGGTGCATTTTCATACTATATTCACATTTTATTGTTTCGGATGTATCAAGTTATAGTATAGCTTTTTTAGCTAAGGCTTGTAAGAATTTTATCTCCTTATTATAATACATTTTGGTTCTGATTTTAAAACTACCAATTAGATTCCAATCGTATAAAATATAAATAGTGCTAAACGTATCAATCGATAATTTCAGATACGGACAATCAACGGGTGATCATACACGTGAAGGATGTCAATGATGAGCCTCCATACTTCATCAATCGGCCTTTGCCAATGCAGACCGTGGTCCAGCTTAACGCAGCTCCTAATACACCGGTTTTCACTCTTCAAGCTAGAGATCCGGATACGGATCATAACATTCACTACTTTATCGTTCGAGATAGAACTGGTGGGCGTTTCGAAGTAGACGAAAGGTCAGGCGTCGTCCGCACTAGGGAACGGATCCATTTCAATTAGATATGGAGTACGTCCTGTATGTGAAGGCTGAAGATCAGGTAAGATCTATAGGTTTCAAATTGTTTATTCAAATTGTCTATGTGTGATAGTTTTAAATGTTGATGTTTATCTTTTGAGATTATGTACTCGTATGAATGTAAATTTATTGTTAACTCTTACATCGAACGAGATAGGTATATTGTACAAAATGATTCCTAATTTGTGCACAAAGTAGTAATCTGATTAGTACCAGCCAAATAGATATCTTGTAATTGTACTTTGAATTTATCAAGACAAGTTTTATTTATGATTAAAATGCCTTACCATTAGCATCTACGAGTATCAAAAATGTATCGATGAGCTTGTGGCACTTATTATTATTATTATTTTAATACTGGACCTATTAGCAAGATTGGATTGAAGATGCCAACTCCAAAAGTCTCGCTCGGTAAAAAGAAAATTGTAATCTTGGATTTGGATATTCATGTTTAGTCAAATCCGAATCGAAAGCGTTGTTGGAAAACTTATTTTGTTTCATAATTATCTTTATTATCATAACAGTTTGTCCCAGGTCCACTGCTGAACGTATGCTACCCCAATGATTGTCACAATGCACGGTCCTGAGCTTCACCAACTTCCCGCAACATTGTGCAGATCTTCACATCGTCACACACGCTACATTGTGTTTGCATGTGCGAGATTACCACTCGGGAATCTTTCTTCCCCAACGGTTGTCAGTTCTGCGAGCTACATGGCTATATTCAACTTTCTTATTTTACTTATTCTAAATTTACCTGTTTATTATAAATTTCTCACTATAAGATTTTCTTTCTTATATACTATATTAATTGTACATATTTAACAGTTACATTAATTAAAAGTTTAGATAAAAGTATCACAAAACGCATTTGTTTGTGTACAAATAAGTCTTGTGTGCATGCTGTTGAATGATATTGCCTTAAAGATATAATAGTAAATATAAAATAACAAAAATAAAATATTATTAACATCATGAATTATATTTTAATGATACGAAAATATGATTTTCAGAGCGGTCGTGTTGACGAGAGAAGGTTTCAGTCGACGCCAGAAGAGAGGCTAAGCATTGTGGGCGGCAAGCGGGCCCCGCAGTTTTATCTTCCTAACTACGAGGCGGAGATTGCCGAGAACCAAAAGAAAGATTCGGAGTAAGTCTAGATGGTCTAAACGTGATATTTACTTGTTGTCCACATCTCTTTGGCTACTTTTTGGGTCATACAGTTACAAATACAGTTTTACAAATGTAATATGAAGACTAGCTAGTGTTTTTAACTTTAATTGCTTTAATAGGTTTTGCCTTTATTCTAGCGAATATTATATTTATTTATATCGATAATTTTCAAAAAAAATACGGAGTTAGGAAGTTTAACGTAGCAGAACATAATTTCTTATAATAAAACGAGTTTGTATTATAATTTTATTACACAACATCTGTGTTTCCGGGTCAAGCAGAGGTGCCTATAAAAATAATTGAAACGGCAGGGATTATTGGTTGCGTGCTCAGAATCTTTGGGGAAACCAAGGGTTTTGTCTGTGCGATACAGGATCAGGTTATTAAGAGGAACAACTATCGGAGATAATCATCCTAAGGGATGGCACCGTCGACTTCTGAGCCTGTCGCCGTCGCAGGGAGTACCTTCGGCATGTCATCTCCGGTTGTTCAGCGCTTTCGAACTCTGATTATCTGCACAAACACAACCTAGTAGCCAGGATCCTACACCAGGAGCTCGCTTTGAAATACGGTCTCGTGGATTGGAGACTGCCTTACTATAACTATTCGCCGGAAGCCGTGCTCGAAAATGACCGCACTAGGCTCTATTGGGACCCGTCCATTATCACGAACAGGACGATTCATGCGAACAAGTCTGTCATCGTGTTGATGGACCGGGCACAGTCGATGATATTTTTGATCGACATCACCATTCCATATGACGAGAACCTCGTGAAAGCCGAAACAGACAAGAAGACAAAATATCTGGACCTGGCTCACGAGGTATCCGACCTGTGGGGTGGTATGCCCACCGAAATTATTCCGATCGTTGTCTCTGCGAATGGGTTAATCCCAGTCATCTTCTCGGAACATCGGAGGCGGCTGAGACTCCGTGACGGACTGCTCCGAGCTCAAATTCAGAAGGCGGTGCTACTCGATACTGCTCGCATTGTCCGCCGGTTTCTTTCCCTTTCTCCCTAACCCTCGGCCGTCTGGTCTCCCCTGTCGGGGGCTACCACCTGGTTGGGTTTTAATTATCTATTTAATTAATTAAATATTATTTAATTTATGGTATTCTTTGTATCTGTACGTATTTATATATACAACCCAACCAGATGAGAATATATAGAAATACCCAAATAATAATAAATAAAGAATGAAGTTCAAAGTGATGACTAATTGACTTCCAAAATTCTATTATGTTTACTGATTCGTTCATATCAATGATATTATTATACATATATTCAACTACGTCATAATCATAATAAAGTTTGTATAATATAATATATTCTTTTCTTGCAATAAATTTTGCCTTTTCAACTGCTTGAATACTTGTGCAGGTAACTTTAAGCTACAGATTACATACAGACACTACAGATTGTACAAATGTTTATTGTACAATCTTTGTGTTAAAACACTAACACAACATAATTTTAATTTGTTATTTGTACTTTGTTTTCAGTATAATATCCGTAAAAGCGAAGTCGTTCGCGGATCGCGAAATCCGGTACACGTTGAAAGCTCAGGGGCAAGGAGCAGGCACATTTAATATCGGTCCAACATCGGGAATCGTGAAGCTGGCGAAAGAATTGGACTTCGAAGACTTGCGGCAACCGCATGTTTATTCCCTGGTCGTGACTGCTACTGAGGACTCCGGCGGATTCTCTACCTCTGTTGAGGTAAATGGTTATATTCAATTTTTATAATTTGACTCCTTTGCCTCCGTCCTAACCAATTAGAAAGTTACAAAATAATATATTTTATAATTGTCTAGCAACGTTTGACGAACTTGCATTTTTACTCCGCCGCTTCACTAGGTACTAATTAAGCTAACAAGCCGTCATTGAATTTATAAAATGCTACGTAGTTTTAGCAGATAATTTGGTTAAAATTCTGTGCTAATGTATAAAATATTTTTTTTCTTTCTCACTTTTGCTTTTAATAAAACGTTACCTTCCACTGTAGGAACCTCTCCTGTATTGCGGAGGCAGTTTACATACATAAATTGCACATGGACAAACACTCAGACCCCGAACTATTCTACATTTCCATGTATGTTTGAACGGATTTATGATATTACTCGAAACTTAGAAAAAATTTCACGGATTTTTATATAACTGTTAACTGTTAAAATGTTGCTTCTTTATGTCCCAGAAGTGCTATAGGCTATGTTTAACTTAATATTAGAAATGTGAAAAGGCCTTTAAGCTCTGAACAGGCCTGTACAACATATCGCAGAGATATTGATTATGATTATATATCATTGAATTTACAATTAAGAGTTCTTTTAGGTAAATAAATTGTGACCTCGCGGTCAATGCTGCGAGCAACCTCCAGTAATGCATAAACATTTCGTCTTTTCATGAGCGATACAAAGTAAATTATTATAAAATGTTATAACAAAGTAAACAAACAAGTTTTCCCTAAATTTTTGCTCAATTTAATGTCCATGTACCACAAATCATTAATCGAATGATTACCAATGTGATTATTTAACTTCTCCAAGCTCTACACAAAGGCATACACTACATCAGTCCTTTTACTAAAATACGCTGTAGCAATGGTACTTTGCAAAAAAAGCTCGGTATCAATGACGGCATCACGATCACGTCTCGCTTATAGTGCGTTAAAGAATATTGACCTCGTATAGAACAAATATAACATATGTAATAGAACAAATAACTACGAAAACAAGACCAGTTTTTTTTTTTTGGGTGTATTAACTTAAAATTAAATGTATTGTAAAAAAAACGTGAGATCCCGCTCACACATAATATTTTCTTCGAACATGTCTTCTTAAAAATAGGTCATCAAGTTTTTTTTCAAATGAATTGAAAAATATGTCTGTACCTTATTATCGGATCTGATTTACAGACACTCTGCCTCGAAAATCTCGTACCTGTTCCTTTCTTTCTCGCTCAGAGTGTGGTTCATTCGTCCATGTGCACACGTCATGTCTAGCTCTCTACAGATGCCCTAAGATAATACAATCTCTCATGTATTCTGGAAGATGCGGGTTTTAACTTAGGGTTAAGGATACAATCGACACAGAAGGCTTATTTGTTGCCAAGAGATCGAACCAATAATATTTTCGAAAGTTACGAGTATATGTATTATTTGTATCGATGGCTTGGACACTGAGATAGCAACAGGCTGCCACGTTGACCCAAATAAACTCTGGGCTAGGTTAGGACTAATCAGACCACCCCAGTATTGGGTATACGGTTATGAGAATATATATATTAGCTGTTACTCGTGACATTGTGCGCGTGAACTTTGAATTCTTGTTTGAAAATCGAAAATTTATGAAGAGTATTTTTATTAAGTTTCAATTTAATAATAACAGTATATAAAATTTATCCATACAAAATTTCATCTTCAATTTTATACACCTATAGGTGGTTTTTCAAAAATCGCGTATACTAATATTTTATACTTTAAAACCATTAATCTAATGGACTTTAAGACTGGCTTGTAACCCCAATTTCACTCCTAGGAGTAGTTTTTCATTAAAACTTGCCATATTTAAAGTTTGTATATTTCATTGATCCTGTGATTTCCTGATATTTCATCCGAATTAGCCTAACTGAAATATCAGCACTGGACTGATCTATACGCTTGGCGAGCGTGGTTAGTATGAGAAATTTATGCCAGCTTTTCGCGCTTTCTTGGAGAGACCCATAGTTCAGCAGAGGACCCATAAAGATTTTGTCGGTATTTTTTGTTACAATGAATTATGGCAATAATAAGTAAACAATGTTTCTATAAATTTCAGTTGACTATCCGTGTCACTGATGTAAATGACAACGCCCCCAAATTCGAGCTGCCTGATTATCAAGCGCACAACGTCGATGAAGACATCGCCAAAGGAACCAGTATCCTGAAAGTGAAAGCCATGGACGCCGATTCTGGGAAGAACGCTGAAATTGAATATTTAGTTTCAGGTAAGAATCAAAAAAAAAGTTATATAAATTGAGGTTGCTTATCCATGAAATCTCAACAGAATGAAAACCAATGTGAAAAGACAGAAAAAATTCTCGTTGGAACTGTGTAATAAATGAATTATTACACAGTTTTTTCTTAGCATCACGCTATAAGAAGTGTTTTCATAAACACAAAAAATATGGTGAGAATTGATAAACCTTGAGAGTTTATCAAGTGTCAGGTTTTCAAAGGACTTAATTTTATTCAGTTATTTATGTGACGGATTTACTTGTTTTTTTCTTTCGTTAAACAGTATCTATGCCAAATCTCTAGTCTGATTGTGTCAGTCAGTGAATGCTCAAAATTGTTATTTTTTGATTTTTGTGTCTTGAAAACAATTTTAATTAAACCACTTGGATATACTATTTCTATTTGAAAACCATGACCCTCTTAAAAATGAGTCTTCTAACTTAATTACTCAGGAAAACAGAGGGTGTAGAATGGTTTGAAATTATTCGTCTAAATGTTACATAGTATGTGTGCTTTGGGCTTAGACGGTAAAGGTGCATTTTAATGTAACAGACTGTAATATTACAAAGCAGGTAACTATTTTGTGGGAAATTAACAGCCTAAAATTGGTCTTCTATCATTTTGGGAGATTTCGGAGCAAGAAGTAGTCCACCACGCTCCAGTCTTCATAAGTCATTAACTTTTTTATTTCTCTGGTATGCGTGATAATAAATAATCGTTAGCCCACTAGACTTTATGGGCAATCATACTTCATATTTTATTGTATTTTAAAAAAAAAAATCATACATAGCGTTTCACAGTTTTGTCGGGTCCCTTTTAGGCTTTTAGAAATTCTTACAAATACAAGAATAATAATAATAAAATGTAGTCGGATACTATACTAGCATAAAACAACTAAAAGAAAGAGGTGTCGTCGTTAAATTTATATTAGGATAAAGTACAGTTTCTTAAACAAACATTTTAATTTTCAGACGATCATTTTGCTGTAGACAACAACGGTATCATTACTAACAACAAACAACTGGATGCTGACAACAATAACGCGTATTATGAATTTGTGGTCACTGCGAAAGATAAGGGAGAACCAGCAAAAACTGGCACAGCTACAGTCAGAGTATATACTAAAAACAAAAATGATGAAGAACCAAAATTCTCACAACAAGTGTACACTCCAAACGTAGATGAAAATGCCGGGCCAAACACTTTAGTAACAACAGTAGTAGCTTCAGATAAAGATGGAGACAATGTCCGTTTCGGATTTGTCGGTGGAGGAACAAGCTCAGGCCAGTTTGTTATAGAGGAAATAACTGGTGTTATTCGATTGCACAATAAACCCATATCATTAGATAGAGACAAGTACGAACTGAATGTTACAGCAATGGACGACGGTGCATGTTGCGTTAACGGAGATACTACTATACATACATCGACTGCCGTTGTTGTAGTGTTTATAACGGACGTTAATGATAATAAACCTATTTTCAAAGATTGTCCAACTTACTTTCCTAAAGTTGAAGAAGGCGCTCCAAATGGTAGTCCCGTAATAAAAGTACACGCAACGGATGAAGACAAAGGTGTTAACGGTCAAGTAAAATATTCAATAGTACAACAACCTAATCAGAAAGGAACCAAGTTCACAGTTGACGAGGAAACTGGTGAAGTTTCAACGAATAAAGTGTTCGATAGGGAAGGCGATGATGGAAAATTTGTGTCAGTGACAGTCAAAGCTACTGATCAAGGTGAACCGTCTTTGGAGGGCGTATGTTCGTTTACTGTCGAAATAACAGACGTAAATGACAATCCACCGTTATTCGACAGACAAGTAAGTTGAAATATTCTAGACGTGCATTGTTTTAGTACTTATAAAAGCAGATATTGTGCATGGCAAAATCGTAGCGTTAATAAGCTTTTCTAAAATAAAACCTCCATTATCTACACTGTTATTGATTGCAGAAATATGTGGAGAATGTTAAACAAGATGCTAGTATAGGCACGAATATATTAAGGGTGTCCGCATCTGATGAAGATGCCGATAATAACGGAGCAATTGTTTACACCTTAAGCGCTCCTTATAATCCTGCTGATATTGAATATTTTGAGATCCAACCTGAATCGGGTTGGATCGTATTAAAGAAGCCTCTCGACGTAAGTATTAATTTTAGATTTGCGGTCATGAGTTCACTTCTGTGAAATGATTAGATTGATGAGTGAATGAGATCAACCTTACTATGATGTTTGGTGGATGAGTGCTACCTACAGACCATAGGATTCAATTGGCACATACCTTAAGTTTATTTATATGTAAATAGTTCTAAATTGTCTGCTGCTGTAAATTGCTGTGAGGAGGGGTTAATCCTGGCTGTGAGGAGTAGTTGTCCATTGAACGGCGGTCCGTGTTGGGTCCCGTGGGCCTCGGGGGGCAGGGCCGCCGCGCCGGGGGCTTGTTCTTCTTGCAGCACAATTAGTTTCAGTTGCCGCCAGCGTCGGCTCCGCACTAAATCTTCGTTGAGATTTATTTCCGCAGCACCATCTTGCATTACCTATTATCTTACCGATAATTCGACTTGTGTAAAATATTTATAACTAATAATAATGCTGCTGTAAATATTTCACCATTATTAAGACCTGTTTAGTTCTAAAACATGTACAGTTTCTGTAAAAGCACTTCTGTATATTACGCACAAAATAGTTTTGTCATTTATTTTATTATAAGTACATACTCAATTGATTAATTTGAGAAGCTTACGCTTTTGAACATACCTTTCAGTACTATTATATGTACGTACATGTTTTGTTACTAATAATTAGTTTTGTTTTTTTGTGTTCTGCGAGATTATATCTCGCCAGTGGTGGTTCGATGTCCGCCATAATCTGTCACCGCTGCGCTAGACGACTACTCATGTTACAGAACATCATAAATATATATAAATACATCATTTAACATAATCATCATAACTATGAATTTTTTACAGGGCACCAGTATTGCTATGATTTGTATTAATGTTAGTTTATAACTAAAATGGTCAATTTGCCCAAGTGGCAATTTGGCCATTTAGCCAGTTGTGACATTATTCCTTCTGTGAAAGGGGCAACGTTCTCAAACCAAAATTTGTACAGTTAACCGTAACGTCCATCGTTTGTAATATATTCATTATAATGAGTGTCGTTTTGTTGTAGTCATTAAGAGGTCATTAAACATTCTTATGACAACCTGACCTTTCCGCCATGTCTTGTATGCAGAGCTGCATGCATTTGCCTGCTTTTGGTTAAGTTATATTTGATTTTTACAATTAGTTTAGTTTCTTTATTGTAAAAAGTATTATAATGTACAGTTTGTATTTTTCCTCATTGTACATACAAAATGTATAATACAGTAAATTATTATTTTGATTTTTTTTTATTGCACCACCTTATATTGGTTAATGAATCTAATTGTAAGTACGTACGAATGGAGCTTGGACGTGACAGCAGACGACGTGAGTGGACTCAATTCTTATTACGTAGTAAAACTTCTGCAATTCTTCTCTTGTTTTAATTTGGCTTCATGGATGTATGAGTGATGAAAGTTTGTTACTTTTGGTTATTTATAAGGTAAAAACTTACAGTCAATAGAAACATAATGAAAGTGAATATTTGTTTTTTTTAATTGTTTTAATTATTTCTTAGCAATGAGTAATTATGTGTTTATATTTGAGTTGTGTTATGTTTTTTTTTGTCCCCGCTGACCTCTGACCCGTGTATCTGTAGCGGGACAGGTACCGACTGCGCGTGCGTGCCTCCGACAGAGGCGACCCGCCCTCCTCTGCAGACGTGGACGTTGAATTAGACGTGGTAGACAGGAACAATAAGCCCCCCATCTGGGACATGTCCACGTATGGCCCCGTTCACATCAAAGAGAATGTCACAGTGGGTACCGTAGTGACCAGTGTGAAAGCCAGGTTGGTATAAGGTGCAGCGGGCCTCCGGGCCCGCCGCTCCTCTACTCCTTAACACTACTAACGACGTGGTTTTGTCTGTTTCCATCGACTCTTTCTCCAATAGCGAGAAACGTACAAGTTGGAGGCTATGGCTCAAGACAAGGGCTTCCCACCCTTGTCCAGAACCGTGGAAGTCCAGATAGACGTAGTGGATCGCGCGAACAATCCCCCTGTGTGGGACCACACAGTGTACGGACCGATCTACATTCGAGAGAATTTGCCCGTTGGTGCCAAAGTGGTGTCCGTTAAAGCAAGGTGCGTGGCTAACTGTTCGGCACGGGCACCGCACGCAGCCCCGACACCTGCACGCAGTGTGCGACGCCGCGGCGCGCCTCTACCGCGCCGGCTCCGAACCGCTAACGACCTCCAATTGTCACACTTCTGAATTAATCAATACACCCTTTACTTCATATCAAAGTCGATAATGATAGCGAATCGGGCTGGCGCCTAGGGTGCTTAGCGCCGCGCGCGTCTTCAACTGTCGTTATTATTTTGCCTTTCACTCGGTGATGAGTATTGTTACGTACATGTTCGTAAATTACAAACGTATTGTCACGATCACATGCGGTCAAAACGTGTATCACCGGCGTGCATTTAGAAGGGTTCACTGCTTACATGGAAAGGTGTCACAGTCATGTACGGTTGCTTAAAAATGTTTGAAGAAAAAAGAAACAATTATACTTTTCTAGATGTTTTTGAGCGATGGTCTAATGTTTTTTTTAGGTAAATTGGTAGGTATCGGCATAATCTATTTCTGTAACGTGCATGTAGACTGAGATCTTAGTAAATCAGTCAGTTTAATTACCGCTTTTATTACACTTTTCGTACAGATCAAAATAGCATGTCAATGAATGTTTTAAAATGTAGAAATAAATAGGTAATGTTTGTTCTTTATTTACCGTTTAATCGAGGTTCTTTAGTAATTAGCGTTTCTCAGTTGTGCATAAACCTATATGAAAAGAAAACAATTATTTGAAAAACTAAGCCACTGATAAAAGTTAATTTATGTGGCCATTTTTCCAGTTATCTAATGCATTAATTAAACATTACGAAATATGTTACAATTTCTTTATCTGACCTAGGCGAAAAATTTGTTATGAAACAAATAGATAAAAATAATACGAACTCTATTCATCGAACTAGAAGTAAAAAAAGGAATGTTTTTTAATTAATTAATATGAATGTGCATTATTTCTCGCAGGTGCTATAGGTGTTTTGCATTTTTTTGTTTCTTTATAGTGCATTAATTACACTGAGTGTCGGCTGATGGCGTCTGGTTCACATCTCTATTGTCTATCTGAGCGTCCTAAAACTCACATTTCAAACTTACAACGATAATGAAGACGAAACCATACTAACTCACCATACTAATCTGTTCTTTTCCATAAATATGTTTTTTTTTAAGTTCATAATTAGGCACTAAATTGAATTCTGATATTATTGTACAATGAAATATCAATACAATTCATATTTTTTATAAGCAATGAATACTATTTTTAAGTAAAAAAAAATGGGTAATGTGTTAACTACTCGTAACTTAAAAAACTAGCACAATGAAATATTTTTTCTTTATCTGACTAAGAAGTACTTTATCTGTCAATCAATGTAATTCACTATGTTTTATTTTTGTTTATTCATTAGTATTTTATTGCCATATTTTAATTTAATTTAAAGTACTCTGAATGAGTAGAATTTCATTAGAATACTTGAGCAATTCATATAAAAATATTTTAGTATCATTAATTCCGCATTTGATGTCGTGATGTGCCTATAGTAGCAATTATCTTTATTTTGTTATTTACTGATTATATTAAAAGAGTGTTTCATCAACTTGTGATATTTTCAGCTCTGGCATTGAAAACAATCCGACTGTATTTTACCGGCTGATGCCCGGCTCCACGGCACAAACTAACAAGTTTCATACATTTTACTTGCAACAAAGATCAGATAACGGATTCACGTGGGCCGATATAAAAGTGAATCATCCTTTGGATTACGAAAGCATCAAGGAGTACAATTTGACTATTCGAGTTGAGGTAAGAGTTTACGTTTTAAGTGATTGTAGTTGCTAAATTTGGGAAAGCGTATTATGTTCATTGTTTGCCGTGTACCTATAGTGTATATTACATATTATGTAGATACGGTATGTAAAGTTACGACGTTACGATATTAAATTTAACCTCATATTTTACAGGCCTTTAAATCTAGGTCATACACCAAATATACATTATAATAGTACAGTCGTTTAGTCACAGGGTAATAGTTTAGTTTTCGATTGACACAAGATATACTTGCGCTAATAGTTAACTAGGCCAACAATACCCAGGACTTTATCGGCATTTCTCGCCGGCGAAATTATTCCATTTTTTTAGATTTTTGTTAGGTCTGAAGAATTATCATGTGTTATTTTTAGAATAAACTAAGTGATGATTATGTCCTCCTGAACGACTTCGATTACAACGACAACTTCTGAATAGTAATACTATAGCGGAGGATATTAACTATATTTATAGCTACATTATAGTGCCGTACACACAAACACAGATGTACTCACACTCATCTTTACTTTTCCGTATTTTATGTAATGAATGTGACAAGATAGACATGGGACATGGACGCAACAGGTTACAACCAGATACAAAAAAATAATTTGCATGTTACATAAATATTGGATTCCAAATGGAATTCTTACTAAGGGCTTCGACCTTCCTTACCACTATGCGACGCGGACGCCTAGTAAACCAAGTTATTTTTAAGTAAATATTTATCTCCTACATAATTTTCCTTTAAAAAGTTTTCTGCTGGATATAGTTAGACGATGTCATAATCGCCACGCTTAGTAACCGGTTCGGCGATCGACGTCTTGCACCATAGATGCTACTTTTTTTTGTACTCTTTGTACGCCAACTATAAATGAATCAAACTTATTAATAAGTTAAAGTATTGGCATGGCAACTTACACCGTTAGAGATTACTGGCATGAGTTGTGATGTCGCTGTTGTCTTCACAATTATTACGTACAAGTCATACGTCATTCAGTAGCAGTAGTATCGTCCAAGACACTCGTCATATGTTTTATGTTATAGTAATTTTTCGCAGTGTGGTGGCGACTATTTATAAGAGAGATCCGTGAGTGTCGTAATATATAAAGCCATAGTTGGAAGCCATGATATAGGATCGACCTATATCATGGCTTCCAACATGTGGCGGAATAACTATCCCAATTTATGCCAGCACGTTTTTTAAGTATGCGGAAAGCCATTATGGATAACCGATCCACTATTGGGCAGCCGGGCTATGCTGTACTTCCATTGGCTAAAAGTATACGGAGGTCGCCATCAGCACTGACAACCGTGGTCATGCTTAATAAACGCCCCGTTTATTCTGATACAAGCTCTGGATACTGAGTAGTATACGCCGTTAATTTTTACAATCAATAATATATGTCTAATTTTCAAAATATGACTTATCTATGTATATTTTAGGGTAAAGATTTTACCGGACTTACATACCTACTATACTATAAAATGTAATATTATTGAGTATAAGAGGATTTCTTTATGTTGGGGGTTATAAATCTGAAAATCACGATGTTCCAAATAAAAGCTGAAAAGGGCACTTTTTATGTGGTGGGCGCAATAGACTTCCTATGATACTTGCGATTATTGTTATTGTAGTTTCAATTTCACACAAGCTGTAACCAACGAGCAACGTACGCCCAAATTATAAGGATTGTTTAATTTTCGTGCCTGAACCCCGTATTTCTTAATTTTCATCTCTTCAGCCTATACAATTTTACTGCAGTACATGTATGCCTTTCCATGAAAATACTAACAAAACCTGGCGCGCCATGCATGGAAGATTTGCCCATAGTCACCACACTGGGTTTTGCAATGCATGTACTTTTACTCTAGTGATTTTTCTCTACGTTCTTGTAATGTTATAGAAAGTCCTCTTCATTCCCGCGAAACTCTTATGAAACTCATATAACGTAAAGATAAAAAAAATTAAATAGGGTTTATGAGTTTAAGTGTCGTGTAAATGTTATTGCTTGGCTTAGAAAACCAGTTAATTCGAAGTAACATTGAAATTTCAGATTATTTTTTGTGAGAAATGAGGAGTACAAATAAGAATACGCCAACACGCGCGTAGATACCTATTTACACTTATTCAGTGTTCATGATAGTTTCTGTTTTTACTGCAAGATGTCGCTATATAGGTATTACACAATTTCCAAAACGCGCCATCTAGCGAAGTTTTCATAAAAGTTGTAACGGACTGAGCTGAACCCTTGGTTCGTGTCTTAAATTTGAATTTAATAGATATTGCCGCGGGCGTTCAAATCTTTCGGATTTTTCTGTATAGAACCCTGCGATGTGTGATCAATGAAGACTGTTTAGCACCGAAGTGACTAAGCTGAAACGTCAATTGTGACCTCCGTACTACAGCGGTCAGAATATCTATCTAAGGAGTATGAAAACTGATTTCAAATTACTGCTAGGTAACACAAATTATTGGATTTTGAGCTTGAATGTATCATACCCGAGCCAGGGTTCTCCCGGTCTTACTGTTTAGGCATTACTCAGGATACGGGACATTAAATGAAATTTTATTGTAAAGAAAAAATCAAATCACTTATTTTGTGATCATTATGCCCCGTCAATAGGCTTACAAAAGTGAACCTTTAAAACTTTTTTTAAGTATTTAAAAAGTTTTTTCTTAAATGCATTGACATTTATATGATCTGTAATTTGCTTAGGCAATTTGTTGTAAAGTTTCGGTGCTATTCCATACACACTTTTTTATAGAAATATGTATATATTATATATATAATTGATATATAGAACTTGCTTAACTTATAACACACGTGGTTAGTTTGTGTCCGCTGTGACATGTCAGTACCACAATGTAACCCTAAAAATTTTGCTACATCAGTTTCATCAATATTTTCTTTGACGGAAGAAATCTAAATTTATCTTGTTAAATATATTTTTTTAGAATCTATCACCGTTTAGTAATGCGGTTTCTCTGAGAACTTAAGAATGCCTTTTAACTGACTTGCTTATCTGCGTTATTTAAAAATTCGAAATCGGTTAGTAGTTTATTATTTATATTTAGCCGCAATTAGCTCTACAGATTTCTTGAGATACTCAATGTTGGAGTAACCTTTTGAGCAGGCCATGTCCTGTAGTACTGGCCACAACTTGCAGTTCAACGTTACGTTAGCTCTTGTATGTAGTCAGGAACATTGTTCTCGAGCTAGGTTTGATTTGTTCATGTCTTATGACCAGAAGCATATATATATATATAGTCTTGCTGGAACGTCCACAGTATATTTTTTAAAAGTATATCACTGAGAAGCTTCATTTTACTTTACTTGATTCCCTAACGGGAATTTCCATTCCATGTCATAATATTTACCTTTTAGGGTTTTGGCGAATCTTGGCACAGCCCATCTAATCCTAACACTATCTTTTATGGCCTTCGACATTTCGACTTCGAATTGTATGTTTAGCTGTCGATAGTGCAATATACAAACTTACGGCAGATGCACGGCTTTAAAAACGTCTCAATAATGTCTTGAGAAATGGCGAAATATCGACCGAAGTGTCTTACATAAATACGTAATAAACGCATTCCAAATTTGAATTCAAAAAACACTTTTGAAATTGTATCATTATTTATGGCTAGACTATTAACGCTAGGCTTAAAGACCTATTATAGACTTTAGAGTATAAAATTATCGTTTGCTTATCTGATATACGGCCTGTGATAGGCAATTTGTACAATATGAGACGCATAAACCTTTAAATTTGCCATACTATTACATATTATTAATACAAATAAGTAAGTTGCATTTATTAACCCTTTAAAAACTCGTAAGAGAAATAATTTATGTTTTAAATGTTTTTCAGATTGTTAGGGTTTTTAGATTTGTAGAAAGAAAATTCTTCAACATACGGTACGAAACCTTCTGTGTGCGAGTTTAGCTCGCAGTTGACTTTTAATCGCAAGCTCTTGCTGTCATTGTTTAAAATTTTGTTTATGTTTTTAGTCTCGCCGTAAATCGGTGCATTTCTTAAATTTCTATTCTACCAGAACATTTTTAGAATAAAAAAGAAAGACTTTGATACTTTATCACATAGTACGTCCATTTTATACTATAAAATATGTTGTAAATCAGAAGTTGGCAGTAATCAAAACCATACGCTTAACGTTCGTTTTACCCTCGTAATATTAAAGGTCCGTGTAAGGGTTTGGTGCGCTCTCATCCAGTAAAAGTAATCACAATTCTCGGTCAATATGTGAATAAATAATACGTGAAGGCAATGTTTGTTTAAAATATGGGTTTTTGAGGCAAATCACATAAAATTACGATTAAGCAAAAATTCAACATTTGTTTCAACAAAATGAACATATATTAATATTAACACGTTTTACAATGACAACATTTTAACAAACATTGCGAATTTGTCATCATATAAGTGTTTGCACGTGGATTGCAGTCCAGGGCCCGAAATCGTGAAATGTTTGTATTAGCACGATGCTAGTAAATAAAGAGGCTATAGCGTAGAGGCCAATAATGGACGGAAAATCCTTACTAGTTTGCCGACTCTAAATTCCCCAAACAAGTGATGGGTTCTTTTGGTTTTCCATTCACCTTTCTAAAACGTAAACCGGCTTATGCTGGGATTTTCTTGAAGTGGCCTACGTTTAGCAGTAGACTTAAAAGGATTGATAAAGTTAAATTGTTTTAAATATTTCTTTCACAACAGAATAACGGTGCACAACAACTGGCTTCGGAAAGTACGGTTTACATCATGCTTGAAGACGTCAATGATGAAATACCTCTTTTTACGGAGCGGGAGCAAGAGACAGTCCTGGAGGGCGAGCCGATAGGAACGAAAGTGACCCAAGTGAATGCCATCGACAAGGATGGGACTTTCCCGAATAATCAAGTAAGTCCTGTAATAATAAGCTGTATAGATGCTAAACATATTAAAGCATTTTCTTTCATTAAATGTTCTACAAATAAAATATGAATAGTACGGGTATGTTCATGTTGTCTTAGGAAAATAAAATCGAAATAATTTCAAAAGGCAAGTGTGGCGATTACGGTCGTGTTACCTGCGCGTGGCGCGCCTGGCCGAATGACGGATATAGAAAAAACCATGCAGATAATCCGCACCTTAACATTATATATCCAAAGTGGAAAAGAGCAACATATCTAATATATATAAGCATAAGCCTTCAGTATGGGTAATTTTTTCATGCATGTCAACTTTAGTTGGCGCTGTTTTTGGTAAATGCCTATGTGCTGTGTCCACCTGCTATACAGGCTGATAAAGAAGAAGGAGAATTTCTTTATTATTGTTATTGCAACGGTATGTAATTTTAGTGCATTATATCAAAAATTTTATTTTCTTGGCACTGGTATACACACATAAATTTTACAAATACCACTATGAAACGAAATTCCTTTTTATTAAAACAATTCTTCTGTTCTGTTTGACATTACGTAGTTAATGTCGCAAAGACCGGTATTCACAAAATAATAAATAATAACGCTTGTTATGACAAGGTATATGATTATTAGTATAATTTTATTAAATATTCATGCTAAATACTTCATAGAAACGTGTTTTATTTAAATAAAGGTTTATTTGGATTTTATGAAACCTAATAATTGTTTTATTATGTCAACTCGTAATTATCATATGATTTAGGCTTGTTTAAAACTCTTATGAACCGGTTGGAGAAGAAGAACCGGAAAGAAATTATGGGGTCGTGGATTCATTATGATTTTTTATGAAGAAGAAGATATTATAGTGCCAAAGTGTAAGTGCGAACACTGATGCTCTCTTTCTCTCTCTAAAGACTCTTTACCATATCCGATGTAACGCTTATGCGACAAATTCGGAGAAGGTCCAGATGTAGTTTCAGAGATACAGGACGGGCACAACATAACAAAACCAGATCCGAAATTCATTGTGTTTTGTACAAACAGTGGCTTTGACTGGGATTAGAACTCAAGGGCCATGTTGCAGTCGAGTACGTTAACCACTACCACACCACGCGGACAGTTTTTGTATTTGTCCTTCAATTACCCTTAAAGGACTTGTTAGCTTCGGAAGAAATGTAGATTATGTCATGGAATGGGAAATATTATCATTATATATCATATTATGACATTTCTTATTAGATATATAAAAGGATTCTTTTAACCAAACTTAGAGTTCTCTTGGGACAAAACGCAAGTATAACCGCGAGCAGACGGTAGTTTAAAATAATTACACAATATGTTTATTATAAATATCGTGCGTATGTGCGTATGTTGGTGTTAAGGCAAGTAGATTTTTCCATACAAAACGCTAAACAATTAAATTATAGCATCTAAAAATCATACATCTATACAACCGAGACGTGGTCTTTCACTGTAGAGCGTTAAAAGTAACTCAAAATTGCTCAGCGGTCAAAAGAAAGGGCCATGCTCGGTGTTTCGCTGCGTGATAAACTGCAACAACGATACTAGAGCATTACTAGTAGGGTAACCGACATAGCCGAAAGGTTCGGCAAGCTGAAGTGGCAATGGGCCGGCGACATAGCTCGCAGAACTGACAACCGTTGGGGAAGAAAGGTATTTTACAAACACAAGCGATACAAGTAAATATAAGTTTTTTGGTTTTTGGGGAAAGTGAGGGATGATAGGGATCGAGGATGGGGTAGGGGCAAGTAGGCCTCCGGTTACCTCCCTCACCGAACGAAACGCAAAAGCACACATTGCCTCTACTTCACTCTGGTGTCTCTGGTGTGCAGGAGATTGCCGGTTTTTAAGGGTATTTGGGAGATCGGAGGGAGGATGAGGAGGGGGACCTCCGGTTACCTCACTCATCGAACGAAACGCAAAAGCACAAGATGCCTCTAATTCACGTCGGATTTCTGCGAGGCCGTGGTACGAACCCGGTCGAGCCGGCCCATTCGAGCAGCAGCAAAAGCGGCCGCTTGGCTCTACCACGTCTCAATAGTCTTAAATATGTATAAAACATTCTCTTCTATATATGTATATAAAATTGGATATTGGTATTTATGAGATTGATAAACTCCTACACCGTTTGACTGATCACCATGAAAGTTGACACTTATAAGTGTTTTTTCATGCAGAATATTTTCGTGCTATCCACTTTGTTGTATTGTGTGTATTTGTACTGTCGAGACAATATTACATGTAACCTGCTGTGACCGAGTTATTTAAAAATTACATATTTATGGACCAAAATTACTCAAATATAGTGAATCTACATTGGTTGAGACCCAAAAAGAAAATTACGAAATCTAGACTCGAGGTGACGTTTTGGTCGAGTTATTAACAAATTTTATTTCTTACACTCATCGCGCCACCTACCGAAAAGAGGAGAACAGCGTCTGCCGGGCCAGCAAGTTATATATAAAACTTAAATAAATATAAAGATATTTTAATACATAAAAAGATAATATAACTACAACCAACTTCTTTATGCTAAGTGGCGTGCATAGGGGTTTGTCCCTGGGTAGGCAGTAAGTATAAAGGCGAAGTATTTTTATCACAAAAAGAAACAAAGAAAATTACTTATCCTTTATTAAGAAAGTAACTAGGGTCGTCTTTTTGCCTATATGGAATGCACGCAACTGGTGATGCATAAGTGATGGATACGGCACATACGAGTACATGGATACATCATCAGGGTTCAGCCGGCAGGAACGCTAACTGCTAAGCCAGGCGTTTGTCGAAACTATTTAGAAAACTTTAATCACTTATTAGGACGAGCTGAAATCAATCCATTTACTTAATATGATTCCAATACTTTAGCGCGAGTCGTAAAAAGCTACTTAAGTTTTATAGCTTCTCTAAGAAAGTTTTATGAGAAAACCTACATAATTTTTTTTTCTTATTCAAGTGATTGATATAGTTTTAATGTTTGTTAACTTCTAGTAAAAAAAAGTAACAGCTTATAAATGTCCAATTGCTGTGCAAAACCCACATCTCATTTTTGAGAATATTTTTAAGCCGGGAAGAGACCACCTAGAGTTGCCATCGCAGCTATCTCAGTTCAGTCTATTTACATAATTGCGACGTATTAGGAGTCTTTTAGGTAACTGTGTAATATCCGCCTGCATCCTGTTCCTGTTCATATTACTTTTATTTTCGTTAATATTTTATCTATACAGGACATGTTTAACACGTGAAAAGAAAATAACATTGCCTAGCCAAGATAAAGCCAATATAAAACTTTTTTGATACACGACTAGCGAATTCTCGCTCGCACGGGGATGAATTAATTTTTGAAGAATTTCTTTAAAAACAACGTTCACAGATTCAAAGTCAAAATGGTTTTGAGAGTAAACCATTATTTTAAACCAAATTAACAATTTAAAAAAATGTTGTTGCGGACTGTCGGATTGTGCTTATTATTAGATTCTTTTGTGAACTATGTATGTATTTCTTAAGGTCATATAATAAGCCTCTATATTGCTATGTTCTTATTCTATGCTTATGGTTTAGTCAGCGTTAACCACGTAGGAGCCCTAAATGTTGTTTTTTGAAACTTGATTACAAAATATTACTCTGTAGACTAAATGTGACCAGTTTTTAAAAATCTTGTCAAGGCCCACTATCTATCTTTGTAACTTCGTTTATTTACACAGTTCTATCAATATATATATATATTGATTTAATCTATTTATGTACATATATACAATAATTATTTTTAAAATGTGTATGTATTTCTATAATATGTGTATATTATTTTTTTATGAATTTTTTTCTTTGTATATCAATTGCATTTATGGTACTCCCAAATTCATTTATAATAATCCTGTCCATCTAAAGGTTGTCTGGAAGAGATCGCTTTTAGCGATAAGACCGCCCATTGTTCCACCTCTCTTGTTTAATTACGTTTTTGTATTATTATTTTTTTCTTGTTTTTGGTGTGCAATAAAGCGTATTCTATCTATCTATCTATCTATGTGACTTAGAAACCCTCTGCGAATAAAAGTTCTTTAAGAAATCTTAATGAAATCCAATAAAGTACTAAATCCATTCCTTTTCGAAGTTATAAGCGAACATAAAGACAAATACGAATAGCGACTTTGTGATATACTACTTTTAGGTATATATATAAAATAAAAGTAACTAATGTTTTATCTACTGGGTAAATAAACAAAGAATCATTATCAGCGCTTTCGGTACACAAAAAACTATAGAGCTTACACTGTTTTGTAAGTTGTTCATTGTGAAACAAATAGAATCGAAAAATAACTAACATACTTATTGGCCAAAACCTACGGAAATTTATACGATGAAGCTTCACGCAATTACCTTTTTCGAACGTTTGTGGTTTCGCATTCGCGGTTGATTAGATTTTGATTAAAAAAGTTATAATAGTTTGTGTTGAATTCTACTTTGCCTTGAATATATTTTTGTTTGCCAATGTTACTTACGTTATTTTGTTTCAATAATTGGACCTTGTTGTCATTACCATACATTTGGAAGTAATTAAAGTTTGGTGTAGTTTGGTTGATATTTGAGAAGGGGATAAGTAAGTGAAAAATGCTCACCAAATCATCTCCCAGTGTGGTGAGTATGAGCAAACCCTTTAAGGAAAGTATCCTCGCTAGTTGTTGTTTTCTAATATTGGGCTAATATTTAGCTAACATGATGATGAAAAAGTAGAATAATCAATAATGATTTGTTTTCAAAACATAATGTAGAGGGTTCTCGAAATAAAACTGATTTTAAGGATACATTTTAAAAAAGTTAAAATTAAGTCCGATGCTTAAAACGATTACATAATTTTTCATTCTAAAGATTTTAATAGCGTGTTACATGCACGATGAGACGTAAAATATGTCGCATTCTATTAAAATATCTTATAATTTTACTTAGTCATATCATATTATTTATGTCTAAAATGTGTATTAAATAGTTAAAAAAGTATTAGTATATGTATGAAATTAACACGGTAATCTAAATGTAATGAAAACTTACATCGTGTTACATTATTATCAGATTGAATAACTGATTAATTAATTCAGTTCTCGTATAGCTGGTAAATATGCACTGCTTGTTTAACATGTTCATTATTGGATAATCAGAATTACAATTATTTAAATTAACTTTTTACATACTAATTATTACTGAAAACTGGTTATTATTACGGATCGTAATTCATATTAATAGACTATAATTTTACAATGAATGTATTAATATTTACAATGTTTATATATAAATTAATAATGTAAATTAGTCTCAACAAACTTATTTCATATGTAAATATGAACTGCCAAAATGAGATATTTCGTTGCTTTTCCTGAACTATCTAGTCATGTTTAACCATGCAATTGTCCGTCGCGTCAACTGTCACCTGTCAGTAAGTAAAGAAAATAGGGGTTTAAGATGAAAGGGTTTACAGGGCTCTATAATAATGAAGTTGCCGTTTTAATGGAGTGGCCACTTTGAATTAAAATTAAACATGCATGGTGAAATCTGTTCGTGATTATTTACACAAAAACTACAACATTCTTAATTTAAAAATGTTATGACGTTCTATTGTTTAAATTTCAATTGTTTTTACATTTAATGTTTGACTTAAACATGGAGATTTAAAAAAATTGAGTAATTTTCTAATACGAACGCACTATGCGTTTTTGAAGTAATCGCTTTCCTAGTGGAAAGTTTGACTTGAAGAATGAACCACGAGAAAGGCGACAGTGGTAATTAACGATGAGTTAAAAGTAATAATATCAAACAACTAAGAAATAAGAGTCACGGTTTGACGTTGGTTTACCCACAAAATTAATTTATTTGCACCAAATTGGTAAAAAAATCTCAAGAAATGGGTGCCTCTTGAATTAATTGATGAGCATAGATGAGCGCGAGTTGAAGCTTGCCTTACTTTGATGAGTACGTTTAGAAATAATAGTATTTTGGACAGAATTGTCATGTTTAATGAAAAGTGGATTCTAAACGACAATCACAAGTGAAACTCGCAATGGCTAAACCCAGCTCCTATACTGGAGCAAAGTCCATAAGCAAAGATTACCCATAGAAAGGTAACTAACGAAAGGTAAGGTTGGTTGTCACTTCATGGTGTAATTCACTACAGCTTTTTGAGATCCGGTATATCAATATCAGCTAGTGTCTATTGTGAAGATCTTCGAATAATGTAGGGTTAACTCTCAGAGAAACAACCCCAAATCGTCGAACGATATTCGCCATTTTTGCTCCATGATAACGCAAGACCTCACACTGCTCGAGAAATCCAACTCTAACCGATTCTCCGAATTTCGACAATTTCGCTATTCTGTCAAGTTCGATAGTATTAATATATATTAATAATATATATTAATATAATGGGCACTCTCGTATAACAAACTTATTGGTGGTTTGAAATATAATAAAATGCAGATTGATCAAGTCTATATTATCTCACGATTTACTCTCAGTATAATTTTTTCAATCCAATTTCCCCTACATAGCTTGGCCCTAACATATAAAATATTAATTAAACCTTATTCATTCGACTATTGAGTGGCTTAGTAGTATGCGTACCTGATCGATAGGCCATGGGTCTTGGGTTCGAACACAAGCTGAAGCCGATTTCTTTGTTGCAAAACAAGTTATTGGTTGTCGGATCTGGTTGTGTTCTGTTGCGTCCCATGTCAACATAAAAAAACGCGATATAAAATAAATTTAAAATTGAACTTAAATTATATTACTAGAAGCATCATCATCATCATCATCATCATCATCATCATTTCAGCCTATCAGAAGTCCACTGCTGAACATAGGCCTCCCCCAAAGATTGCCACGAAGCTCGGTCCTGAGCCACCTGCATCCATCGACTAGAAGCATGAAAATATAAATTTAAAATATATTTTCATCTCATTCAATATAAGTAAAAAGTTCGGTTGTATTTCTTTATTTGTTGTTTTGAATTAATATCTTATTATTTAAGACAAATATTAACAATAATTTATAACATAAGTACCCGGATTAAATTCGCCTTGCTTGAGATTCGCTCTTGTTTCTTAGGCTAAGTATTTAACTAAAACAACTCAGGGATTATGCTGTTCTCCCACAAACCAATGTTTACTGTCAAAATACTTTATCAAATATGGTATTACGTCTCTTCCTAAAGCTTGGTTTCACGTTTAAGCATTTAGCACTGGAATAGGATATGCCTTAAAAGATCTAAATCTAAGAGCAGAATTAAATTAAGCTTTTGAATAATATCCTAATTAACGTATGCTGCTGATTAGATATATTAACCTTTCCAGTGAAATAATAATAGAATTTCTATTATTCAACGTCGTCTAAGATCATATATATAATTACAGTAGTTTAGCCACATATTTAGTATGATATATTTGTAGTGTATGTTATTTTGACTCAGGGAAATTCCTTATAGACTATCTAAAAATCTTTCTATAAAATCGGCATTAAGTAACGATAATACTTGTGAATGTTTTATGAAATAAAATACACGAGAAAGCGCTTGTTGAAACAGAACAATACAATTATGGGTGTAGAATAAGGGATGAAAGTTTGTATAAAAAAAATTGACTCAAGTTAATAATAACTATTGAGTTATTAAAAACACAATTTTATATATTTTAAACTCGATTGTCGCATAAGAAAGAATTTATTTTCGAATATAATAAAGTGTATTTTGGGGAGGGCTATGTTCTGCAGTGGACTTGTGATAGGCTCAAATGATATAATAAAAAAAGGTATATACATTTTATGAAGTTCACGCGCATAAAGTGGCGTGTATCAGTTAGTTATGACATAAATGTCAAAGATTGTTTGTTTGTGAAGACATTTGTCAATCAATCACTCATTAACGGCTTCACAGATTTTGATGAAATTTACAATGGGGATACTTTGAAGCCTTAGGCTACTCTATTTCGAGGAAAGCCGTGGGAAGACTTCCAAGCAGTCGAAGTCGCGTGCGAAAGCATGTATATAACTAAATGTCATACAGTCCACAGATTCTTCTACATTTAATTAGACTACATTCGATCTAGAGAGTCTTTGTAACTTCTTTACTACGTTACGTTAATTTATTAGAAGAACAAAAGAGCTCGTAAATTTTACGATTTTCTCTTTTATGGCGTTGAGATAGATGCGGAAGGTTTTCTTTGTATTTACATCGCAGATAATGTATATGTACGTATCCAGTAAACTTCAGACAGTTGGTTTTGTAGTGTCTTTAGTTTCATTTCAATTCATAGATTAAAGTTGAAATGTGTTTCATCGTATCGTATATCAGTATTCGTAATTGTCTTATTAATTGCTGAAGTTGGCGTTCGCATTGTTATGACGTGCTGAAAAAGGTTTAGCTGCCCATCCCAGGGATTATGTACTGATATTCCCGTCGTTGTCTCTTACGAAACTTTTGAGACATGATTTTGCGATTGATTATCTGAAAATGCCACCAAACGATACATTGATTACTTATTGAAATATTCTTCTTGTAGCCTCGATTCTAGAATATTTTAAAAGAATGGCTTCGCCATATTTGGATGGATTTTCTTCGTGTTACGTTCGACAGACAAGAACGGTAAAATCGTATTCTAGAATCGATTCTGAAGGTCTTAAACAGTATTGTATCGACATGACTTTAGAAGGGTGTTTTATTTTGGACACTCCTGCGCATAGTATACGTATTAGAGAGTCATCATCATCATCATTATTATCTATCTCCTGAATCAGATTTTAGAAAGAACTTGTATGCTCAATAAATATTAAAATTAGTATCTAATTAGTAGTTCAAGACCAAATCGAACGTTCGTGTTTTCAGGGATGTACCAGGGATTTAGGGATTATAAACCTTAAATACATTATATCACATGCAAGAGCTTATGTTCAAATATAGTGAAGTAGTGCTCTGAAATATTCGAATTCCAGGTGGAATCCATCTCAGTTTAGTTTAACATATCTCAATTAATTTATCTCAATATTCACTTACTGATAGTACTTATACTTAGTGACATGTATATAAAGTAAGTGAAACTAGGTGCACTGTATTTACATATCACAGGCTACCTTATATCGTCGAGGGAAGTGTTGAATATTTGATTATAATTTACTTGCCCGCCACAGTACGCTAGTTAATACTTGTATGATTATTTTGATCCAAGTGCGGCCACTATCGTCATTACAAATTCTAGTGCAAGTAGCACTTCAGTAATTATATAATTAAAATTAAATTTTTATTTCTCTCTAGATTTCAGTTTTATGATCATCATAATCATAACAGCATACCACAAGTCCACTGCTGAACAAAAGACCCTCTCAAAGATTGCCACAAAGTCTTGAACCACCTGCGCCTGGTCCTTTCCTGCAGTGACTTCCCACAACACTGTGCTCTAAGTGTGGCCCAACTGGACATTGTGCTTGCCTGTACGAGGTTCCCACTTGAGACCCTCTATAACTTAACCTTAAGTTGTTTGGTTTAGCGTTTAATCGAAGTCAGTTGGTCAGAGTTTTACTTATTAAACTATCGTATTTATTATTGACATTTGGCGGGTTTTTGGTTATCTTAGTATTATAATCGGTATTTATGTACTCGTATTTATTGTAACGACAATTTAAAGTTATGTTACTTAGCACGATTTTTTTTAAATCGGGGCTTTGTAATGTATGTATTTCAATTAATTATTACTAAAAAGTATAGTCATCTTTATTTTTTTTGTCACTATTATTTTTTTTATAACCAGCCTTTCTAAGACTATCGCAGGTCATAGGCCTTAACTAAAAACCACAAAGATTGTATGGGTATAGTATTTGCTATCTTTGCACTAGAAATGCTATTCTATTTATTTAGTTTCAGTTTGTTCAGTATATTGGCCTTTCAAAAGTTAGTAGGCATCTCATTAACGTAGAATATCATTAATATCGTGAATCCGTTTTTAACACAAAATTTTTATTTGTATAAAGTAAAAGAAACAATGAATTATATACAAATTTTTTATTTTCTTTGTTTTGATTAGCGAACTCAACTTTTACTTGTTAAATACTAAATACTGTGTCGTAGTTTTCTATGTAAAGTGATAATGAACTAAAATACGCGCGTTGATTAGTTTCGAATAATATTAACCATGACTTGTAAAAATTTAATATCTTTACTTCTTTACCAAAAAAAAATAATTCTTTACCAAAGTAAAAGAATATATATAAGTCTTACAATTCAAGATAAATTCGTTTTCACTTTACTCATTTATCTCCTCCTCTGTATTAGGTATACTATTACATCGTGGATTCGCCGCGCAACGAAGGCAAGGACTTCTTCGAGATCAGCATGCAGACTGGCGAGATCTTCACGAAGGTGGTGTTCGACAGAGAGAAGCAGGGAGCCTACGCATTGGAGGTGGAAGCACGTGATGGAGCACCTTCGGCGCGACCTAACTCGGACAATCAACCGAATTCAGGTATGTTGTAACCTACATCAGGGGTCTAATTTTTATGTTTTTCAAGGAAAGTGCTATTTGTACAAATTGTAGCATAGCATTACTCTTCTGGCAATTCATACCAGTAGCCAGAAGACTAACGAAGCTTCATCGTGTATGTTTTTTGTCATAAAACTTATTCTTCATTTTTGTTTTCACAGTAGACTGTATACAGCTTAAAGATGATGAAGATAACATAGTATTTAATATATATTAGCCATTATTGTTAGTTGGTGAAACTCCGTTCCACTTTTTTTTTTATACAAACAGGTTTCGCGCGGAGTAGTAATATAGTTTATTTTCATCTTTTATGAGCCTTTAAAAGTTGACCGCTAGACAAAACTCTTTCCTTGAGTTTTTTCCTGCGAGAGTTGAGTGTTCCCATGCTCGGAAGATTTTCCCAAACTCTTCGCGCTAGCCAGGCATTAGGTTGGTAAACACAGTGCTTTTGGGTTTGGTGTATTTGGATAGACTTTTTGTCAACAGTTGTGTAGCAGACAAATCGCTATAAGAGACGACCAGATGTTTTAATCTTATTCCGTATCAATGCAAACCCTGAGTTATCGTAATCGTATCGTGTTAATATTGTTAAAATGCTTTTATTGTTATTGCTACCCATAAATTTTCTCCATGTTCTTAACAATGCTGACAAGGGTGCGACAAGACAGAAGACGTGTTGACAAAAAGTTGTCATCTGTCAAAAACGACTGACTTTATTACTTTTCTTTTAAATTACGTCGACAATACGCACTGACACTGAAACAAAAATGGCTGTATGCTTCAATAGAAGCCACTTTAAATTCTGTAAAGAATATGGAAAATTCCCGATGAGGCATTGTAATTGTGCTCAAGTACTTAAAACTTTTCATTAAATTCAACAATAAACAAATCAACAAACTCAAATTCAATAATTAACAAACATGCATTTTTAATATGAGACTTTATTAACCACATATTTTAATACTTTAAGCGAGAAACTCCTATATATTAAATATAAATAAATACATATGAAATTGATTTCTCGGAAACGGCTCTATCGATTTGGATAAAATGTTGTATTTAGATACGGTTTTACTTTCTAAGTTTATCAAGATAGGTCCCTAAGAAAATGCGTTTTCTTCTACGAAATGTCTTTTGTTCTAACGCCATTTTATATAACATTGAGGTACCAGTGTGCTAGCTACTCAACATCAAATGGTACTGAGATAAATCGTAAATGTGGTTGTAACAAACGGCTGAACCAGCGAAGCTCGGTCGGCCAGGTACTACTATTAAAGAGTATGAAACAAAGTCGCAATCGTCGGTTGTCGGTGTATTCGCTTATAACTACTAAACTTCTGTGTGCAATGCGGTTTTACCATCATTTAGAACATTTCATTATTACAAACCTAACCGACCGTGTAAAGATGGGGTGGTTCTCTAGTATATGCGCGTGCGTGGAATAAAGGAATTAGGGAAAGTGAGTGAGATCAATTTTTTAAGTCTACGAAAATTACTACTACTAAACTAAAATAAATCCTTCGTTGATTAAACGAGTAAATCGGGAAAACATTAAGTTCCCTACTAAGCGGGGAAAGCCTTAAACCGCTTTGGAAGAGATCTCCTCGGTAGTCCTTTAAGCACTAGCTTGTAGACGATTCCAGGGTGGGACAGCATGTCGAGACAATCACCACGTAAAAAGTGGAAAACACTGAAAAATCACCATTGGTACATGCCCATTTTAAAAAGAAACAACTTGCAGAAATGTTCGGAGTATCAAATGTGTGCCCATCTTAAGCACCTTTCAAGCAAGCTTCTAAGCAAGATTTCACCGACATAGACACCGAGAATTCTCACTTTACACCTAAAGCAGCGACGCATATTGTGTTGTCCAGAGTTTTTGAACCTTTGTACCGAGAATAAAACAGACATTTTAGTCAGATAATTACTCGAGATGAAACTTGGGTTCATTATTGTTCATTATGAGACTGAGTCTAAGCAAAAGTTGGGTCTGCAGTGGTACGAAAAAAAGACCACCGCCCAAGAAGTTCAAGGTATCACAATGGGCCGGCAAACTCATAGCCCCGATTTTGGATTCAGAAGGAACCCTTGTTTTATGATTACAAAGAATAGGGTGTTTCCATAACGGGAGAATAATGCGCTGGAATAATTTAATGCTGGAATGCCTGGAATGAAAATGCTGTGTGGGGAAAAAAGGGAAAAATTGGGTAAAGTCGTGCTGCTTGTGCGTGACAACGCGCTCACGCACAAGGCGCATGTTGCGACAGCTGCTGTACAAAGAATGGGCCCAGATTTAGCGCCTAGTGAATATTATTTATTCCTTTAAATATAAAAAGGTCGACGAGTGACGACGAGGTCAAGAAGATGCCATATGTGCCGATTTTAAGGAGAAAGCGAAAAAATTTTTAGACAGCATGATTACATTAATTAACTGGTCTGAAAAATGTATATGGGTTCAAGGAAAATATATTGCGAGACAAATAATTTTGAGTATAATTTTATAGTTCTTGGCCTCATTTCGCAAACTTATTTTCTTTTCTTCGTATACACAATCTCCGAGGTTTTCATTTCTGTTGTCACCCTTATCTTGTAGTTAAATGAAATATATATTAGAAGTATAATTTATGTCCTTCTGAAACCATGACTTTGATGATGAAATGTAAAGATTCGATTAAACTGTAATTTGATAACTGAATGTGGCTTGCATCTAATAAATTCTCTACAGTACCTTACATACCAGTATATATTTTAGATAATACAGTTGCACGGTGGAGACAGACAGATATACTACTGCGTATTCATAAGTTTTTATAATATTTTGAACGTTTAATAAAACGTGTTAATTATGAAATAGAAAAGTAACAAAAGTAAAAATGAGTAATTTTATGTGAAAATTTGCTTGGTGAATTGTTATAATATATGAGTTAAATATTTTATGTATCACACATATATAATTAACAAATACAGACAAAACAATCATTTAATAAATTACGAATTTTAATATTGCGTAGGATGCATAATGGCGAAAGTATTAATGCATAAAGAGTGACTTATTAACAGAATTATTTAATTGCTACCTATGACAGTTGCAATACTAATGAGAAACTGTGAGTATAATGAGTTTATCAAAACTGTAGGTATGTCCTTATCTTGTCTTATCACTGAGTTGAAAAAAATATATAATTTCTTTCTTGCTTGCATGCTTAATTGCCAAATTGCAAATAATTCGATAAAAGATACTTTAACATGCAATTTTTATATATTAATAAGTATTAACCATAATATAAACGTACGTATAACAGAAAAAAGCGACGAGTAAATATTTCAAAAGGTTTATACTGCCGAAAAGATTATCTTATACCACTTTTTATCATAATGCATTTATTTAGTGTTCTTATAAAAGTAAAAGTTCCTTTAGAACAAGAACTCATACATGAGAAATTCTGCTACTAATGAAGTTCTAATGTAGCAGAATTCTGCCTGCAAGTCCTGCTTGCACTTGCACGTACTCGTTGCTAGGTAGTATAATAAAATTATGGAGAGCTAGTGAGGAAAAGCTAGTAAAGCTGTTTGAAACTAAAATGAGATCTGAATTTTTTTTTATTTTACGAGAAAAATATAGTCAGAAATATTATTGAATATTTTTGAGAGAGCTTGGAGCCGTAAAAGGACCTCTTCGTTGCTCCAGTGGGTTGGTGGACTTCATACCTAGAAATAAAATATTTTTTTTATTATTTATCTGACATGCAAGTTTTCCTCACGACGTGTTTCTTCACCGCCGACCACGTGGTAGGTTCAGCACTTAAAAATGCTATTAACCATTTTAGTGGTGCCGGCATCGGGGATCGAAAACAGGTCATTCGCGTACTATGATATTAAAGCCAACGCTCTGACTACTAGGCTTCCGCGGCTTGCGACGGTATTACAATTCCTTGTGAAAATTTTGTTGAGCAGTAAAACGATCTCTAATGGTTTTTAACCTAACTGTTGGTCAATCAAATTGAACTATGTGTAATGTCTATATATTTAAAAAGTTCATTCTATTCATTGTATAATAAAAAGCGAAAGACTGAATAGTAAAAAAATATTTCAGTAGATTTGGGATACATTTCAGATAAGAAAAACTTTTAAGTGGCTTTAAAATACAAATTAAATTGAGTTCAATTCATTTAATGAAAAGGCGTTATTGTGAAGGAAAGCTATAGAAATCGATCGCGAGTTCAAATGAAGGTTGGCTGGGTTACGAGGTGTCTTTACCTAGGGTTAATCACTATCGGGACCCGCATATAAACAGCCTGTTTCAACTAGTAAGCATTCCCGGGAGAAGAATGTTTCGTGCTTTGTCGACTCCATTCCGAGAAAGGATCGTGACACTAATATTGCCCATCGACCCTCATCTATTCGAACGTTGACAGACTAGGGTCTCATATTTTACGCTGATGTCCACTTTGCCGACCTGATTATATCGAGTGTTGTTACACCATAAACTGTTCGTTTTCGGTGTTGTCCTGGGAGTTCTCGGCGTTCGGAATATCGCGTCATCGTAAATCAAACAGTAGTATAATCAACCGGCGCCTCGGGTTTAATCCGGTTAAGCTCCTCATCCCTGTATCTGCCTCACGTGTACAATATAGCGTGCTTTAGATCAAGTTAATGCTTACCTACTGTACACAACTACTTCGGCTTATTATAAATACAGATCAGATACGACTCAATAAAACGGTGGGTTAACTATTTCTCGCTCGTAAGATCTGCTGTTGAGATAGGTCATAGGATCTTTGTTTACACGTTGGAAATACGAATTTATGAGGTATTTAATTTCGATTTATTTAACAAATGATTATGAAATGTTTGATCGATTTTAAAATTATATACAGTCTTTTATAAAGGTGGGAAAATTGTCAAGTCGCAGTGTACAAGATTTAAAACGTATTTTAAATATCTGTTACATTTTTAAATATGCATATTTGCTTTTAAAGTTGCGTATTAAGTAGCTTTGTCGTTTTTTTTTGTGGTGCAAGTTTAGGCATGGAGGCCACGTAGCAATTTCTACATATTGCATTGAGCAGAGAGTCGAGAAACGGCAGCAGCTAGTGCGTATGCGGTTTGCATACTAAGCATTCTATTCCACGCTTGCATGCGCCATGCTATCGATTACTTCTCTTATGCAAGTAATTCATCTTATAAGTTTAAGAAAAATACTAGAATTCACGTCTGGCACCCATGGCATTACATAACGCAGCTAAACGAACTTTCGCAACTTCTCGTTTATACTGGAGATAGAAGGTAGCGGGGGGTCATTGCCGGTTTTCGTGGCTGTGTAACCTTTTCTCTTCACTAAATAACAGGATGAACAAGTAGTTTTATTTCTACAGGTTTTGAATCGTCTTTATTTGTCGTTTTCTCCAATATTGTTTAATGTGTTTAGAATAGTTTCATATTAGTGAGAAAAATCGTTCTACGGAAAATACGATCTTTATTTGAGTTGCTTTTTTGAAATAATTCCTTCTTCAAAGGCACACATTATAAATATTTTTTTGTTTTTGTTGAATTTTGAAAACAGTTAATTCGTTTAGGTTAAAAAAGGTGTTTTAAAAATCTGTACGTTGTTTCATAGCCCAACGTTGAGCATGTGAGTCGAGAATCTGACGCGCCACTAGTCGTATTTGGTTCCGGAGATTTTCAAGGCTTTTTCTCTGACTAGCCTTTTTCGACGCCTATAAAGAAGAAAGAAAAGGGGAGTAGAGGCGTAAGACCGACACTGCCGAGAAATATTTCAGGTTTTTTAATGGGAGGGTAGGGGATGCTTGCTGTCTGTCTGGTCTGTCTTTCCGGTCTGTAATTCTTTGAGATCCTTAAACAGTTCTGTCGGACGCCAAGAGTTTTTAAAGGCTTTTCCTCATTCGAAGTTTACGGCACCCACAGGAATAAAGGGAGTGACAGTTATACTCTAGTAATCTCGTTTGTCACTGTATGTAAAGAACAAATTTCACATAGAAAAGTGATTTAAGAATGATAAGCATAATATTGAATTTTTGTTCAGTAACAGTACAGACAAGAAGTGAAACGATGTTACTTTGAATCGTCTGTTTCAACTATTTCCAATTACTCGGGCTTAGGAAAGCTGCGAGATGTCGCCAAGTGACAAAGCAATATTCAAGTGGCGGGTCGCGGGAACTTGGTGGCCTACATTTGTCGTAGTGCCCGTGAGAATTTGTAATGAGGACGTGGTGCCCGACAGCACTGACTGCTTTGGATTATTGTCACAAACTTCTTAATATAACTGTTTATCTCATAGGCAATTGATATCCTTTATTATAATATAAAAACTCAAGTGTGTCGCTCATGGGCATGGCCAGAGAATACCGTTTAACATTTGCCATGACTTCTTACACTTAGCATTACTCATTAGTTTTACTTTCGGATATTACTGTGACATTTCAATGCTTTTTCCTCAGTTACCTTTATTTCCATGTCACTACAGTTTCGTAATTTGTCCTGCGGTTTTAATATGGATTATAATGGTCAATACGAGCATTGGTCTATATTGGGTTATTAGAGTAAAAGCTACGAATGATGTCTATAATGCAGTATATATATCTAAACATTTCTTGGAAGTTTTACCTCTACTCGCTACGCTGGGTAAGCGGGTTGCCGAGCGCAGTGCCGTTACTACCGCACTAGTGATGCTGCTCTGCATTACTAGTCTATGGGATTTGCGTTCGGTAAATTAGGGAGAAAATTCCGCCATAATTCGTTCGCATATATAAAATATTTTTAAAACTTTCAAGCAAAATAGTTTATAGGTCATTGACTTTGTGTCATGTTAAGTAGGTAAGCTTTTGGCATCGGCGCTGTGGGTTACGGGATCGTTTCTCGCAAGGGACTTGCATGACTAAAAATATTTATTACGTATCTATTGTGCAACTTATGTCTGTAAAACACCTTCACCACTCCGAAGAAAACTCTGTATATCAAAATAAATAAGAGAATCTATTATTTCTTATTTTTGTTTTAATTAAGCCAACATAAAAATAATGTTTGCCTTAAGGTTAGACAATCATCACTGATTTATCTCTGAAAAACTTTTTAAGAAGAACCAGAAAAACAAAGAAATTTTAATCTTATATTTTGTATAAATTTAAATACATACTACCTGCGGCGCAAAAAAGGGAAGTTTTTTTCACGATTTCTTTTGCGTACGATTTCTCGTCCGGTAACTTGGTCATCCAGGTACTGAATTGTAATAAATTTCGTTTTTAAGTGCGATCGCTATTCATAAAATGAGCCCCGGTAATCTTTAGCCCACGGGGAGTGGCATCTACTTAAAATAGCGACATCGAAGAGGAAATTACCTTGAAATGTTATTCTGAGAGAAGCGCTTTTAATCGATTATTTCAAAGTAATAACACATATAATTCATGCGTTTAAACACAATTTACTACTGACTAATCGAATTTAAATTAATAGAGTATAAGATACATAATGCAATTAATAAAGCAAAGATAACAGAATAGAGAATAAGATGTATGGAATAAGACGAAAGATATTTTTCTACTTATTTTGGCGCGTTTGGTAAAAATGATGATAGTGAATATTTACGATGTGCGCACACACCGTCACCTAAAAGCGACACCATGAAGTTGGTTGGTAATTGTCTCTTAAGTTTTCGTGAGAACTGATAACTATATTCAGGGTAGTGATTCAAATATATATGAATCTACAACACGTGTTTTATATCAGAGATAAAAAAATATATTCATTTTTAAATTAAATATAGTGAATGAAATTGGGTTTATAGATTTGAGTTAAACTGTCGGTATGTATCCTTTTTATTTGTGTACATTATAAATAGTAATTATTAAATTTATTCAAAGTAAAACCTGATTCTATGCATTTTAATTACCTTTAATTAAAATGCAAAAGCCCATAGATCGGGTTAAACACACAATCCCTTAGTTATTTACTAATGTTAATAAAGCTAACGTAGAAAGCGAGGGATTATTTACAAATATTTATTTCTTCTTATGACGATCACCACTTCATAAAGTGCAATTGTTAAGCTGGAATTTTATGATGCTAAAAGGATATATACATAACCACCCATCCACAGACTAGAAGACCTACCTCTAAAAACTAGCTTTCCAAGCGTGGTGATATTATCAATCGTGTTTCTAAGGATTAATATGGCAACTCTTTCTCAAAATGTCGATCTAACTCATCAGTCTGTAAGTTGACAATCGAGGTGAATATGCCGAGACCAAATCCTACAGATTACAAATAGGGAACAAAGTAGACTATCGGTAGATACTGCAGTCACTAAACCGCCTTTTATAGCTTATCGTAGGGAAATCAAAGCTGAATACGCCTTCGTTGTAGTAGCACCACAGGGTTTCTGCCAGCCTATACCGCTGCACAGTGTTCCTTTTTTCGCCGTACTTCCGAATCCTGAGAACGCTTTCGTATACTATCGTGACTTTCCGTCGGTCTCCAAATCTGCCTACCCTGCCAGGTAAGCATAAGCAAAGACGGAAAAACAAAAAGAAATTACTATAACAAAAAAAATTACTGTATGAATAGTACGAATGAAAATACAAACTACGATATGTCGTGAAGGGCACATTGGCTGTAATACATTTATTACGGCATCGTCACTATATACTCCTATTTGCTCCATGATCAAGAATATTCTACAGTTAGTTACATCGCGTCAGTAAATGGTTGTATAAAAGTGCCGCGACTATCGGCGTTAGAATCTGCTACCCCCTTTCTATCCGTGAATGTAATACAAGGCGACTAAGGGAAACGCCTTGAACTATCCTGAAAAGTACCAGAAGAAAAATAAGCGGACCGATGACGGGCAGTAGCGTCTAAGGTTCGAAGTGTCTAGTACTGCAATCACTAATCCTCTTGCCGAGCGTGGCAATCAATTCAAATCGTCTTATTGGAGAGGCCTATGTCCTGCACAGGACTATTTACAGGCTGTTAATGTTATGTGATGATAGCTCATTTACGAATATTATAAAAATAATGGAATTGTGAAACGGAGATGCGACATTACATGTATAACTGACTTAAGGTACAGATTAACCTCTGGGCGTGGCTTTATGAGTAAAGTAACTGCAAGGTTTGCATGGGGACTTTTTGGATCGTTTTTTGGTATGATTAAAAATTATTTATAACATAACGGACATAAAATACAATCTTTTGTAACATTTATGGACACTTCACAATTATTTAAGTTACAATTTCAAAGTTAAATTCATGCATAAAATGTAATTTCTCCAGCGTATTTGCCATATTCACAACGCTGGACAGTGGTCTGATAATATTAAATAAAAGAACGGCACTCAGAATGGAAGAAAGCTGAATACTAAAATATCAAGTTGCACAGGGATCAAGTTAGCTTGTAATTACGGTTTTCTTATTTCATACGATTCTGTTGTTACGTGAAATACTTGCTAATTAATGCGGAAGCAAATTTATGCTATCGTGTTTAGATTTAAAAAATTAAGACGGTATATATTTTTAAATCTTTTCAATAAATTGGAGCAAGCTTTAGTTAACAATATGTTTATTATTCAATAAAAACTTTATTTTCATTATATAATTCTGTTACTATTTTAGCAAATTGTACAATTTAAACGTTATATTTATTGTAACAGAACAGTTTAAAATATTAATCGCTAAGTCCTCTGAGTTTTATTTTGTCCATAGTTATATATATTTGTGTAGTTACATAAGACCTTTTTATATTAAGTGCAAACCCACACTCTGCAAAAAACTCTCCTCTAGTCGGTGCGTTTAGCTAGCCGCGGCTCAAAACCTGTCACAACTTAACATGTTGGTCATTACATAAACAAAGGTACACTTGGTTTAACTACAACTAGCAGCTTAAAAAATCTGTCTAAAACAAAGCCTCATAGTTAGTATTATTTATTTATATATCTGGGTATTGATAATAATAAATATATTCTGATGATGATAAATACGAGGAGGCATCGAGCGCAAGCTTTTCTCTTTGTTGAAGGAATTAACTTTGTTTTTTTTTTTAATATTTTTTGACCGCGTTGTTAAATTTATTGTTATAATTCAACAGTGTTCATCTTTTTGTTTTTTTTCCTACGAATATACCTTTTAGAATGCAATGGTAAATTCTTACAAATTCATTTTAACTCTGATTACACTACTTTCGTCACAGTATCTACATAAGTTTAATTAAAACGGGACGTCAATCTGAGCGAGTAGAGCCCTGTTTGCTTTCTATCGTAAGGCAGTTCAATTAGAGATTCTAATTAAAACACTAATAATAATTAATTTGTTGTCGACTGAACTAATCGTTTCCGTATTTTGACAATAGATTTCAGAGTTTACATTGACAATGAAATGTTATGCTCTTTTATAGTTTAATTTTTAATTTTTTAAGTAGCATTTACCTATGAGATTGAATATATCAAATAATAAAAAGTTGTAATCAGAGTTGTGTACGTGCAACTAATTTATTTCGACGCCTTGGCTGACGCAGTATGTAGCAGGTATGGGTGTTTGTGCATGTGCAATTTACGTAAATTTACGTTAGTGTAAACGCACACCCGAATACAAGAGTAATCCTAATAGTCAAAAAAATTACTTACATACAAAAAACAGAATCTAGTTTTAAAAAGTGTAGTTTTAAATAATGCTATATTTTGGTCTCGTCTGTTTTATCATAATGTCAATAGAAAGGTTCCGGTATTATCATCAGAATCAGACCAAATTCAAATCACCTTTTAACGAGCAGAGAGCTCCTCAACATCATATTTATTCCATATTAACGAATTACCCGTCATTAGACGGTCGCCAGAGCCTCGTTTGTTAGTTAGCTGGGTGAACAGCGTGCAGCTGATGTTGTTGTATGGAGCAAATGATGTTTTCACCTTACACACCCCAGTTTAGCTGCTATAACTTAAATGCACTGGATTTTATTACTTTTTGCATATTATTTTATGCATTGGAAGTATGAAATGCTTATAGGGGTACATAATATTTTGTAAAATACATGGACCATTACAAATTAGTTTTGTTATTATCCATGTCTTATGTTTTATGTTATATCTGCATTTAATATTTTATTTTATTTTATTTAGGATCCTACATACGTATTAAAGAGTAAGAGTATCAAATGCTAGTCTTGTATGTTTACTTTATGCTAAATCTCGTGTGTTGTGTTAAATCTGGAAATCGCGATGTCTGGCGCCTCACAGATTCCGCGATACGTATCAAAGTCTACTTAAGTCGACGATAATCCTGCTACATGCTACATACTCTTGCGTACTTTGTTTTAGTCTCTTACAATAATTTAATTAAATGTAATGTCATATTGATTCGAGAATTAAAGTTAGAATCATCTAGTTTAGTTGCGCTGTCCAAGTTTTTTCATGTTGTGCTAAAATTTTTAAATATTTATTTATTTCTTTGTTCTCTTAGAGTTGAAACAAGCTTGCTTAGCTGCTTTCTCTAAAGCTCCGAGGAAATTTTAAATAAAAATGCGTTTGATGTTGTTCACATTTCAATCAATGATAATTTGGTACAGTGAGCGCAGGACAAACACTGTACGTCCGTTCATATAAGTAATTCAAATTAAATAAAATCCTTTAAAATTTAAAAATAGAATCCTAATGGAAATACATTATTGTACGTCTGACAGCATTATGGTCTTTTTGTCAAAAACCACATGACATTAAAACAAGCTTGCTGAGCTCCTTTATCCTTGGCTTCCAGGAAATTTTAGATAAAAGTATGTTTGTTGTTGTTCTCATTTACAAAAAATACAGAAAGTCTTTAGTTTTACCGTTTTAAAAACAGAGTTTTCAAGCACCTTTTTCCTACTTTTTAATAAGTAGATTTGGTTAACACAGTTTAGCCCTATTATTTGTAGATGGCTTTTAAAGACAAGAAAATTTTTCCGTTATTATATTGCAAGCTTTAAATACAAAAATTAATATTTGCAAAGAATGTTTGAGTAACGAAATTGATATTAAAGTTGAAGAAGTTTATATAAATTTTCATAAAATTTAAAATGAGCTGAGTTTAGTTACGAGTATATTAGGAAGCGTCGATATCTATACCTTATATAACATTCCGATGAGAGAAAGTCTATATTCCAGTGTTACAGTTTTTTAAGGGGTGCGACTTCCAGTATAACGTAGTTTTAGTACTATAAGAGTGTGATGTGTGTATGACAGGATCAAGTTTAGGCCCGAAATTTTTCACCGTTGCATTGGAAAATCTTTACAAACTGCTGGACTAGAGAGAAAGCGGTATTAATATCAATGGAGATTATATCACTTATTACCTTAGCTGAATTTTAACGGGTTGGATCGCTAGAAGACCGTAGATCATTAGTATCTCTCAACAGATTGATCTTAAGACGAACATAGAAAAGACAAAGATAAATCAATGATTGTTATTGAGAACGCTATACTTGAAGTTGTAAACGAATACGTATACTTGGGACTGATTATATTACAACTAGGTGGTGAGTCTTAACTTCGCCTAGGAGGTAAATAAAGAATTCCAACTTGGCTGAGATTCGGGAATGTTTATTATATGGTGTAGATTATAACATATATAGAGATGCTTTACCATAATCGCCAAGCTTTGCCCGTCATCGATTCGCCATTTGACGGAAGCCACAGAATTTTAAAACATTTCTCTTTGACGACTTTTATGACTCCCTCAGGATGAGACGGCTATCGTAATGTGTAAATGGATTGCATTTATCATTAAAAAGTTATATTACATGTATATATAAATAAATGTTTTACTGAAAACATTAAATTTCATTGTAATTTATTAAGTTTAATGGTTATGCTAATGCTCGATACTTATAAAATCAGACTCGTCCGCGGAGATAATTTGTATCTGATACCGTTTTTCACTTAGTTATGATTAATACTTGTAAAACAGTCTTAATAATATAATTATTTAGATTACTTGTGTCATCTGATGACGCCGATGCGGCTTGTTATACATATAACTAGCCACTACTCACTTGAAAAAAAAAACAACACTTTATTCCCAATAGTAGGATAAAATATATAGAGTGTTTCGGTTTGTTGTTGTAAAACGGTTACTTCTAGTTAATTTCTGATCAAATATGTTGTATGGGCTACTTTACTAAATATTTATTTATTCTATATAGAATATAAATTGACAAATCTTAGTCTATAACAGAGTTGTGAAAATGTTGGCAGCATATTACTATTGAACTGACCGAGGGGTAAGGAATCAGTTTTGGGCGGGACTAGGTGAGTAATGGAACTTTGAGCTAGTGTGAAGAGGGTTCACTTATGTCACGTAAAGTAGTATGATTGATAATGCTTCCTCTTGTAAAAACACACATCCCTAAAATTCGAGTATGTTGTTGATCCACGATTTTGTCTATATATTTTCTATAACCGCTTTGAGCGGAGCAAGCCAGTCTTTCGTTAATAATACTTAATAAATTTTAGCTTTATCTAATATAATATAATTTACTTTTAGGTAGGTACTGATAATAATATTTAATTTGCTAGTCGAATATTGTATACTCGTAAGAAATTTTTTGCCTCAGAGTCTTAATCCTCTAAGATTAAAAAGATTTCGGCCCTTTTGGCCTGGGTAATTATTTTATGATTTTTTTTTATCATTGAATCTTTATATATTAAGGTTTAAGTTTCAGGTTTTTTGACATAGTGTGTTTAAATGGCAAAGAAAACACAAGAATGCGATAGTGATTACAGTAAGGTACTAAGAGACGGACATTAGTAAAACAGAAGTAGAATCAGAATGAAAACTGGATAGAAATACAAGGGATGTTCGCAACAGTAATACAATACAAGTGATCAACGTGGCGGGAATTTTCACGCATGTCTAGTTTTGGCATAGTCACTCTAAAGTACTGAGCCGAATACTGGTTCGTTTTAAATGAATATATTTTTACACTCAGTGCAGGCAAAACATTATTATAGTTTTTTGTTTGTCTACCTCATCTGCCTGTTAATAATCTACTGCTGAACACCTCAAATCCGGTAACTTTTTTTACTATCTGTCTCAAAAAGTTGTGGGGCTAAAAGTTTTCAGGTTTTCCATTAACAACGTGACCAAAATCGGAAGTGCCTTCAGTAGGGTGGCGTACCGTATACTAAGAATAACCAAAAGTTATTCGTTGAAGCTCATACGGTGTACGCACCTACCGTTGACACACCCTGATGATAAAGTGGGGGCAATGTACAAGGGTATTTCAAAGCCATGCTTTGTTATAAGACTCACTACACGTTGTAGATGGGAGACTTTATCATAAATTAGGCATAAAAAAAGGACGATGAGCTGATAATTTGATTGGACAATTTTGGAGTAAGCATACGGAACCCAAAGGGTTTAGATCGACCAAGCAACAATTATTCAGTAAACACTAAGTTCAAATCTGGCAGGAAACAACGCATGGTAAGAGGCACACTGAACCTTAACATTAGGAACGATGATCGTCTGATGAAGTCTGCGGTCCGTCCTCGTTCTCTTATCGAAAAGCTTTTGGATCGAATTGCATTAACGCTTTCAGTGCTTAGAAGATAGCTATATAGTGGACGATACGAATATCAGGCTAGTGAAAACTGTCCATGCGGAAGGAGCTAAGTTTTGCAGGCACAAAAAAGTCCCAAAAGCTCTTCGATCACATTCTAAAACTTATGGCGCAGTTATTTTAGTTTGAGCTAAGATTTTGAGTGAGATCAAGAGATTTTACGTAAAGCTGATCCAAGATCTATGTTTATCCGAAACTGTGCCGATTACATCCCAGATGTCTACGTGCTGGAGAGTCACGATCACGAATTGTCTAGTAAACAAACTTGACGACATCCAGTCTGTTTCTGAAAACGCTCCAGCTCTAGTACCACAGACATACGTACTTTTTGCCAGATTGTATATAAAAGACGGAGGACTACCATTTACCATTGTGTATAACGTATGTGAACTATGCAAGAGGCTTCGATTCAATAGAAATTTGGGTGGCACTCCAGTTTCTTCAGTGGTTCAGCCAGATAGACTATCGGTATATCGAAGTGAGGTATTTGTATGAATCTAAGACGTCTACCTGAATACAGAAGCAGAGTACGAAACCCATCCAATAGCAGAAAGGTGTACAATAAAGCTTTTATAAAACAAAATTGTTTTATAAAAGCTTTATTTTGTTAAAGAATTTTCTTTAATAGAAGCGTTTAAAAGTGAAGAGCTTAAATATGAATAATTCTGTTCTTTTCTAATGCCAAATCTCGTATACTTTGCGTGGAATACACTCGTGTCGTCTCTCAGAGTATTGTGTGTCGTTTCACTGACTCCGCGATGCGCATCTAAATTTACGTAAGCCGACTATAATCCTGCTTTATTGTATTCTATATGTAATCGTGTATTTTGTTAAATTCATCTAAAATACATAAGACAAATCTACTATGAATTAAAAATAAATATAAGGGTTTTCGTACTAATAAACGAAATGGAACCATGAATAATGCTTATGCTCGTCGGTCTAAATTTGTTAATAGCAATTTCGAGTGCTGAATGGTGAATTAATCGATTGCAAGAATAAATATGATTTCGAAGACATGTGGAGCGACATGGTGGACTATTCCTGTAACCTTGTTAAATATTGAGAGAAGGCGTTTATATAGCTGTGGGATATTTACAGGCTGCTTCTTTACATAACTTATGCACACAAACTTACATATCAAAAGTTACAGCAGCAGTTTTCATTGACTTGCAATCGTGAGTTTGATATGTTAGAAATATACATAGATTAAGTTAAAGATTATAAATTCTAGTAAAGGATTTACATTCAAAGACTATCAATATTAATTATCCGTCGTAAGATGGACTTTACAATGTGTTTTACTTTATGAATCTGTAAAAGTCCACTGGACTAAGGCTTTTCCAAGAAAGGGACTATAAAGATCGCAAACCTACATATAACTGCCCCAAATGTAAAGGGTTTTAATGAGTATCATAGAGATATAGTAAAATTTTGATGTGTAAGTTAGCGAGTATAAGTGAGTATAAAGTACAACAGAAGATCCTCTTATTATTTGATAGAGTTTGCGTCTAAAAAGGTGCATGTATTTATCAAAGATTGATGATATTGCAGTGATACTATAACCCTTACAGCCCGACTCTTACTTTTAGCTCAGTTTTTTCTTGTACATACCCTTGACTAACTTATTGATAAATGTGCGAGTACCCCTACGTATTACAAATAAAACACTTTATATACAAGTATGCAGAGTAATAAGATTTCATCAATGTGTTTAATTACGAAGCAGGAGTTAAATAGTCATATTACTCTTTTCATTCTGCATTTTTACAGTTAAAAAAATATTGAGGGATTTTTTACTTAGTTTTGAGTTAACATTAAATAATAAAAAAGTACCGCTAGCAACTGCAGTATGAAAGGAATGCTGTTAATTTATGCGAATATGCAGATGTGCAATTAGTGAGTAATCATTTATAGTACATATTTCATTGCCTTTGTATATTCTTTTGTGTATCTTTGTATTTATATTTAAAATTTATTTACGTATATTATCTTGTGGTATCGTTCAATATGGAATTCATAATATATGGCAAATGAAGTTCGTTTTTGCCATCTTGTTATGGCACTTCTGTCTGATAAAGATTTATAAATATTAGATCTGTTATGCCGCCTCTATATGGTGAAAATAATGCGACAACATGACAAGATTAATAATAGGTAATGGGGAAGAGAGAATGAGCATAGATTTTAGTTTAATGGTAGGTAAAGACTTACTTACTTACTTACTTTTACGGTACTTTGTGAAATGCCTAATTATTACATAACATTCTAACTTCGCTCTCACTAATTGTCGCGAATGTGACGCAGTTTTTCATTTATTTAGAATATCAGAGGTAGTTGCATATATTAACTTAAAAATAGCGAACTACACGACTATAGAAAATACCTCTGGGAAGATATAAAAGTGTGTCGGTAGAAATAATGGCGGCTTTTTGGAGTGGTTGTTTCGGACCGAGCGGTGGAGAGACTGTATAGGAGTCAGTTATGTAATACCTATCTCAGTGTATCAGATTTACCAGTGTAATAAATACCAAGCTGAGATTAGACTCGGTCTCAGTAACCGAGGCGCTCGGGCTGTCTGCGGACACTGGTAACCAGACCAAGCTGAGATTAGACTCGGTCTCAGTAACCGAGGCGCTCGGGCTGTCTGGTGGACACTGGTAACCAGACCAGCTGAGATTAGACCGGTCTCAGTAACCGGGCGCTCAGGCTGTCTGCGGACGGTGGTAACCAGACCGTTGAGATTAGACTCCGGTCTCAGTAACTGAGGCGCTCGGGCTGTCTGCGGACACTGGTAACCAGACCAAGCTGGAGATTAGACTCGGCATCAGGAACCGAGGCGCTCGGGCTGTCTGGTGACAGTGGTAACCAGACCAAGCTGGAGATTAGACTCGGTCTCAGTAACCGAGGCGCTCGGCCGTCTGCGGACACTGGTAACCAGACCAAGCTGGAGATTAGACTCGGTCTCTCCAGTAACCGAGGCGCACGGGCTGTCTGCGGACACTGGTAACCAGACCAAGCGAGATTAGACTCGGCATCAGGAACCGAGGCGCTAGGGCTGTCTGCGGACACTGCAACCAGACCAAGCTGGAGATTAGACTCGGTCTCTCAGTAACCGAGGCGCTCCGGGCTGTCTGCGGACACTGGTAACCAGACCAAGCTGAGATTAGACTCGGTCTCAGTAAATCGAGGCGCTCGGGCCGTCTGCGGACACTGCAACCAGACCAAGCTGAGATTAGACTCGGTCTCGGTAACCGAGGCGCTCAGGCTGTCTGCGGACACTGGTAACAGACCAAGCTGAGATTAGACTGGTCTCAGTAACCGGGCGCTCGGGCTGTCTGGTGGACACTGGTAACCAGACCAAGCTGAGATTGAACTCGGTCTCAGTAACCGGGCGCTCGGGCTGTCTGCGGACACTGCAACCAGACCAAGCTGAGATTGGAGCTCGGTCTCAGTAACCGGGCGCTCGGGCTGTCTGGTGACACTGGTAACCAGACCAAGCCGAGATTAGACTCGGTCTCAGCAACTGAGGCGCTCGGGCCGTCTGCGGACAGTGGTAACCAGACCAAGCGAGATTAGACTCGGTCTCAGTAACCGGGCGCTCGGGCTGTCTGCGGACAGTGGTAACCAGACCAAGCTGGAGATTAGACTCGGCATCAGGAACCGAGGCGCTCAGGCTGTCTGCGGACACTGGTAACAGACCAAGCTGATTAGACTCGGTCTCAGTAACCGAGGCGCTCGGGCTGTCTGCGGACACTGGTAACCAGACCAAGCTGAGATTAGACTCGGTCTCAGTAACTCGAGGCGCTCGGGCTGTCTGCGGACAGTGGTAACCAGACCAAGCTGAGATTAGACTCGGCATCAGGAACCGAGGCGCTCGGGCTGTCTGCGGACACTGGTAACAGACCAAGCTGAGATTGGAGCTCGGTCTCAGTAACCGAGGCGCTCGGGCTGTCTGCGGACACTGGTAACCAGACCAAGCTGAGATTAGACTCGGTCTCAGTAACCGAGGCGCACGGGCTGTCTGCGGACACTGGTAACCAGACCTAGCTGAGATTAGACTCGGTCTCAGTAACCGAGGCGCTCGGGCTGTCTGCGGACACTGGTAACCAGACCAAGCTGGAGATTAGACTCGGTCTCCAGTAACCGAGGCGCTCCGGGCTGTCTGCGGACACTGGTAACCAGACCAAGCTGAGATTAGACTCGGTCTCGGTAACCGAGGCGCTCCGGGCTGTCTGCGGACACTGGTAACCAGACCAAGCTGAGGATTAGACTCGGTCTCAGTAACCGGAGGCGCTCGGGCTGTCTGCGGACACCTGGTAACCAGACAAGCTGAGATTAGACTCGGTCTCAGTAACCGGAGGCGCTCGGGCTATCTGCGGACACTGTTAACCAGACCAAGCTGAATTAGACTCGGTCTCTCCAGTAACCGGGCGCTCAGGCTGTCTGCGGACACTGGTAGCAGACCAAGCTGAGAGATTAGACTCAGTCTCAGTAACCGAGGCGCTCAGGCTGTCTGCGGACACTGGTAACCAGACCAAGCTGAGATTGGAGCTCGGTCTCAGTAACCGAGGCGCTCGGGCTGTCTGCGGACACTGGTAACCAGACCAAGCTGAGATTAGACTCGGTCTCAGTAACCGAGGCGCTCGGGCTGTCTGCGGACACTGGTAACCAGACCAAGCTGAGATTAGACTCGGTCTCAGTAACCGAGGCGCTCGGGCTGTCTGCGGACAGTGGTAACCAGACCAAGCTGAGATTAGACTCGGTCTCAGTAACCGAGGCGCTCGGCTGTCTGCGGACACTGGCAACCAGACCAAGCTGAGATTAGACTCGGTCTCTCCAGTAACCGAGGCGCCCGGGCTGTCTGCGGACACTGGTAACCAGACCAAGCTGGAGATTAGACCTCGGTCTCAGTAAATCGAGGCGCTCGGGCTGTCTGCGGACACTGGTAACCAGACCAAGCTGAGATTAGACCTCGGTCTCAGTAAATCGAGGCGCCTGGCCGTCTGCGGACACTGGTAACCAGACCAAGCTGAGAGATTAGACTCGGTCTCTCAGTAACCGAGGCGCCCGGGCTGTCTGCGGACACCGGTAACCAGACCGTTGAGATTAGACTCGGTCTCAGTAACCGAGGCGCTCGGGCTGTCTGGTGGACACTGGTAACCAGGACCAAGCTGAGATTAGACTCGGCATCAGGAACCGAGGCGCCTGGCCGTCTGCGGACAGTGGTAACCAGACCTGGCTGAGATTAGACTCAGCATCAGTAAATCGAGGCGCTCGGGCTGTCTGCGGACACCGGTAACCAGACCAAGCGGAGATTAGACTCGGTCTCAGCAACCGAGGCGCTCGGCCGTCTGCGGACACTGCAACCAGACCAAGCTGAGGATTAGACTCGGTCTCGGTAACCGAGGCGCCTGGGCTGTCTGCGGACACCGGTAACCAGACCAAGCCGAGATTAGACTCGGTCTCTCCAGTAACCGAGGCGCTCGGGCTGTCTGGTGACACTGGTAACCAGACCAAGCTGAGATTAGACTCCGGTCTCAGTAACCGGAGGCGCTCGGGCTGTCTGGTGGACACTGGTAACCAGACCTAGCTGAGATTAGACCTGGTCTCAGTAACCGAGGCGCTCGGCTGTCTGCGGACACTGCAACCAGACCAAGCTGATTAGACTCGGTCTCGGTAACCGAGGCGCTCAGGCTGTCTGCGGACACTGGTAACCAGACCAAGCTGAGATTGAACTCGGTCTCAGTAACCGAGGCGCTCCGGGCTGTCTGCGGACACCTGGTAACCAGACCAGCTGAGATTAGACTGGTCTCAGTAACCGGAGGCGCTCGGGCCGTCTGCGGACAGTGGCAACCAGACCAAGCGGAATTAGACTCAGCATCAGTAACCGAGGCGCTGGGCTGTCTGCGGACACTGGTAACAGACCAAGCTGAGATTAGACTCGGTCTCAGTAACCGAGGCGCTCGGGCTGTCTGCGGACACTGGTAACCAGACCAAGCGGAGATTAGACTCGGTCTCAGTAACCGAGGCGCTCGGGCTGTCTGCGGACAGTGGTAACCAGACCAAGCTGAGATTAGACTCGGCATCAGGAACCGAGGCGCTCGGGCTGTCTGCGGACAGTGGTAACCAGACCAAGCGGAATTAGACTCGGTCTCCAGTAACCGAGGCGCTCGGGCTGTCTGCGGACAGTGGTAACCAGACCAGCGGAGATTAGACTCGGCATCAGTAACCGAGGCGCTCAGGCTGTCTGCGGACACTGCAACCAGACCAAGCGGAATTAGACTCAGCATCAGTAACCAAGGCGCTCGGGCTATCTGCGGACACTGGTAACAGACCAAGCTGAGATTGAACTCGGTCTCAGTAACCGGAGGCGCTCGGGCTGTCTGCGGACACTGGTAACCAGACTAAGCTGAGATTAGACTGGTCTCAGTAACCGAGGCGCTCCGGGCTGTCTGCGACAGTGGTAACCAGACCGCTGAGATTAGACCGGTCTCAGTAACCGAGGCGCTCCGGGCTGTCTGCGGACACTGGTAACCAGACCAAGCTGAGATTAGACTCGGTCTCAGTAACCGGAGGCGTTCGGGCTGTCTGCGGACACCTGGTAACCAGACCAATTTGAGATTAGACTCGGTCTCAGTAAATCGAGGCGCCTGGGCTGTCTGCGGACACTGGTAACCAGACCAAGTTGAGATTAGACCTGGTCTCAGTAACCGGAGGCGCTCGGGCTGTCTGGTGACACCGGTAACCAGACCAAGCTGGAGATTAGACTCGGTCTCAGTAAATCGAGGCGCTCGGCTGTCTGCGGACGGTGGTAACCAGACCAAGCTGGAGATTAGACCTGGTCTCAGTAACCAGGCGCTCGGGCTGTCTGTGACAGTGGTAACCAGACCAAGCTGGAGATTAGACTCGGTCCAGTAACCGAGGCGCTCCGGGCTGTCTGCGACACTGGTAACCAGACCAGCGGAGATTAGACCTGGTCTCAGTAACCGAGGCGCTCCGGGCTGTCTGCGGACACTGGTAACAAGACCATGCTGAGATTAGACTCGGTCTCCAGTAACCGAGGCGCTCGGGCTATCTGCGGACACTGGTAACAAGACCAAGCTGAGATTGAACTCGGTCTCAGTAACCGGGCGCTCGGGCTGTCTGGTGACACTGGTAACCAGACCTAGCTGAGATTAGACTGGTCTCAGTAACCGAGGCGCTCGGCCGTCTGCGGACACTGCAACCAGACCAAGCTGAGATTAGACTCAGCATCAGCAACTGAGGCGCTCGGGCTGTCTGCGGACGGTGGTAACCAGACCTAGCTGAGATTAGACCTGGTCTCAGTAACCGAGGCGTTCGGGCTGTCTGCGGACACCTGGTAACCAGACCAAGCTGAGGATTAGACTCGGTCTCCAGTAACCGAGGCGCTCCGGGCTGTCTGCGGACACTGGTAACAGACCAAGCTGAGATTAGACTCGGTCTCCAGTAACCGAGGCGCTCAGGCTGTCTGTGGACAGTGGTAACCAGACAAGCGGAGATTAGACTCGGTCTCTCCAGTAACCGAGGCGCTCGGGCTGTCTGCGGACAGTGGTAACCAGACCAAGCTGAGATTAGACTCGGTCTCAGTAACCGAGGCGCTCGGGCTGTCTGCGGACAGTGGTAACCAGACCAAGCGGAATTAGACTCAGCATCAGTAACCAGGCGCTCGGGCTGTCTGCGGACACTGGTAACCAGACCAAGCTGAATTAGACTCGGTCTCCAGTAACCGAGGCGCTCGGGCTGTCTGTGGACAGTGGTAACCAGACCAAGCGGAGATTAGACTCGGTCTCCAGTAACCGAGGCGCTCGGGCTGTCTGCGGACAGTGGTAACCAGACCAAGCTGAGATTAGACTCAGCATCGGTAACCGAGGCGCTCGGGCTGTCTGCGACAGTGGTAACCAGACCGCTGAGATTAGACTGGTCTCAGTAACCAGGCGCTCGGGCTGTCTGCGACAGTGGTAACCAGACCAAGCGAGATTAGACTCGGTCTCTCAGTAACCGGAGGCGCTCGGGCTGTCTGCGGACACTGTTAACCAGACCAAGCTGATTAGACTCGGTCTCAGTAACCAGGCGCTCGGGCTGTCTGCGGCCACTGGTAACCAGACCAAGCGGAATTAGACTCGGTCTCAGTAACTGAGGCGCTCGGGCCGTCTGCGGACACTGCAACCAGACCAAGCTGAGATTAGACTCGGTCTCAGTAACCGAGGCGCTCGGGCTGTCTGCGGACACTGGTAACCAGACCAGGCTGAGATTAGACTCGGTCTCCAGTAACCGAGGCGCCCGGGCTGTCTGCGGACACTGGTAGCCAGACCAAGCTGAAGTTAGACTCGGTCTCAGTAACCAGGCGCTCAGGCTGTCTGCGGACGGTGGTAACCAGACCAGCTGAGATTAGACTCGGTCTCAGTAACCGGGCGCTCAGGCTGTCTGTGGACAGTGGTAACAGACCAAGCTGATTAGACTCGGTCTCGGTAACCGAGGCGCCTGGCCGTCTGCGGACACCGGTAACCAGACCAAGCTGAGATTAGACTCGGTCTCAGTAACCAGGCGCTCAGGCTGTCTGCGGACACCTGGTAACCAGACCAAGCTGAGATTAGACCTCGGTCTCAGTAACCGAGGCGCTCAGGCTGTCTGTGGACGGTGGTAACCAGACCAAGCTGAGATTAGACTGGTCTCAGTAACCGGGCGCTCGGGCTGTCTGTGGACAGTGGTAGCAGACCAAGCGGAGATTAGACTCAGCATCGGTAACCGGGCGCTCAGGCTGTCTGCGGACAGTGGTAGCCAGACCAAGCGGAGATTAGACTCAGTCTCAGTAACCGGAGGCGCTCGGGCTGTCTGCGGACACTGGTAACCAGGACCAAGCTGAGATTAGACTCGGTCTCTCAGTAACCGAGGCGCTCGGGCTGTCTGCGGACACTGGTAGCAGACCAAGCTGAGATTGAACTCGGTCTCAGTAACCGAGGCGCTCGGGCTGTCTGTGGACAGTGGTAACCAGACCAAGCGGAGATTAGACTCAGCATCAGTAACCGAGGCGCTCGGGCTGTCTGCGGACAGTGGTAACCAGACCAAGCGGAGATTAGACTCAGCATCAGTAACCGAGGCGCTCGGGCTGTCTGCGGACAGTGGTAACCAGACCAAGCGGAGATTAGACTCAGCATCGGTAACCGAGGCGCTCCGGGCTGTCTGCGGACACTGGTAACAGACCAAGCTGAATTAGACTCGGTCTCTCAGTAACCGAGGCGCTCAGGCTGTCTGTGGACAGTGGTAGCCAGACCAAGCGGAGATTAGACTCCAGCATCAGTAACCGAGGCGCTCCGGGCTGTCTGCGGACAGTGGTAACCAGACCAAGCGGAGATTAGACTCCAGCATCAGTAACCGAGGCGCTCGGGCTGTCTGCGGACACTGGTAACCAGACCAAGCTGAAGTTAGACTCGGTCTCAGTAACCGGAGGCGCTCGGGCTGTCTGCGGACACCTGGTAACCAGACCAAGCTGAGATTAGACTCGGTCTCCAGTAACCGAGGCGCTCCGGGCTGTCTGCGGACACTGGTAACCAGACCAAGCTGAAGTTAGACTCGGTCTCCAGTAACCGGGCGCTCAGGCTGTCTGCGGACACTGGTAACCAGACCAAGCTGATTAGACTCGGTCTCAGTAACCGGAGGCGCTCGGGCTGTCTGTGGACAGTGGTAACCAGACCAAGCTGAGATTAGACTCGGTCTCTCCAGTAACCGGGCGCTCAGGCTGTCTGCGGACGGTGGTAACCAGACCAAGCTGAGATTAGACTCCGGTCTCAGTAACCGAGGCGCTCAGGCTGTCTGCGGACACTGTTAACCAGACCAAGCGGAGATTAGACTCGGTCTCAGTAACCGAGGCGCTCGGGCTGTCTGCGGACACCGGTAACCAGACCAAGCTGGAGATTAGACTCGGTCTCCAGTAACCGAGGCGCTCCGGGCTGTCTGCGGACAGTGGTAACCAGACCAAGCGGAATTAGACTCGGTCTCAGTAAATCGAGGCGCTCGGCTGTCTGCGGACACTGGCAACCAGACCAAGCGGAGATTAGACTCGGTCTCCAGTAACCGAGGCGCTCGGGCTGTCTGCGGACACTGGTAACCAGGACCAAGCTGAGATTGGGCTCGGTCTCAGTAACCGAGGCGCTCGGGCTGTCTGCGGACACTGGCAACCAGACCAAGCTGATTAGACTCGGTCTCAGTAACCGAGGCGCTCCGGGCTGTCTGCGGACACTGTTAACCAGACCAAGCTGAGATTAGACTCCAGCATCAGTAACCGAGGCGCTCGGGCTGTCTGCGGACACTGGTAACCAGACCAGGTTGAGATTAGACTCGGTCTCAGTAACCGAGGCGCTCGGGCTGTCTGCGGACAGTGGTAACCAGACCAAGCTGAGATTAGACTCAGCATCAGTAACCGAGGCGCTCGGGCTGTCTGCGGACACTGGTAACCAGACCAAGCTGAGATTAGACTCGGTCTCAGTAACCGAGGCGCTCGGGCTGTCTGCGGACAGTGGTAACCAGACCAAGCTGAGATTAGACTCGGTCTCAGTAACCGAGGCGCTCGGGCTGTCTGCGGACAGTGGTAACCAGACCAAGCGGAGATTAGACTCAGCATCAGTAACCGAGGCGCTCGGGCTGTCTGCGGACACTGGTAACCAGACCAAGCTGAGAGATTAGACTCAGTCTCAGTAACCGAGGCGCTCGGGCTGTCTGTGGACAGTGGTAGCCAGACCAAGCTGAGAGATTAGACTCGGTCTCCAGTAACCGAGGCGCTCGGGCTGTCTGTGGACAGTGGTAACCAGACCAAGCGGAGATTAGACTCAGCATCAGTAACCGAGGCGCTCGGGCTGTCTGCGGACACTGGTAACCAGACCAAGCTGAGATTAGACTCGGTCTCAGTAACCGAGGCGCTCGGGCTGTCTGTGGACAGTGGTAACCAGACCAAGCGGAGATTAGACTCAGTCTCAGTAACCGGAGGCGCTCGGGCTGTCTGCGGACACTGTTAACCAGACCAAGCGGAGATTAGACTCCGGTCTCAGTAACCGAGGCGCTCGGGCTGTCTGCGGACAGTGGTAACCAGACAAGCTGAGATTAGACTCCAGCATCAGTAACCGGGCGCTCAGGCTGTCTGCGGCCACTGGTAACCAGACCAGCTGAGATTAGACTCGGTCTCTCAGTAACCGAGGCGCTCGGGCTGTCTGCGGACACTGGTAACCAGACCAAGCGGAGATTAGACTCAGCATCAGTAACCGAGGCGCTCGGGCTGTCTGCGGACACTGGTAACCAGACCAAGCTGAGATTAGACTCGGTCTCAGTAACCGAGGCGCTCGGGCTGTCTGCGGACACTGGTAACCAGACCAAGCTGAGATTAGACTCGGTCTCAGTAACCGAGGCGCTCGGGCTGTCTGCGGACACTGGTAACCAGACCAAGCTGAGATTAGACTCGGTCTCAGTAACCGAGGCGCTCGGGCTGTCTGCGGACACTGGTAACCAGACCAAGCTGAGATTAGACTCGGTCTCAGTAACCGAGGCGCTCGGGCTGTCTGCGGACACTGGTAACCAGACCAAGCTGAGATTAGACTCGGTCTCAGTAACCGAGGCGTTCGGGCTGTCTGCGGACACTGGTAACCAGACCAAGCTGAGATTAGACTCGGTCTCAGTAACCGAGGCGCTCGGGCTGTCTGCGGACACCTGGTAACCAGACCAAGCTGAGATTGAACTCGGTCTCAGTAACCGGGCGCTCGGGCTGTCTGCGACACCGGTAACCAGACCGCTGAGATTAGACTGGTCTCAGTAACCAGGCGCTCAGGCTGTCTGCGGACACTGCAACCAGACCAAGCTGAGATTAGACTCGGTCTCAGTAACCGAGGCGCTCGGGCTGTCTGCGGACACTGGTAACCAGACCAAGCTGAGATTAGACCTCGGTCTCAGTAACCGAGGCGCTCCGGGCTGTCTGCGGACACCTGGTAACCAGACCAAGCTGAGATTAGACTCGGTCTCTCAGTAACCGAGGCGCTCAGGCTGTCTGCGGACACTGGTAGCAGACCAAGCTGAGATTAGACTCGGTCTCAGTAACCGAGGCGCTCGGGCTGTCTGCGGACAGTGGTAACCAGACCAAGCGGAGATTAGACTCAGCATCAGTAACCGAGGCGCTCGGGCTGTCTGCGGACACTGGTAACCAGACCAAGCTGAGATTAGACTCGGTCTCAGTAACCGAGGCGCTCGGGCTGTCTGCGGACAGTGGTAACCAGACCAAGCGGAGATTAGACTCCGCATCAGTAACCGAGGCGCTCGGGCTGTCTGCGGACACTGGTAACCAGACCAAGCTGAGATTAGACTCGGTCTCAGTAACCGAGGCGCTCGGGCTGTCTGCGGACAGTGGTAACCAGACCAAGCTGAGATTAGACTCGGCATCAGGAACCGAGGCGCTCGGGCTGTCTGCGGACAGTGGTAACCAGACCAAGCTGAGATTAGACTCGGTCTCAGTAACCGAGGCGCTCGGCCGTCTGCGGACAGTGGTAGCCAGACCAAGCTGAGATTGAACTCGGTCTCAGTAACCAGGCGCTCAGGCTGTCTGCGGACACCGGTAACCAGACCGCTGAGATTAGACCGGTCTCAGTAACCGGGCGCTCGGGCTGTCTGCGGACACCTGGTAACCAGACCAAGCTGAGATTAGACTCAGTCTCAGTAACCGGAGGCGCTCGGGCTATCTGCGGACACTGGTAACCAGGACCAAGCTGAGATTAGACTCAGCATCAGTAACCGAGGCGCTCCGGGCTGTCTGTGGACAGTGGTAACCAGACCAAGCGGAGATTAGACTCGGTCTCCAGTAACCGAGGCGCTCAGGCTGTCTGCGGACACTGGTAACCAGACCAAGCTGAAGTTAGACTCGGTCTCAGTAACCGAGGCGCTCCGGGCTGTCTGCAGACACTGGTAACCAGACCAAGCTGGAGATTAGACTCGGTCTCTCCAGTAACCGAGGCGCTCGGGCTGTCTGCGGACGGTGGTAACCAGACCAAGCGGAATTAGACTCAGCATCAGTAACCGAGGCGCTCCGGGCTGTCTGCGGACAGTGGTAACCAGACCAAGCGGAATTAGACTCAGCATCAGTAACCGGGCGCTCGGGCTGTCTGCGGACACTGGTAACCAGACCAAGCTGAGATTAGACTCGGTCTCGGTAACCGAGGCGCTCAGGCTGTCTGCGGACACTGCAACCAGACCAAGCTGAGGATTAGACTCGGTCTCGGTAACCGAGGCGCCTGGGCTGTCTGCGGACAGTGGTAACCAGACCAAGCGGAGATTAGACTCCAGCATCAGTAACCGGGCGCTCGGGCTGTCTGCGGACACTGGTAACCAGGACCAAGCTGAGATTAGACTCAGCATCAGTAACCGAGGCGCTCCGGGCTGTCTGCGACAGTGGTAACCAGACAAGCTGAGATTAGACTGGTCTCAGTAACCAGGCGCTCGGGCTGTCTGCGGACACTGCAACCAGACCAAGCTGAGATTAGACTCCGGTCTCAGTAACCGGAGGCGCTCGGGCTGTCTGCGGACACTGGTAACCAGGACCAAGCTGAGATTAGACTCGGCATCAGGAACCGAGGCGCTCGGGCTGTCTGCGGACACTGGTAACCAGACCGTTGAGATTAGACTCGGTCTCAGTAACTGAGGCGCTCGGGCCGTCTGCGACAGTGGTAACCAGACCGCTGAGATTAGACTCGGCATCAGGAACCGAGGCGCTCAGGCTGTCTGCGGACGGTGGTAACCAGACCAAGCGGAGATTAGACTCCAGCATCAGTAACCGGAGGCGCTCGGGCTGTCTGCAGACACTGGTAACCAGACTAAGCTGAGATTAGACTCCGGTCTCAGTAACCGAGGCGCTCCGGGCTGTCTGCGGACACTGGTAACCAGACCAAGCTGAGATTAGACTCGGTCTCAGTAACCGAGGCGCTCGGGCTGTCTGCGGACACTGGTAACCAGACCAAGCTGAGATTAGACTCGGTCTCAGTAACCGGGCGCTCAGGCTGTCTGCGGACACCTGGTAACCAGACCGCTGAGATTAGACTGGTCTCAGTAACCAGGCGCTCGGGCTGTCTGCGACAGTGGTAACCAGACAAGCTGAGATTAGACTCGGTCTCCAGTAACCGAGGCGCTCCGGGCTGTCTGCGGACACCTGGTAACCAGACCAAGCTGAGATTAGACTCGGTCTCCAGTAACCGGGCGCTCGGGCTGTCTGCGGACACTGGTAACCAGACCAGCTGAGATTAGACTCGGTCTCGGTAACCGAGGCGCTCAGGCTGTCTGCAGACACTGGTAACCAGACCAAGCGGAATTAGACTCAGCATCAGTAACCGGGCGCTCAGGCTGTCTGCGGACACTGGTAGCCAGACCAAGCTGAGATTGAACTCGGTCTCAGTAACCGGGCGCTCGGGCTGTCTGCGGACAGTGGTAGCCAGACCAAGCGGAGATTAGACTCAGCATCGGTAACCGAGGCGCTCAGGCTGTCTGCGGACGGTGGTAACCAGACCAAGCTGAGATTAGACCGGTCTCAGTAACCGGGCGCTCAGGCTGTCTGCGGACACTGGTAGCCAGACCAAGCTGAGATTGAACTCGGTCTCAGTAACCGGGCGCTCGGGCTGTCTGCGGACAGTGGTAGCCAGACCAAGCGGAGATTAGACTCAGCATCAGTAACCGAGGCGCTCAGGCTGTCTGCGGACACTGGTAGCCAGACCAAGCTGAGATTGAACTCGGTCTCAGTAACCGAGGCGCTCGGGCTGTCTGCGGACACTGGTAACCAGGACCAAGCTGAGATTAGACTCGGTCTCGGTAACCGAGGCGCTCAGGCTGTCTGCGGACACTGGTAACCAGACCAGCGGAGATTAGACCAGCATCAGTAACCGAGGCGCCCGGGCTGTCTGCGGACACTGGTAACCAGACCAAGCTGGAGATTAGACTCAGCATCAGGAACCGAGGCGCTCGCTGTCTGCGGACACCGGTAACCAGACCAAGCGAGATTAGACTCGGTCTCAGCAACCGAGGCGCCTGGGCTGTCTGGTGACACTGGTAACCAGACCAAGCGGAGATTAGACTCAGCATCAGTAACCGAGGCGCTCGGCTGTCTGCGGACACCTGGTAACCAGACCAAGCTGAGATTAGACTCGGTCTCCAGTAACCGAGGCGCTCGGGCCGTCTGGTGACAGTGGTAACCAGACCAAGCTGAGATTAGACTCCAGCATCAGTAACCGAGGCGCTCGGGCTGTCTGCGACAGTGGTAACCAGACCAAGTTGAGATTAGACTCGGTCTCAGTAAATCGAGGCGCCTGGGCTGTCTGCGGACACTGCAACCAGACCAAGCGGAGATTAGACTCAGCATCAGTAACCGAGGCGCCTGGGCTGTCTGCGGACACCGGTAACCAGACCAAGCTGAGATTAGACCGGTCTCAGTAACCGAGGCGCTGGGCTGTCTGCGGGCAGTGGCAACCAGACCAAGCTGGAGATTAGACTCAGCATCAGTAAATCGAGGCGCTCGGGCCGTCTGCGGACACTGGTAGCCAGACCAAGCTGAGATTAGACTCGGTCTCGGTAACCGAGGCGCTCGCTGTCTGCGGACAGTGGTAACCAGACCAGCGGAGATTAGACCTGGTCTCAGTAACCGAGGCGCCGGGCTGTCTGCGGACACTGGTAACCAGACCAAGCTGAGATTAGACTCGGTCTCAGTAACCGAGGCGCTCGGGCTGTCTGCGGACACTGGTAACCAGACCAAGCTGAGATTAGACTCGAGCATCAGTAACCGAGGCGCTCGGGCTGTCTGCGGACAGTGGTAACCAGACCAAGCGGAGATTAGACTCAGCATCAGTAACCGAGGCGCTCGGGCTGTCTGCGGACAGTGGTAACCAGACCAAGCGGAATTAGACTCAGCATCAGTAACCGGGCGCTCAGGCTGTCTGCGGACGGTGGTAACCAGACCAAGCGAGATTAGACTCAGCATCAGTAACTGAGGCGCTCGGGCCGTCTGCGGACAGTGGTAACCAGACCAAGCTGGAGATTAGACTCCAGCATCAGTAACCGAGGCGCTCGGGCTGTCTGCGGACACCGGTAACCAGACCAAGCTGAGATTAGACTCAGCATCAGTAACCGAGGCGCTCGGGCTGTCTGCGGACACTGGTAACCAGACCAAGCTGAGATTAGACTCGGTCTCAGTAACCGAGGCGCTCGGGCTGTCTGCGGACAGTGGTAACCAGACCAAGCGGAGATTAGACTCGGTCTCAGTAACCGAGGCGCTCGGGCTGTCTGCGGACAGTGGTAACCAGACCAAGCTGGAGATTAGACTCAGCATCAGTAACCGAGGCGCTCGGGCTGTCTGCGGACAGTGGTAACCAGACCAAGCGGAGATTAGACTCAGCATCAGTAACCGAGGCGCTCGGGCTGTCTGCGGACACTGGTAACCAGACCAAGCTGAGATTAGACTCGGTCTCAGTAACCGAGGCGCTCGGGCTGTCTGCGGACAGTGGTAACCAGACCAAGCGGAGATTAGACTCAGCATCAGTAACCGAGGCGCTCGGGCTGTCTGCGGACAGTGGCAACCAGACCAGGCTGAGATCAGACTCAGTTTTAACCAGTTATCAGTAAAACGGGGGTTGGAGTTGCTATAGGGGAGGTTGGAGGCCACTGCGGGGTTAATCCCCGGATATTACCAGACCAGTTATTAGCGTATCGTATGTAATCAGTAAACATACGTGAAGAATTTTTACCATTTGTGTTGGTTTGAAATAATTGGTGACACTAATCTTAAAGTTGAATAATTATTTTTAGGCTAGTTTCTGTCTGCGACTTGCTCCACTTAGGAAATTTTTCATGGCTTACTCGGGAAAAAGAAGCATATGTCCTTCCCCAAGGTTACAAATTTATTTAAAATCGATTTAGCCTTTGAAAACGTAACAAAGTAACAGATTTATTATATAAGTATAGGTATAGATTAGAATGAATTGAATGTTTCACTTTTTATCAAAACTGAGGATATCTGGGTTCTTATAAGTAGAGTTGGTTTTAGATTTACTTTCAATCTGTAACCAATTTTGTTTTAATCCCGTTCAAGTAAATTCAGCGTTTTAGGAAGAGAAAAGTAACAACACGGAAATAAACTAATTTATATGACGAACAAGAATACTTTTGATGGGGTAAGTGTGTAAGTGGTATCAACTAAATCGATTGGTATCTTTTGCTTATTCGTATTTGTTTTTCTGAGTGCAGTATCCGATCTTAGTCAAATTTTTATGATTGTATGTATATTTCTCCAGAAAAAAAATCATCCGATTAGGTACAGATATTCCCGTGTAATCGACAAACATTTATAAGAGAATACGATTCGAATTCGAACGTCCTCCGTTTCTGAAGTCGGTTAAAACACGAAACTCAATGTCAACTACAAAAAATAATCTATTTTTATTTGTGGAGTGACCCTTACGGGGGCTTGACCCGTTCATAAGAAGGCTATCTATGTCTTATGTCTAAATGTAATGAATAAGCCAGACTATGCGTTGCGCTATTGTTATGTAGACAAAAAGAATCAATTACGTGCTTAATTAAATTTTATTAGTCAGATAAATGTTCGTTTTCTTTCATTTTAAATACGAAATAAAAAATTTGTTAGTTCAAATTTCATAAGAAAAATTTAAAACAATATTTTGTACACCGAACTTTTTAACGACACTGTTGGTTTTACTTAGCCACACGTGCTACGATATTTAATATTGCTCTACAGTTTAATTTAAACCCCCCACGTATTCGAATATATCATTTCTATGACTTTCCTTTAGAATTTAGGACTGTAATTAAATTTTTCTTTTTTCTTTTTGGCTACGCTTGAGCGTTTCATAAGTAAGCTTAAATTCCTAACCTTTTTAATCAGACGTATGCTATGCTATTAAATGTATACTTTTTTTATGGAATTGTACCCACTAAGACAAGGTAGAATACGAAATTTAATTGAATGAACAGACACAATGTAACATATGTGTAATACAATCTAATAATTCAAATATTTATAAAGCCCTATTATTATATATTCCTCGTGGCTTGGTATTAAGGACGATGGCTGCATTTCGTGCACTGCAGGTTAAACGGTTAAGTTTAAACTTTTTTATTTTAACTCTGAGCGAGAAAAAACTAACTATGACCGGTGGCTTGTGACTAGTCGTGGATTGCGCTGCTTGTTTTAGTAATTGCACCTCACAGACTGTCATTACGGTGCCTGGACACAATTGAAATTCATTTATGACAATCTTTTTTAATGGTTTTATATTAAAATATATCATTAATTATTTTTGTTATTTATGTTTTTATTTTAATTAGACACTTCATAAAAACGAAGGTAAAGTTTGTCAACTGCTCGCGAATTTATCCATGATACCCACAGAATAACAGCGCAGAAGTTGTGGTAACACTACTGACATAGTAGTGTTATGCCGAGTTGGATGCAGTTTCGTTGCTGAACCCAATACAGCCATTCGAAAGTATTCACCGTCACGTAATGTGCCAAGATTGCTTGATGGTAAACCGTAGAAAGAACACCTAGAAAGCGGGCAAGGTCTAGGTCACAGCGAAAATTCTCGAATAAACACTTCTGTAGCAACGGTATCGATATATATCCCAGTGGAATATGTTCGACGAGACAGTGACTTTACCACGCTTCCCTTGCTGCCGCAGCAAAGGACAAATTCAAATTATTATGTAGATTTTTTTGCCATAAATCGTAAACACTGTGCGGATGCAAGAAAAGACTCCAGCGCAATACTAGAAACATTTCTTATACTAATACCACCAAATATTAACTATTACTTAGATACTGTTAACACTTATTATAAAGGAAATATGTGTATGAGAAGTAGACACACGGTCTGTAATAAAGAGTTCAGGTTTAGTGTTGTTAAATTCACTATTTTTAGCAACTACATTTCCCTTTCCGGTGTTGTACGCTAATGGTTACTACTTACGGTTAAAGAAATTCAAGGTAACTTAAATAGGAGTGAAATGTAAACGTGTTAGAACAAAATGTTGGGGGTAATCATAAAAAAATTATAAAGTAATGGGGAGTTATACTGTCCTATTACGTATCAAACTATAGCTGCTATAGTGATAATATGATAAAAATTAACTGGGTTCAATTCATCTTTTGTAGATGGTATAAATTATAAGTAAAATATAAAATCAAAATATTAAGATAAAAAAAGAGAAAAAAAATTAAGATGTTTTTTGCTATTTTGGTAAATTTTGGCGGTTGGAGTAAGATGGTTAGAGTGAAATAGTAATTTTATTATTATGTTTTGTGTGAAGGATGGTCCAGGGGATTGAGGTTTGTTTTAGTAGTTGTGTTCCATATTAATGTAATAATTTAGGCCTGATTTAATTTATGAATAATTTATATTAAAGCAGACAGCTTTAGGAAAACATTTAATCGTGCCCCGAAGGATCCTAGAGCGATTTACAGGTTTAGCGGCAGTCTAGGATAAGGCCAAGATACTATTCGGAGAAGTTCTAGAGAGGTTCGTTATTAATGGTTGGCAGCTGTATGTCGTGTATTTTTATATTTTTAGCACAGAAAATTACGAATTTTTTGTAATACTTATTGACAAGAGATTGTATTGGAACCAAGTGTGTACTACGGGTTTGATTTGGTGGCCAAAATAAATCAAAGATGTGTCGTCAGCGCATAGTGTTATGTTCCCTGCCAAGTTTATTGTAGGTATGACGTTAATGTATATATATATATATACATATACAATACACATTATGTGTCGTTAATGTATAAAACAACAAGGGTCTGAAAATGGAGCGTTGTAGGCACATCACACGTATTCAATTTAGGGGTACTCCGAGTGTTACTTATTTTTACAACTTTTTGAATTGTTAGTAGTTATCTATATTGTTAAATAATATCTTTTCTTGGATATTAAAGTACGGGTAGCACAGAGATGGGTCGATAGTTATTAGGATCTGATTTACTGCCAGATTAAAAAATTGGACAAAGTTTCGCTATTTTAAATGAATCAGGAAAGCGACTTTGATAGGCATTTATTAAAGCAATTAGATAATCAACCGAGCATTAGTTACTTCACACATATTGTAGCTTTACAACTGATGCCGTTCAAGCCTGTGGTGGTGTTAGGTTACTAGTGTCAAGTTTATCAATTACCGCACTTACTTCGTCTATTGTTGCAGGTGCCAACTGTGTTAGTTCTGTAACAACAGATTTATTAGTTTGTCGTACAGCTGAGTATAAGTTTCACTACGGTACGTAAGTGGTACGGCATTTTGTGTGCTTGGCAAAGAAAGTACTGAAGTATTCGTATAATATTTTTCGTTAGTAACGCTATTTGGAGTTTAGATAGAACACAACTGGTTCTAAATTTATTCTTAGCTAGGTTATTTATAAGTTCCCACCTTTTAAAGGGGTTTTCTTGTCAATCTTTGAAACCTTTATAATAATAACTGAATCTTAGCTGATTGAACTTTTTCTCTTTTAGAACTACAACTACAGAAATTCTTCTTTTTTAGCTTCGTCATACGATTTTCACCAGTGTGTAAAACATAGTTGAATCCTGTTATTTATTGTTGGAATTATATCTTTGTTTATCAAGTTGCCTGTCGGAGGTTCTTAGTCTTTGTTCTGGTTGATATACTCTTCGATATCGTATCCATCGTTGTATTTATACCACTTGTTTATATATTCCACCGTTTTGTAAAGTTTAATAGTTAATTATTAAAAATCTTTTGTTGTTTATTCCCTGGTATAATGTGTGCCTTCAAAGTAGAAAAATGAAAAAAAAATCAAATCAAATTCAATAAAGCGTACAGTAGCTAAGGTCTATTTTATTTAGTATAGGAAATCCATTTTCAAGCAGCATATTTTTGTACATTATAGTTGAGTGTTCCTTTTTCAGTAAATTATAGTTGAAGTCGCCAATAACAATCACCCTTCTTCGTTTGAGTAATTGCAGTGAAAATGTCCCTAAAATCATCATTTGTTTCTTTCTCGTTTGTTATACTGCTTCTATGTATAAACAAAATGTAGTAAGTGTATCCATAAGCGGTGGTTGTCATTTTAGTTATAACCTATTCAGTGAAAAAGAAAAAAATAATATTTTTTGCAATCATTTAGAAAATTTTAATTTACATGACTATTTATGATCTCACTATGTCACTATGCGAGCCTGTATAGTAAAAATCAAACTACGATTTACATACCAACAATTTTTCTGATACCTTCTTATTAAAAGGATGAATCCTTATTATTAAACTATATTATGGTTTATTCCCAGGTAATTTCTAAAGTAAAAAAAATTCCAAAGTATAGTAAGAATAATGAAACTGCGACAATAGTTCTATAATTTTAATAAAAATACTTATGTAACTTTTTCTTAATAAAGATAACACATATAAATGAATGAGGTGTTATAAGTAAAGAATATGTAATGGTTTCTTGAATTAACACGAACTCTACACATTTGAAATAAAACTATTATTTACGGATTTTATCGCTTTTAATTTTGTTTTTATTTTCCCGACGTTTCGAGTTCTTTACAACACCCGTGGTCACGAGGGGACTGAGGTGTTAGGCGTTCAGTCATAGTTACCTCTGGCTACCTTTAGCATTTAATTATTATTTTTCGTCCGATCTACGTAGAATGTGCTCACAGTATTTTGAGGTTGTGCAGTGGCATGATTGGTTTTAAATTTAATTTTATTTAATACTGGATCCCAAGCCGGTAGAAGCTTTTTTGGTTTACGCAAAAAGAACTCACCGTATATTGACGTTGTACAGTTACCACGGCTTAGTCTTAGATATATTTTTAGTTGTCAAAGGATCCTAAACAGCACCCAGCCATCTTCTCTATTGAAATTAGGATGTTTTTTGATTTCTATAGCCACGCGAATCGTCCTTGGCAGGAATCTGTGTTCCTTGAGAGGATCTGTCTGAAAATCTGATGTAATGGTTGAAGCGATCGACAACATGATCATAGGCTGTAGACTTCCAAGAACCTCGTGGTCCCCCTGCTGCTATAAAGCGTCGGGAACATAAAAACCAAATTAAACGCGATAAAATCTGTGAATTATTGTTTCATTTCAATAAATAATGTCTGCCTAAAAATCGAGCAATGAATAATAATAATGAAGTTAACGATATTGGCTTTATGTTATTATATATTATTTGTTTCTATTATATATTTATATTTTATATATTTCCCATCGACTGCAACTACAAGATTGACTTCTTTTTTAGAGAACGCTAATCTTATTGACACAGGTTACGAATGTTTTAAATTTATATCTATTTGATGTAAAAACTTCCAGCTGTTCGCGAAGGACCGTGAAAAAGATTTCCCCGGTGCTAGTGTAATGTATTCACTTGGTGAAGTTTTGCGATTTCGAGTATATAATTTCTATCAAACTTTGAAATTTCAATATTTACATTTCCTGCTCTAAGAATTTTTGAAAGTTGTTGTGAATGTATTATTTAGGTAAACATTATATCCCTCTCTTATATTCCATTAATTTAAACCGACTAATTGTTATGGTAAAATAGTAATACTCTAGTGGCAGTCGTAAAGCGATTGGTATCAACGCCACGAGTCACGAGTTCGATTCCCGCACGGGTTCGGTCAATTTCCAGGAAGATACTAAATATTTTATTATTTTTTTTAGTTAATAGAAATACAATTAAGCTTATGCGTCCTTAGTTAAGCATAAATACCTTGTTATTTAAAAGCCGTTACCTAAAAAATTATACATAGGTGGTGTTGATTTTAATTTAATTGTGATATTGGCTAATCTATTCTGAACTAATTTTAATATGACTTAAATCCGTTTATAAACTTGTTCCAATTATCGTGTTAAACTTTAATAGCGCTATTGTATCTGACAGCATTTGTGTAGGCTAAATTATCGGTAATGTTTTTATAAGTGACCCAACCCGTCTATAAGGCCCCTTTTTGCTAGGAAAGGCTCATTAAGTGAAAACTTCAGCTAATTTACCGGAAAGGCAGTCAATCTGAAGTTTATGTAGGGCGACTGTGTTATATCAGTAGAAAAAATACAATTGAAGGTATATTATCAATTGCTATGTTGTTATTTACAAAATTTGTTAACTTCTTGCCTTAAAATAAAATCAATATGTGGATTTCCTCGAACATATACGAAATTGCCCTTAACATTTCTGGTAAGCAGGTGTTATACAATAATGTTCCCCTTCTCAAGTTTACCTTCCGCTCACGTCGACACCGTCTCGTAACACAGTAAGGCACTTTGGTTATTTGAAATGTTTTGTTTATGGTTTATTTATGCCCTTGATTCGCTGCCGGAAGCGAGTATTTAACATTTTCCTTGTTATATTTTCTCGTCGACTTTTGTCGTTTCAGTTTTTTTTGATATTGACATTAGTATAACTACAGTACAGATATGATGGTATCGATTTACGCTAACACTAACTAACTAACACTCCAAGTGAATCCAGTATTTTTACGTGGGAGTATTTTAATAGATATGGTTAAAATAAGATTGCATTATCTATAGAAAGGATATTAACGATACAGGTTTGTCTATTGTCTTTTAATTTTGATAGATGTGTTTGGTAGTACCAACAATATACGAAGTTTTCTATTAATATCGATCATTGCTCACAACGTTGTACGTGGTAGAGCCAAGCGGAAGCTATCACGGGGTAGTAGTGAGTGAGGCAACCAGAGGCCTACTCTCTTCTCATTTTCCCCTCCTATTCCCCAAATATCGATAAAGACCGGCAAAGCTCAGGTAAGTGGGCAACGGTAATCACTTACCTTCAGGTGAGCGGATTACTCGTTTGCCCCCTTTATCAAATAAAAAAGATTTTCATAAAACGCGTCCTTATAGATTTTCCGCCGTCCATAGATTGCCAGAGTCTCGTCCGTTATTCTGCCGGGAGCACAGGGAGCAGGTTTGGTTGACCTTTTTCATAAAAAAAAACAATTTGTATTCCCCCTTACACTTTACGAAATAAAATTATAATACAGAATAACACTGCACGGCCTTGCACTGAATTAACCCCCCGGAGTTGCAAATCGACAGGGCCACGAAAATGCATGAACACACTACGACGGTCTTCCTAGCAACGGCTGTAATAGTGGTCTCTCCTCGGAAGTCCTCTTTCCTCTCCAACACTGGAAGCTGTGCGCCTTACTGCGTCCTTCAGTTTAACTTTAGCAACGTACCTCTCCAACTATATCCCAGAAGCCATGGGGGGCAGTAAACGAGTAATCGCAAGAACGAGATTTCGCGTTCCCTAGCGGCGGATCTGGTCTATGGCTCAGTCACCGACCACATCGCGGCCGCAGAAAATAGGAACAGCAGCGCCTTACAAATGTTATGACTTGACGAAGCATAGCGAAGCATCATCATTTCATCCCAAAAGCAAACACAAAAAATTTGTGCCTAAAGTGTCCAGACATTGAGAGATTTAAGACGATTTGCTCTTGGACGTTGAGCAATATAGACGTTTTGCTCAACGTATTAATGCTTAGACTTTTTAGGTAGTTGGACGTTTTGCTACTTAGACGTATGATCTTCATCAGTGTTATTATTGAATGCTTTACGTTCAAAATGAACTCGTAGTAAACTTCTTTGACATAGGCCTCTTCCACGTTAGAAGAAATAAAAACTATTGCCTGTCACCGTTCTGAACAGTTTAAATTAGGCAAATTTAGGAAGGATCTCTCTCGAAAATCTTTATCTTATTATATAGTCTTTTAAAGCGTTTGAAATCTAAAACCACGCAATGTTTGTTAGATTACTTTACGTTGGAATCACATAAAGTGCAAGAGAGTAAAGTATACCACTTTACTCTCTTGACCACTTGATCTTTTTTAGTTTTGCAAATAGTAATTAATATGCTAGCTTTCCTAGTGAGGGCCATGCGATGCTAAAAAACATAAAATATTTCTAGGACAGATAAATTGCTCCAATCTCTATGCCTTTTATTAATAAAAATCAATATTTCTTTATTTTGTCTCATTATTGGAAAGGAACAGAACAAAAAACAATTAAACTCAGTATTTACAAAATTAGCCACTGTAAAGCATGGTTCAGGTTCAGCTTGTAGAGTATAAAAAGGCTCTTATTAAAAATTAAAACTTTTATCTGAGTTCACTCGTGACAACTTTGTTAGTATCCATGTTGTCAAGGCATCTATTACAACAACATCTTTTCCCCGAGTAATCTTCTTTTCATCCTATAGCAAAGTGTCTAACGGAAATATTCTTTTGTATTTCTTGATAGTATAATAGCAACTTTAGACATTTTTAAATCGAGTTCAACTGTAGATGTATTCTTACAAGTTCTATTTTCTTTAGATTTTACAGTGAGAGAAGCTTGCGATCAGGACTTTTTTTATTAGAAACTTGTCACATGTTATACCTTTTTTCGAACAAGATATCGGTATTCCACATTACATGTTGATATGTACAATTAACTTAGACAGAAGTTTTTATATCTTTTTGCTTAACTGGTGTTATTCTCACCTTTTTTATATGGTTTGTGGAAAGAGTTATTTGGCGAAATACGTCCCAAAAAATTGGACAACAGTCTATTACTTTATTTTATTAACACTTGCTGTATATAAACATTATAACCAAGATCTTTTAGATTTAAAACAGAATTTATCGATAGAAAAATAACAATGAATACACAAATTTTCTTCTTTGAGTTTGGGCGAATTCGTCACGTTCTTCCTCCAAGAGAGGGGAAAAGTGATTTACGAAAGTTACAAGTACATATATCGTTTTATAAGAAATTGCTTCTATGATGGTGATGATTTAAACTATTACTATGTTTAAGACCGAAATTCTTGTAACTAAAATAGAGGACGAGATTATGCTAGAAAAATATAATAATTATATTCAACGATATAACGATCTCAATTCTAATTATTTTGAGAGTCATTGCAGTCGTATACAAACAATAAAAGTGAAGTTATTTTTGTAGTCTCCTACTTTATATTTAATAATAAACAGGTCGACAGTGATAAAACGAGATTATTTTAATAATTGAACTCATATGACCAATATTAATATAATATTTATATAAAATAATATAAATATAAACGGTTTTCTCTTACTTTCATCCAGTACACGACTTAGCGCGGGACTTTAAACGCTGTGGCACTTTGCTTATATGAAATTCTTTCTTTATGGATTACGTAAGTCCTGAATGTAGGCTGCCATTTTAAAATATCGTTTCTCGTTTTTGGGCTTTATTGGGACATGCTTTGTAATGAATATCATAAATATATATCATTATCATAACTATATATATTAATTATAATATACATATGATGAAGCAGTATTGTTTAAAATGCCACATCTTGTAAGTAAAAATATACGTTAATATGTATATCTTTATGTAGATATAAAAGTAAACACCACTGACTAATCACGACATAACAGGAAATACAAACCATAAATAGCACAACCTTGTAATTTGGCAAGTAGGTACCTTATGGTATGAAGGCGTTCACTTAGAAAGGAATTTATCAAAATGGCTGTATGAAAGTTTTATGTTTTAGAAGTAAGAATTATAGAAAGTTCGGCATTTATGTTAGTAGTTTTAAACAATAAAATATTTAAGCTCTATAGGAATTTCTACTGCGTCCTGGAAGCGGTGAACATTCATAAAATACACTTGAACAAAAACCCAATCTCGGAAAAATTTTTCGTAGTTTATACTTACTTGTAGGTTTATGTGTGAACTGACAAGTCCTATGTGGGGATTGAACCCACAACCCAGTACTTTAAAGGCAGGGTCACTACCAACTGGGCTATCGGGTTTGCATGAAAACGTGTTATTTACTGTTATTATTAACTTGAAGCTTAATTAAAAATTCTCATCAAAATTTATTGTATTAGATTTTTGGATAATGGAAGGCAAATTTTCGAAATTAATAAAAACTAACTGCGACTAATAAAATTTAAGATAATACATTGAAAATTAGCTTTTTTCAACTATTTTACGTAATTTATTATTGAGTACGATTACTTCCTTCAAAAAAAAAATGTTTGAATGTTGCATTTACTTCTAACCCATAAAAATCTCGGCTTATTGACAGTTACTTGTTCAGAATTGGCTTTGTGGACGGAATAAAAGCAAATAAAGTTTCGTAGTAACAGAAATAAAATGTAATAGTTTAGAGCAAGGTCCCTTGCGGCAAATGCTATAGAAGGAACGTGAGGTATGCGCTTAACAACGTACAAGTAAACTGAACAACAACAATTTGTGTGAAAAAGCCACATATTGTTTTATTAGTTTTTTACTTTCTTCATTTGATTTTTCGCCGTATATATATGTATATCAGGTCATATAAAATTCTGTTCTCGACTACTGGTTAATGTAAAGTTCGATGAACATTATCGTTCAAGACCCACTACGCAAGATACAAGACTAAGTAAAGCTATGACATTGCTTTTAAGAAATAAGTTCTTCATTTATTTTCTCGCTGTTTGTTTTCGTTGATGCGTATTTTCGAATATGAGTTCCGTCAGGTCATAAATACTATACAAACGTTACGCAATGTCAACGACGTGTATGGACCGGGCAGTTACCAAGATGAATAAACGCACGGTGCGTTTATGTTGTGGCGGTGCGCATCCGGCATCGAATTTTCAAAGTGGATCCTGTAAAGTATATAATACTAAAGGGTGACAGACAGACACAATGGCTTGTTACTTCAAAGTGAACCCGAGCTGCGTTATTCCTGTGGTTTCCTTAAACTCTTTGAGAAATACTATTGTCCTAAATAATAGTATTTAATAAAGACGAAATCTATCCAAATGTTCAGACACTCTAGTACCAGGCTAGTAATTAGGATTAGTACCACTTGACCTAACACACGAATGATTAATTTTGTGCACTAGGTCCTGTGTTCCTGCACGTGCATATGTGTGGTGTCCGTGTCTGGATGCTTCTTCCGTTTTAACAACAGTCTCGAGCCCATTATTGGCTCCCATTGAAGGATACTATTTACTCCAGTCCAGTTAGGAGCCTTACGAATAATTTCATTTATAAAATCTTCACAAATTTTTTGCATTCGTTCGGAGACTAAGGGAATTGTTAGTTGGAACTGAACCTATTAACACGTAGAAATCCAATAGTCTCAAAGTGCGGTAAAGTGGCTCTTAACATTTTGTACAGGCAGGTGTTTCAATAAACGTTCTTTCCTCGTGCTTTCTTTCAAGTCACGTTTAGGAGGGGATGAAACAACTAGGCTAAAGGCACTCAGCTTTTTTGAAATGAATTTTTTTTATAAACTCGTATAATGCATTTAGTATTTTACTTTCGTAACTTAAGAATCATGTATTGCCAGGAGCTTTTAAACGTGGTAGAGCTAAGCGACGGCTTTTGCTGCTGCTCGAATGGGCTGGCTCGACAGGATTGGTACGACGGCCTCGCAGAATACCGGCGTGAAGTAGAGTCATCTTGTGCTTCTGCGTTTCGTTCGGTGAGTGAGGTAACCGGAAGCCCACTCCCCCTTCCCATCTCCCAAATTCCCTTAAAGGCCGGCAACGCACCTGCAGCATCTCTGGTGTTGCAAATATATACGTGGGCAACGGTATTCACTTACCATCAGGTGAACCGCTTGCTCGTTTGGAAAGGTCCCATATAAAAAGCTTTAGAAAATAACAGGCACTAATAATTCTTCATCAGCCTATTTAAGTCCACTGCTGAACTTAGGCATCTTCAAGAAAGCGCCAACAAAAACCAGCATCAGAGCTCGCAGAATTGACAACCATTAGGGAAGAAAGGTTTTTGAGTACCTCGTACCGTCAAACGCAGTGTAGGACAACCCCACAGAATGGACTGACGACCTTTACAGAATTGCGGGGATGTATGCAGGTGGCTCAGGACTATGCTATGTAGCATTCTTTAGGTGAGATCTATGTTCAGCAGTGAACTTGTGACAGGGTGTAATGGTGATGACGAAAGATAAAAAACAGCTTTATTTAAAAGAAATTGAATAATTGAACAAATTGTAAATGTTATGTAGCATATAAACATTAAACGCAGAAGCACACCGATTACTAATATTGTAAATTCATGGTATTTGTGATGAATCTAGATATTCATTACAAACACCACTAATCGTTTGAATAAATTGTTGAAAGTCTCTCAATCATACATTACGATAGAATAGGAATAGGAAACTTTTGTGACAACTTACGCAGGCGAACTCCGAGTAGCAGAACATGTTTATAGTAATATTCGGGAAATATAGCAGAAATCAATATGCTCACTTAACTTTCTAACATTGAAATTACGAGTATAATTTTTACATAATATTACAAAAGTAATATAAGATAAATCGTTCATAAGTTTCGAAAAACTCATTAGTACCTGATTCAAAGGTATATAACCATTTGCCTATCGTGGCTATATGTTATTAAATTATAAGCTTTAAATCGATTCAGTTACCGAAGAAAGCAATTATTCGAGAATTTAAATTAAGGATCTTTTTAGCTCATTTATTTTACAAATTAAGTTTTAAGATATGTTTAAGTGTGAAGTTACCTCAAATTCCCATTCTAATTACACATTATAAAAAAAAAACCATTTAATAGATAGCAAACATCTTCCACAACAACTGTTTAAAATCTTTTGTTGAAAAAGAAAACTTCTAAAAGCTTTGCTAATTTATTAGTTCCAAGTCTTTAGTTCAAGACAGTGAAACCTAATTAACTTAAAATATATTTGCTTTAGGTTCTAATGCAATAAATTATCTATGAACGTACTGTAAGGTTTTGAATATTAGGTCCTTAGATATAAAATTTGTGTATGGAAAAAGTAAAATAAGATTTTTCTTTATGAAATTATATACTTAATCAATCGAAGTATGTACCATTATTATCTATGCACTTTAGCTATTTTATAGGTAGCTGAAAAAAAATTGGGAGCGAGAATCAATAGAACCTTTGAAAGCGGTTTGTACTGCCTTGGAATTTTTTTCCTTGCAAGAAATGGTTCAAATACCAAAAAAAGTGCTAATCTGTTCTAGCAAGATCCGGGGAGTATGGTGGGTGTTGAGACATTATAATCGCAGCTCCTTTAATATAGCGACCGTCTATCGTGAAGTATGTGGTCCAGCGTTGTTATGAAGCAGCAGTGGACTAGAGCAATTTACTAGTCTCGGTTGTTTATCGGCTAGCTTTTCTATCATGGTTTGCAATTTTGACAATACAGATCTGCCGTAATCGTCTGGCTAGATCTTTGGAAGCTGTAGTGTATGACACCAGCACTGGTCCACCAAACACTCACCAGTACCTTTTTCTGAGTCAATTTTAGCTTGGGACGGGATTTGGCCGGTTCTCCTTGGTTCAACTACTGTGATGACCGTTTCAGATTGTCGTACAGTATCCATTTTTCATCACACGTAATGATACAATTCAAAATTCCCTCGTTATTGTGACTGTCGAGTAATGTAACCCAGCACTCGGTGCGTTTTTTTTGTTTGCTTCACGCAATTCATGCTGTACCTATTTCTCGAGCTTTTTCGCAAATTTTAATTTGTTTCAAGTCAAATAAAATTGTTTTCCATTCACACCGAAGCCTGCTGCTAACTGATTTGGTTTGCGATGGATCCGCTTTCACGATCACCTTTAATTGTTCATTGTCAATATGGGTCTCCAGTCCGCGGGTCCACGGAGTTTTTTTTGCAGGTCAAAATCTCCAGAACGTAAACGTTGGAACCAAAAACGAACCATGCTTTCTTTTACAGTAGCTTCCCCATACACATTATTAATCTTTCGAGCTGTTCCTGCAGCGCTGGTGCAACGGTGGAACTCATATTCGTAATTAACGGGATATTACTAGTTTTACATACTGTTAACAGAAGGATATGAAAGAAAAACAAATGGTGCGAAAACAACATTTTAAATATATTTGAATTTGGAATTCTTAACCAAACGCCAGATTATTTAAGATCAAATTGGTCAATTTGACAAAACCCTAATTTCTTATGTAGGGGTCCCTATATAATATATAACAGTAATTAATAACTTAACTCTATAAGCGGTACAAGAGGCCTACGGAAAAAGATGTTGACTTCGTGTAAATTAATTCGGATTGTTTGATCGTTTATCAACAAATCTGAAGAGCGAAGAAGCCTCGTAACTAACATGGAGAATGGTAATGTTAGTATTCCGTCAAGAGTCTCGGATGTAACGGTCTTGTCTGGCAATGGTGATACCAGGTTCAAAATTTCTTACATCTCTTATAATTTCTTCACAATTCAAATAACATAGTCGATCCGTAATAACTTTATTTTTTGATACAAAGCAAAAATTGCATTTTCTCTCAAAATTTTTGCAGACTTAAGGAAATTTGAGTTGACCGAAGATATTCTTTTATTATTTTTTGAAACCTTATGTTATATCATAAAAAGAATCAAACCCAATCTCAGAAACTACAATATAATTATTTATTTACCTACTTTAAGGCTACTAACATTGTTTTATGTAACAATACTAACAATCTTTTACACAAGAGCTGAAAATAAAAACATTAGTGGTGCAACATTATTTAAAAGTTTCATGCACAATTTTGGGCCAAAAAATATGATATATTAAAATTATTCAATGATAAGAAATATTTGAAGTGTATATATAACAATAAAATAACTACAATATGGAGTAATAGAAATGATTTGCCTAAATGTGATGGATAACTGAAAAGTGATACAAAAATATTGTAATCAATTTTCGAAGGTTAATACTAAAAGAGCTTGACTATTAAGAATCAGAATCACGAGAGAAAATAAATACATATATAGACGTATTTAGCGATCTACCATCGGTACAAAATACATGTTTTAACTAGACTTTTTTCGAAGAAAATTACTCCTACGCATATAACGTAATTTCAAATTCGAAACAAGTAAACAATATAAATCAGTTACTGATTTTAAATTAATTTAAATAAATTTTAATAGAATTCAATTTCAATAGACATTCAACTCGTTTTTTAATGCAACTCGATTGGTTCAACTGCAGTTGTAAACTCAAATCCGAATGGATATGTAAAAAATATATAGACTATTCGATCTGTGTTGTATTTCAATTTGATGTAATAAGATTTTTCTATTGGCACAGAACTGAGAAGATTTCCCGAGTGAATAGAAAGTGCATTAACTTAACGAAGTTTATGTTTCTTCTTGTTTTAAAATAATAGTACAACATTATCATGGAAAGTACCTGACGCGCTAAAAATTCTTTTCGACTAACATTAATCATAAATATGTTTTGAAATGATTAACAAAATGTTGTTTCTGAAAAGGATACTTATTCTTTTTTTCAAAATTCTGGCTCGACAGGCAGAAGGTGTTAGACAAAACTCTGAATTTGAGATGTTACAATAAATATATTATAAAAATATGACTGTCTTGATACTTCTGTTAGACAATTGGAACCGAACGAATCAGTTCATTCTTCAGACATTAAGAAGTATACAGGTATTTCGACGTATCTCCTTTAGGAGGTAATAGGAGTGACTATTTGCGATGATTTTAACCTCCATACGCATTATGTAAAAGGAATCATTTTTGAGGTATCATGTTTTTAAGCTTTTTTCAAATTAAGTCAAAAATGTTACATCAAAAATTTATTAAAAAAAAGTATCAATTTAAATCTTATTTTTTCTTCTGATTTATAGAAATGGTTAAACACTGGTTATTTATCAATATTAAAACAACAATTATCGATCCAAATTTAAAAATCCAAGACGAAAAACGATATTATTTCAATACTTTTATGAGATATTTTCCACTAAAATGCTTTAAAAGCAAAAAAAAATCTTTATAAAACTTGGCTTGCAGATTATTTTAAAAACAGAAACGTTTTCTTAGCTCTCCAACAATGCATAACAACTAGGAACTTATTTCAAAAAACTGAAAAAAAATTATCACAAAGGGAGCAGGCGGGAATTCGTATTTGAACTAAACTTATGGTCGTTCTATAAAATTTCCATAAAATTAATTATAAACAATACCCAATGTAAATAAAACAAAAATAAAATTTTTAAATAAAATTTAGAACCAGTAACAGTTTAGTAGTAATAACAATTAATGATTAAACAATTAATAATAAGTAACAATTAAGACATTTTGTAATTTAGCCTAATTAAAGTTCTTGCTCGAAGTGACTTTCCATATTGCGTACGCAAAGTCGTATTCTTTTTCTGAATTGTGATTTAACTACTGAAGTAGTCAAATTATTCCGCATCGCATTTGCTGCGTTTATAATTCTTGTTTTGAGTTCTTCCGCGGATGACACAGACGAGACGTCGTAAACTAGGGGTTTCGTGTGACTCCAGACATAGAAATCAACCGGCGTTAAATCCGGACTCCTTGCAGGCCGCGGAATGGGTCCACCTCATCCTATCCAACGACTAGGAAAATATCGAGCCATCGCCTAACATTGTCACCAAAATGTGCAGGACATCCGTCTTGCTGGTATATCATGTTTTGCCTTGTAGCCAAAGGCACGTCTTCGAGGAGGTCAAATATTTCATTTGTCAAAAAATATTCATAAGCTGCAGCATTTAGGTTGCTCGGTAAAAAATAGTGTATTCCCATCCACACATTGACCGAAAAATGGCGTTGCGACCCTTTTGGCCTCTTTTTATTAGGATTTTTGTGCACTTTCTCACTCCAATAACGTTAATTGTGGTAGTTGGCCATCCCATCTAGATCGAATTTGGATTCGTCGGTCCTAGTTGTTATGCATTGTTGGAGAGCTAAGAAAACGGTTATGTTTTTTTTATTTTTAAGGCATTTTAGTGGAAAAAAATCTCTTAAAAACATTGAAATATTATCGTTTTTATTCTCGCATTTTTAAATTTGGACCGATAATTGTTGTTTTAATATTGATAAATCACAAGTGTTTAATCATTTTTATAAATGAGAATAAAAAATGAGATTTAAATTACTTAATTAATTACTTTTTTTTAAATAAATTTTTGATGTAGCATTTTTGATTATATTTTAAAAAGAGCTAAAAACATGATAGCTCAAAAATGGTTCACTTTTGAATAATGCATATGGGGGTTAAAATTATCGCAAATAGTCACCCCTATCACTTTCTAACGGAAATACGTCGAATTACCAATAACGCTGTATAGAAAGAAAAAGCTCCAATGCATTTCTATTTAAAACGACATTGACACGATTCTTTCAATGGTGAAGATGATTATTTTTATAGCAAATATATAGCGAAAAGGTTTTGTGATTCCCTGTCATTCTCTGTATTGTATTTTAAGCTCAATAAACTCCATTAGTAGTTGATACAATACGACGATACAATTATTATTTGCCTTGATATACTCGTATATGGTGCAAAATTTGCTTTTGTTGAAAAAGCTTTAAAGTTTCAGAACACAATTCAATAATAACAGAATACCGATCAATGCAGTTGTAGAATAGAATACTATAGCCATACTCAAAAGTGGTGGCTTCTGACAATCCCTTGACTCTGGGATTTGAATACAGTGTGCTCTGACTGATTTTCTAACATCAAATAGTCTTCCGAGCATGTCTTTCCGGGAATTTTTCTTGGCGGTGAAGGATCACATCGTGAGGAAGTCGGCATGTCTGAGAAATAATAAAAAACAATAACATTAATCTGAGGAAATGGTAAGTCCACCAATTCGAACTGGAGCTGCCCCGACCCTTCCCGCCTCCAAAACCCTCTCAGATATTTGAGCAGGAGGACTTTGCCCAGTATTTATAGGCAACTACTTTACTTTTTTTTCTTTATGTACATCACATTAATCTTTTTTGTGTTTCTTAACGCTTTCGCAACGTACACGGGTAAATCAGACAGGTACTCTGAGCGTCGCGGCCCAACTATGTCGGTCTCTTCTCCACTATAAAATCTCTGTCAATAAAATATTATGTTTGTTGTAATTACGTTGTTATTTATTTTTAGGTCAGATCTTTGAACAGAGAGTTGTCGGAAATTCGTTTTGTTATATAGAAGTATGGACAAAAAAATGAACAAAGTTGTGTAACACTGTGGAAATACAAAGCAATAGTTTGAAGGAAATTCCCAAGCGGCAAATGCCGCCGACAGGTGCGAAGTGCGCTTGTCAGTTTGAGAGAAACAAAACGTTATTTTATGGCCCCTACAGATATTAACTTTATTTGTTATTATGTTTTATTTCATTTGAGTTGTTGAAATAAGAGTGAAAATGTAATTGTTAATATGAGGTTCATCCGAAGTTAATCAAATTTTGGTGGAACAAACAGGAAGGATCATCATTATCATAATATCGGCAGTTCGTTCAGGAGGACAGTATACAAAGACATATATTTAGTATTAATCAACTTTATGTTTTGGCACCACTAATCACCCCTTAATACATTTTTTGATTACGCAAGTGATCTAATTATGATCTAAAATATATGCATACAGAGTCAGATCTCGGTATCAAGGTTCTTATCATTGTTTTTTGTTTAATTTACATGTTCAGAATATTTTCATTCTTCTTCAGCAGTATTTGAATAGTCCACAACTGGATCATTATCATAACCTGCACTCTCTGCCTAGCAGGCGAGTTAGCGATACCATTATCGGGCACGTCGTACCTCAAACGCTGCTACCAGTTACTGGACGAGAAAATTTATAATGTTATGGTGATTGCGAAGGCCATGAGACAACACTTACGGAATAGCGGAGAGGCAAATACTCTTTTGTATTCTTTTAAATTCTGAAGTGGCCAACTGCTGTGTACAGGGGTCCCCAATGATATTTTCTAGAGGTTACTAATATTATATTGTTAACCCAATTGCAACGCAATCGAAGCCGCGGGAAAAAGTTAAGAATATTTAGTGTAAACTATGTCTGTGCGACAAATTTTAGGTAATTGAGCTATAATAATTAAAAAAAAATTGCTTTATTTTGAAGTTACATGAACTACTTGCGTACAAAATCGAATTGCATGGAAAAATTATAACTACTTACATATTATGCAATTAAGTAAATTAAGGTAATTTTGTGTCCAGTTCGCCAAAATTAACAGTACATGATAAGTATTGTCTGTTGGCTATTACTTTCATAAATTAACGAATTTCCAATAGCATAATGAATTAGGTATCAAATTAAGTTAGCCAACTTAAAACAAATTAAGTTACTAGCAGATAAAATCCGTAAATAATAGTTCCATTTCAAATATTATATTTTTATTAAATTAATCGACAAGTCTAGCACTATCACAGTATCACTTATCTTAGTGGTCCGGGTACCTGCTTTTCCTTGATTGTTGTTCCAAATGAAATTCTGAAGCGTCCGAAACAGGTGAAAATCTGCGGTTGCAAGGTCAGGGCTATGTGGTGGATACATTAACACTTCCTAAACAAGCTCTCTCAATATTTGCTGACAGGTTAAATTAGTTTGTGGTCACCCTTTCTGTTGATCAATACTGGCCGTTTTTTCTCTATTTCTTGCTCGACTCTCATCAGCTGTAGGCAGTAGAGATCCGATTCCATGGTTTTGCCCGGCGATAAAAGCTCATAATGAAAGATGCCCTTCCAATACCACAGCAACACCTTATTGCGAGTTAATCCGGGTTTCGCTATAGTATGTGAAGCTTGAATGTCCATTGAGCATGATTTTTTTTCGCTCGTTCTTCTGGTAGGTAGTCCACTTTTTATCACCAGTGATTAATCTTTTCAAAATCGGTTCGGTTTCATTACGTTTCAATATGGAATCGCAAATAAGTACACTATTCAATAGGTTTCTTTCAGAGTGCCCGTGTTGCACCCAAATATTGAGCTTTTTTGTATATCCAGACTTTTTCAAATAGGCTAAAAATATTTTGTGGTTACCTTCTAGCTCTTCATCTAAGTCGTAATTACTAATATGCCGATCTTGCCCCACTTATTCAAAAATGGCATCGGCTTTATCCGTAACAGATCGACCAGAGCGAACTTCATCTTTGACATCAAAATTCCCGGATTGAAAACGCTTGAACCAATTTTGTGCTACTCTTACTAACAGTGCGTTAAGTCCATAAACGTCACAAATTGTTTTCGCGGCTTGTGGCTAATTTTTTCCTTTTTTGTAATAAAACTTCAAAATATATCGAACTTCTTCGTCAGATTCACGCATTTTGGTGGTCAGAAAAACAATAGAAATATGGGGGGAACCATTTTTACTTTTTATTTTTCTGTTTTTAAAATGTTATACATTTAATGGCATGAGAACTAGCCAGATACAAACAGTATAACTCAAGAGATTTTACTGCAACTTTTTTCTTATAAAATACGAAAAAATATTTTTCCCCGAACATTATAAAACAACAAGGCCAGAGACACGACAATCAGACGTCACGGCCAACCAGACCTGCAAACCCATAATTTGTGTTTTGCACAAACATTTGTTTCGGTTGCGAATCGAATTCACACAACTAAATCACGGGTTCGTTAAACTTACTACTAGAGAAGGACCTCGTAATACTGTGCAGTCTATAGATTCTGTTAATACCCTTGAAATATTTTTTAAGCTTAAGACGTATTTTATGATTTCTAATCAATTAAAAAAACAATTAACTTAACAGTACCGGTAAAAGAGAAGAAATGCCCTGTATCAATTTTAATACATCTTTAAGATGTAACCGAACGCTAATATCAGTACTATTTCTGACATTAGTTTGAGTTGAAAATATACACAGCTCTATGAATAACTTAATTCACTGTGGAATGTCGTCAAACAAATTTTGCTTCTCATTACGTAGGATGTTCTCTTCGTGAATCCGGGTAAATTGAATATCACCGTGAGATATAGCGAGGGTTAGCAAAAGAAAGCTAATTTTGTAATGTATACTTGATATATTGCTTTGTAGATTCTGAATTCTGGAATATTATATTATATAGTCCGCTTATAGAACAAATAAATAAAAATGCTAATTTTCAGGTTCACGTACAGAAAGATGGGAGAAGAATGGGTTTAAATTTAATAATTTAGCGTAATTACTTAACGTTATCTGTGGTTTATTTAATGTTAATTAATAAAGTTTCAACGTTTCGTTGCTGATACACTACTAATGATACTTAAGTTGCCGTTTGCTGTTTAAGTTTAGTCTAGGTTAACCTCAAGCAACCTCGATGGCGCCCTGAAAATGAACAGTTGCGCCTAAAATGTAAAATTGTGTTAAGTTAATTTGCACTATTTTAACCTTTTGCTGAAAGATGATCTAATTAGTCCTCTTATGAATTGCCTTTTATTGTTGTCCGAGACTGCAGGTAAAAAGCTTGAAAAACAAAGAGGACAGGACGTGACATTAGATTTATAATTAAATTTTTATTCATGGTTACAAAATAAACTTAAAACTGGTATTTGAATATTCTAGGAGATGGTAAATAATTTTCTCAGGGGTCACACATTAAAAATACAAAATTACATCTCTTAAATCTCGTAAATCAAAAGCCGAATTTAATTAAAAATCACCATTAAATAATTAATTTGTAACAGTAAAAGTGTCATTGACGAAATTGCCCTCTTCACTGCTGAGAATGTCTCACGTCGTGACCATTAGCGTTCAATTAACGCTTATCTCTTCAATTAATCGTTTTGATTGCAACGTCTTGTACTTTATGATATGTCATTAAACAATCTCTTGCCGTATTTAGTAGAAAGTAGTAGATTTTAATTTTAATTTTGTTTGTGGGTTTACCGTAATTTCATTGCATGAGCAATGCGACAGGCGCTAGTTTCACATAGTAACCATTCCTGGGGTTAGTTTCTTTGCCAATTAAACGCTGTAATGAGCTCGACAATGTCGAAGACCGTCCCAGAAACTTAAAACTTAAAGGAGGAACTTAGAACTTCCAGTAATCGATACCTTATTAGACAAAGATGAGTCCGTAATTCACCGTAGACGTCCTTGAAACTTATTCTAGAATCAAGAGCATTGTGGTAATCATTCATGGACATTTCAACAAGACCCCAACTCACAGGGGTGTTGTTTTATGGGGGTGCAAAGTCAATTTCCCAGATTTAATTAGCTAAATGTCACTGTACTCGTATGATCTGATTCCTATGGATGGTTTATAGTTTATTTACCAACGTTTTTATGTTTCGAAACCGCAGTTACTATTTTTAAACTATTTTTGTTCTTAATCTTTACCATAATGAGTCGCACCCTTACATTAGAGCTCAATCAATCGAGAGGTTTGCGTGTCTGCAAGGGACAAACAAAGAAACATTCACTTTTATATATATTTATACCTAACATAATTTAATAGACTTATAAAGTTAATAAAATACTTTGTAAAAACACATTGTCAATGTTATTTTGGACCTCCTAAACGGATGATGGATATTTAAAAAGGATTTCGTATTGTTTGCGTTTGTTGCTGTTACATGATTGACTGGACGATGGTTGTTGTTTATTTGCCACTGCGGGTTGAGATAGTGTAAGAAAGGAGGTGAATGTTTACCAATTTCATATTATCCCATACATTTGCATTTTACGGTAGAGAAAACAACCCACACGTGTAACATTTTGGATAAAGGCGAAGTAGAGATATATTTGTATTTATGTCAGTATTTATATTTTATCTATCATAAATCATCATATATTATCAATCATCTTAAATTTAGGGTATTCCCAAACAAGCACGAGTTTCCCAATGTAGATAGTGTTCAACGTTAATAATTAAAAAAAAATAAAAATTCATTTAAATATCAACATGGCCAGTATTTAGGCGACAGCGTATTTAAAAGTTCTCTGTACTCTTGAAAATTTACCTATTATGCCTGTACTAGTTCTCTGTTATATGCCTACAACTGTCATATTCGAAAAATAAAAGATAATTTTAGAATTTATCTAAAGTTCCTTGCCTAGCAGTATTTGATAAGCATAAAAAATATATTCACGTTTAAAATATACACTTTCACAATTTCTTTTTCAATTTCATAAGTTTCATTCTCTCTACGCCCGTAGTAGATTACATATGCTTTTTCAACATGCTAAATTTCAAGTTCTTAAAAATTTTTATAGGTTTGTAGTTTCTGAGATTTTCAGTTATCAATCAGTGAGTGGTATTTCCCTAACATAAATGTATGTTGATTTTGATTTTGTTCGGTAGTACAGGAGCACCTTTTTTTTTTTTTTATAGAAAATAAAGGCAAATCTCCGCCCTATAAAAGGAAAGAATTCGGGTAAATGTTTATAATGTTTCGTTTTCATAACATGAAAAAAAATTTACAAAGGAAAGCTAAAGATGTTAATGTTGTAATGAAATATGATTTTCCCTTAGTTTATATTTGACATAAAATGTGTTAGAGTATGGAGTTGGAAAATTTCCAAAGCGAGACGAGTCCATTAACTCGATGTAATTTTTTCGTACTCTACTCGACATTAAAAATCTTCTTACAGGCGAGTACCTGATGTTGACAACAATATAATATATACTTTTGAGGTGTGCTTTAGTTGATCACTTATCACCAGAGCTTATATGGAACAACGTGAAAGGTGGCGAGCCTATCGCCATCTTTGTATTCAGGCCAACGATAAGACTTATACATAAACACCTCTATATAGACGATCGAACTCGGGTCTCCTGATTCGAAAGCTGATTACCTTACCACTCGGCTATTGTGATATCACAAACATCGTATTTTAAGTTATTATTAGCAAACTAACAAATTTTTATACATTTCTAATAACTTACGCTTTTAGACATGAATACTGATAAATTATTCTTTCGGATGAAGATTAGAATTTCCACCTTTTCTTCTCATGGGTGTCGTCAGTGTTGAACCGATAACCATGCCAAACAACGATGATGGGTAGCAACCTCTAACGTATAAGGCGTTGCCAAAGTGTCTGCCAAGTGTGGCTATTGTGACATATTCTCTTATTGGGGAAGATTAATGTTCATCATCAGTGGATTATTAATAAGCTATTGTAATCGTGAAGAAGAATAAGAACAATATATATTTATACTATCTAGTCTAGTTAGCAGTCAAAAGTTTTTGAAAGTAAAGATCAAAGATTTTTTGAAAGAAAAATTTGGAGTTATTTAAATATATTTTAATGAAAAGAAGCGACTTGGTTCAGGTTATGCTAATTAATGAAGTCGCACCTAGCCGCTACGGCTACGAATATTAATGACTTTAACTTCAATACAACTATAGTCCTTTCAACCGCCGTATATAGATAAATATTTTTTATATATATATGAAATTTAAATAAAAATTTATTAATTTATGCTTAACCTAGTTTAGGAAATATTAATATTTTCTTTTCCTAGGTTATTTCTAGAAATTACATATCACAGGAGTAACATCGTAATTATACCTGCAAATACAGCTTCGTGAGATATTCACTTTACCTCGTCTTCTCATTATTCTTATTTCTTTGAAAACACTTTTTTGGATGCAGTAACAAAGACAAGAGCACTTCTACTGTATCAAATCAGATAGAATAAATGAAATTATTTTGATGGATCCTTCTATTAATTTTTAGGTGTCAAAATGAAGTGGCTAAGAAATTAAATCATTAAGAACGCATTCTTTGTCACGATTTAATTTCAGCTTTTTAGGTTAGCTAAAGACCTTGCAGTATGTCCTCGATATAATCTTTTACAGTAATTTTGACTCGTCAAATTGTTCGATGAAAATCTGATTTCAGCTTCCACAAATCTGTAAAATGGACATATACATAACATGACAACTTTGTTCTGTGGGTTTTTGTAAATATTTTATAAGTATTTACTTAAAAAAAATGAAAACTTGAGAAATATATACGTGTAATTGTCAGGGCTTAAAGATGTTATGTGGTGGAGTAACGTAGCAGTAACAATTTCGACAAACTTGACATAAAAGTTCATGATGCTGACAATGGCAACGACTTACTCAAAACGCAGTTTGTTCCGGTAAAGTTTTCACTGAGATGGGCATACGAACAATGTGCTTGAGTATGTCGCAGTTTGCATAAACGTAGGTAATTTGTAGGCGTGCGTCCTTACTAACTCTGCTCAGGTGTCACGCGCTGCTCTCAATTAAGAAGAGATTTTCTGCTGAGGTATAAGGGGTAGGTAGTATTTATGTAAAATACTTTATATTTATAAGAAAACTGCAATATGGTTTTTTTTAATTACGCATCTAAAATCTTACAACTCATTAAAAATGGCCGCGTTATAATTATTTTGGTGAGCTTATCAATAACTGTTAAAGAAATTCAATCACATCAATCGTTTTTCCTATACTGAAATAGTTTTTAATAGTTATTATCTTTGGTCTTAGATAGATCTATTTCACCGTGTTAGCCATGTGTTGGCGGTGTAAGAAACTGCCACCCCTTTCTTCCCGTGGGTGTCACACGAAGCGACTAAATGAAAAACCTTAATATCATATTTTACTTATTATTTGAAATGTAGGTCGGGTAAAGCAATAGGTATCGTTTTTATATATAATTGTAAGTAATCATCGGAAAGCATTTAAATTAAAAAAAAAAAAAATTAACGTGGTAGAGCCAAGCGGCGGCTTTTGCTGCCGCAGGAATGAGCCGGCTCGTCCGGATAAGTACCACGGCCTCGCAGAATACCGGCGTGAAGTAGAGGCATCTTGTGCTTCTGCGTTTCGTGCGGTGAGTGAGGTAACCGGAGGCCCTCTCCTCATCGACCACACCCTGACCGACTCATCGACCACATCCAAATGGCTACAGATTCCGTGCTACAACAGATCCCATCCGCAGAGATCGTGATTCTCGGCGATTTTAATTCCCACCACACCGATTGGCTCGGTTCTCGCATAACCGATCATGCGGGGAGATCTGTTCACGACTTTGCATTAGCATATGGCCTGACACAACTGGTAACCTCGCCGACGCGGATCCCGGACGTGGAAGGTCATACACCTTCCTGTTGGACCTTTTGCTGACCTCACACCCGGACGGATATTTGGTCTCAGTCGATGCCCCTCTTGGCTCGTCGGACCACTGTCTGATCCGGAGTGTAGTGCCTATCGCGCGCCGATCCCGAACGCGATCTGCGGGCTTCCGCCGTGTGTGGCACTACAGGTCGGCAGATTGGGATGGAATGCGGTCTTTCTTTGCTTCCTCTGGCTCAGGTTTGCTTCTCGCTGGATGATCCCAACGCCGTTGCAGATTCTGTCACCGATGTGGTACTTCAGGGAATGGAACTTTTTATTCCGTTCTCTGCAGTGCCTGTCGGAGGTAAATCCCAGCCTTGGTTTGGTCGCACCTGCAAAATAGCGTCACGCCGAAAGCGGAAGTGCTACCAGGCCTGGGCCGATACATCGGCGTCTCGGGATGCAAAAACCAGTGCTCTTAAAAACGAGTACAACTCTGCCTCCAGGTCCTTCAAAAGAGTTATCGCTGCGGAAAAGTTAAAGCACATTGGCAGAATTGGCGCGAGACTAGTTCGCCTCCCATCGGGATCCCGCGCATTCTGGTCTCTCGCCAAGGCTGTCCAGGGGAATTTCTGTCAGCCATCTCTCCCATCTCTACACAAGGAGGATGATTCGCTGGCCCATACTGCAAAAGAGAAAGCCGATCTCTTGGGCTCTCTTTTTGCATCCAACTCGACTCTTGATGACCGGGGAAACTCTCCACCTACAAGTGCTCCATGCCGGAAATTCAGTTTCTGCAGAGCTCAGTGCGAAAGGCACTCCGCTCCCTGGACATTCATAAGTCGAGTGGGCCGGACGGAATCCCTCCAATTGTGCTGAGGATGTGTGCGGTGTGCCCCTGAGTTGGCACCGGTTCTCACGCGTCTTTTCCGGCACTCCTACTCTTCAGGCGTCGTCCCGGAATCTTGGAAGACAGCATTTGTGCATCCAATAGCCAAAAAAGGCGACCGCTCTGTTCCGTCCAACTACAGGCCCATTGCCATCACCCCCTTGTTATCTAAAATAATGGAGTCACTCATCAACACCCAGCTCCTGAGGTACCTGGAGGAACACCAGCTGATCAGTGACCGACAGTACGGTTTCCGTCGCGGACGATTAGCTGGTGATCTTCTAGTTTACCTGACTCACCGATGGGCAGAAGCAGTTGAGTCTAAGGGGGAGGCTTTGGCGGTTAGTCTGGACGTAGCGAAAGCATTTGATAGGGTTTGGCATAAAGCGCTTCTTTCAAAGCTTTCTTCTTACGGGGTTCCTGAGAGATTGTGCAACTGGGTCTCCAGCTTCCTCACGGATCGGAGCATCAAGGTTGTTGTCGACGGTGCATGCTCGGACCCCAAACCCGTGAATGCTGGTGTTCCACAAGGCTGTGTGCTATCTCCCACTCTGTTCCTTATGTATATCAACGACATGCTACAAATCAGTAGCATTCATTGCTATGCAGACGACAGCACGGGTGATGCCCTATATACAGGCCGTGCGAATATTTCTTGGGAACACGTCGACGAGTGCCGGAACAAACTTGTGTCTGAAGTCGAGACCTTGTTATTCAAAGTCTCGGATTGGGGTCGACGTAATTTGGTCCTATTCAACCCCAAAAGACACAGGTTTGCGCGTTCACCGCTAAAAGAATCCCTTTGTCGTTTCTCCTCTTTTGAGAACATTCCCTTATTGCCTCAGCCAGTATCAGAATCCTTGGCGTTGACATATCGAGCGACTTTCAGTTCCGTGGTCACTTGGAGGGAAAGGCCAAATTGGCCTCCAAAAAGCTTGGTGTGCTCTGTAGAGCGGGACAGTATTTCATGCCGGTCCACCGTTTGCAACTTTACAAGGCGCAAGTTCGGCCCCACATGGAATACTGTTCTCATCTCTGGGCAGGGGCACCCCAGTACCAACTCCTTCCATTTGACCGCATCCAACGTCGAGCGGCTCGAATTGTCGGCGACCAAGCTCTCTCTGATCGGCTTGATCTTTTGGCCTTGCGAAGAGATGTTGCTTCTCGTTGCATTTTTTACAAAATTTTCCACGGGGAATGTTCTGAGGAACTGTTCGGATTGATCCCAGCTGCTAAGTTTCACCATCGTACATCGCGACAGAATTCGATGTTCCATCGATACCACCTAGATGGTTGGCATTCCACCACAGTGCGTTTTAATCGAAGTTTTCTGCCACGCACTTCGATTTTGTGGAATCAGCTGTCGCTTGCAGTATTTCCGAACAGTTACGACTTAGGGACCTTCAAGAAAAGAGCTTATTCCTTCCTTAAAGGCCGGCAGCGCATCTGTAGCTCCTCTGGTGTTGTGGATGTTCGTGGGCGTCGGTGATCACTTACCATCAGGTGAGCCGCACGCTCGTTTGCCCCCTTCTTCTATAAAAAAAAAAAAAAGCAAACTCGTTGCCGGTGCTCGCCACCCGTTAGGTTCTATCTGACGGAGTAGCGGAAGCACGTTTGGTTCACACAGATTGGCTTTGACATGGTATCGTGCCAAAACCAATCTGTAGGCCCTGTCTGCCTTTGTGACAGGCGTACCATCTTATAGGCGTGATATCAGCATGATGGCGAGAAATTGATTTAAATTTATTTACTTTCTTATTTCGCTGACTGAACAACCCAAGTGAGTTTTGGTCTCCGATACCAGAATATATCACTGGTTAGTCTTGTACCGTAAATTTGCTTAACCCAAATTCTACAGACTGTTGATGACGGGAAACATCACCGGTGCAATAGGACCGATATTAGGCTATCCAACTCACCTACCCAGCGTTCTGAGAAGTATTCCAAAAAAAATATATTTTTAGATAAACCCTTAAAAAATGTGTGATGGTACGGTAAACATTCCGTAGTAATTATATTAACATGTTAATCTACATATTCGAGTTACGAGACTAGTTGTATGAAATGTAAGTTTTATCGATTTAGCTATTTTTACTAGGTACGGCTATTTCTGCCGCTATTTCCGGATAAGCACATGCACTGATGCGTTCGGGTTTGAACGGTATACAGAGCGAGTGTAAATACAGGCTATGAGACATATGTGTCTTCAGACGTGAAAACACCTCTGTTACATTAATGGATTGAAGTTGTTCGCAAGTGCTCATCGGATGCAGTAGCCTCTATTAATCCGGAGAGCTGATAACTTGTTCTCGTTGGTCACTAATTCACTATAAACAAATTCATGAAATTTTAACTATCTGCTGCTGTTCGTGCTGTTTGTCAGCTTCTATGTTTACCTTACTAGTTGTTCTTTCTTCATCGTGTTTTTCATCAATCTATTAAAGTTTACTGCTAAATACAGGCTTTCCCAAAAATATTCCAACTAAAGCCGGGATTCAATTCTTGAAAGGTGTGCCCAAACTCTCCGCGAATATTTGTTAACAATATCAAAATTTCCCATATGCCCGTGTGCACTAACGTCATACTAGCCAACTCCTGTGTAAGAAATGGACTTCGTCTGCATCAACTGTTCACGTAAACCGAGATATCTACAAACATTTAATTGTATATTTATTTATTTATTTATTTACATCAGATCTATGTACACTCAGTTTTGTACCAATACGTGCACAGATAATAATTAACAAAATATTAAATTTAAAAAATTACGTAAAACTAACAAATAATACGTATTAAACCTTTCTTCTTCTGATAGTCAACTATGTCGCTGTACTGGGAAAAAAAAGCATGGGCTAGTTTCAGTGCTATATAGGAAGGCGCTTTTTTTACAACGCGTAGTTCACAACGCGAATATCTGCTACCGACGCATGCACGCAGATTGTCGGGGCGCGTTTAGTGTGCACAGCGACACCCAATCAGGATTGTCTATACTGTTACCTTCGATTGTTACTGTAAGATAAGTTAGTAGCGCCATCTTTCTACCTCGCTTCGTGTTGTAAAGTGTGGTAACACATCTCATATCGGTGAAGTTAACGGATTGTCTCATGTCATACTAGTCTTGTCTAGTACTCCTTCAGCGCGCTTGGAAATATTAAAAATAGATCCTAAAGCCTAAATCTTTGAATGCAACCACAGCGGTTAAGGGACGAGCTATGACTTGTTGGTGTCGCGTTGACATAGTTCATTCATGTCCAAGTGACGTTTATGTTTTAAAATAATATATAAATAATTAAACTAATAAAAGAAATAAAACTTTCGTAAAGAGTAAATAAAATTTGAATTATTTAACAACAAAATCAATGTGTTTATTGTACCTTTTGAAATGCAGTTAACTAAAACCACAAATTATTCAATTGTTTCTATGTAACAGATTCAATATAAAATTTAGTATGCCTACCGCGATAACCTCTGTTTAATCGGTGGCCGCTGCGTGTTAAACGTATGCCTTAACTCTCGAGCGAAGTCGTTTAGATACTTTTGACTGCTGCTTTGATAAAAATATCATCTACATTATAAGGAGATACGTAAAAAACAAAAAAAAATTGTTGTTTTGCTAAATTTTTATATAATTTTTTTTTATTTTAAACTTTGCTATGTTTTTTCTAAATCCTATAAAATAATTAGATAAAAAGTTACATGTGTTATAATTTTCTCCAATTCAATGGTTTGTTTTTGAGTAGCAAAAATGGGAAAAATTAAATGTCCATGAAATACTGAAGTCTTTTTCAGCACCCTCTAAATAGTCCACGGCTGGGCATAGGCCTCTCCCGAGCTAGTCACTCGGATCGAGAGGATAGTGGGTGCCTTGTACAGGCTACTGCCTAATCTCGGGGGACCAAGAGAGGAAGATCGCCGCCTCTATGCAGGGGTTGTACTATCCGTAGCCTTATACGGGGCGGCCCGTATGGGCAAAAAAGACTTGCCATCCGCTGTTGTTGATCTAAAATCTAGTGTCCAGCGGCGGATGGCCATTCGGATCGTACGAGGATAAAGAACCATATCCTTCAAGGCGGCAACTGTCCTGGCTCGTTTACCACCTCTGGACATACTGGCGGACATGGATGCACAGGTTTACAACCGGATCCACATCCTCCGCCAGAGCGGTGGCAGCGAACCACAAGAGGTGTTCGAGGTTACAGATACGTCGTCAACCCCGAGGACTAAGATGGAATGAATGCTCTACTCTTACAATTTGCGAATTACATATACTCTCTATCTCTATAGCTTTCAATCCGAAAAACAACAGCGGTTGCATTGCTGATTAACTGCGGAAATAGGCATCATGGCGATACCTATCCAGCCGACTTCAATACAGAAAAAGAGTCCTACCACTGATCTCTAACATAAGCTGAAAACTAAATAATAAGTTAATAAAATTTAATTTGATTCTCTTATATTGCTATATTTAATATCTTTGTACAATTTATAAACAATAAAAAAATAAATAAAATATTATTCAAAGAATAGATTAAACTATAATGAATGACTATGCGGAAATGTTTGTGTATATTTTCACTAACTTCTCGTATTTATTTAGGATATTTTACAAATAGACTGCTTTGTTTGTCACTGTGATAGTTTAGTAAATGTATCTCGATTCCGCGTGGATAGACTACGTTTTGCAAGTATGTAAATAATAACTTAAAGTACTTAAATAACTTGGTTATTTTGTTTAAGGTAGTTTGGATATTGATCCAACTCACAATCTGACTATTTTACAGATCGTCGTCGCAAAAAAAATTGGACTTCATTATTAAGTTAAAGAATAAAAAATCTTCTAATAAGGTTTGGCCACATGACTATATTTTCAAGTAGGTTTAGGTTACTGAAGTATTTTTCAAATTCCATGCAGCTACATGGAATAGTATCCAAGATTCGAGCTGATACGATTCTCCAGAAGATCCAGAAGAGTAAACAATAGTAAAAGTAATTTAGCAGCAGGCTTTAACGTAAGTGACGAAACGATATTGATTAATTAGCATCATAAACGACAAATAAAGAAGCACGGATTTGTTGAATTGGCACACAAATGTGAGGATTCTAATTTAGATTGTCCCTTGTCGGATTTTAGTCGGTGGGAGTCCGACATAACCCGGCTATCCCCCAAGGGGCTGGGTATCTGGATGGATGTAATGGATTTCCCCACGAAAAAAATATAAAAAATACCCCCACGGATTAGTGATACGCTGTTTACCCGGCGGCCTTTACTCTCGGGGTCGCGGCACTGGCTGCTGCTGGCTATGCTTGAACGAAAAAAACTTCGGATAAACTAGAGGCGGGCCCGCGGCAATCCAAGGACAATTTTTACTCGAAAGGAGGTATGAGACCTCGGCTTGGATTACTGTCAATAGGGGTGGAATGGGTCGAATTTTAGAAACAACCTTTTGTACACGAGTAAATCTCGTGTAGGTCGTGAACCTGGGATTATGCGTTCGCATGTTCGCATTTTACATTACTCTTAATATTTAAAAACAAGATTTTGTATTCAAAATTAGTGCATGTAATACCGTAGCGTAGTCAGCGCTTGACCTATGAATAAATCTAAGAATGTCGGCAAAATACAGTCTACTCGTATTTTTTCGACAAAGAAATTTTTTTTTAATGATTAACTAATCGAAAGACCTCAAAAATCTATTCGTCTTGTAGGACCTTGTCCCCCATTGCACGAACTAAAAAACGCCACCTCGTATGTGTAGTATTTGCTTTCAACAATTAATGTATGCGGAACACTTTCAAATCGTATAGGTATTTAAATTTCAGTATTAAAAATACAACAAACGTTCTGAAATATTGAGAGGAGGAGGCTTTTACCCAGCCGTGGGACATTTACTTTACTTACTTTATCTAGGTTATTATAAATTTGTGACTTATTCTTAGTAAAATGAACCAAATTTTTAACTTTCAATATAAACTCACTAAGTATTTATTTTTCCTTTCTTCTTAAATCTTCCTTTGAATTGCGACAGTAAAATTTTACTTTAATTTCGTTACAAAAAAAACGAAACACTGAAATCTGTATTAGTGGTGGGCAAGGAACCGGAAAATGGACAAAATAACGTAGTGGTCTTGCAGGATTGTGCTTTAAATTTTTAAAATTAAACCAAGATATTGTGTATAATATGTTATATTCGCACCCTAATGTTGTAAATGTAACTTTGTTTTGCTTGTTTGTTTTATTTACTGTTAAAGCACGAAAACATAACTTTATTCTATTGTAATGGGCAAGGTAATTTAAATAACAAATTCAGGATTTTCTCTTCAATAGAACCTCCCGTGGAGTTATTTCTCCTTCCATACGATCTCCCGGTTGGAGACGCTCTGTACTGCCGGGTACTGCCGTTGCTCGTTGGCCAAGAATAGAGGGGTAAGCCCTTTATCACAACTAATGACGTCCGAATAGAATTACTCATCCGATCTCGCTAGGAAGTAATAACGGAGGCTGCTCACTTCGCGATTGTGCATGGTGAGGGCGCTTAAGCAACCCCGCCCACTACGCTTCCGCGGCAAGTAAAGCCTCATCACTGACGATCTGGGATGATGCATCCTGTGGGACGTCATGATTGTGCGGATTTTTCTGTCCAGGGCGTTAAGTTCGGTTCGAGTTCACCTAAGTATGTCAAAGGTATAAATGAGGACTGTCATGACCCAGCCGTTATACGCGCGTGTCTTGTTCCCGCCCGACAAAAGGCTATTAAACACTTTTGTCAGACGCGCAAAAAACAAGTCGCGAACCGATTGTTTCATGCCAGCCTCATCGATACCTATGTTTTGTGACATACCCAGGTACCAGTATGTATCAGCCTTGGAAAGGGTCCTAATGTTAACGGGCATTGACAAGTCTTAGAATTAGCGACCTTTCCTCTTTCGACGTGGACGCGACGTGGTGGAAAATACCCCTTCGTGTCCTTATCTGGTATTCCGCAGCCGTCATTCGCTCAACTATATGGCAAAGGATCCTGCTCCATTGCCACATACATTTCTCGAGGAAGTCTCTTACTGTACAGGTAGTTAATTTTATTATTATTTTTTTTTCTTATCGTTTTCATTTGAAATGGAAATGACTCGAAATATTTGAACCTCAATGCGATTTTTTTTCTTAAGAGTTGAATGATCGTCATGAGACGTGCACTTGTGGATTTTCCAAATTTTGCTTTATGGTTGACGTAAAGCAAGGCGAAGCTCTTACTTCCTTTACGTCATCCTTAATCTAAAGTTTATATTTGTTAATGGACTCAATTTGCAGTAAGCGAGCCACGATTGTCGAGTGGTTAGGGGATCTGCCTCCGAATCAGGAGTCTTGTGTTCGACCCCCTATATGTAGGGCTCATATCAATGACTTTTTCGAAACTTATGTACGATTTTTTTCATTGGCTTTGATACTGATACGGCATTAGGTTTACCATCTGTCACGTGGTCGTAAATAGGCACAGTTGAACAGTGGGTTGAAAAGACAAAAATGTTTAGATCTCTGACCACCCTGTGGGTATACTCGTTGCGGTTGAGATTGAACATTGTACGGGTTTTCATATAAATATGCAGCAAACTATATTTATTAATATATTTATTTTTATGTTTTCAGGTAAGCAGTAATGATAAAAGTACATCAGGTGAGTTTTTGTTATGAGATTTCTAGCAATAATACAGCAGTGGTATAATTAAATGAATACATTACAATTTTTGTTGTTCCTTAACCGTGTATATATTTTTTGTTGTTTCGAACACACAATAATTAATTGAATTTCTTTCTTAATCTTTCTTTCGTAGTTTAGTATTATGTTGATAATAAGAAACTTCTTAAATTCGTATGCAAAAAAAATGGCGTGCAACTCTTAATCCTGCACAACATCAAACTTAAGCTCACAAAAGCGTCCACGTTGCAGAGCCGGCAATATTTTCCAATATGGAAGCCAATCCTCTAAATCGCTATGCTATAGCAAAACGAAACTAGTTTAGTTCATACTATGAGCATCACGTACTGTTTTATTGTGTTTTAGTTTATTACCCACACTGGGTTTGCCTCTACGTGGTTTTCACTCGAAAATCTTTCTTCTCTAACGGTTGTCAGTTCTGCGCGTTATGTAGCCGGCCCATTGCCACTACAGTTTGCTGATTCTAACGCCTATGTCGGTGATCCTTGCTCTGCTGCTGCTGCTCCATACTCTACCTCATACGACGGTTCCGTAAGTCATCGCAGGCAACATGCACTGGTTGTGATTCGTCGATTGACTTCTGAGCCAAAGTTGGAGTTATCTAATGATAAAAATGACAATGTAGTGACACGAACGTTAGCATGATCTTCGTCTTGTCCATGTTCATTTTAAGACCATCCTGTTGGTAGATAATATAGTGGTAAGGTCCTGCAGAAGAATTAGGTCGTCGAAAAAGCTATGTGATGTACCGGGAGCCTATTTAGCACCGCTGAAGAGATTGAAGCACTGCTCAAATTGTGACTAATTAAATCAAAGACTTTTTCATATTCCACATACGCCAGACATAACGGTAAATCACACTTCTCAGTCTTCTGTACAATCTGACGAAAAGTCTGTTTGTGGTCTATGGTACGCCAGACGGTAAAGTTCACATTTCGGTTTCCTGTACAATCCGGTGAAGAGTATGTATGTGGTTTATGGTACTATAGCCTTTTCGGAAGGCTGGAAGTCAAGTCTTGTTACTAGACGCGGTAACACGCTCAATTTTCAATAGACAGTTATCCTCTTTCTTGAAGAATAGGTCAACCACGCTTTCGGCGTAACATCGCCATGAATAACGGAATTGAATAGAAGGACTACAAGTACCGGTTTTCCACCGCCACCACGCGGTATTAAGTACAGATGTTAGACTTTTTTTTTCCATTAGTCGCCTTCTTCTTGCTCACATAGGGTTGGCGCTATTATTATTTCCGACAGCTACATGAATTATGAGTACATTATATAATAGTTATAATAGCCATTCGATGTATGTATAAACTTATACATTCAATGTCCGGAATATGCGAGTCTAAAACTGCTGCTCGTAGCACTTTGTGTAACCTGGTGTTTCTATGAACGACTTTGCCTCGAGCTTGCTGTCAATGTTTATAGGGTATGTTATAGTATTAATAATGTTAAAGTTGTTGCATGGTTTTCACGGTTGATCGCATCTCTCTAGTTAATAACACAATTTTTTCATAAAGGTTTTTGTTTTCCTTGAAGGGATACATTTTGCATCCGTCTAAATTTAAGGTTTATGACTCCATCAATTTTATTTTGTATTAAAATAAAATCAAGAATCAAAATTAAGGACCAATTATAATTGCTTGATTTTCGCACGTATTGAACTAAAAACTAATTTGTAATATTCAAAAGGGTACGCACATGTAAAGTTTTAATATATTTTTTTGTAAACAAACAAGAAAGATTAGAGTAGTGATATGCAAAGTACACTACATCAAAATACTATTCTACGTGAATCTGAAGCTAATGGAAATAAATATGGGTTGATGCGATAAGTTTTCGGGCGTAATTGTGATTACATATATCTGCACAGACAGACCAATTGACATCAACCACGTTTTTTAATAAATTGTATTTAACTTGAATATTTTGAAAAAAATCATATGGTGGTTTAATAATATTTATTATCTCTTAATAATGGTACATTTTTATTAAGTATTCATGAATGAAGACTTAAACTGCTCAAATTGTGACTAATTAAATCAAAGACTTTTCATATTCCACATACGCCAGACATAACGGTAAATCACACTTCTCAGTCTTCTGTACAATCTGACGAAAAGTCTGTTTGTGGTCTATGGTACGCCAGACGGTAAAGTTCACATTTCGGTTTCCTGTACAATCCGGTGAAGAGTATGTATGTGGTTTATGGTACTATAGCCTTTTCGGAAGGCTGGAAGTCAAGTCTTGTTACTAGACGCGGTAACACGCTCAATTTTCAATAGACAGTTATCCTCTTTCTTGAAGAATAGGTCAACCACGCTTTCGGCGTAACATCGCCATGAATAACGGAATTGAATAGAAGGACTACAAGTACCGGTTTTCCACCGCCACCACGCGGTATTAAGTACAGATGTTAGACTTTTTTTTTCCATTAGTCGCCTTCTTCTTGCTCACATAGGGTTGGCGCTATTATTATTTCCGACAGCTACATGAATTATGAGTACATTATATAATAGTTATAATAGCCATTCGATGTATGTATAAACTTATACATTCAATGTCCGGAATATGCGAGTCTAAAACTGCTGCTCGTAGCACTTTGTGTAACCTGGTGTTTCTATGAACGACTTTGCCTCGAGCTTGCTGTCAATGTTTATAGGGTATGTTATAGTATTAATAATGTTAAAGTTGTTGCATGGTTTTCACGGTTGATCGCATCTCTAGTTAATAACACAATTTTTTCATAAAGGTTTTTGTTTTCCTTGAAGGGATACATTTTGCATCCGTCTAAATTTAAGGTTTATGACTCCATCAATTTTATTTTGTATTAAAATAAAATCAAGAATCAAAATTAAGGACCAATTATAATTGCTTGATTTTCGCACGTATTGAACTAAAAACTAATTTGTAATATTCAAAAGGGTACGCACATGTAAAGTTTTAATATATTTTTTTGTAAACAAACAAGAAAGATTAGAGTAGTGATATGCAAAGTACACTACATCAAAATACTATTCTACGTGAATCTGAAGCTAATGGAAATAAATATGGGTTGATGCCATAAGTTTTCGGGCGTAATTGTGATTACATATATCTGCACAGACAGACCAATTGACATCAACCACGTTTTTTAATAAATTGTATTTAACTTGAATATTTTGAAAAAAATCATATGGTGGTTTAATAATATTTATAATCTCTTAATAATGGTACATTTTTTATTAAGTATTCATGAATGAAGACTTAAACTCCTTAAAGCGATTTAGTTTAAGTAAACCGCTCACTAAATGCACTTCTTCAAACGTAGTATTGAAAACTAATTAAATGGTACGAACTAGTAAATTAAACGGATTTAGAAGAATATTGCTACAACTAATAAATTCAAAAAACCCTGCCACTTTTCCAGAATGCGAAATTTCGACATTCATAAAAAAATATACACGTTCTCATGATCGCATACCCAATAATGGTGGTGATCAGAGGCTAGAACTGTGTCCACCTTAGTATTGGGACATTTTAGTAATTTCAAGCCAGTTCCTACCAGAACTTATTGGGACATCGTGGCAGATGGCAAACCTGACGATGTCTTAATGTCCAAACTAATAATATAAATCGTACATAAGTTACGATAAACTCATTGGTACGAGCCCTCCATATGGGGACTAACACGAGTCTCCTGGTTAGTACTCTATATCTACATCTCTATAACTATAAAAAAACATTTATTTATACCTTTTAGTTGTTATTCTGTTTTATTATTAAATATTAAATAAATAAATAACCTTAAACCTGTAGTGGCTCCAGGCAAACTTTACGTTAGTGGGAGACACAAGTGTGAAGTATTTAGTAGTACTTTCATTAAGTAGTGGTGCATTCAAATCTATTTTATTACATCACTAAGTCTTAATTTACAAATACAATCCATTTTGTGCTCATAGTTGGAATATATGATATAAATAAGGAAAAATCAGTGTTTTTAAACTTATAAAAAAAACTTCCTTGATTTTATCAAAATTTATGACACAGATATTTTTTGCTTGTACTGTTTTTGTTACAGATGAAACAATATTTAAGTTTCTCCTTTACTCCAGGGAAATATAAAACAAAGACACCACAGCGCAAGCTACCACAAAATGAAAACAAAGTTCTTTAAGCAATCAAGTTTCTTCGCCATGACATCAAAAAGTTAGGATTCGCCGCAATTTTCTTTTCTAGACAAAAGGTATTTAGTGCTCTACGCGGATGCTGGATTTACTAACTCTGAATGCTTACTATTAATGCCCGTCGGCGTTTCCGATAAACAAGATTCGGCATTAACATCTGGTGAATAGCTATCTATTGGAGGCTACACTTTTTTATTATTACTTTTCAGTCGAGTTTTGCGACGGGACGAGATGAGGTCGTACATTATTTTAGGCCCGTAGGAAATAGACCTACAAAATAACTTTTGATTATTTAATTAAATGGTCAATAACGTCCTTTTTAGACTTGTCCAAAGATTTACTACATAATCGTAATTATGAGGAGGTTCTCATAAGACACCATCTCCGAGACATACACTGGCTTTACGTATTTTTTTACTTTGATAAATATTTTAGTTTCGGGTATTTTCAGGTTTTATGGTTGTCTCATAACTCTGATCTCGATCTTAGTGTTGAAAAGGCTTTAAGCGTTTATGTAAAATAAATAATAATGCTTTATATTTTTCACTTCTAGGAAGATGTAGGAACTTTAACTATTGACAGATCGCAGACCCACATATAACATCAAAATCGAGAGCAAGGAGTCGCGTGTCGGCAAACGCATTGTGTATTAGGACAATCTGACAGTGTGTAGATAATTACATTGATGTATCTTGGAGATATCTTCAGTGGCGGTCAGTAGTTACTACGGAAACATTAACATTAAATGATAATGAACAAAAGCTTGTGCAAGTTCCGAAGAAGGATGGCAAACATTTTATTTCATCTGACTTTGGTACGTCATTTTCTTCTTCCTGATGATCTAACTATATAAATCTCTCATTTGTTATCATAAAATAACCAATGCAATCGTTTTTCTGGTGTCCTTTGTAATATAGGTAAATTGATTTGGCTTTATGTTGTTAAAGAATTTCGCCCTATTTGTTTAATAGTTTGATAAATACTTGCGTCGATTTAAATACTAACATTAAAGTAACGAGTGTATTCCGAGGTGGGTAAGTCGAAAGTAGATTTAGGAAGGTGGCGCGACCAAATGCTACAGGCTGAATATGCGAACCCATTAAGTGCGTGCTCGAGTGGTCCGGGATCCCTTAGGTCGCGGGCTTAATGACGAGTCTCGAATTTAAATAGCCTGCTTTATTTTCAATCGTCTATCTCATATATCTCACGTAAAATTCGTTTACGACAATTCACGTACATTTTTTTGTTTGATGTAGCACAGACGTGTAGTATCTCATGTTCGAAAAAAATCCTTGTATTTTTCCCTGATTTTTATATGTAATAAAGAGAATGTGGATTTTTGTAAATACGTGTGGGGTAATCTCTGAAACTACTGAACTAATTTTCAATATTCATTTACTGTTTGAAAGCTAAATAAAGTACGATCTGTAAGAAAATTCGATATTTTGGTCTAATTATCGTTATAGAATTAGGGGCTTGATTGGCTGCGTTGCAAGCGGTAAGTACCGAACGAGAGAAAAGATGCCAGATCGAGCAAGACAAACTATCGCTCTCGCATTTTTTCCAATTTTTTATTATTAACACTTTCTTCTGAATTCGACAGATTTTGTTAGCTCATAAAATATTATTGTTTCGCTAGAATTACAATATTTAAATAAATAAAATTTACTAATAAATTATACTTTAAATAAAATTTAAAATATAATTTTTACGTAGGAAGTTGATGGGAAAATAGGCTCCACCCCTATCTGGGAATTGTAGAAGGAAAATTAAATTATATCATAAATTTTTTTACCGTCTCAATGGTTGGCATTCCGTCACAGTGCGATTCTCTCGGAATTTTCTGCCACCCACTTCATCATTATGGGATCAGCTGTCGCCAGCGGTATTTCCGAACAGTTACGACTTAGGGGCCCTCAAGAAAAGAGCCTATTCCTGCCTTAAATGCCGTCAGTGCATCTGTAGCTCCTCTGGTGTTGCGCATGTTTGTTTAGGGTGCAGCATTGATGTTGTTGGAATACCTACGGAGTTTCTTTGGCTGGTTTGTCTCCGTCAGAGGCACCTCATTACGAATCAGTAGCAGGTTATAAAAAATAACAATAACAAGATTGGATATTTGACAAACGAAATTCTATTTCTAACGTTGATGAATAAATAATATTTATTAATTTAGTTCTTGTCTGGTATAAAGACATTGTTTAAGTGGTAAAGATATTTTTTTAAATTAAGTGCGATTAAAGGTATTCTGTTGCGGGATGTCGGTGGATGCAGGTGGCTCAGGACCAAGCTTTGTGGCAATCTTTGGAGGAGGCCTATGTTCAGCAGTAGACTTGTGATAGGCTGAAATGATGATGATGATGATGATGAAAGGAATTCTTTTTCGATAAAATTGTCCCGCCGCCCGTCCCGTTATGACTTCCGAAGAGGTGCTACAATGGTTTTTATCCCATGACTATGATAAAACTTCAATAATAACGAACAAATATTCGTTTTTCAGAACAACTGAAAAATTTACTCACAGAGTACAAATCCTTTTGATAAAACAGTTGAAATATAACTCATAATAAAGTATATACAGATACTGCTTGAGTTTTCTTTGTAATTTGTCGAGAGATATACATTACCAATCTATAATAATATGTAAAAAATGTAATTTACTAAATTATTAAATAAAGTACATATATTTAAGTAATTTAAAACATTTCAAATAGATTTTTTTTATCATAAACATATGACTCTTTGTATCAAATCAATGACTTGAACAATCCATCGCTTATATTGCTAATTGGATTGAAACTGTTGTAGTTTGAGAACACAGATCTATACACGTTCAATAGTCTCGAATGGGCTTGGAATTCGTAGTATCAATTTGTGCAAGCAGATGTTTCATTAAACGGTATTCCCTGTGATAAATTCCGAGCCTTTCCAAGGCTGCGAATGTACTTTTTTAGTTCATATTATGGTATATGTTTATAGAGGTTGTGAGATAAAAGTGATCACGAAAGCATTAAAATTAAGCGAGCAAATATTTTTTCAAACGCATTTATTTTATGATGCATTATTATTTTAAATACAGTATATTTAGTAGTTTTTTATTTTTAGTTTGCAGCCAGAAAGTAAAGATATGAGAAACTACAATCCAATTTCTTTGTTCTACCTCTTGTTCCCATTTTACAAATGCATTTATAAAAGAGACGCAATGGTAAAAACGAGAAGAATTACTTTCAAGTTTTTTGCTCAAGGATTTTTATGCATTTACAGACAATATTGAAGAACCAAGTGACTAGTTACTATCCGTGGATGGATCTTATTTTCAATTTATTTATGGTTAAGCTCTAGAAGTATCTTAAGCCGAGCATTATTTAGTGATATGTTTTCAAATTAGTTTAAATAATAAGTACGTATCTCGTATTATACGGGTATTTGGGAGATGGGAAGGAGGATGGGGAGGGGAGTGGGCCTCCGGTCTTTAGATTAGGGTTTAGTTTATAAATAGATTAGGTATGTAAGGGAGAATGTCCCATCTCTTTATCCAAATGCCAACCTCACCAGAATGTGGGCGTACCCTGCTAGTAAACAAACGAAGCCATGGCGACCGAATGATGGCGGAATATGCATACGAATTTATCGAACCAAAAAAAAAGCGTGCTGGCGCTGCGTTCATGAACCCGTTTTCCCTGCTTGGTGAGTATGGGCCAAATATTCAAGAAGTATATAACTCCTTGCTGGTGCTATCTTGGAGAGGCCTATGTTCAGCAGTGTACTAAAATAGGCTGATATAGTAAATGGATTATATACCAAAAATTATAATGAAAACAGTCACAAATAAGAAACTGGTTAAACAGCGGTTGCACTCCCTCGCACTAAAAGTGCACTTCCCCAACATCCGAGGCCTTGAGACTGAAAAACCACATCTGCTGTTCCTCACGGAGACGCAAATCAGATGTCCAGCTGATGAAGCATACTTGCACTACCCAGTTTACACCCTGCAACACAATTTCAAATCTCGCGCTGGCACCTGCGTGTATGCTCGCGATGACATCTGCTGTCGACGTCTCCGTAACCTATAGGATTCCAGTTTCTCCGTATTGTAGGTTGGAGCAGAACACTGGCTTGGAGCAGATACTCTATGCCAGTGTTTATCGGTCGCATACCGACAACATGGAGACAACCAGGTTCTTTCAGTATCTAACTGACTCGGCAGAAAAAGCTCAGCTCAGGTACCCGTCATCGCAACTAGTTGTTCTCGGGGACTTCAACGCCCACCACCAGGAGTGGCTGTACCCATATCAGAACACTGACCATGCCGGATGTCCCGAAACTGAAAAGAACCTTCAATAGTGCTGCCAAGTCCTGGAAACGTGCCCTCCGCAAGGCCCGCTTCGACCATATTGGCCGTATTGGAGCCAGACTAGCGTCTTACCCATCCCGGAGTACTGCTTTCTGGTCTCTTGTCAAATCGGACGAAGCCAATTTCTGCTGGTCTTCTTTACCGCCATTGCAGAAGTCGGATGGCTCATTAGCACCGCCAAAGAGAAAGCAGACATGTTTGCCTCTCTATTTGCGAAGAATTCACAACTAGATGCTGCTGATAACTGCCCACCTTTGCTACCTCGTTGTGACTCTGCAATGCCAGAGGTACACATTCGGCAAAAAGAGGTACTCAAAATACTCAGCACTCTAGATGTGTATAAGGCTAGTGGGCCTGACGGCATTCCTACCATTGTGTTGCGGTCATGTGCGCCTGAGTTGTCTGAAGGCTGGTCAAGTTCCGAAATCTTGGAAGATTGCCAATGTCCAACCTGTACCTAAGAAAGGAAGTCGTGCCGACCCTGCCAACTATCGTCCTTTAGCAATCACCTCCATACTTTGTAAGATTATGGAGCGTGTTTTAAACAACCGTCTCCTTGCATACCTGGAAGACAACGACTCAGTGACCGTCAATTTGGGTTTCGTCGAGGCCGATCTACTGGGGATCTTCTTGTGTATGCTATTCATCTCTGGAGCGAAGCCATTGAGAGACATGGTGAAGCTCTTGCTGTGTTTCTTGATATCTCTAAGGCTTTCAACAGGGTCTGGCCCGCAAGTCTCATTGGCAAGCTTCCGGCATACGGTATTGCTCCCAGGCTTTGCACCTGGATCGAAGTTTTCCTGAGGAACAGTTCGATTCGGGTTGTCGTTAATGGCGCCTCGTCCGATCTCCGTGATATTAATGTTGGTGTCTCTCAGGGGTCTGAGCTCTCCGTGACTCTTTTTTTTTGCTGCACATCAACAACCTGCTGGTAACACCCGGTATCTTTGGGTATGCAGATGACAGCACAGTCTCGGCGAGATACTTGTCCGATGCGAAGTCTTGGTCAAAAATCAAGTCTTTCAGGGAGTCGATGATCGAGGGGGTGAACTCGACTTAGGAGGCTGTTTCCCAATGGGGTGATGCCAATTTGGTCGAGTCTAAAACACAGGCTTGCCTTTTTTGGCGAAACGGAGTCCATTCCAACTGACTTCAAGTTTCCGGAATGTTCCTGTTCCGATTAATGACCGTCTTGAGCTCTTAGGTCTAGATCTCTCTTCTAATCTAAATTTCGGTCGCTACATCGAGTCCATAGTAAACACTGCTGCCAAAAAACTTAGTATCCTCTCCGGGGTGAGACGGTACTTCACATCGAAGCAGCTCTTAAATCTATACAAAGCTCAAGTACACTCTTGCATGGAATACTGGGATGGTTCTGCAAAATATCAGCTGGATGCTCTGGACTCGATGGAGCGCCGAGCGAAGAGGATCATAGGCAGTGACTCACTCGTAGAGGCAAATCTTCTAAGCCTCGAACACGGTAGAGGAGTGGCCTGCCTCTCGGTTTTGTATCGGATACATTTCGGAGAGTGTGCGGAGGTTTTGCATAACCTGATACCCCCTTCCCCTTTCCATCTCCGAACGACTAGGCGCGGCGAGCAGGTTCACCCATATGTTGTAGACATTCCTCCATTACGCACAAAGCGGTTTGCCTCTTCTTTCATTATGCGGACGGCTAAGGAGTGGAACTCTCTGCCGAGGTCAGTTTTTCCGGAACTCTATAATCTGGAGATCTTTAAGGCCAAAGTGAACATACACCTTCTAGGTAAAACACCCTAGGCCTCATCTTCGCCTTCCATCAAGCGAGATTAAGGTCAAGCGTAAGCCTATTTTTTATAAAAAAAAAATGCGGCAAAAAAAACACCTTTTTTGCCTATGGGTGCTGTAATAAACTTTGATGATCTCATGGCGGCCGACAGGAGGGGGATAACTCATATGAAAAATATCTGCCCGAAAATACAAAGACCGTTGACTGACAGTCGTGTCTAAGGTGCGAGTTGCCAACCAGCTTGCCAAGCGTGGCCAATACTACCATGGGTCGAGGCCTATAGCAATGTGCTAACAGGCTGGTGAATAAGAAACTGAGTATTGGTGACAACAAAAATCTTGGGCTTAGGAGTTAATTAGACGACTATACTTTGTCTACAGGTCTCCGAAAACTGTTTTTGCAAAGCTCTTTTAAACTTTTCAAAAACTCGCAAAAAAATATGTCGATTACTTTTAAGATAATGAGTTCACTTCGGCAACTCATTATCTGACGTAAATAATTAACCGACTGACTCGACAAAAGCCGAACCACCAAAAACTTAGAGGCATCCGAAATCTTTAACAAACAAAACCTTCTTGGGTCCTTAGTATTATTAAATTACATCAACCATTATAATGTTGTAGGTAGGTTAGTGAATCTAACTGTTGCTTATTTAATAAATTTTATAATCATTTGGATAACCTTATAACTGAATAAATTTATATTTAGTTATAAGGTTATTCAGCATTTACGAAAGGGTGGTGATATTTTAAATGCAAGCCTCTGAGGTGTTCGGAGCTTCGTTAGAAACAGGTTGTTGGACTTGTGAATTTCTGAACATTATTATTTTCAATACCTCGATCACGCTGATACATTCACGATTTATCATCGACCCGACGTCATGTTAAATTTTATATTTTAAAAATTTGGGGTTTAGAGCCGGGAAGGGTCCACCACGCTACTACAGTACGAGTTGGCGGACTTGCAGGTTTCCTCACGATGTTTTCCTTCACCGCCGAGCCCGTGATAAATTCAAACATGTAGAAAAGTGTAGCTATACATATATGTTAATAAACAGATATAAAGAAAGTAAAGGAAAAATTGGGGATTAATGGCGTGAAAATACGCATGTTCGGTGCCGATAGTAATGTCATGCCTTTGAAATTAAAGAATTAACTGTTCTTTGGGATTATGTAGCGAAGATTGTTATTAAAATGTCGTGTTATTTAAGACGAAATTACATGCGCAGATACCAAATGGACGAAATCCTTTTAGTGTACATTAACAGGCAAGCATAATTATTCGGTTGATGCTTGGTATTAGGTGGGCGCTCGCCTTCTTTGTTTGTACGTGTTCATTTGTGTTGTGACTATCAGCGCGGCCCAGGTGCTACGCAGAATTACTATTTCGCTACTTTTTTGTATAATCTTTAAAAAGTATAAAAAAGTAATAAAATGCGTTTGTCTTTTTTTTTATAGAAGGTGGGGGCAAACGAGCGTGCGGCTCACCTGATGGTAAGTGATCACCGACGCCCACGAACATCCACAACACCAGAGGAGCTACAGATGCGCTGCCGGCCTTTAAGGAAGGAATAAGCTCTTTTCTTGAAGGTCCCTAAGTCGTAACTGTTCGGAAATACTGCAAGCGACAGCTGATTCCACAAAATCGAAGTGCGTGGCAGAAAACTTCGATTAAAACGCACTGTGGTGGAATGCCAACCATCTAGGTGGTATCGATGGAACATCGAATTCTGTCGCGATGTACGATGGTGAAACTTAGCAGCTGGGATCAATCCGAACAGTTCCTCAGAACATTCCCCGTGGAAAATTTTGTAAAAAATGCAACGAGAAGCAACATCTCTTCGCAAGGCCAAAAGATCAAGCCGATCAGAGAGAGCTTGGTCGCCGACAATTCGAGCCGCTCGACGTTGGATGCGGTCAAATGGAAGGAGTTGGTACTGGGGTGCCCCTGCCCAGAGATGAGAACAGTATTCCATGTGGGGCCGAACTTGCGCCTTGTAAAGTTGCAAACGGTGGACCGGCATGAAATACTGTCCCGCTCTACAGAGCACACCAAGCTTTTTGGAGGCCAATTTGGCCTTTCCCTCCAAGTGACCACGGAACTGAACGTCGCTCGATATGTCAACGCCAAGGATTCTGATACTGGCTGAGGCAATAAGGGGAATGTTCTCAAAAGAGGAGAAACGACAAAGGGATTCTTTTAGCGGTGAACGCGCAAACCTGTGTCTTTTTGGGGTTGAATAGGACCAAATTACGTCGACCCCAATCCGAGACTTTGAATAACAAGGTCTCGACTTCAGACACAAGTTTGTTCCGGCACTCGTCGACGTGTTCCCAAGAAATATTCGCACGGCCTGTATATAGGGCATCACCCGTGCTGTCGTCTGCATAGCAATGAATGCTACTGATTTGTAGCATGTCGTTGATATGCAGAAGGAACAGAGTGGGAGATAGCACACAGCCTTGTGGAACACCAGCATTCACGGGTTTGGGGTCCGAGCATGCACCGTCGACAAAAACCTTGATGCTCCGATCCGTGAGGAAGCTGGAGACCCAGTTGCACAATCTCTCAGGAACCCCGTAAGATGAAAGCTTTGAAAGAAGCGCTTTATGCCAAACCCTATCAAATGCTTTCGCTACGTCCAGACTAACCGCCAAAGCCTCCCCCTTAGACTCAACTGCTTCTGCCCATCGGTGAGTCAGGTAAACTAGAAGATCACCAGCTAATCGTCCGCGACGGAAACCGTACTGTCGGTCACTGATCAGCTGGTGTTCCTCCAGGTACCTCAGGAGCTGGGTGTTGATGAGTGACTCCATTATTTTAGATAACAAGGGGGTGATGGCAATGGGCCTGTAGTTGGACGGAACAGAGCGGTCGCCTTTTTTGGCTATTGGATGCACAAATGCTGTCTTCCAAGATTCCGGGACGACGCCTGAAGAGTAGGAGTGCCGGAAAAGACGCGTGAGAACCGGTGCAAACTCAGGGGCACACATCCTCAGCACAATTGGAGGGATTCCGTCCGGCCCACTCGACTTATGAATGTCCAGGGAGCGGAGTGCCTTTCGCACTGAGCTCTGCAGAAACTGAATTTCCGGCATGGAGCACTTGTAGGTGGAAAGTTTCCCCGGTCATCAAGAGTCGAGTTGGATGCAAAAAGAGAGCCCAAGAGATCGGCTTTCTCTTTTGCAGTATGGGCCAGCGAATCATCCTCCTTGTGTAGAGATGGGAGAGATGGCTGACAGAAATTCCCTGGACAGCCTTGGCGAGAGACCAGAATGCGCGGGATCCCGATGGGAGGCGAACTAGTCTCGCGCCAATTCTGCCAATGTGCTTTAACTTTGCCGCAGCGATAACTCTTTGAAGGACCTGGAGGCAGAGTTGTACTCGTTTTAAGAGCACTGGTTTTGCATCCCGAGACGCCGATGTATCGGCCCAGGCCTGGTAGCACTTCCGCTTTCGGCGTGACGCTATTTTGCAGGTGCGACCAAACCAAGGCTGGGATTTACCTCCCACAGGCACTGCAGAGAACGGAATAAAAAGTTCCATTCCCTGAAGTACCACATCGGTGACAGAATCTGCAACGGCGTTGGGATCATCCAGCGAGAAGCAAACCTGAGCCAGAGGAAGCAAAGAAAGACCGCATTCCATCCCAATCTGCCGACCTGTAGTGCCACACACGGCGGAAGCCCGCAGATCGCGTTCGGGATCGGCGCGCGATAGGCACTACACTCCGGATCAGACAGTGGTCCGACGAGCCAAGAGGGGCATCGACTGAGACCAAATATCCGTCCGGGTGTGAGGTCAGCAAAAGGTCCAACAGGGAAGGTGTATGACCTTCCACGTCCGGGATCCGCGTCGGCGAGGTTACCAGTTGTGTCAGGCCATATGCTAATGCAAAGTCGTGAACAGATCTCCCCGCATGATCGGTTATGCGAGAACCGAGCCAATCGGTGTGGTGGGAATTAAAATCGCCGAGAATCACGATCTCTGCGGATGGGATCTGTTGTAGCACGGAATCTGTAGCCATTTGGATGTGGTCGATGAGTCGGTCAGTTACGGTATTACCGCTATGGGACCTGTAAAGGCACGCATAGACGCGCGGATGGTCGTCGCTGTCGATGCGCAGCCAAACGGTAGATAGGTCCAAACCTTCTAGACTACCGAGGCGTCGAGAACAGATATCATCTCTGACGTATACGCAAACTCCGGCACGGGGCACAAAGGAGTGTTCCAGTTTGTACCCCAGGTAATGGAGATAAGAGGTATCAGCCGGAGACGATATCTGAGTCTCTGTAAGAAAAAGCAAGGCTGGCTTCGCCGTTTCAAGATGGAAATGAACGGCGCTAAGGTTCGAGTGGAGTCCCCTGATATTGCAGAAATCCACGGCGAGCGCGGTAGGGGATGCCATAGTTTCCTTGCTGCGTTTGCCTCGAGTAGGAAAGAAAGAGAGCGGAATATTGCCCCCCCCCCAGAATACGCGGGACAGACTGAGCATCCACGATTAGGTAGCGTAGGAAAGCCTGAACGTGGATGCTCAGTGAGGGATTCTCCAGAACCGTAGATACTGGTATCCTCCTGGGGTAGCTCAAAATTATATAGCGCTACCATATTTGGGAAGGGGGGAGGGGGGAGAGGGCCTCCGGTTACCTCACTCACCGCACGAAACGCAGAAGCACAAGATGCCTCTACTTCACGCCGGTATTCTGCGAGGCCGTGGTACTTATCCGGACGAGCCGGCCCATTCCTGCGGCAGCAAAAGCCGCCGCTTGGCTCTACCACGTTAAAAAATTCTGTCTGTGTATTCGTCCAACTTCTAAGTGTATATCAATGTGGCAAATGATTTTTACGTTCAGTTACAACATTTCATAATGAAGGTTTAATAAAAATAATAATTTGTTTTACATGAAATTACAATTCACACAATTAATTGTTGACATATAAAATTACTCTAAATTACTATTAAATTTAAGCTTGTTTAAAACCTTTATGAATGTCAAAATCTATACCGATTCGCAAAACATGACCTTTTTAAAAAAAAATCGGTTTTTAAATGACATTTTACAATTAATAATAAAATCAAAATATATAATAAATATTTGTAGGACATAATAATCGTATAGAACAATTCGTGATGTCGGCAAGTTATACTCAAATAGAGCTTCAGCACACATTTCAGTTAAAACATGCTATCGAAATTTTATTTAACAATGCGAAATGGAAGTTTTAAATATATTCGATTTTAAATGTGAAATACCATGTGTCGAGTTTCGAATTATGAATAAGCGGAATTCACAATGAAAATTATAACAAAGCTTCCTCCACTGTTCATGTATGTTTACTAAATTAGTAAAGGTCAATTCAGACCATCTTTTTATTCGAAGTCTGCCTCATCTACTCGCCGTGCACCCTGCTAACTAACGGACGAGGCTGTAGGAGCCTACTGATGGCAGAAAATCCATCCAAATACGAGTGTGTCTAATTCATACGTGCTAAGTATGGACAAATCTTCCATACTTGGCATATCATGCCTTTTGTTCACGCTTTCATGGGAAGCCCTATGCCCACTGCTGATTTGTACAGACTAATGAAGATGTGTAAAAATAAATAATTTTACATTCTATACTAGACATGTTGATTTTGTATTTAGCATTAAAAATCGCAACTTATTTTCAAAGCTGGAGGAGAAGGTCGCGACTCGCTGCGTTATAACTCCCATAGAGGCCAAACGTAGTTATCGAAAGCTCTTCTTATCCGTTTGGATGATAGACGTAAGTGCTTGAAAAAATATACCATCGTTTAATTTTCATCATTTCAGCCTGTATGAGTCTGCCTCCTAAGAACCTTTCTTCGCCAACGGTTGTCAGTTCTGTGAGATGTGTGGCCGGCTATGTCGGTTACCCTGGTTCAGCTGCGGATATCGTCGTTGCACATTCTATCACACAGAGAAACACCGAACATAGTCCTTTTATAACACACTTAGCAACTTCAAGCTTTCTGATGTCCAAGCAATTAAAATAAAAGGGATGTACATATTATTTTGCTTGTTTGGAAAACTATTGATTACGCCTATGCTTAAATCAGGTGACGTACGTCAATAGTACCTATATTCAAATGTTGAATTTAATTTCGCGGGAAAATATATGTAATAGGAAATTGAAACGTAAGGAGGGAATTTAAATGCGTAACTCGCTATTAGATCCCGGTCCGCTCGAGCACGAACTTTATGGGACCACATAATCAACCGGTTAGCGTGACATTGCACCGATTTTCTGAGTGTTAAACGCTATATGTCAACGCTTTTATCCTGCAAAATAATAATTACCTGGGTATAAAGTCTACCAGTAATTGTACATGTTCATAGTCGTTCATATGTTATAATTTCTTACATATTAATATGACACAGAGATACTTCATCATCATCATCATCATTTCAGCCTATTAGAAGTCCACTGCTGAGATACTTGCTTACCATTTATTTCCTGTGTTTTATTTATTACGTTTACGTGTTAAACGAACCTGCTTCGAATTTTATTATTATAACAGGGATCAAAGACCGAGCACTTTTTGTTTCGTCCATTAAATTGAGTGAAGCGTACTTAAATTTATTTTACCAACGGTTACCTCGTAAGAATTCATGTTCTCAAAGCTATTTAAAGCTTATCAATAGATGCGTACGGTTTTAGGCGATTGTAAACATTTTTCTGACGACAGGGATATTTATCTATAGGGCATAATATTAATTACTATTTAGTTCATAAAGAATATTGAGAGATATTTTGATTTTAGAATTAAATATTGAATATCCAAATGTTTTACTCGTAGGTATTTTTACTTCCCACGTCTGATTGGACGGCAACAAAATTGTTACGATATCTATTAGCGTTATTCATTATAGCATATTGTGTATCTGCAATTACATTTGAAACTATATAGTTTATTTTAAAACCCTTGAGCTAGTTTTATTTTATTTAATTGACATTTGAGATATGAATAAATGTAGGTAACAGTATAATTATTAAAAAAGAGTAATTGTTTTCTATTACCCGTTAGCTGTATTTACCTTTAGAGCAATCCTTTTACAAATATTACAATAAATAACGATTAAAACTTATTTTTTTTTAGCTTAGAAGTAATTTTACTGGTTACATTTTCTTTCGAATCGTGTTCAACTAGTCTGAAAACCGTTAGTTAATGTCAACTAGAGAAGTTCAAATGCATTTTGTTAATAGCGTAGGCGTGTTGCCAGAATCGTTAGAGTACAATGCCATTAGTATAGGCATTGCAGAAACTTAAAACTTCAGACGAAGTAAATCTTTGGTTAGATTATGTTTTTCCACATTCTTGTGGCTTTCTTTTAAAAATAATGAATGGGCTTTAATCGTGCCTTTGTTATATTAATATCTACTAATATACATATATTACTAAGCATATAAGACTAATGCTACTAAGTTTTGCCTTAAATACTTTTAATAAAAATACAGTTACAAATGTTACTGAAACCTTTAGGTTTGTTTCTGAAATATAGTTATGACTGTGGCCGAGTTCGTTGATAAATTATTAGACATTTTGTGTTAAAGTTACTTTTCTATAAATACATTATGAATAACTGTTTAATAATAACACTAAGTTTTAAAAGTCGTTGAAGCTGTCGAAAACGCTCATATGTATAGCAGCACGTATGTATAAAAAGGTTATGAATTTTAATAAATGTTATTAAGGGCCTTGCAGATAATGTGTTAACGCTGACTACTACCGTCTTTTGTTTTTGAATCTCGTTTAAAATGTATTGCTTGAGATGGCACTTCATTCCGTACTTATTTACAATAAATGTGATGTTTCGTAATAAAGTTCCCACCGCCCAGATCGTTCCACACAAGCTAGTCCGCCCAAATTAAGGGCTCTCTTTTGATATCAAATATATAACGTCAGAAATTGAAAATGACACAATCTCAAGAATGTACTTATTGACAGATACGTTCATATGTTCGGGAATATGTACTGCATATAAATAAGAGTTTGTGATTATAATTTAATAAATACAAAATACGTTAGAGAACAGAAGAGCTAAATCTATTACCACTGGAGAGAGAGAGACTGTCACGAAGTATTATTAACAACAAGTATCACCCGTACATTATAATAACGATGTTTTACTCACTGAATTTCGACCACACTAACAAATTACGGTTAGTAACCAGCACGCAAATACAAAGGCTCTGACTTGCTTTCTCCTTACTAAATACGATGTTACGCATACTGTGTCCAGATACAGGTAATTAAATTTGCTATTGAATGACGTGCGAGAGTGTATACATTTAGATAAAGGCGCAGGGATGCCTGTTATCCGTGTACCAGAGATATGGCAGAGATTACTGATTTCCATTTAGCACGACTCAGAGTAGCCAAACAAACTTCGCCAACCTATTTATTGCCTCTCTGGAAGACAGAACTTGACGAATGGCTACATAAGGGAAGAAAATGGGTGACAGATTCAATAGTAAAACGGCTTACATGTTTAATTACTAGTACGTACACAAATCTATGAAGGTTTCCTCATACTATAAGCCAAAATTTGTAAATATACATAGGTTACAAAATAAATAAATAAAAAATCATTACAATTATATGAGTCATTGCTATCAAGAAGAATTTGTTAAAAAAGTTTAAAGTTTTATTTCGATTTGTTCATACGTTTATCTGTTTGTATAGCCCACAGATGGAGGTTGTTTTACAGAAATAGATTCGACGAAACACTGAAAAATAAGGAATAAAATAAGGATAAGGTTTTGGTAAAAAATTCAAATCTCTATATTTGTCTTAGAATTTTCATATTGTAATTTGTAGCAGAAGAAATATATAAATATATTAGCCTACGTACACTGCTGGACATAAATCTTTCAAAACAAGCATCAACAAAATTCAGTATGCCTTATATGGAAGATTTTCTCATATTCATAAGTATGATTCTAATAGTAGTAATGCTGCTTATCATCGCTATTCTGCAAGGTTAGTTGCAGAATAGCGATGATAAGCAGCACAATTCTTCTATATTTGTTATTCCATTTACAAAAATAAAGTATATTTTTTTCCACAAAATGTAATTAAATTAAATTTCTGCGTCCCTTTCGTTTCTGTTATAAAAATGCTTCTAATGCCCGCCCTACTTCTCTTTTTGTGGTTCTCATGACAGGTTCGCAACCCTCTGCGGCGACCATTTATAACGAGGTTAAATCGCGACACGGGATTAGTTTTATTATGTGTCAGTCTGCATGGTTTTATATGGTTTTTGACTGAGCCGTCACGAGAGAGAAATTAATCGAGGGATGACGAATAATATGCTGTTAGTCTGATTTTTTTTCGAACTAATAAGATATTTGTAAAAATGATATTAGATGATGGAATGGCTGTAAGCAGCACTGCCATCGAATAACAACTGATCAATTTTATTACTTCTACTTTCAAGAGAAAGAAGAGGCTCTTCTTTCTCTTTGACCACAGTAGGTTTTCACTATTGACACTTTTTAATATTTGGTACATTTTCTATGAAACTTTAGACGAGGGAGCCGATGTAACTGAAGTAAGTTAGTTTTCGAACTAAGAAATTAAAATGAAAATGTTAATAATGAACTTAAAACTTTATAATCTCGAACTCAGTGTTGAAACAAAAAAAGTTGTTGATATTATTATAGGCCATAATTTTAAAGACGTATTCGCCATAAAAGAAATTCGGTCCTAAAAATTTCTTGCAGGTTTCGTACATATTTAGGTGTACTCTGTAATGCCCCTGTAAACAAGTTTTTTAATAAATAATTATTAATGAGAAACTTTTCAGCTAGTAGGACTACTATGCAGAAATCCGTCTAGGCAGGTATCTTCGCAATGCTAGCTATTCTGTCGCCTATGAATATACTATAACTATACGTAGTTTTGCTGTGTGACGTTTAGAAAGAGCACATAAGGCAGTGAATTTGATGGGCATATTATGAGATTAAATAATTGTTGTCTAATGGTGATAAACGAAGTTCGGGCTGTCACAGCAGCTGTTAGGGCTAGTCTTGATATTAGTTAGTCTAGTATAGAATTGTTGGTATTGTTGTTATATAAGTCGGCTTGGTCCTACAGTGGCTAAGCGGTTGGCCATCGCGCAGAGGGTCGCAGGTTGATTTTCGCACATGACAATTATTTGTATTGAATACAAATAGTTATTCTGGGGCTGGGTGTTTTACATGTGCAATTAAAATATACAAAGAAAATTAAATTGACACCGAATAAATGCATACAGTAGGGGTATGTTCTTTTCACGAAAATAATATAATTGAGTTTTTTTTCACACGCTGCTTGCGTACGAGTACATATATTCACTTACATATTATTGAATTCTTAGTCATGATAGGCATGATATCCAAGTTTTGCAAATTTATGATCGATTTGTATCGTTTACACAAAAAGAGCGATAGGCTCACCACCTGTAACGTTATCCCAAGTAAGATCTGGTTGAAATGACTAAAATGAATGTCCAGACCTTTGACCAGCGAAGGTTATATTTTTTTCATAAAAGCCTTTGCTAAATTTCAGGGATTTTCCTTAATCGCCATGCTTGGAAAGTGGGCTGACGATTGAAGTATCTGATGTTTCGCAGGCGCGTATGATGACGACTAGACACGGTGTTTATGGTTTAATATTTATGATATAGTTATTCTGTCATCAGCTATCTGCTGAGCTGGATTTTACAGAAATTACTAGAGGAGATAGGGTGGAGAACATGTGACTAAGTATGATTATTGATATTTAGTTGTAATATTACCTTAGTGATCTTGCAGTTATTCGTTAAATTAAGAGCCTTTATTAGTATTGGCCCTAAAACGAAGTGTTGACACGGGCTGTTTATATAATAGTTCCATAATTTTTTCATTGTATTATTCGTCCTTTGTACAGAGCCGGCCATTACTTTACCCTGTGAAAAAATTATATTACATCAAAGATGCACCGGGTTTTATAAAATACGTTAAAAACTTTTAATAAGGTATCAGGTTTATAAGGTTTAATTTACCTTCGTTATCGGGCAGTCCTTCGGGAAGTTCAATGTTATGTGTAGGTCGGACATATTTTTTTTATTTTCTACGAGTAAATTGCCGCAATCTGCCCTTTTGACCCCTTTGCAGGTTTCAAATTTTATCCAGTGAACTTTGTAGGGTCCCTAGGTTAAAGATTACATTTCTATGTCTTACTACTACTTACTAACAACAAAGGGTGAACTAATTATATTAAATAAAAATATATTTGACAATACCCATATCAGCTAAATTAAAACACTGATCGAAACAATTCTTATTTGTTTTATGATTACTTACATAATTGTTCATGTCCGTCAGTTTAAATCCTTTAAAATATAATAAGAGTATTATAGAAAAAAATACTAAGCCTTTTTTCATTATATTCTTAATATATATTCCTAATTAATGATGCGATGTTGAAATACTAAGAGAATTTTCACTGACTATCGAGCGATATTATTTATATTTGAAATACTAACATAATATTGTGATTTTATCTACTATGTAACCACTTTGTTGTTTTGAAATTATTTCCGCCTATCATTACTTTACAGAATTGTATTTCAATGACAAGCAGAGTAAAAATGTCGAATGCAATTTGTCGCAACGTTTTATCTTAATTTAAATCAACAAATTTTTTTATATTTTGTTCGTATTGTGAATGCTTCGTTTTTATACAACAGTTATTTCAAATTCAGTATAACACTAATTTTATCTCGGTTCACATAATGTGCTGTAAATAGTAAGTTTTATAAAATTTCATATATGAACGTGTGGAAGCGTTTGTTGAGTGTATTCCCTCTTCGACGATATCGTTTGCGAGCCCGGCAATCATTAGTTCATTTTATTTTAGCAATCTCGTTTCCGCTGCGAGTTTCGTGTAAAGCTTAATGGGATTTTCCATTATGTGACAGGAATGCGTCTAACAATTCTAAAAATACATTCATAATATATTTTTGCGAGTAACTTTAAATATGTTTATTTATATTTCTTTTATTGTTATCAAAGACAAATCACTTCGATTTTAGTTTGGTGAGCTTTTAGGCTAGTTTCTATTTGGACATATATTACCTGTTTTAAGAAAACCAATACTGTATTATTACATTCAATGTCTTATCAAAGTCGTTCTATTTAATTCTAATGTATTATCATTAAATAGTATAAAAGGAAGTATCTAGTGTATTTTCGATTGCATTCGGTCGAGTGGCGCGGTCGGGTGTATCTGAATTCGCCCGCAGACCCTCGACCTATCTGCTTGCCGGCTTATGTGGCGATCACTGGCTTAGTCGAAATTGCAATTAAACGAACTTGCACTCCTTCCTCTTCGAAATTTTATTTAAACTTAACAGAAATCGAAATTAAATTTTTACATTTTGATCTATTTATATCGAGTTATGTGGCTCTTAGATTTCTGGCACGTCTTTGAAATATTCCATTCGTATTATATAGATATTAGTCGATAGGTAACTACTCAATCTTTTGATATTGCGAGAGAGACAAAGTTATGTCCTATCGTAAATCTGTGAAGACTGAATGAATGAGTTAGTTTGCCTTTATATTTAATCATCGGAACTTAAAATAAGATACCCTTTCAGGATGGAGCGATAATAAATCCTGTTGTTTACTGTCCTTAACTTAATTTGGCGCCTTGCATATTGTGTAGTTGCGAGCCGTAACAGATATATGCAAGAAATAATAGCATGCCCCTCGTCGCACCGTAGACCGCTGTCTATTTAGAATAAAGGCCCTCTTCATATTTCTTACCTCAACTACTTCATGTAAATATGCAATACACTACATAGTGCGATACGTATATAGTAGTTAATAGTTCTGATGGGCACTCGTTTTAATAAGGCAGCTATAGCTTATAACTTAAACTTTAAAATATGTGATTCTTATCGTATAATTGTAAACATCCTCTTATTTAGTTTTCCAAAAGACTTAAGCTATACTTCCTTCCTTATTTGACTTTGGCAACACATACTTATGATACACTAGTGATCTTCTTATGTGTTCACTGTTCTTCATATGTGATTTTGCAGCTTATAATTCAAATTTAGAATGTTGACATTTTGTAGAAAAATAAAATAAGTATGTAAAACATATAGCATAATAATATTTTTCTATTTTTGAGATATTACAATTTGTACCATTAATCTAATTTTTCCAAATTATATTATGGTCAAATTCCGTACTGAGAAACCGTTTTTACCCAGGTAGCAGATATATTTCAGCAGAAATATATAAATCGTCACTTTAATGTGCGATGGTGTAAGTAATGTATAAATGACTTAAATAAATTAGCATCTTTTTTCCCTATTTTATTAAATAAAATGACAACACCTTTACGTTTGTAAATTTGAATTGTAGAGAAAATATGAAAAAGTGCTAGCTTTTGCTTGCACTTTCTTTCAGAGGGCGTATGTTCCACTGTCGTACGTAAATAGGCTGCTGATGGAAGGTTATACATGATAATATGACAGAGCTTTATTTGGATATTAAATATGTTTAGTTCTGGTAAAAACCGATAAGCGTTTCATACTTATCATGCTGGGTAAACGGATGTTGGTTCTATTACTATTACGTTAATGTGGTATTTCTACTGCTCAAGTAACCTGCTGTATATAAATTTATGCTAATTAAATGAAACATTACCTCCTTTCATACGTGAATGATTTTATTTAAAGCCTGTTTATGTAAACATTATTTGAACCATTACTCATCTTTCAACTATAGCAACACTGCGGTCTAAATTACGTCGTCCGCAATAAGAGAGGATCTGATCGGAAACCCAAGTCAAGTGAGACGGGTTGAATGGGGCGGTTACCGCCGCAATAGACAAGTTGCTTCCCCCTCGCTAACTTTTACGTCGGGCTCGACGCTGTCATATTCCTACCTATTGAAACTTGATCGCCGGTCGCCTGCAGATTGAACTTTCTCTATGTAGCGGAGTTACGAGTAGGTAGTTTTAGGGGCGAAATAGATATTTTTTTGGACAATCTTATCTTACAGGTTCTTGTCAAACTTTTCTGTTCAAATATCTATGATACTAGTATTTAACCGCGATGCTGCGTGGCCAGAATATTTGTCTAATGATTCATCAGTGATTTTGGAATGTGACTGATTTATGATTAATTATCCCACTTAAGCTAGTATAACAAAAAAGAAGTATAGCAGTGAATCAGAAATACTTTTATGATATAGCAATATTTCTTAGTCTACGTATAGTCACAAATACACACATGTACTTCACGTCCGCTCACAGATAGACATACACACAAATTAACAATAAGGTAGACACTATGTTACTCATATGGCTTTGCCAATTATTTATGTAAGTATTATCGTTCAAAAACAAATAATCTTTCATTACCGTATGTTTAAGAGTATGTATGTTTAATTATATGTCATTTGTAACTATGAAGGACATGGAATGTTAGATGCAATACTTTTCAAATAAAAAATAAAAAAAAAACTCATGCTGATCATCATCGGTATGGCATTCTGTTAACATGGATATTCTACCTTCTTTCACAAATGGTTAGTTTCGATCCAAGGGATAAAATGCTATGGCAGGATAAGAATTATGTATACGTTATACCAAAGTAGTAGTGGTACTTACCTTACCTTTTAAGCGTAGTAGAGCCAAGCAGCGGCTTTAGCTGCTGCTCGAATGGGTCGGCTCGACCGGATTGATACCACGGCCTCGCAGAATACCGACGTGAAGTAGAGGTATCTTGTGCTTCTGCGTTTCGTTCGGTGAGTGAGGCCCACATCCCCTCCCTATTTCCCTCCTCTTCCCTCCCATCTCCCAAATATCCTTAAAGACCGGCAACGCACCTGCAGCATCTATGGTGTTGCAAATGTTTGTGGGCGACGGTAATCACTTACCATCAGGTGAACCGCTTGCTCGTTTGCCGTCGTTTCCATAAAAAAAAAAACCTAAACCTTAACAACCTGTAAATAGACATAGGTCTGCCCCATAAGAAGGATGTGCTATAATCGCCACGTTCACCACTACTTATTTGTGTACAGTAACTGGGATTGGCTACGGGGTGACAACCTGTCATGTTTGTTGCTACTGTTTCAGTCATGAATCATCTGGCTCCACATGTCAACGTCTCTGTCCGAATTCAGTTGGATTGCAGACGTTTGTGCATTTGTTTTAATTGTTAATCTCTTGTATACAATATTATAATGGAGACAGCCGTGTGCTATTAGTAGTTAAGTGGGTGTAAATGTGTCAGATTTTTTAAACAATGAAAAATATGCTCAAAGAAAAATCATTTTTACTACTATCTGTAACATCCTGCGAGGTTGCAATCAATTTCTAGTGCGGTTGTTATTCTATAATATTTATGAACTTCAATCTGGCTCCAAGCAACACTAAAGCACTTAAGAACGCTCGAAGTGTGATGAATGGGTGTGTCGCTAGTAGCGGCAACGGCACGGAACACTGCGCTGCCCTGCTCCCGCTCCCATGATTGATCGTATTTTGTGTTAGATCAAATTAGCGAAAGAATATTGTGATTCTGTTCGCTGTCAAAAGACTATATTTTGGTTTTAGTGAAACATCGATGCTTTAATAAGTGATCATTAAAAACTCACCGAGTCAATGTGATAATTAGTTTTTTTATTTAACCTACCATGAAGATACTTTATAAAAGGCTATAAAAAGTAAAAAATTCAATATTTACGCCATAAACACGTGTATTAAGTATGCTTTTGTCTTTTATGTAAGATGAAAGTGTATTATACTTAATCTATTGACGGCATAAATAATAAAATACGCCATTAAAGCAATGTTTTTCACAAATGGCTGCTTAACAGACCAAAATAGTGTGCCTACAACCTATCATAGCATTAAAGATTTTAAAGCATCTTTTACCTATAAATCACTTTCAGTATCAATTGTTGTTGGTTCATGTGTGTGAATTTGTGAGTGTAGTGTAGCTCCCTTCGCTCTAGAAATGTGCTCCACAGCATTAGACTGTGAGATTTGAGTTCGGCAGATCGTATACAGGTTGGATTTTCCGATCCCTTTCTGCCACCAGCGCCTCGTTCATTATTCAGCATGGTGCTTCACGTACCGGTACAGTTGAGCTTTAGAGAAAGCATGGTATATTCAGCTTGCACCCATAGCACTTTTGATTTACTTTTATCAATTTAATAGCATAACTATGTCAGTGCTTGATGACTTAGATTAAATGAATTATGTTTCCGAGCTATAACAATATAATATATATGACCTCGATTGGTCAACTTAATTCAGACGGTTCAGGCATTTCAGTGTTAGCCTCAGGAATGCCGGAATGGTTCCCATTCCCGCTAGAAGGTATGATTATAGATACTACGAAGTACGCGAAACTATATATATTAAGTATAGACGAACGTGCTTACGATTATATAATGTTATATGTTAATTGACACGTAAGCGACTTGCTGTAATTGAGAAGGATTACGTAGGGATTAGAGACAATGTATTGGAAATAATTGTTCACTGTAATGTTAATACATAGAGATACTAACAGTAGTATAATCGAGATATAAAGATCCATAAATAGTATATTATCTAGTTAAGAATAGAAATAATCAGGTACTAATTTGCTGAGGTACAAATTTGCTAAATTGACTTAGTCTTTATTTTATTTATTACTGTTCTAGTACATGATTATTGATTTTATTTCAATATCATGCATTTATGCGTCCTGAAACTAAACCCCATTAGTCAGTATAAAATATTTTTACAATGGCTTTTAAACTCTTCAAATATGAGTGGTATTAAAAAGTCTTACCATGGGTTTTATCCCTTGTACTGTTTTCTTAATTGAATTTATGGTACTTTGTCTATATTTTTTCAACACTTTTCTTACAATACGTTATTCTTTTGCAAACTGTGTAAATCTCGGTACGTGATAATGGAACGGAGATTAATCGAGGACCTATTGAAACTGGAGCGAACTTACAAATGGTGGGAACGGGCTCGTAGGCGTTTTGTAAGCGATCCGTCGCCTATCGGCAGTTGCAGCCCGTACTAAATTTACATAATTAATCTGTGTCGGACGGCAACAGCGGTGCGTTGACGCGTTTCCATTAATTAGCGACAACTTAGCAAGTCTGCGCCTACTTTCCGGACAATTAAACACCGTCCGCGAAATTACGTAAGAAAACTTCTTTGCGCGAGGAGATTCTAGAATGATTTTTCTAATTATAGTACTGATCAAAATTTACACGTGCCTTGATTTATTGATGAAGATAAGGTTTTTTTTTTAAATTGTAATAAACCAAGATATATAATACATCTTATAACCCTTTCTTGGTTATAAGTTGTTGACAAATGAAAAAAGAATTATCTTAATCTTTATGATATTTAATAGTGAATTTCGAATCCAAGAGTTTCATATGGTTTACGGATAACTTCAAGAAGTCTCTACATCGGATAAATTAGAACTACTGCACCTGACAAACCACAACTAACAACTACCACAACCACGTATCGGCGTTTATCGAAATAAAATGCATAGGTTTATATTTTGCTATTAATTAGATATGATTAGTTTAAACTATGTTCGACATGAAACAAGTTCGATAAATTTCCTATGTGTTTACGCTGTTTAGCGAGGAACTACATCTAATTTAATGAATTGAAAACAAGGCGTGGAGATTGTTACCGTAACCGATAACACAAACGGCCCTTCCTATCACGAATGTTCTTCAATTAAAACTGTTAAATTTTGTTTAATGTACATGCTACATTTCCTACTTCTGACTGCATTTTACGTACTAGTGCTGAGCTAAAACTGACCAAAATATACCATAAACACTGTAAACAATTTTAATTAGATTGTTGATCATTTGCCGTGTGGCGGCGTCGTACGAATATCTGCTGCCTTCTTTCTTCCCGTGGGTGTCGTTAGTAGTTTCATATATTATACACACCGATGACGGGCAACAGGTATTGCGATTGTCAATCCACGCCTGCCAAGCGAGACGATTATATCAAATCTTCCCGTTTGGAGAAGCCAATGCCCCACAGTGAACTAATCTTGCAGGTTTATTTTATTTTTACTCTAATACAATTTGGTACGCAAAAAATATATGGAAAAAATAGGAAACAAAAGATACCAGCGGAGTCTCTTTGGCCTGTTTCTTTTTCCTCCATCAGAGGTAGCTCGTCAAGAAACAGCGGTAATTTTTTTGGTCTAATAAAAAAAAACATTTATTATTATTAAAAGTAACCTGGGCTAGGACAGATAGTATTATAATACCTGAATAAATAGAAAGACGAAGATCGAAAAGAAAAAAAACTATATTTGAAACGATCAAGTAACTTTTATTGAACGTTTATCGTTTGATCACAGATCATGGTCTGTCCGGTCGATTCGGTGTCTGGACTTTGGAGACGGCAGTCAATCTTTGAACCATTATTATTTTGTTATCGGATCAAGCGAAGTTACGAAGTTCCTTTCTCGAATGGCTGCGATATCTCTCTGATGACACAAGTCACAGCATTACAATTGGCTCCGATTTTTACTTCTAATTGTGGCCTTAATTAATTTTACTTTTATATTTAGTTAAAGCAATAGGAAAAGTCAATAAAAGAAAAAAGTAGAGTAGCAGCGTGTAAATATCCCACTGCAAGAGTCTCTCAATATTTGTTCGGGTTTCGGAGCCGGGAAGAGTCCGCCACGCTACTGCAGTGGCGATTGATGACCGTCTTCCTACACCGTAAATTCAGCACTTAAAATTTCTCATAGGATTTAAAGTGAGTGCCCTGGCCACTAGACTGCCACGGCTCCAATTGCCTTAATTGGAATCGGTTAAGAAAAAATAGCAGCCGATACTTGGTGTTATAACCATCTGAAGTACGCAAATAACACAGACCGATGACGGGCAGCAACGTATACGGTGCGAGTGCTGCGATCTTCAACCCGCTTGCTGACCCTGGCCATTAATGTAAATATTTGCAGTAATCGATGTTCAATATAAAACCAGGATGGCCGTAAAACTTAAGATATCCGAAATATCAAATGTTACTTTCTGTAAGTTAGGCCTATAGAAATAAATCTTGTTAAGGAAATTTATTCTTCCTTCCAAATTCTTGTTAAGAATTAGTCATCATACGAAAGGCACGGGCCGGGAGTCGACGAAAAGTCTACGATATTTACGCAAGCCGTTTAATCGTCTATCTTGTACTTAATGGTAGGGCTTAGAAAACGAGGGACGAGGTAAGGTAGGGGGATTTCAAGGGTTGGCCTCATTGTAGCTTACAAGTCGCTCACCCGGTACTAGGAAAGGTCACCCTGGGAGCCCTGTCACACAATACAAGTAGTATTGTGTGACAGGGCTCATTACTTTAAGTTTACTTTCGTTAAATCACTTCTAATGTCATGGGGTAACAATAACCGTTTAATAGCTGTTGTTTTTATTGAAATGAGAAACAGTGACAGGGACATTTAATCCTATATTTTGTTTTTACTTAAGGTAAAATACATTATTTGTTACTATGGATTTTTTTTAGATAGTTAATGGGAACCGGCGTTACTATTTATTGCGAAAAGATAGAAATAAGTTTTATAACCTCACTACTGTTATTCGTTGTAGTCGTAACTTTATAAAATATACGACCATTGTCATACTTCCTTGTTGACGCTACACGAATCATTAAAAGCTGCAGTTTTAACTACGTGCTTTTTGTTACGTACAAATTGTATTTGTAAGGCATATGAAATGTGTTTATTCGAATTTCTTTTACAATGCAAAAATAAGAATATTGCGTCATTATTCAGGTTATTTGGTAACCTACCTAAGATAACAGTACTTCACCCTCTTGATTGTTGGAAACTACTGCGGTGTTAGATTGTTCATTATTTATATACTTCAATCTGTCTTTAAGATAAATAAATTATTATTATTCTTCTTTATTTATTTTATTTTACAGCCTGTTTAAGTTTACAGCTGCTTATAGGTTTATCCAAGAGTAAAAGTTCCTTTATCCGGCATGGGTTGAATGGAGGATTTGTCCACACTCCACTACCACTCTACAGGGCAGTATTGGCGGCATATTCGTATATTTCGCCATCAGTCGATCGCCAGAGCCATCGTAAGTCAGCGTGCACCGCGTTCAGGTGAAGTTGACCTTAGGAGAAAAGTACTTTATTATTATTAATTTACCTTTATATTATATTATTTGTATTTTTTATAAATTGAATGCATATCTACTGTGCATTAAGTCAATAAAGTTTTAATTTTTGCTTCGTCTAATCAGTTTATAAAGATCTTTAACCCCGAGCTATAACCAAATTGAATTTTCGCTGTAAACCAGAAGTTATGAGAGTGACGTACTTTATTTCCGCTGCAGCATGGACTAGTTAATTTTTTATTTTAGTTTTAAAATTTATAAATAACGGAAATAATGTTTCATGCAATTATGTTTATTTGATTATGAGTTACTTTAAAATTTAAATTTATAAAAGTGTTATCAACTCGAATAATGGATGAATGAATTCATCCAATAAGCGAATACGTGCGAATTCCTCTCATTCTTATTATTTTAATATCTAAAATATGTCTAGATTTATTCTTCTTTCTATTAGCTTTCATATCTCTGATACAATCCCGATGTTTTATCGAATTAAAAGTAATGATAGTAATGAATTTGTGGTACAACACTGCGCTTCTCACCCTGAAGTTTTTTGTTTAATTTTAGCTTATTAATTTCACTACTTTCAGTTCGAATGTAACCTACACAGTAATGCTCGCACACTATTAATTGACAGCTAAATGTTTGCTGTGATAGGTGATTTGGAATGCCCAAAGGTATACTGCATATTCTAAAATTATTACTTTAATCTGTACAGCCAGATTTGATGGAATTACGCACGCATTTCATAATTATTATGTAAATAGGATAAGCCGATGCGTCGGTTGATGGAATATGTCACCTTTGTAAAGTGCACATAACGAACGTTCGCATTACACGCAATGTGCGCTCGTCGCCTGTCACACATGGGACCGATCTAGAGTTATTATGCCTCTGTACAATATGACGCAAAGATAGCGCGATGCTAATGTACGTACGCGTATAATATTATACCGCAAAGTCTACACATATGACTTCATCTAATGACTGCAATAGCAGCAGTTATTAATATTAATTTTACAGGACTGACTTCAAAGAGGAGACTGTATTCATCTTTGTCCTGTTTGCAAAGCATTGTTCAGGAAATTATACCATGGTCGGCCGCAGATGATAGATTAGGTTCATTATTTAGCTTTACTACTTACTACTTATACATACATACGAAGCCTCTCTCGAATATAGTAAAGAAAGAAAATATAGTATAAAAAATGTTTTTTAAGTTTTTATATATATAGATAAATATATATAAAAACATACCTATATGTACTTATATAAAATTTTTAATTAATGTATTTAAACATTAATAGTATGTACTGTTAAAGAAGATGAGTACCTAATACATACTCTAATAATTTTAGTAAAATTAAATTCACAGAAAAAACCTATTATTCCCTTTAGATGCTTCACAAATATTCTGTTTGCGTTTAATAAAAGAAAGCAGTGGCTAAGCAAAAAGCGGTAGTGCACAAATAAGTAAAAATATTTCGCTTCATAAATATAAGGCTGCCATTTGAATAAATATCAAGACGAGTATAATTTTTCACAGCGCTGGTGATAATAATGACGCTATTTATCAAGGACTCGAAGGGGCGGGTAATTATTAACGTTATATTTCGGTGGTTTTCGTTTGTTCACTTTACATTTACGTGCGATATTTTTCGCTTAGACTTTGGCACAGTCGGTTATTCCGTATGGCTGCACGGGGATGGCCCCGTGTGATTTATAGTTGCGTTGAATATGCATGTCGAGATGAAAAATGATGACTAACGTGCGAGTGGTTACCGTGCGGACGAAATGTGAAACGTTGGCAAGCTGAGTCGGCCGCGCTGCCCTGCTCTGCGAGCCTCAGTTAGTGGACATTTTTATGAAGATAAACCAGGAATCACTTTGAACCCCAATTCCAATAATGTTACATTCGCATATGGCTTCAAATAATATTTAATTATTTCTTGTATTTCCGCGAATATTACACATAAACAGAAACTATTATTTACGGATTTTATCGCGTTTAATTAGATTATTTTAAATACCGCCGTTACTGGTGCATTACAGGAGTTACGGTCACGAGTGGACTGAGGTGTTTGACGTCCTTATGTCATAGTTAACCCGGCTACCATCAGCTTTATTATCATAAATTTTTGGTCCGATCTACGCAGAATGAGCTCACGGTATATCGAGGTCGTGCAGTGGTTGTCTTAGATGCTTAGTCTTAGATTAGACTTAAATAACATGAATAACTATGACATCAGGTCGTCAAACACCTCAGTCCCCCCGTAGTAACCAACGTCGGAATTTGTAAAAAAAACTTATTGAAGGCGACAAAGTCCGTAAATAATAATTTCAATTAAAATTTTTTTTATATAATATGTAAAATAGTAAAAGTGAATATCTTCCTCACAGAAAATACCATATTTTTTACCATACGTCAAATCTCTTCTGCACGTGGTTCACCCTGTTGTCGAACCCAGATTTATGCTGTCGTCATTATTGCGAGGATACCAGTACCGCGCTCACCAACCCGTCTGCTCAGCATGGTGAGTATAGGCAAACCATCCGAGAAATGCATGCCACCTTGCTGGCGATTTCTTGACCTATGTCCAGCAGTGCATTTAGATATGTTGATGAATATATTTGATAAAGAGATAAAAAGTAAAAGATTTTATAATGTTTAAATTTTATATTTAGCATAATAATGAATAAAGTAAAAGCAACATTAGCTCCCACGACCATATATGTGAATGTGGTGAGCCTGTCTCCGTCTTAGTGTCCAAGCCAACATTAGATCCAACAACAAATCGTGCGCAGATATTGAAAAAGTTATTGGTACGAGCCAACCACATAGAGGATCGAACTCGAGTCTCGTAGCCAGATCCCCTAACATCTCGGCAATCGTAGCTGTAATTTAATTTTTATATTTTTTAAAAACTGCTAACAGCTCTCTTAAAGGAACTCTCCTTTAAACCGCTTTTAAATTTACAAAGGACATTTACAAAGAACATTCATTGTAGACGAAAATTATAACTACATAGTTTGAAGAAACAATAGCGGATAAGTTTTACCGGGTTTTAAGCGGTTCACTCCCTCCTGCTTTTCCCTCCCCATTTCTCCATCGTCGTCGTTTATTAATACCGGCGCCAGGAGTGTTTTGGAACCCACTACTAACTCCAAGCGTCAAGCGGATGCCTTAGTCCATACTTCCCGTAACTCTTAACACAAACTATGCTATGTTTAGTAATATTCTTCATTTCCCATCTACAATTTTAGCTGTAAATTAATATATATTTGCCAGAAATTGAGTTCATATTGATTTTTAACTTGTTTCTGACGCGGAACTGAAAGTTTATTTTTTGGTTTTATTTTTATAGTTAAGTTGATGATTTTATGTTTTGATGAAAAATATTAATGCAAAATATTAATATTTTCCATTTAAACACTAACGCCTTAAAATCTAAGGGTTCGACAGAGATAATGGGTTTCCATTTTAGCACATTCTACCCAATCGTCGTTATATTTGGCTTTTCTTCAATATATTTCGTCTAGGGATCCCCGTGTCGGATCTGCCACTCATTCCTGCAACATAAATTTGCTTCCGCGCTCTTTGAAACAACCAACGATATTAATAAAAATATTTTTTTTATTCAAAGATAGTCTTGAAGAGTGTTTTTATTGTGTCCAATTAATAATAGTAAATATAATTTTCCTATCCAAACTTCCAAAAAAACGCATATACTATCATTTCATTGTTTCACCTAAAAGCCGATTTTAATGTCCCGAACGAAAAAATAGCCTTCAAAGTCCCATTTCATTCCTTTTCAGGAGTTTGTAAAATCTCTTTTAGCAGATGCTTAAATGCTTTATGACTATATCTGTCAAATTTAATGCTTAAAGGTATTTTATTGATTCGGGCGGGACTGGTGATTAGTCAGTGATATTTCACTTTCAAATATACATAAAGTTATAGAAAAACGTGCGTTCGGCTATGGCTTTAAAATACTGTAGTAAAAAATCAAGAGGGTTCTAAGTTACCGAAAACTGAAGATATTGAAGAATGAAATGATAGTGGTGACATATTTGCCACATCCAAATTTGGCAAATCTACAAAAAGGCTAAATATTTGTATGATGAATATAAATGTTTCATCGGCACAAATCCACTGACGTTTTTGTGCAAGCAAGTCTGCACCACGTGCAGGCGAGGTTGGCATTTCGAGAAAGAGATAGTATATTCCCCACTTTCATTTTAACTTTCATCTGCTATTTCAAAATTCGCATATTAACGAATTGTAAAGGACTTTGTAATTAGTCCAGTTGACAGAAGCTTAATAACCTTTTATCTCAGTTGAAAGCTTTCGTGAAATGAGCTTTGCCGTAACTACTGTTATGTCAGTAAAAATTACGGTTAAACTCGGCTTTTGGCTTGAAATGGTTACAGTTAATTTAGAGTATTCATATTTAAAGTACTCTAAATCTCTTAAGTAGTTCAGCTCCGTAAATTTTTAACGTTTTTTTAAATTACTCCTTTTAACCGCATCGTTAAAAACGGTATATCTCTTTTTGCGGAATAGTGTATATTTGCATTGTCAAAACAATATTTAGTACGCATAAGTTCAATCAAACAGGCCTTAATAAATGACGGTATTGTTTTACTGGTTATTGCGATTCCGTTGCCGAGACACGTTCTGAATAAATTAAACTGCAATTTGGGGCCTTTAATATGGAGTGTTGTTGGCGTTATTGGCGTAACGTAGCGCGTGGCGTGGGCGATACGAGCGGCATTCGAATGAGTACACAAAGGCGGCCAGTTGAGCTATGCTAGTCGTAATGTAGCCAGGCGCATGATTGCTGAATCAGAAGACCCTGGGGACCTTCACCTGTGCGCTTTGTTACGCAACTTTCACGAAACCCATTTCTAAATTTACGTTCAAATTTCAGTAACAAACACGTTAGAAAGCTTTACTACCTCATAACTACTAACCTCTTTAAACAATATTTATTGTCAACATTGGAGTCTCACTAATAAATCATCCTTCCATGTTTGCTTTCTTCTTCTTGCTTGGCCTTCATCAGCCACTGCTGGACATAGAACTTTTTCAAATAGGAATTTTCCTTCATATGACCCTTTCATTTGTCATAATCGCCACGATTAGGGTGCAGGTTGGCGAGCGCAGTACCAGATACCTTTTTTTTTATAGAAGAAGGAGGCAAGCGAGCATACATACCCCGCACCTTATATCATCAGTATGTGTATTATAGACCTGGACGACTTACCCACGGGAGAAAGAGGATAACAGATTTTCTTTCGAGTTTTTACGTAAATTTAAGAAATTCTGTGTAAAATATTATTTAAAAATATTTAAACATAATGAGCCTCGATAGCCGAGTTGTTAGCGATCTGCATCCGAATTAGGAGACTTGAGTTCTATTCCTTAAGAGTTCGTACCAATGAGTTTTCTGAAACTTATGAACAGGCTTACCACCTGTCACGATGTCCCAAATAAGCTCTGGAGAAAAAATTGGTGGGTTTAAAAAACTGTGATGTATGCGGCCGCCATTTATGATTTTTCATATATAAAATATAACAAGATAAACATTTTTCAAATATTTGACTCAAAGCATCCTAGCTTTGATTGTATGATGGAAGTTTTGGACTTAAAGTCGCTTCATACAGATTAATTGACAAATTTCTTATGAAAAATTTGGATCATGATGAAATATTCCAATTAACTGTATAATAAGAAATAGGAACATGTATAGTAAGAGTAAGACATGGGCTTCGCTATTTGTGCTCCCTCATTATTTAAGTGAAATAACTTATATACGCATACAATGTATCCATTACACTCAACTCATCGTTTGAAGTAAGGGGCACTCCCTTATTTGTGTCCTAAATGGAAACAAATGTTCTACTTTTTATGAACTACGTAGAAGAGTATATTACAGTAGGCGACGCAGATAAACAGTGTATACTTAGTGAATTTATATAAGTTTTTGACTTACTTTCGATAATAATTTTAGCATAGGCTTAACCTTTAACTTTTAGTCTTAAAAATACAAAATTGTCTAGGATAAAAGTAGTATATATTATCCAAATCGTTTAAAAAATACCGATAACGTAACCGATCAAGATACATCAATAAACAATTAAATGTACAATCCAGTTCATAACCTTCTTTTTTGAAGTCAGATAGAAATGCCGATGCATTTTAACTAAATGATTTATACTTTAAACTTATGTAATATGCCTTGTACTTTAATTTTAATATAAGAAACTTCATAATTATGTCTAGACTTCTATGTATTATTCTAAAATTTCTTTTATCTTTTTTTTTCACCTTACAGTTTCAGGTGTGTTGTGACCCAGTTTTGTTACCATATATCACATTATTTATCTCAATATACATGGAGCAAAATATCTTAAAAATATTTTGACAGGAGATTTTCGTTTCAAGAACATGCCTGTCAACATTTTATACAAGCGGAATATTAAATTATATCTCTTTATAAAACAAATGTGAACCAGTGACGAACACATTAATATATTAAGTATTGCATATGAACGCGAGTAACTCCTTTGGTTTAAGGAAGTACTCGAGGAATGGCTTGTTTTTGATGCGCTCGTTTATTTTAGTGGGGCGATAATTTGGTTCTGGCGAAGATCAGGACACTCGCTTTCATATCATAATACGCGTTTCACCAGGGTTCGAATTTCGATACCCGGTAAAATTGTTCTTTGCAATTTTAAGTGCTGTATTTACCATGTACCGGACGGTGAAAGAAAACATCATGAGGAAACCAGCATATATTACTGCAATAGAAATATTGAGGCCTGACTCATTTCGGTTTTGTCAGTAGATACTTTTCCGCCACCCACTTGATGAAATGGCTTAGCTCGCCACCATATGGTATGTACTTTGTACTCGCACATTTACGGCCCGATAGTCATGTTGGTAGAGAGCCTTCCTTCAGAGATCAGGTTCAGATAATGGGATGCAGGGAATCCTTCTGGATATGGACTGGACGAGGAGGGTATAATATATATATATTGACGGTTCTAAGTAAAACAGTATCCTGTCGAATCGAATTGTGGCTATAATATAAGCTTATCAGCATTTCAGGACACCAACAACGAATATTGAAGGCAAATACTGTCACTTCTATAGAAGTATGAATGAATTTTCTATAAATGTTATCTGGCGTGTAAAAGAAATCCACATTTTATTTTAGCCTTGTATCTTTTAATGCTCGTTTGACTATTTTCGAAGCAGAACGGCGTTCTTTTTGAAGCTTTATTATTTTTATCGTGTTCAATATTCATCCCGATTTTCGCCGAGGAGGCATTAAAATTCATTACTCGGCTGCGTTACTCGTCAACATCTGGCGCCACTGGAATGTTATTATCTAGAACTGAGAAATGCATTAATTAATTAGAGCATTTTATATACCTACTTCAATCTCGTCACTGGCTTTCACGAGTATTGAGTAAAGGATAACGTACGATTAATCTCGGAGAAAAGTTGATTAATGTTTTCTGAATTCAGATCTAAATATTTATCTTAGATCTGAAATCAGAATAACTTAATTAACAGTAAAACTCGATAATTGATTTCAAATTGGAAACAGAATACAACATTTATGATAAAACTTTTCGTTTTGTAAATTAAAAAAATAAGTGTCCATTATTAAAAGAAATATTACCAAAATTGTTATTAATGGTCGTAAACTCTATTGACAACCGTTGCTGGAAACGCATTAGACAACTACTACTTGATTTCTACGAACAAGGTACTTAAGAGTTTTCAGTTTATTAATTTTTAGCTTTATTGACTTGAAAAATAATAGTATTTAATTTTGTTTTCAGGAGTATATTCAAAATACTAAAGATATAAATATCATGTAGTATTCTTCTATCAAAAACAAAACTTTAATAACCATTTTCGTTAGATAATGAAATCCGCATAATAAAAAAAAAGATGTAACGGAATCGTTTTCTAGGTCATAAAACAGAGATGTGAGCAAAGCCCTAACAACTTTAATTTGTGATTGGCGTTAGTCTCAGAAAGTTATCGAAAAATATGAGCAACATCAAGCATAAAGTGAATTCTTTCCCAAAGGGAAGTCTTTTCCAAAAGCCAACTCGTCCATGCACAAACAAAAATTGATCACATACTTTGCCACCTGTCGACTACGCCTTTGTATCCACGCTGCATAAGTGTCATCGGCCGTCCGCAAGCAGACCAAGCAATAACAAAGTAGATTAAGTGATAATTATATTGTAAAATAAAGTAGCAGTCTACAAATGCCTGAAGGGGGGAACCGCCACTCTATTCCATTGCGGGTTGGCGGACTTCTCTTGTCCTTGAAATAATTGAAGGTTTTCTCACTTTCACTCACTTCGCCGAAGTTTTCTTCACGGCTAAGTATATATTTAAGATTTTATTGGTACACCGAGATTGTTGTATGTAATTTTAAGGAGCGGTCTAGTTCCTGAACTACCAAGATTCTTACATTAATTTATATCTGAAACTCGTGGTAGTTAATAGCTTAAAATTAAATAAAGACGGAGAATTTAATAAATTCAGAGGTTTCTTTTATAAATTTGCGACATAAGCTTCTTCTCTTTCATATTTTTGTCCTCAACAGCGACATAGCACCTTTGTTATAAATTTTACAGAGCTTGGATATGACCACTTGCATTTAGGTTAACTAAAATACCTTGGCATCTTATGTACCTGTCAGTAATTCGTGGAAACAAAAACGAGTTTTCTTCTAAATTCACAAACAAATCGGGTTTAACTTTAATGTAGCCATTCTTAAAAATGTTTTCATTCGGTACCTATAAGTTGTTTATCGAAACTCTTGCGTCATTACTTCGTGCTAAGAACTCGTCGAAAATTTGTCTTCCGAAACTTGTTCGCTAAGCAGTGCGACTTGCCAATTTTATTTCATAATGCTTTACTAAGTCAGTGTAAACAAGATACTAAAACTGAATAATAATACAAGAAATCTAAAATTTCATTACTTTCAAATTAAAATGTTGCGTAAAAAGCTATGAACTATATTTAACTGAATTAAAATATTTTTACTTGTGGGAAGATTTTGATTCTTGGAGAAATACGAAAAAATGTAATTGCGTTTCGATGATACTGCTGTAAACAGCAAAAATGTAACTTAAAAGTTACATTTGGCGCGTTTTGTTTTTGAATAATTACTACTAGGCCCTGCTTGTGAATATATTTTACAGGTTTGACAGAGAGAGTGACATATGGTAAAAAGTTGCAGCTTATAAAAATCCCACTGCTTTACATAACCTCGAAATGTTTTTTTTTTTCAATAATGCGTTCACGATGTTTTCTTTCCCCGCCGCGAACGTGGTAAATCAGAATTTAAATTGTGATTAAAAATTTTAGTGGTGGCCGACACTGAAAATTAAACTTATAGTACGCGAGTATGTATGTAATTTAAAACGAGCATCCGACCGCCTGTGCAACCTCGGACAAGATGACGATATGTAACTAAAATTGAATTTCATTACTTGAACGGTCGTCCCGATGCCTATATGGGTGTTCGCGATAAATTCTTTCTGGGTTTATGTTCATGAACGTCGCCAAATCGTAAACAGTGAGAGCGTGGCGATGAGGGCTGTCTCGGTAGCACTGGTAAATATAAAAATGTAATGCCAAATTTATATTTATTGTTATATAGTTTTTTTATCATTGCGGTGTTGCTGGTAAAGCGACCGACAATGATGGGCGGTTGGCAGTAAATTTTATTTGCTGAATAACTGCATCCTTTAATTTCCAAGCAGTTACTCAATTTACCTGTCTTAATAAAGAAAAAAAAAACGATCGAACAAACGTAAACTTGCGATATAAAAACATCTGTTAGACAATTCAGTCAATTTATTTGAGTTGATTAATATAATATTGTGTTACACTTTTTTTTTTCAACAGTTTTACATTTTTCATGTCAGGTCATGATGTCTTGCACGATTTTCTATAAGATCTGCTTCGATACAAATCATACAAGCTTAATGACCTTTTAAAGTGGAACTGTTCCAAGAATCATAAAATATAGATAGCATAAAAGACTATACGAGGTCACTAATCACGCGAAACCGACTCGAACGTGATTGCTTTTTCGCCTTTATTCCTCTTGGGATATACTTTATATTTTAATTCACACATTTCATTCTTATTATTTAATATGCGTAGATTTAGTTTTCTTACTTAGTTACGAACAATGGAAATGTTTTATCAGTGCGCTGTGTCTACGCTATATAAGAAACACAAAAATGCGAGAAGAAAGTGTTGTTAATATACATATGTTACTTTATTTTATATTATGTTACATTGTTTACCTCAAGTGAATATACGCAACATCGCGGAGCAGTCGATGGAAGATAAGTAATATGCTTTTAATAAGAAACACAGTAACGTAAAAAACACAGTATCTAAATCTGGTTCGTTCCTAATTCAATCAATAGATTAGGAAAACAGAAAATGGTAGTCTAAAAACTTCTCTTAAAAAAAACTAGACGAAATCGCTTTGGCTTGGAATTTAGACAACCCTCTATTGAGAAGATTTTTAATTAAAGTTGCTTTGACCATGGAAGCGGAATGTCTCTCCGGTGAAATGATTAAATTCGCAATAAAACAATGCTTATCTTAATCTTATCCAATCCATTTTAATTAATTAATCGACGAATTTTATAGCTTCATCTAATGTTCTATAATAAAATTTGATGAAAAATAGTAGTATTTGTATATTCTCGTTCTTTTAATAAAAATGTGCCTTTAAATGATGCCTTTATTGAACATTTAAAATTTTAATAAAGGTAGAAGCTACTTACGTGTATGTTGCGATAAATGATGATATTATACGAATATTCTTCTATTTATTGCTAATACCGGTTAAAACTTATTTCAACTCAGAATATAAAGTTTAATATTAAACCAGGTCATTGTAATGTTATCCAAAATAAATACTGACAATATTTCTCGTTTTGCTTCTCTGCTATAACGTTTTAATTACATTGTCTACACACTTGCTGGGTGTTAGTAAAATTATCAATTACAATTTACTATGGACTCCTTCCCAATAAATTACGTATTCTCAGTTAGAACACCGCATGTGGTATAGTATTGAAATTGTAACGATGAGTGCGTCTTCGTTAGAGCAATATCAATTAAGGTCGCGCGACGTGCTAGCGATAAACGGACAACTCGTGACCGAGCCGCCCGCCCCATAGCGCCCGGCCTCCGCCCGGCCTCCGCCCCGTATCAGCGGTAACCGCTTGGACACCACCTAACTGCCAGATCGCTACCGCACCACCCGTTTCCACCTCGCGAATTTAAACTCCAATTTGCAAAACATGAAACGTGCTATTGCCTAAATAGACGCTTAAGCAAACTGAGTGCTGCCGCGATACTGCTTACAATGCCTATTGTTTACTTGTTTATTTTATTCAAAATATTTTTAAGATGTTACAAAAAATATTTTGCACAATTCCGCACGCGAAAACAATAAAATTGCTTATATTGCCCAATTTGAAGGGACGAAGAGTATCACCCTTCCTCCCACAAATGTGCACTACTTCTTTCCCTCCATGCACCTTTTCCACGCAGTAAAGCCAAGCAGTGGCTTTTGCTGCTGCTCGAATGGGAAGTCTCGACCGTGGTAGTACTACGACCTTGCAGAATACTGGCGTGAAGTAGAGGCATCTTGTGCTTTTGCGTTTTGTTCGATGAGCGAGGTAACCGGAGACTCACTCGCCATCCCTCCTCCTCGTCCTCCCTCTCATCTTCCAAATATTCATGAAGGCTGGCAACGCATCTGAAGCTCCTCTGGTGTTGCAGATGTACGTGGTAATCACTTACCATCAGGTGAGCCGCTAGCTCGTTTGCCACCTTTCCCATAAAAAAAACCTTCACTATTACTGTCACCCACACAAGCACTACACTCGACACTAGGTACCACCAACATTTATAACGATACGTATTTCGTCTCGCAGCAAGGTATTGTCAAGCGATTAGATTATGCAACCGGCGAGTGGAGAATGATTCTTTAAATGTTCAGCACAAATGATCCGATTAACAGTTAGGCACATATTGTTATTACATAACAACTTTAGCAGATTTTTTTATGATGATATAATTGAATATAAAATATCTAAATCGACACTTAGTACGAAATCATGTAATGAACGATATTTGTAAACGATTCGCTATATTATTTGGGTTTGAGGGAGAATGTACCATTTCTTTCTCCAAATGTCAACCTCACCAGCACGTTAACCTCACCCAGTTAACTAAAAAAAACAAGACTCTGGCGACCGAATGACGGCGGGAAATCAATTCGAATTTTTCGAACCCCAAATCTCACAGATCAGTGATGTGGAGCAGCATCACTATTGCGTGGGTACCGGCACTGCGCTCACTAAATCGCTCATCCAGCTGAGTATGGGCAAACTTTCAAGAAATGCGTATACGCTTTTGCTGTCGCTTTCTTGGAGAGGCGTATGTTCTGGAGTGGACTTAAATAAGCTGATGAAGATTAGTGTTTCTGTGGTAAGTATATCTGTTTGACGAGTAAGTGCAACACACAAATTATCCTTTATCAGGTCTTGTTCTATTGCGTCTTGTCCCGTATATGTTGCCACTGACTCTTCCTTGTATCTTTTCGCATAAGCGTTACATCGGCTAAGTTAAGCTCGATAAAGTTATTTTTAAAAACCTCTGTCCACTAACGGCTGTTAATACGTTACATACGATATGTTAAAGTTTTACATGGTACAGGCATTAAATATTTTTAAACAGATTTAAAAATTTGGACGATCCAGCTGTGACGCACGACGGATATCAAAAATGTGTAACATATTTTCACCGCGTATTTCATACGTTGCCTTTTTCAAATTCATGCAGGTTTTATTCATGGGTCATTGAATATATTGTCACGCTACATTGACTAATTTTACAATCAGGATTCATATTTTTAAAAGGTAAAAAAATAATATTACGTTTTATTATGGAACGCCACTGTTCTTAAATTAACTAGATTTTTAAATTGAAATCTTGATATCGTTCTCAATGGTTCAAAATGGCGCATCTTACATCTCGCCAATGAAGTGCATGAATAATTTAATTCTCGATTTAGAACTTCGTTTCGGTATAAATTATAACGTGGTAATCTTATTAACATACATATTCATTAATTCTGTCATATTTTCCCAAGTTGCACATAAAAATCTCTTCCTACAGGCTGCAGCATCTTGTGATTATTAATACTTCGACTATATCATGTTTATCTATTTATTAAGAACAGTTTCGACTATTGTTTATACAAAATAATTATAGACTGTTCTTTCTGTTAATATTAAATATTTACTGAAGTACATTTTCTGCGAAAAGTTGATTGTTCCGCTTTTAATTTTTATTACAATTTTCGAATACATAAAGTATTATATGAGCTAATTTTTGTAACGGTTTTCAGTATATAGGTGACTGTACATACTACTAGCAAACAACATACAATAACATACTACATACTACAAAACAGCGTAAAATTTTTCGCAGATTTAAAGTCCGAGTGGAAATATTGAGATATATCATAATAATATTTTTTTTTGTTTCTCGTGAAGTAAGGTGCTCGTCATCTACCTGTCATTGAAGACATTACCCAGTTATGCCAGGTTCAGCATTAAGTGCCGGACCGACTGAAACCCTCACGGATTACACACAACATATCTCGCTGTTGGTCCAGAATGGCTGTCTTTATTTATGTACGAGTATATGTAGCGTTATCTTTTAAAAAAGTATATCAAAACTTCAGTTAGTAAACATACATATGATAAATGCAATACATACATTTACAAAACGACTCAACGACGTTTTAATTGTAAATAAATTTGTTTTAAGCGTCCTTATATACCCTTTTCCAAACGACACATCTCCAAGATGATTTGCAAGAGTTCTGTGCAAATCTGTTAAAATGTTTAAATACTATAATTAAATCACAAGAAAAAAAAATCGTTTAGACTATTTGGGAAATGCAAAAATTACTTTTAAAATCGGGCTCTTAAAAAACACTCATTCCGACGTTAACGATTGGCATACTTCTTGTTCCGCTCAAGGTCCTGCGTCGGTTCTCTCTCATATTCTCAAACCCTTCTGGTTTTCCGCTTTTCATATAACTTGTAATGTATTTTAAACTGTTCTTTATAATTATAACCTTAAAATCAGTATACTTTTATAATGTTTACAGTGTTGTTGATTGATATTTTATCGGATGGTAGCGGTGCTCGCTAGACTTCACAGGCGCGACAGCTGCTTATGACGTGCTCTGAGTAGCCATGACGCATGATTTTCTTTTTATTTATGATCGAGTTGAGTAATGCTTATTACCGTAGCGGGTGCGACATGTTTCACATAGCCGTGTTTCTACTTTAGATGCTTTCCGTAAGACTTATTGAGGGAGAGTTCTTGTACATGGCAGGCGGAAGCATTTCAACTACAATTATTTTAATAGATACTTGATCTCCTTATAACCACGGAGGATTGTTGATTTGGCGCAATCACCACGGTATGCAGTCTGATTGGCGGACGAAATTTTTTTAAAATTATTATTATGCCATCTTGTCAGAAACCATAGGACTTTTCTGATAATTTCGTAAATAGATCCTTACCTAGCAGATATTATAGAATAGTTATTTTTAAAATTGTTATCATCACCTACTTATAAAATTACCGAAAAAACTAATAATACATTTCAGTAAAATGAAACAATTAAATAAGTCTGACAGTCTTAGATTTCGACCTTTTTAGTTTTTCTGTACCGAAAACTTTCCTCTGGTTTTCACATTAGCCCGCAGTCTTCTGAAAAGTTTGATCATTCTTGCCTCGTCGGATGTCTGTACGAATTACGAAGTCAGCGCTCTATCGACGATGCGTGTAAAATGAGTTTACGATTCTCGTAAATTCCGCCGTGTGCTCGCATCGGAGCTTCAACTTACGCGCACATTTTTTAATTAAAGCAATAGTTAATTGAAAAACTTTCACATAAACGAGACGAAGTTTTGACATTAAGGGCGTGAGGTATATTATGCCCTCTGAACACAATAATGTACAACTTTGATGTATACTACCCGTAGAAAAATTTGTAAAAGAAAATAATACCGCTGCAGATAGAATGAACAGTTTGTAACGTAACGTTGCAGAGATTAAAAAACTATTTTGAGCGCGTTAACTACTACAACTTTAGTGCAGGCTAAGCATCCTTCAACTACTCGACAATAGTCAAAGCAACACTCTTAACAGTGTAAAATGTTAGATACAATAAATAAATTATTGAATTCGCGATTAATGTCAAGCAAATACTTAGCTAGTATATATAAGTAACTATATTCTCGACTTAGCACTTCTGCGAAAGAATTAGGCACTTTAATATTGTAAAAACTACTATCATCTATCTTTTAAAAACTCTACCCCTGGTGTAGGAATTTCTCCCGTGTGGCGGAGGAAGTTTTCATACATAAATTACTCACGGAACAACACACAGACCTGGGACAATTAATACTAACTTAGTCACTACGACATCTATGTATAGATTTTTTGGAATTTATTACTTATTTCTCAACAAAGACAAATATTTAATAAAAATGTTATTTCGGGGTTAAAAACAAACTGAGCCATAATTTTTTACACGGCGTAGAATTCAGACAAAGTGCAGATTCATAAAATGTATTTTCTTATTATTTAACTACAAAATTGCAATCACACAAGTCAATTTGGTTCAATATTTTTCACGAAACATTGGTGAATCTGAACAAATCAAGCTGTTGGCAACACCAAGGCGATCGTCAAACAAAATTGGATTCGTTCATTATACCTTCACGTGTCATAACTTTGAAACAATTGAAATTCTATTATACTCTACATATTAACAAGCATATTATATCTTATGACTCGAGGTTATTGCAGCTTATTTTTATTTAATTTGTGTAGTTAGTGTTAGTTCGTTTTTTTAGTTTGTGTTTATGCGAACTTTAATACCAATTCTGACATTTTTTCATTTTTTCGTAATAATACTAAAATAAAAAAAGCTGTAAGGGGAAACATACCATCTTTTCCCCATATGCCAACCTCACCTGCACGTATTGCACCCTGCTAGCTAAAAGAGGACTTGGCGACCGAATGATGATGGATTATCCATCCGAATGTGCTGAACCTAAACCCCACGGACTGGTGATGGGGAGCAGTGTCACTAGTGTGAGGGTACCAAAACTTTTTTGGAGACGTCTATGTTCAACAGTGGACTTAAATAGGTTGATGCTGCTGCTGCTGCTGATGATGACGATGATCATGATGATGATGATGATAATAAAAATAAATTTAAATAAACCCATTGCCACTATAATTTTAACGTATTCTTGACGTGTTCAGTTAATTCTTCCGCATAGACTAAGCGATCGTCTTAGTAACGTTTATTTGATTAGGTAGGTAGTCAATGTTACAGTTATGAAAGTAATGCATGGAATTTTGGAACTTTATTTATCACGTCGATGCAGTAAATACTATATTACCCTGCTCGTGTCATAATAATATAATTTCATTGTTTCCCCACGTCCAGACATTATACTAGTATTATTACTTTATAAGTACACAAATGACGTCCGATGCTATTTATATATCAAATGTTATTGTCAAGTATAAGATTTACATGCTGTTACTTAAACACCTGTACACGCACGTAGGTGCACACATACACAAACATAATATTTTATATTTGTTTTCATAGATATTCGTTCATATAAGCCTATGTGGGTTAAGTTGGAAATGTGCTGAAAAAGCTACAATTATATCAAATGATTTGTAGTGTTATCGAAAATAGGTTACTTACTTCGTTAGGCGTCGACCCGACAGCGGCTGGCGACAGGAAACGGCCGTTGCTAGTCTGGTTAACAAGGTTAATATCACGCAATTCAAAGCCTTGCATAGGTTTATAATATTATCGAACGATATTCTGCAACCCGGCACTTCCGACTGACAATTATGGTATTGACGTTGCACGAAACCGACATAATTGATAGAATGTCTTATCTCAACTTGATTATATTTTATACCAGCTGTGCCCGCGATTTCGTTTGCGTGAACAACTTCGTTCGGCAAATGACGAAAGAGCCATTTCAAACATGTCAGATCTTATATAAGAGTACGGAGGTTGATATGAATCAGATAGTTATCCAGGCTGTGGTATTCGAACTGTTGACTGAGATCACGAACCCGGCAACCATAGCAGCAATAGTTAATAATTATCATACATAAAGTGACGAAAACTGCAAACTATGTGCTACAGAATTTTCAAGGATATGTTTAGGATATAGGTAGTATATAGGATATTTAGTAACGTCGGACTTTATATCCGTAATAATGCGCTGGTTTATAATAAGTTCACTACCAAACAACAAAATCACGATTTTATTAACTACAATTATTATATGTGGTACATATACAAATTTATATATGTTTATATTTGTGGCATAGACAATTAAGTAACAAATACCTTATTTTGTCGTTTTTGTTAAATAAGTTGTGTGTTCCCCCTTTATTTATTAAATACGACGAACGCAATATAAAGCTTTTTTCTAAAGTTCAAACATATTCTGAAAGTTTGTTTTGCTTTGACCTATTGAATTATTCGTATCCAGTATTTTCCGGTTCTTTATTCTGGCCGGTAGCAAACTAGGTCATTTTGAATGCTTGCCTTAATTGTTTTAACATCGAGGACATTCAGTGAGTTGAATTATGGCAGTTTCGGGGTATCAGCATCGGCTCTGGGCGCGCGGCCAGTGAGCAACGGATTCGACCTGCTTTTCTTCGTCGCTCGTTAACGAAACAATAAATAATGATTTGGACGTCTCTGCCGTTGCGCGTTATTGTTCACCTATCACATTTTACGTCAGTATCATGGCGGTGACTTTTCTCTATTTACTAGATATACTGGAAATAGTATTGTTATAGTGTACACACTACTTTTCTTTTTTTAACATTATATAATTATTATTCGTTAATTATCATTAAGTTAAAGGTATAATTTATGTTTCATGACGTTACTGTATTATCATTTACATATTTATGAAAGTTTCCGTACTCAGAGCTGTTTGACTTCTATCAGATTCGAACTGATTGGCATTTCGATTAAAAGTTGTATCTTTCATCTTGTAAATGTAAACATGTATCCTCTATAGAGAATGACGACATTTGTCAAGTTCGATATATTCTCGATCATTCAAATTGATCACAGGATGGATAGTGACCCGGTGCTCTGTTTTATCTTTCTACCAAGCTCATACCATTTTCGGATCAGAACTGTCCAATACGCTTACAGAGTAAGCTTTAAAAGTAGACATAAAATCTGGTTTTAGAAAATAATTCATCTGTATTTTTGTAGATAAAATTTTTACTTATATTTAAATACGCGAAATTGAAAGCGCGATGAAATCCGTAAATAATAGTTTATGATTCATAAAGCAATGTAATACATTAGACAATATATAATAATAACATTATTATAGCTTGTAATTGACATATTAACAAAATAAATTAAATAAGCTTATATTCAATTTGTTTTGTTACTGAAACCACAGTGATCAGATATGAAAGAAAACAAAGTAAATTGGCAGTATTTCTAACATGTGTTTATTTTTGTTCCAGGTATGTACAGCGGAATGCTATGTATTGTAACAGTGAGTACTTATTCGTTAAAATCTAAGTACGAACAAAATCACTGATATGCTAAATCAAAATACGAGTAGTTGGAAAGTACCGCTCATTGTGAATGAAATATAGTCGAACGAATCATAAACGATGGCTTTTGTCAAAACACTAATTTGCTTAAAAATTAGGCAACTTAACGTTTATAAAGCATTTTTTTTCTTGAAACAAGGAATTTATAATTCATACTTAAAACTGTGCCTCATTTCTGAGAGTAATATCGAAAAATCTTAAAAGAAATTTGGATTTGCAGAAACATTTTAGCCTCAAGGACGTTTAGCGTTATCGCAACGCTTAAAAATAAAATGCGAACCGAGTCATATTATACATTGAAGTGTAATCGATGAAGATAAGTCATTGATGATAATTTAATGTTAAATGTTGGAGTATTCGTTTCACACCATCCATTCTCTATGAATGTTATGTCAACTAAATATTATACTCTGTCTATACTACAATATAAACGAAATAATATAAAAGAATTCGTAACTATTTTATCCAAAATGAAAAGCTTAACTATTGTCACTGAAACGTTATTACTATCTTTTAAAGTTGAACATTTTCCAACACGTGCGAGGATTTAAACCTGGATAAATTAATTAAATTATAAAGTTCATAGACGAATCTCTACTGTTAAGAAAAGTAGGAATTTTATTCCATTAAAAGGAAAAGGGTAATCAGCATCATATTCTTGAATGTTAACTATATTTGTAATGCAAATGGAGAACGCCAATGGGGCGAGCAAATAGTATATTTCTAGGTTTTGTCAGGTCCATATCGGTGCATATCATTCTACCGTTGAAAGCGCTGCTGTGAGTGTCCGGTGCTGTAAAAAGCGTAAAGGGCATTGTTTTCACGTTTGCAGAGGAAACGTCCAACTTTGACAAGTGATCGTTGGGTCTAATGGACCGCTATTTACACGGAACTGTGGTGGGCTTTAACGTTGAAAATAACACGGAGTACGCCGTTCATAAAATCCGAGGAAGTAGGTATTTAGAGAACAAACGCCGTAAGTCTTCGATGTTAATTAAATTTGTTTGTCCAAATCTTTTAAGGGTAGCAAGTAATTTAAGTACCCATATGCACAAACTGTCACCTTCAGAAGTAATTTATTATTAGAAGTATTCTATGGTCAATATTTGAATTTTGATGAGACTGTATTTTTACGATCCGCGCGCACACCGACATCTTAAATTAACAGGATGAAGTTGGTTTCTAAATGTCTCTTAAATTATTAGGAGGCGCGCGAACACCGACTTTTAAAAAAATAACAGGATGAAGTTGATTTGTAATTGTCATCTTCTCAATGTAATCTTTAACACACGTGTTTCACGTGTTTCAATGGGGATAAAAAATTAAATCATACGTAAATACTTGTATGTTTGTGATTTTTATATATATATGGACGTGAATAATAATGTGTGGTCTTTTTAGTATAAACTTTTGTTTTTATTTTAAATTTTAAGTGTATTTACATATTTGTGGTTAATTGTCGATAAGCCTCTTGTTATTTGTTTACATTATTCACTTTTAATTAATTTAATGTTAAAAAGAAACTGAGTGATTGTAATAATTTTTTTGTTGAAAGGAATTTTAATAATATTTTATATACTTATAATATTTACAACGAAATCATTTACTGAAAGAAATTAAAATAAAAACTCTGCACCATATGTGCATGTAAACATGTATTGATAATCTATTAATTAATTACTTAGGAACATCAATATGAATTTTGATAAATACTAGGAATATATTTACATTAATTCATATTAATCTAATAATAATCTTTTTATACTTTCTTAATGATCACTATACCTACTATTAATTTTTTATTTCTTTTTCTTTTTATATTTTTTTTACTGTATAAAAATAAAATGATTTTATTTGATCATATTATAATTTTTGCTACTTTAAAGTACTTTTCTTACGCCAAAGAAGTATAACTTCTAACGCGTGTTTATAAGTACACACACTTTTTTTTTTATTATTAAACGTAGTTTGGTAATATCTTGCTAATTTAATAGCAATATCTTAATAGTGGTTGGTAAGAACATATAAATCATTAAATATCAGTCTTGTTAATAAGTATTTTGTTATTGTAGAACTGAGAAAAAAAAGCACAGGGTAGGTAAAATTTTGATTTAGGATATAAGCACGTACACGAATTAGAATAATCAGTATATTACGCATGGGTCACATGTCACATCACAACGGACCGAAATCTGGTCACCTAATCTAATGTGCCTCTTAATCCCAGTGTTAATTTCACGCTGTATATTGTAGTATAATATAACCGTGAATAAAATATTTTAGTTTATTTAGACAAACTTTGGACATCCTTTGTTCTTCCCTTAGCCTCTGAAACATTATATGTAGAACATAACCTAGTTAAGGTGTTTGTTCTTTTCACGAGCCCGCTTTTATTAAAGGTGAGTATGAGAGGTGGTAGCTGTTATATCGATATATATAAAACACCTGAGTGATTTTTTCCACTACCCATATCTTGAAAACGAAATGAGATAGAGGTTTGAAATTTGATGAAGAATTTATAACAAAAACATCATATATCATCATACGCCACGAATCACGTAGCGGCGCCGGGCTGATATGCTAGGATTTATGTATTTTACACATCTTTGCCACTCGTTTTAGAGGTACAGTTGTTTGTACAGTATTTCTTTTTGACTAATTTTATTTTGTTATGCTGTTAAATGTGTTTGCAGTTTTAAATAAAAAAAAAACCCTGTGAGAAATTTCATATATGAGTTTGGGCATAATGTGTATGTGTTTATGTATATGTTATTTTTTACATTGACTTAAAGTTTCACAAAAAAAAATGATTACTACGCGCGATCTACGATTTAATAGGCTTTAAAACAAAGACTTGTGAAGGTTCGAACGAGTTGGTAGTCTGCTGATATATGTCTCGTCTCCGCTAAAAGCTATTTTATAAAGGTTATATGAAATGGAATAAATGTCTGTAGGTTAGTGAGGTATATTGTCGTTGCGTGGTTGCGCGTGAAGGCGGGCGGGGCGCGCCAGCCACCGGCCAGTGACACGCCGACCCGCAACGTGAGTACGCGTCTCGTCTTTGCGTATCCTTCGTCCCGCAAGTTTCACCGCGTTGCCTGCGAGTTTCAACCCCCTTAATATGGAACCGGAAATATCGTTCTCCGTTGTTCAGTAACATATATGAAGTGTCAGTTTGTGTGAATTTTGTGTGCAAATATTTTCAATAAATCAGTTGGCGTTGATATGCCATAGACTATTAATTAAGTGTTTCTTACCGTTTCATGCCTAATAATTTTAACTATAATGTATGATCATAAGACAATATATAACTATAAAATATTATTCTAATCCATAGTACCAGGTAGTACTTTAATTAAGAAATGCCTTAATCAATATCTGCGACTTTTAAGGCAGAATGTTTTAATTAACTCTGCTTTTAATGTAACAATAAAAAATCTTTCTAGAGAGGCAAATAACGCTAACAACAGTGCCGGGAGCGGTTTAACGTCTTCCTCGTTAAATCCACGATAAGAAAAAATGTTTTTGAACTTATAGAATAATTATCTAGGTACACACTCCTAAGAATAAATAAAACGGTTTTAGCATACTAGTTAAGTACTCAGTAATTGAACTTTTAAAACTGGCTATTGGTCGTCACATTAAAAATTATTTATCTTCGTTATTTTTAAGTTCTACTTTGCGAATTAATTTTAAGAATTTTCGTTAAGTAGTAGGTCCTAGGTCATGGGTATAAACTATGAGTGTTAATCTCGCAGGTTCGAAAAGTAAACAATTCGCTTTGTCTTATTATGGAAGTATACTTGGAATTCATTATTGTTACAGACGGAATACACAATATGCGACAAGACAATATGAAAATAAATGATAGGTATTTTTTCTTTTCTTTCTTTGCTAAGATAACAAAAACCAGCCGAGTAAAATATGGGCTCCAAGATTCGCTTAAGTGAGGCGTCGGTTGATCAACGTATTCTTATAAAATAAGAATGTGCCTATCGGCATGCTCATTTTCGCAGTTTCATTGTAGGGTGTTGATAAGGTTCTTTATTCGTATAATTGGTTGCTTATTTGAGTAAAAAACGGATTGGTAATAAACTAGTGAGTGGACAAATCCAGATATCGTATTTCACTTAGGAGTACGCTCGCAGTTGATTTAATTTGCCGTGACATTGAAAGCTTTTAGTCACGTGTCATGTGATGAGTGATAATCATACATCACTCCAACTTAATTACTCCAATCGATTACATGACGGTTGAATATTCGCCAAAAATCGTTTTGGCTTCAGCGCGCTCACGGCATTTAAAATTAATGACAATTCAACAACGCATGAAGAATTCATTCACATAATTGAAATCTTCACAGTTTACTTTTTTTGTAACACTCTCGTTGTTTTCATGTTTGATACGTTTTTTTTTAAAAAGTTTGATAAATAAGTCAAAATAATTTAAAAGTTAGAACAATGCAAATCCTGACATGCTAAATGGTTGAGCCATTTAAAATTTGTTCATGATTATTATTTCACATGAAGGTGTTTCTGATATATTTCTTAATGCGCGTTACACCTTAGGAGCTACAGTATTGACACCATTATACCATTGTGCGCTCTTTGTCACTAACCATGGTGACTATAAAGCGCAAAAAACCATGTCTCAAATTTTAAGACTCTGAATCTTTCACTGTAGTGTACTTACTCCTTAGAATTTATTTACCGACAGTTGCTTTTTTGAATCATTTCTAAGCCAATGCTCTTCGACTAAATTGTATAATACTATAAAAAATAACATGATGAAGTAAGTATGTATATATTGCCGTCAAGTATAAAAAGTGGATAAAACTTAGGTTTATATTCAAAATACGAAATATTTTGTATTAACAATTTTCTCATTTTGAAATTTAAGAGATTATAAAGTGTAATTGTGAAATACCTTACAATTTTAAATACTTCTAATAACATATATGACTCAATCTTACAATAGAAAAATTACTGAAAATGCTAAAAGGAATGTTGAATTATATATTTCTCTATTTAACGATTGTGTATTTTATTTTCTCATAGAAATAACACTCTCCAACACATTTAGGTTTTAAGGATTGAAGATATTATGTCTGTGCCTATATAACTCTCATAGTTGTTGCATATTGATTACTGATATTATATTAATTCGATCAATCTTTGTTGCTTTGAATAGTGTAACATGATCTTAAGCCTTGCCATGAATAATAGTTGCAATATAAATAGCCACTATAGATTAAAAAAGCAGTGGGATCAATGGATCAGCGTGAAATAGTTATTTTGGTCAAAGTTAAGCTAGCGATTAACATAAGTTTTAATGGTGTCAATTCTTTTATTTTTTGCTCAATATCACAGCATTTTACTTAGTATTATCTGATCACACTTACAAAGTTTAACAACAGATTAAATGTTAAAATATTTTCATTTACTGAAATTAAATTACTTTTTGCTGTACAGACTAGAAGTTTGTCCATTAAAAATGTTTGCAGAATAAACATTCTTTTATCTACGCAAGATCTCTGGTCTGTTTCTAAGACAATTTATATAATAGCAACGCTGAATAACTAGTCAAAGGAAACAAAAGGCATTGTTATCCACATAAATGTGAAATAGCGTTACAGAATACAGGATTTTGACATAAAAGGGTCTCCTTATCGGTTTTTATACGTTCCGCTAAACATGAAGTAAACGAAATTTATTTCTGATTTAATTTACTTTAAAATAATATTACATTTTTTTGTATATCGAAAATCAATATTCTTTCGCGATCGCTTGGAATTAATTTTCTTCACATTGTGGTATAAACAGATCTCGTTTTCCTGGAAAGATGTAGATTTCAGCTTGCGACAGACGAAGAAAGCAAAAAGCAAGGCGGGTTTTACCTGTAAGCCGGCGTAAATTGCGGAAAATACGAAACGACATGCTGTAACATAAAATCTTTAAGATTTATCTTATTTTTCTTTACATTACATTTACTATGGAGAAGCTAAAGATTTATGAATAACCAGACCATATTATACAACAAATATGTAATAAAAACATAATTGTACGTCTTTGTAGAAGTTCCCAATGATACTGGGAACATAATACAAGTTCGGTCGTAAAGTGTAACAGCTGCATGGGAAGTAATGATAGCTAGTGGAATAGAGCCCGAAATAGGATATTGAAGTAGGCAACGGAAAAGAAGAATGATAGAAAATTGGAACGAGATATAAAACTAACACTATGTCCACTGAATGAATGATTATGATCCTAGCTACGTTTGAAGGAGATTGTAAGTACTCGTATCATCTGTGTGGCGAGACAGGATACAATATTTTTCAGATAAGAATCTTTGTCATTCTTGTTGCTAATTTTTCTTGCTAAATTTTTTGATATAATGCACTTATCTGCTTACTATTTCTTTTACCTTTTACTTGAATTATGAAAATAAGTGTTTGTAATCTTGACAATTATGCTTTAAGGCGAACCGGTTAGTAACATAAATTAAACTAATATACTCCTTGACATATGCTCATGAGTATATTTTTTACTATTGAAGATTCATTGTTTAATTACCGAAATACTGTATTTATACATTTTAATTGATAAATAGTACGATAAGTTAATACAAATTTCACTTAAGATCGGTCTGATTTATATTATAGAGTACAATTTGTTTTATTATGAATTATCGCATAAAGAGTGAAATATTTCTTGCTCTGTATAAAGTGTTGTTATCTGACTGTTCAATTTTCAACTTTTAATGTGATAACGGCGTAAGAATTTATCACACCATTAATTCCCGTGGGTGTCGTAAATCACTTAAGGGAGCCTTGAAAATCTCATGGCCGTAGCCGTCTATTCACCCGTCACGTTCTAACTAGAGAGTGGCTAAAAGTGGTTTTCATATGCTCATTTGGCTACGCTTAGTCTTGTGCCAAATCTAAATTCATAATCTCGGTTTAACCCACGCGTGAGTGCTTGGATATACGTATATAAAACTTGACAACACGTAATAAAATATTGCTTTATGTATAAAATAATAAAGAGCAGAAGTTTTTTAACCGTAATATTAAATATTTCTTTGCGACGTAGGCAGCAAAGGTATTATTATAATATTTTTTCTCAAATGCTTATACTCGAATTATTTTACATTCACTATATATAAATAATTCTGCATTGATCTAGCAAGCTTCCTTTAAAATTTGACTGTCTGAAGAAATGCTTATTAATATATTTATCAGAAAAATGATATTGGCAACTCACAAACTGTCTCTGCTCTATGCAAAAGACTAAAAAGGTCATATTTATAGTTCTAATTAAAATGATTACAACAAGCATAGCACGGCAAGTTTTAAAAGAAACAATACTGCTTACGTATACATATGTATCGAAGTGTGAGTGACACTTGTCTTACATAAGTGGAGTTAAAAATATATATTCATACATATATGGGTATTCGTGTGTGATTTTAAATTATATATATGAATGATAATTAATTGTGAGTATGCGTGATAAAAATATGTTGGTTTTTTACAGTATAAACTTTAATTGGGTTATTTGTTTGTGGTTAACTATCGGTATGTAGTTTTTTATTTGTTTGCATTATAAATTATTATTACATTATTATTTGATAAATAGTTTATTTTAAAGCCTTTTAAGTTAATTTTTTTTAATTAAATCGTTATCAATTGCATTTAATAAATTTTTTACAAACAAAGAGTAACTGAGCACACGGGATAAAGTTTTTGTTTATTTTTGTTTTATAACGCTAAATAACTTCTTACGAGCGTACATAAGTACACACACACACACACGCTTTTTTTATGCCCAGACTAATAGTTACATTAAAATGAAATACCATTTTAGTTACTTCTTCAGATACATAAAACACCACTTACTAATCACGAAATGTCGGGAACTATGAACTTTAAAATTTATTTAAAAAAAATGTTACGGGAAATGGTTGCGAGGGGCAGTATGAAAGTCTTATGTTGTTAAAGTTAGAGACATTAAAATAATAATAATAGAAATAAAAATCCTTTTAAACCATAATTTTACTGTATAAGTGCATTTTTGAAAAACAACCTTTAAAAAATTTATTTACTGTTATTATTAACATCGAAAGTTAATACAAAAGTGTGTCGATTTTTTCCAGATATCCAGTCCCATTATTCCAGATAGACGATACTCTTTTTAAAAAGGGTTCCGAAATAAATTTTCTCCTGTGAATTCGAAGCGGTATTTTATTGTTATTTGTTTGCAGTGTACTTCTAAATATTTATTTTGTTAATCTGTGGATCGTGTAGTGTGTAAACTGTGGATTTAAAAAGAATTACACCCATCTCAGAAACGTAAAAGTTTTGTAAAAAAAAGTAACATTTTCACAGCTTTAATTTCCATCGTCTTCGTTCCCAGTAAGACCTTTGTTATTTTGTCGGTTTGTGCGAAATATTCGGAATAAAAGATCAAGAGAAAAGATAGTGTTTAATTCCGAAACAACGCAGTCTATATATTAGAATAAATTTAATTTGAATATATGTACTCGTGCCTGTCATACATAGGAGTAGACAGATATTACGGATTTCTATTTGGTACGACTCAGCGTAGTCCGACGGGTCTCGGCCTTCCACTTTTCGCCACTCCAGTGAACATAACGTGACAGGTCTCTAGCCTCATAACCATGGTTTTTTTTACCATATTCATCTTACGCTGTTACCACATGACAAAATTTAATACCGTAAAATAAATTGACGTATTATTTTACTTCATTTAAATAAACATTTGCAAGCGGAAAATAGCTTACTTGTATAACAATACAAATAGGAGAATGTTAACAGGAAATATGTAATATGTCGTGGCCAATTTGCATAATATAAGCTTCCCAAGTTCACGCAGAGTGTCGGTTCTCGTAATGTTGATAGACTTAAACGTACTGTTCTTACTGTTAAAGCGTAAGTTTATTTTTACTTTTCTTTATTATTATCTGATATTATAGCTGGCTACTTAAGTATGGGCTAACGTTTGCTCTTATTTGTAAATTTTTAGGATTTTGACTAATGATGTACTGTATGTACCTTCAGAAAAGTTGCGGAATACATGCAAGTTTTTGGTGATTATCTTTATTATGAAAGGAAGGTTCATTATCTTTTGTCATATCCGCTGACGTCTGATCATGTCTTTGGCTATATATTTGAAACACTTAACTTTTGAATACCGGTCATGAAAGTGACAATGTCTTTGTCTGCACACAAGGAGTTTCAATGGTAACTTCAGATTGGGTCCCAAATAATGCTTTGGATCTTTGGTAATCTTAACGTTAGTGTAATTTTCAACTTTACATATAATATTTAATACTCGCATGTAGCGTACCTTTTGGAGCCTATTTTAATTATTAAAGAAAAACATTTCTTTTAAAAAAAAATTGTAAATTACTTTATTTTTTGCGTAATTAGATACGTAACAAGAAATGCTAACTTAATAGCTAGTTAATTATTATTAAGTTATCGTTGAAAAAATAAATGTGACTTTATTATAGTAGGTACGTGACAGTCATTGTCACATTTATATTATCGTGGTTATTTTGCAGTTATACTCGTATGTGCATATGTTTATGTATATTAACTTCGGCTGCATAGCAGTTAATTGTAACTGATTGTCGTTGCCTTATTGCAATCGAAAATATATCCAGTTACAAACCTCTAACAACAATAAGTACTTTTGCCCATCACTGGGATAGTCGGCCAATTTTACTTTACATACACGTATCTATAACTTATACTTATTTTATATAAAACATAGTATAATTATAAATATATTAATAAAGATACTTAGATATATTTATATTCATCACACAAATATTTGCCACCCCTCCTGGTGGGATTATCAGCCGCGCTATTTATTTTTTAAGGCAAGGTCACTACCAACTAGGCTATCTGGTCGTGAATTAACGTAACACGCAACTATTTTGTTTTGGTGTCTCATTGTATTGTGAATATTCTCATTGCGTAATATATTATAAAGAAGACAAATGTATTGATGGGCCATCAGTTAAGGCCCAATAATATATACAGATATTAGGACATATTTAAGTAAGTCATGACAATGATGTTGATGTATACCACCATGATCAAGTTGATGTATACCACCACGGCAGATACGCTTATCACAGGGCCACGCGGCCGTCTGTTGTAGCAAATACCTAATATTTCCTCGTGCTACGGCCGCCAGTAAACTTAAGAATTTTAAAGTAATCATTTTTATTGGGATTAACGACAATTTTACTTGCAATTATAAGTGTGCGATGTAAGAAAAAATACCACCTTATCTTCAAATGCTTTCGTCACCTTCATGTGGTGCATCCTGCGTGTGCCAAACTGAAAAACTGTGCCTAAAAGCGACGTATAAGTTAAGACATTGAAAAAAATTCTTTATACATTTGTACACATTGAACACATTATTTTTTGAAGTATTCGAAGAGTATTAGGGCTTACATGATGTTTTGTTACGTCGACAAATAATTTTCAAAGTTATATAAAATTTTTGTCAAAAAATATGGATATTCTATTTGTAAATGAATAATTCGGTCCATTGAAAGTTGGGAATAACTGACATATCGGTCTACCCCGTGAGGGATTACAAGCGTGAGGATAATTATGTTTTTGTTTCCAACTGTTTTGAACGAAGAGGTGTTACTGAGAATTTCGTTTTAATATTTGCACAATGTGACTGCATTGTGATTTTGTAGAGACTTCGGTTTGCGTGCGCTTGTTCCTCGCAATCTAATTAGGCTGCAACTACGGAGAAAGCTGGAATCGAAACTTGCGGCATATGAGAACGAACGCCACTGACAAGATTACTAAAGTTTTACCCATAATACATAGTCACAATGGACTTACGTGCATATCACTCCTATGTATAATATTAGACTACCCCTTATTTAATACAAGAAGATCATTTCTTTTATAAATGAAAGTGACTGAATTGCCGTATTTATAGAATAATGAGAGAATTTTAAAGATTTAACTGTTTTTATTGTATATTCAAAGAACTGAAATAGCTGTACGATTCGAGTAATTTTTTACTAACGATCAGATAAATCTTCAAATTCATCGTATAAATTAAATCCTTTAAAAAAATCTTTAGAGAATAAATTTAGTCGTAGTCAAACCGTTTTATCCTTCTGCTACTTTGCAAACCTATTATATAATTTTATAATTTAGAGAAAGTGTACTAGTTTGTGAATTAGATGATGTGATTCCAAAAAAATCAAAATAACATGTAATTTTGAGCTAGCAGCTGTGGCTTGGGCACAACATTCGCTTGGTGAACTTATTTGTATATTCGACTTAATTTATCCAAACATGATAGCAAGTGCATATCACAAAACATCATCTAAGGTGCGTGTTACTTTCTGCAATCGCCAACCCCAAGCGTGGCGATAACGACAAATCCTTCTCTTCAGAGAGGCCTGTGTTAAACAGTGATTTATTTAGAGGGTGATTAGAAAAAATAGAAGAAACTATGTCTTTGTAGTATAAGTTAGTATTTGCAATAGTTTTTATTTCCTATCCTAATTATTACAGAGCAAGTTATTTGTTGTGCACTCTTGTGAACCGTAGTAACTCTCGACTTGTATTAAGCTGTGAGGCGCTCCCCCTTCTGAAAACAAATGATACGTATTTATTGTACTCTGACGAAGAACAACTATGGCCGTGTTTGGAGACTTCGACTCGCTACATTTATGTTTACTAATAATGTACCTTCCGACATTTATGAGACGTAATGTAGTTATTATATAAAACCAGTAAAAATCTATCGCTTGAAGTATATGTCATAACTGAGTGGCTTTATTAACTATGGAACAACTACTATCAATAATTATCAATACAGCCGAATAGACACAGTAACATTTACGAAGAAAATCGGAAAAAATACATTAGATATTTCTTTCCTCCTCTGTTTTAGTCTGTTTCTCCGCACGAAGGATAAAGTTTTCTCAATTATTATGTTATTAAACTAGCATCTTGATTCAGCTAACGAGTAAACAACAAATGTTATTGATTAAAATAGTTTTAGAAGCGTAATAAATCTGAATTTCACAATCACGGATTATTTCCCTTACAATACTCAAGTATGTTCGCTTTCTTATATGTTGTGATATTCGCACGCATGTTTCATATTGGAAGAAGGTTCAAATTCGAATGATGGTAGAAGGAAAGCCTATGTTTTTCCGGCGCTGTGCTTCAAGACAGCTTATCGGAGGACTCGCACTTTGACAAACTTGCCATTTTTTCTTTCTTCCTTGATTAATGTTGTTTTCGTGATTAATGCTGAAGGACTTATCTTACCCTACTAAGAATTCTATTTGAAAAATCATTTCGTGATCCTTTAGTGATAAAATAAAAAATAAATGATGCCTCAATTAAATCATGCCGGCTCCGATTTAGCCTCGTGAATGTATTATTCTAGCAGAACATAAATTTGGTCTATTATGCTGTTTAAGTTCTATAGATCTTTAGACATTTCGATTTCGAAAGCTTGTATTAAACTTGAATTTACGTAACCTGTTCTACAATGTATGCTCCAGTAATTTAGTGTATTTGTATGTAATTTAATGGTTATTATTTATTACAAAATTATTTTAAGAGTTAAGATAGCGCATAAAAAATACTATTATAAATTGAATCATCTGCATCATTTATTTTAGTTCACTACAAGTCCACTGCCGAACATAGGTCTCTCCCAAAGATAAAGCTCGGTCCTGAGCCACCTGCATCCATCGACTTCCCGCAACATTGCGCAGGTTGCGGTGGGCGTTTGGCTGTACGTGGCTGCCACTCGAGAACATTTTTTCCCCAACGGTTGTCGGTTCTGTGAGCTATGTGGCCGGCCCTTTACCACTTCAGCTTGCTGATCTGGAGAGTCGGGTACCCTAGTTCTGCTGGGGATATCATCATTGTAGACTCTATCGCGCAGAGAAACTCCGAGCATAGCCCTTTTGCATAGCGCGCTGAGCAATTTTGAGCCTCCTCATCCGGCCTGCAGTGAAGGACCATGTCTCAGTTCCATATGTCATCACTGGTAGTATCACTGGCAACACGCACTGGTAGTATACTTTGCTCTTGAGGTTTTGTGGTATACTAGACGAGAAGATATGACGTAGTTTCCCGAACGCAGCCCAGCGGAATTGGATTCGTCGATTGACCTCTGGGTCGAAGTTGGACTTACCTAATCGGTCAATTTGTCCCAGGTATACGTACTCGTCTACAACTGCGAGCCTATTGTTCCCAACAACAACCGGTATTGATGTGACATGGTCGATTGGCATGAACTTCGTCTTGTCCATGTTCATCTTAAGACCAACCTGTTGGGAGACGTTATTGAGATCATTGACCATAGTGCTAAGCTCCTCCAGCGATCCTGCCATAAGAACTATGACGTCACTCAACAGGTGAGTGATGTATTCGCCATTGATGTTGATACCGTATCCTTTCCAGTTCAGCTGCTTGAAAACATCTTCCAATGCAGCGGTGAAGAGTTTCGGGGATATGACATCACCCTGTCTTACACCTTTCTGCAGTTGGATTGGTTTCGTTCTCTGATTCTGTACTCGGATAGACATTGTAACCTCATTGTACAAACACCTCAGCACTTTGATATATCGAGAGTCTATCTGGCACCGCTGGAGAGACTGCGAGAGAGAAATTTCGACTGAATCGTAGGCTTTCTCATAGTCCACATACGCCAGACATAATGGTAAATTGTATTCCTCGGTCTTTTGTACAATCTGGCGAAGAGTATGTATGTGGTCTATAGTACTATAGCCTTTTCGGAATCCGGCTTGTTCGGGAGGCTGGGAGTCGTCAAGTCTGTTCACTAGACGATTTGAGATGACTCTCAAAATACGGTCTATAATTCTACAATAGACTGTTATCCCCTTTCTTGAAGAATAGGACCACCACACTTTCGGCGTAACACCGCCATGAACGACGGAATTAAACAGCTTCTGAAGGACAACTGTAATTCCGTCCTCACCCGAAGCCTTGCCGCTTTTAAGCTGTTTGAGAGCCATCTTAATCTCGCTCAGACTGACGTTTGGGATGTTGTCGGAGTAATGTCGGATAAGCTTGGCTCTTAGGTCGTTACTCACATCAGAGTGTGGTTTCAACGACGTTGTGTACAGCTGTCCGTAAAATCTCTCGATCTCATTCAGAATGTCGGCTCCACCAGAAATAACTGCGCCGCTTTCGGTCATCAACTTGGTCAGTTGGCTGTTTTCGATAGCCTCATATAGACTGCATCTTCATCTTACGCCTGGCATTCATGAGTTTAAGAGTTTGATTGGAGAGCTTTTAGGGCTTGTTCTTGCGGCGGGTCCTGCAAAACTTAGCTCCTACCGCACGGACAGTTTCCACTAGCCTGCTATTTGTATCGTCCACTGTAACGCAATCTTCTAGGCACTGAAAGCAATTATGCAATTCGAGCTGAAAGCTCTCCGGGTTTTGGATAAAGACACGTGGTGGACGGAGCGTAGACTTAAACTGACGAGACCGCTCGAGCCTAATGTTAAGGTTCAGTGTGCCTCTTACCATTCGGTGATCACTGCCGGTTTTTACCCTAGTGATCACAGAGACATCACTGAACAGCTGACGCTTGGTCGTCATGATGAAGTCAATCTCATTTTTTGTGGTACCGTCCGGGCTCATCCATGTCCACTTCCTGTGGGCCCGCTTCTGGAAATAGGAGTTCATCATAAATAATCCCTCCTTTGCCATGAAGTCAGTCAGCTGTTGCCCTCTTGGGTTCCGTTCTCCTACTCCAAAGTTGCCCACTATCAACTCATCGCCTTTTTTCGTACCTAGTTTTGGGTTAAAGTCACCCATCAACACCGTGCAGTGAGTCTTAGAGCAATGCATGGCTCTTGAAATGTCCTTCATCATAAGGCTGTGTCGAGGTTGGTGCGTATACCTATATGACCTTCAGCGAATACCTTTTGGTTATTCTGAGTAAAAGGTACGCAACTCTACTCGTCACACTTCCGATTTCATCACGTTGTTGATGAGAGACCTATGGACGATAAAATCGACACCTCCTAGGGACAGACGGTCACCCTGCCGGTAGTAGAATAAGTTACCGGATTCAAGGATTATTGAGTCCTTCCCCTGTCTTCGGACTTCAGACAACTCTATAATACTCCAGTGCAACTTGCTTACTTCTTCGTCCAGTTCCAGTATCTTCTCGTTGGCCCTCATTGTGCGTGCGTTATATGTTGCCAGGTCCAGTCATTTAGGTTGACCGCTAGAATCCAGCCGGAGATTATTCGCACCCCCTGACTCGCCGTTACCATGGCCGCCATCATAGCCAGGACTAGCGAGGCCGCCGGGACTGGGGGCCATTGCTTTCTTTTACCTCTCATCATATTTGCCATAGTTGCCATGCCTGGGGAGCGTGTTGGCAACCGCAGTTTTTTTTTGTGGTCTATTTCAGGAAGAAGGTGCTGCCTATAAATTGAATAATTAAAGCCAAATCGTAATTCATCTTAAACATATTTTTTTAATTCACTACGGTATTATATATATAACCTTACGTATATATTATAACCATATATGCATATATATATATATATATATATATATATATACATGCATATTACATCTCGAACGACCCAATAACGAAAGGTTGTCTGAAAATTATAAAAAAGCCTCTCAGTTATTTGAGGAGGCCTTTGCCCAGCAGAGGACATTTACAGGCTGCCACTTTAAAGGTTGACTAGAAGAGAATGTCACAAGGCATTAGGACCGGCCTTTGTAATCGTTTAGTAAAAGGTAAATAAATATAAAATAAATAAATAAATGCCATTTCTTAAGGAACGGTATCCGCGACTGGTTGTTGCCGCAGGTGATAGAAGTTCAGTTTATTCTTACGTTTTGCTATGTCATTAGGAATAAAGTGTGTTGTTATTACTGTATATCACAATTTTGTGTTGATATTTAAATAATAATTTATTTAATCGATTTTTTTTTATTATTTCTCGCTTTAACTTCATAGCACGCTAGAGGTTTCGAATTCCGGTGCCACCACGTTAGTAATTTACCTCGTGCTCGGCTGTGAAGGAAACATCGTAAAGAAAACCTGCATGTCTAAGAAAAAAAAATATTTCAAGGACATTTGATGTCCGCCATCCCGCACTGGAGAAGTATATCAGATCCTTACCGGTTCCAAAACTCACTTAATTATTCTGAGGTCTTTGTCAAGCAGTGGGACATATGCAGGTTTCGTTACTTACACACAAGAATAACTACGAATCTACAAGTTTTCTGTCAAAATGAAATAAAAATACTTTTACATCAGTGAGGTAAAAAAGTACAGGAAACATGTTTTGCCTCTCAACAAAGTTCAAATGTGGGTTGCTTGCTTATTATATTTTGTAACGTTTCAATTGAAATTTTTAAACGCACAACATTCGACATCGAATAAACTTACATTGATATTTCTAAGGTTAGAATTAGAATTGGTCTTTATTTTCGCGGAAATCAAATACATAAATTGGGTACTAAATCAACGTTGCTCTCTTGAAATAGAAATTATAAGTTCAGTAAGAACAGAGTTCGAACGAGAGTTTTTTCTGCCACGCACTTCGACTGTGTGGAATCAGCTGTCGCCAGCAGTATTTCCGAACAGTTACGACTTAGGGACCTTCAAACAAAGAGCTTATTCCTTCCTTAAAGGCCGGCAGCGCATCTGTAGCTCCTCTGGTGTTGTGGATGTTCGTGGGCGTCGGTGATCACTTACCATCAGGTGAGCCGTACGCTCGTTTGCCCCCTTCTTCTATAAAAAAAAAAAAGAGCGATAAGGTTTACACAAATACGTATATATTCCGTGTTATTTAATATTAAATTGCCTTAAATTATTAACAACGTCTATTATACTATGAAATTACTGGTGAGAAAATTTGAGGTACCCGTTAAACATTTCACTTTATTATCGAAACTTGTTACACGCTACTATGTTTCAAGAGAATACTTAAAATTTATGAACCTGAATATAGGCGTAGAGTATAGATTGTGATTTGTTGTATTGTAAATATTTATAGATAGTGTTATCGTTTTAATACGTTGTTTAAGCAAGACTCCGTTTACTTATTCCTAATAGCGGTCCTGAATTTCAGGGGGAGTGCGTTCCATATCAGAATGGTTTTTATAAAGGGTAGTACACGCAGACTTCGACGTTGTCGAATGGGTAGCCACTTTAATTGCTTCTCTGAATCTGCAATCAGTTCAAAATAGCAAACATTTCCATTATCAATGAGGGAAAAAATTAAGGACTGTCCAATCATCGCTTTGGTCCTGGTCGGGAAAGTCTTTTAGATGGTAGAGAGCCCGCAGGGTACTGGTATTGCTTGCCAGTTCTGAATATTGTTTATATATAAGCTGAGATCTTTGACAATAGAACGCAGTATAATTGAACCGAAATAGTATAATTGAAAACAAACGCAGATCAAACTTTAGTATCCAGGCTCTTTAGCATACGATGGCTGCCGACCATTGTGGCATGACACTTGAGTGGGTTAACAGACAGACCAAACCTATCCAACCAGCTCTGAATATATTCTAGGTCCCAATAAAGTATGCCCACAGCTGTAGATACACAGTAAACGCACGCCTGCGTGTCATCGGCATAAAACTGTCACTGTCGACATAAAGTTGTCATAAAACTGCAAGACATCGGCAGACAGATGCTACTCACAATTAAGGTTCTGGATGGTAACTAAAAAGAAGAAGAAAGAAAAACAATGATGATGTTGAGAATCAATCAAGTACTTCAGGAGAAATTACGGAATGGAAAATAATTACTAAGAGCATATCGTGACTGATGGTATTAAAGGCGTTCGTAGAGTCAACTGAAGCCAGCACAGTGACTTTAGAAGTTCTAAATGTCAAGGATATCAAGGATCCAAGCATACTACTGCACGACCTCTATATACTGTGAGCACATTCTGCGTCCTCTCTGGACGCGTCAACATCTGGATCCTTCATTCCCTCCGTGACCACGACTGCTGTAAAGCAATTGAAACGTCGGGAATATAAAAATAAAATTAAAAGAGATAAAACCCGTAAATAATGGTTTTATTTCAAATTCTATTGTTTGACTTCCAATTGTATTTACATTCAGTGATTAAGTGAAACAAAAAGACATCAAAAGGGATTTCGGACAGAATTGTAACGTATGATGTAAAGTGGATGATCAAGCTCTATGATAATCAATCCTAAAACGCAATGGGTGAACCCAAGTCAAATACTGGAACAATGCCCTAAAAATAAGCTCACTCATAGAAAAGTAATGGTATCTGTTTAAAGGTAACTTCATAGTGTAATTAACTACAGTTTTTTGAGATCCGGTGTATCACAGCAAATGTCTATTGTGAACAACAAAAAATGATGGCCCAACTTAAAGAGCCCCACGACTAGTCAAGCGATCTTCACCATTATTGCAGGACTGGCATAAACTGTGACATCAAGACGTCGTACACACGAAACGTCCGGATTTAAAAAATCCAATTAAACGCGATAAATATTATTTTTTGATACCACTCTCTTATAATTAATACTGTTAAGTGTAATGGTGTACAATAAAGTATATTTCATTAATTCATTAATTATCTTATAGTATCACCGTAAAGCAGAGTATGAGAGTGCAAAAAATATCAATATCGTCTAATGCCGCTCCTAAAAATACTAAATTTGACGTTAGAAAAATATCTTTATTTACATAAACACTGACGTAATCACTAGCGCCTCGACGTTGCGCCCACACCGTTATCAGCATATGTATTTTCAGTTTTGTCAGTCATGTAGACTTTTCGAGAAACTTAATACTCATTATTTTTAAACGTTACTTACAAACAAAAATTTTACAATAATTTTCTTTCCACTTTCTAAAGAAAAATTTATTATTATTTAAATAAAAATATTTTGTATAAAAAAAAATCTCATATTCGGATGTTCTTTTATTGATATAATATGGTATAACATGCTTTAAATCATGAACCAATTTAATTTATTACTTATACGGAGCATACCTGCTCTCTTTAATGCCATTATTCTTTTTTGCTCTGAAAAATTCTGAACTTCGATAATAAATTAAATTATTCACTTTATTATTTGCTTTTTCGTAACAAGCAAAATTGGGCCTTTTGGTGAAAGTCGAATTAAATTATAGCTGACAAGCAGCTCCGAGGAAACGCTGTTAAGCATTGGAACATCGATTCTACGGAATGGTTATGTCCTTGACCATTCCTCTACGCCTCGTATAAATCTACTACGATGTGTGATTGCTGCTCTACTTCGTAGTTTTGTATGCCATTCTATGGAAAGTTCTAGACAACTTCGTGCAGGGAAGTGGAGTTCAAGTGGTGTTATATAAAAGACTTCATGCATTCCGTCTTCGCTGTCTTTTATGTATTACACATGCACGTCGTCGACGTTTATGGGGGGCGTCTAAAAGTTTTACTCAGTAAAGTTAACTCATTGTTTTTATACCTTTAAATGTAGCTGTCTACTTTATTGATTTGCATTTTCAATTTATCTACCCAACTACACTGTGATTGTATTAGCTATCCAATTTATCCGACGATGCTAGTCGGAATTTTTTTTTTATCTATTGCAAATAGTAAATGGATTCAATGCAAAATGAATAAAGCTATTAAAATTAATAAAACCTAATAAATATTACTTTGTTTTGTCTCATATTATTACAATTACATGCGTTTTAACAAAAGTAGGAATTCTGTTTCATACGCGACTACATTCCTCAAAGGGTTTTTTGATAAACACATTTTATATAGTATTCAATGCAACGTTACAGAGACATGACTGTGTATCAAATAGAGATTTCACTTTTATATATGTTAGGATATTCGACGCACGTAACTACCCGCTACCAGTTTTTCGGCAATACTCGGCGCGACTAGCAGTCTATTTAGGCATTCCTTTTATATACTTTTCCGCTTGAATTTTCACACCCATCTCAAGTTGGATTAAAAGTTACGCTTAGTATTGGCAAAGTATTTTATGTTTTATGCTTTTTCTTGTTTTCAATTTGTTCAAGCTTTCGGATTTCTCACATAACCGAAGGAACAAAAATAATGAAATCTTGTGGCTTATATTAATGCAAACTTTCCGTACCTTTTGGAGCAAAAACCTCAAGGCATAGAAAAGAAAAAAACATGTTATGAAAACATGTGTGTGACAGTTTTTGTTGCTTTTAGTACTTGATTGATCAATAAGTTTTATTTTTAAAAACAATATTTGTTTCTAATTTCTATCATCTTAGAATACAAATTATAATATCGTTTAATTTAACACATTATTACAATTATGACTATGTGTTAACGTAAATACGGATATTGAAAAAAGAATAAGAAAAAGAAACAATTTATTTTACTTTTGCATGCACTTTGCTTATGCATTTTGATTTTACTTTTTACCTATCTGTTTATAGTTTTATTTATATCTGCTTATAGATATATTATATATTATTATAGACGAGTTAGTATAGTTGTCTACGAGTCAATGTTAGGTAGATAGCGTTCTCATAAATGCATGAAAGTTTCTGCAACGAGAAGTTCCTCTGGTAACTAACTAACCTTTAGCGAAAAACTCCTCTGCAAATAATTTTGTTTATTGCTATTGTCTAAAATTTTTTAATGAAGTTAATAGCGGTCTGCCATAAGAATGATGTTTTCTAACGATTGGGTTTTTTCCGTAATTATATATATATAAAAATATATGCACTCACGCTTGTCACTCTTAAGAGTAAGCAGAGATTGGGGATTGGAGAGACGACATTTCTGTTCGAAAGTTCTATTTCCACTTCTATTTTCTCTTCTGTTCTAAGGAGAAAGAACGCAACGGGTGATATGTTTTGTAATTGGGTTCGGCTCTAAAGCGTTTTGGCACAGGAACACCTGCGTGGAACCAAGATATTTAAGTACCCTTCATTGGTGTTAATCGGTTATAGGATACCGGTCGCCAAATGTTTAGCCTCAAATAAATAATATTCTGAAATTATAATCAAAATAGAACTACTCTGTATTTAATATAGAACTAATAATTAAGTGTTATGAAGATGTTAGAAAATTCATTACTCAATCTCCACACTTGAATGTTGTGATAGTAATTTAAGCTCATATGGGTAATTTATGCTTTATTCATCTCTATATATGTATTTGTTATCCAACAAGATACCTAAGATATCTATTTTATATATAATGTAATATGCAATTGTATGTTTAGAGATTCTGTATTACACCCATCTGTGAACAATTATCACCTGCTAAAATCATTATCCATCCTCAGTGAGATTTTTCCCAAGAGCAACCAGGGAAAATCGGATTTTTGATGCAGGTTACTTTTACGAGATACATACATACATATTCCTAGCTGGTAGACTGCTTTTCTGCCTAGTAGGCATCTGGGTATGTACCGTACCACCTTTTTAACCAGTTATTCCACCAAATAGCTGCGTAACAACTATTGTGTTCCGGTTTGAAAGGTATTGAGAAACATTATAATTACATGTTGTGTGGCATTCCATATTAGTCCTCAGCGGTGACAACGCATCTTCTTCAATCGAAGTTATTTTCAGGTATCTATGTGCTGTAGTAGTCACTTACAAACCGTAGATTGTTAGCTTGTTTTTCACCCCAATCCAATAAAAAATATACTTTTATAGATCCATAAAATCCGTTAACAATGTTAGAGAGTGAACATGCAATTTAATTCAATTCAAAAGAATTTTGAAATCGTATGATCTAGGTACTTGTAATCACCCGCGTAAATGAACCTTAGTGAGAGAACTCTTAATGAAAATAATTTTTAATATACTGTGGTTAAAACTCTTTGAGTTCTCAATTATTCTCAAGTGTCGTTAAAGGGATTAATAACGAACAAGTTCAGATTTGTTTATCAACCATATACTTAATGGCCCTAACCATTATAATATGAATTTGATAGACTGCAACTCCTCGCAAAAGAGCACCGATTTCTGGATGTTTCATTCGCCTAGGATAATAGAGCTTATTTTCAATTAAAACACAATTTTTTTGGATGTAAAATTAGATATTAAAATAGATACATATTTTTACATAACCTATATACTTGTGTGATATTTGAAGTAAGTCATATGTAACCTAACACAAGTGAAGTTTAAGCAAATTTTAGAGAAACAACCTTGGAATAACTTCGGGGCCATAATACTATTGAATAGGTTATATTCAATAAAAAAAAGAATCATCGAAATATGTTAACAATTGGCGCAGATATCGTGTAACATACGTACAAAAAATGGTCTCAATTTGTCGTAATTGCTATCAAATCGTGACATATAAAGTTAACGGGTGTATCATTAGTGAGATTTTGCGACCTTAAAATATCTTTCTAAGATAAAAGACAGGTTTAAATAGATATACCATTCTTTATTTTAACCTAGTTTATTTCAAGGAACTTCAAACTCAACAAATGGGTTCTTTATTGATCATCACTTTTGTCCACACATTCTCCTTAATGGCTTCTGGCACGACAATCTGTAGAACAATTGTTTTTACCAAATTAGACATGCGAGCGTGTTTGTTCTTTATGGTTATCATTTATCATACAGTATTATATTATTTTAAATGCTATTTGCTTTTATTAAAATTTCCACAATTTGGATAATATATAAGATAATATTTAAGATAAAGAATAATTCAAAATGGTAAAGAAATGGCCGAATAGTCGGTGAACATGTTATGTACTTTGAATAACAGTCAAACTTAGACCCATCTTCTTTTTGGCTGTTGCTTTAAAATAAATTTTGTGATGTTTAATTCTATTAATAAACTGATACAATTTATTGAATTATGTGCTGCAGATGAGGTAGGCATTTGGATAAAAATAATGTTATATTCCCCATTACATCTCAAATTATAATATAAATAACGTAGATTGATTATCTATCAACTCCACATAAAAAAAAACCCCAAACATGTAGAAACCTTCATAATTAATTGTTCTTTATCTATAATAATAAATAAAAAATTTTGTATGTATGTGTTTGAACGTATTTAACTTGAAAGCAATTTCACGGATTTTGATGGAACTTTTATAAAATGTTATTTATGATTTCAAATGTGCTTTGGGCTATACAAACATTCACTTTTGTAATATCAATTACAAATGTGAGTGTTTGTATGATTCTCGTTCAATCACGCTTAAAGGAATGAAAGGATATAAACGAATTTTGCCATGGGACAGTAATTATATATTTCTCCAAGTTCTCTTGGGACAAAGTGTGTACCCACGCGGGTGATGACGCGAGTGAAGCCGCGTGCATCTGCTCGTTTATTAAGTAATATAAATGCGTTAGTTTTCTATATTCGCGAAGTGATAGCTATATTAATGTTGTTCTATTAAAAAAATCGCAATACGGAATCCTGATTTCTGATCCCAGACCTTAAATATTTTTGAGTTCCACGTATCATTTTGATTATTTATATATTTAGTTACTTACTATGAATTCTTTAGTGTTAATTGTTACACAGTATGGAGAAACATGACATAACGGTGCAACGTCGTTTCTAATAAAATCGGCAATGACAGGTTGAGTGACGCGGAGGATATTATTAGATTTTAGGTTTTTCTCGGGAGGTCGAGAACTCCAAAACGCTAGGATCGAAATTTAAATTAACATTCCATCTCGTACTATGATAATATTTTTTATCAACGGATGTCTTTTGCTGAACGGAAACAATGAGACAGGAGTTACCTGCACGGAGAAACCTATATCCTGGAATATTGTCGCTGTGGTTAACGGAAGGGAACGTCTTCACAGATAACGAACGTTCTGTACAAACGAAGTTGTTTATCTGCTAGATAAATTTCAATTTAAAGTTACGAAGTTGGATTATTTTCGAGGAGCTTTGATCACTGTTTAACTATTGTACTTAATGGTTTTTGTTTCAAGGGATGTCAGTCTACTTTGTGATTGAAATGGCGCCTGTCTGAATTCTCTATGGAACAAGGAGTGCTTATTACGGACGGAGCAAGTTCAATCTCTTTTATCGCAGCATTATAGCGAAGAGAATTGAACGCCGCATCGTACCCTAGCAGTTCCTGCCGCGAGTGGCCACTCTTCCGTAAAATTATGTTAAACTTGTTCTATGTTCTATATTTCACTCTTCCTGTAGAATTTCAGTTCGTTACAAATTTTTAAACAAGTTAAGTTTATTATAAGTCTAAAAGTGATTTTATATGACGAATTAAGGATTAATTCTGAAAAGAAGTTCTGTTTTATTTAAGTGTGACTTTATCCTAAGAAAAAATCCGAGATGATGGAAATTTTGAGACGCTCAACTATACGAACAACGTTTGAAACAATGTGGCAGTTTCTATTCCACATGCCCTTTTTCTAAGAGGTCCTTACATTATGAAGCCGGACATACTCATTTGTATAATGTCGTCGTAGAAAATATCTTTAGTATATATACTTATTATTCCTAATAAGGTACACTTTTTATACCTATTTTATTTTATATTATGCTATTTTAAAGGAAAAACCTCAAATAGCCTTCTATCCTCCGCACCAATGATATAATATTACGCAGTTTAAATTTTTCAATATTTTTGTACTTTATTTATTGCTTAATTCAATCGGAATAAATTATAATTTCGATTAACATCTTAAATATAAGATTCCTATTTTTAAATTTTAACTGTATAAAATAAATTAATCGATTACACGGCATATACAAGTATTGCGTCGTAATTACGACATCACTCTGCTAAAACGAGGAAATAAATTGAAAAACCAACTCGCGGTGAAAATATTCGTCGGAAAATCACTTCGACCTCAACTGACAACGACGAATGAATGTATTTGTTTTTCCAAAGTTATATAGTTTTATCGAACAATAATTTATTCTTTTATAACACTGTATTGTTTATACAATGGCTAATTAGTTCATTAATGTTAATTAAAATGATGAAATACCAGCAACGTTTTCCACAAAGCCTTTTCCAATATAGAGAGCAATAATTGATTTTAAATATTGTTAATTGTATAAGGTGTAATGTAAGATGTATTTTATTTAAATATAACACTAAAGCCCTTGATCATTTCTGAAGTAAAAAAATATAATTAATTTTCGAATAACTTTGTAAAGAGTCAGGACCGTAGCAAGTGGAAGAAGATTGTCTCTGCCTACCCCGTTGAGAACATGACGTGAATATATACATATACATTACTTTGTGATACCTTTCCAAAAAAAAACTCTCTCGATTGTATATCCAACACCAGGGTGGTTAGAAATCTACACCCTTTCAACCTATTTTTCATTAGACCTTATTTGGAACAACGTGGCAGTTGGTGAGCCTATCGCCATCTTAGTATTCAGGCCAACGATACAAATCGTACATAAGTCTCGAAGAACCCATTGTTACGAGTCTTATAATTAGGGTGTCGAACTCGGGTCCACTGATTTTTTTTTATGGGAAAGACGGCAAACGAGCAAACGGTTCACTTGATGGTCAGTGATTACCGTCGCCCACGTACATCTGCAACACCAGAGGTGCTGCAGGTGCGTTGCCGGCCTTTAAGAGTATTTGGGATATGGGAGGGAGGATAAGGAAGGGGATGGGGAGGGGAACTGGTCCTCACCCACCTAACGAAACGCAGAAGCACAAGATGCGTCTATTTCGCGCCGGTATTCTGAGAGGCCGTGGTACCAACCGCAAAAACCAGCAGCAAAAGCCGCCGCTTGGCTCTACCACGTACAAAAAGGTTTAAAGGTATAGGTATTATGTAATACTAGCTTCCTTCCGTGACTTTGCCACGGTTTTACCGCGATAAAGAGTAGACGAGGCGCGAGAAAGAGTAGACTCATTCCCCAGGGCTCGATATACGAGTATCACAATACCAAATTTTATCAAGCAGGTTTAGCGGTTTAGTCGTGTAAAACAGACATACAGATTCAGTTACTTTCGTATTAATAAGTAAATGTAACTAATATAAGAAAATAAGTTTAACTATAAGAATTAAGTATGAATGAGTGCACTACGCTGCTTCAGTGCGAAATTTTCGACACATATTTTCTTCACTACCTATCACGTGGTAAATCAGCAAATAATATTGCAATTAACAATTTATGCAGGACTGTTATTTAAGTAACAAGCAATCTAGAGAAATACGAGAAATAAAAAAGATATCCTTCGTATTTATTTTAGGCCATGACAGTAAAGTATTTTATCTAATAGGACAACGACCTCAAAAAATTATTTATTGTACAGTTATATAATATGGAGGGAACAGCTAAAAGCCATACCAAATAATTAACTGTCAATAATAAACTAATATGCTGAAAATTAGCTTTAAGTTATAATAATAGCTTTATATTATGTTTAATTAATAAACAATGTTACTATTTAGTTGAAACTTACATTTAACTCTATACTATTGAAAGCAACTTACACCTTTTACGGTCTAGAGTTAGATTTAATAAACACAACAGCAACACTGGTCATGAAAAATTTAAAATTTTTAGTGGAAAAGCTCATAAAATCCAACAGATAAATAAATCAAATGAATAAGATATTTATACAACTACAATAAATTGTTCATTAAATTGTTTTCTATGAAATGTATGTACATAGTAGGTACGTTTGGACGGATTTTATTTTAAATGCTATTCGACGGATGTTGATGGAACTTTTTTAAATGTTCCAGATTCACAAGTGATTTAAGTATAAGTATAAGTTTAATGAGAAAGTCGGTATGTTTGTTTTCAGATACGCTGAAAGGACTAAACGGATATGAGTGAAATTTGGCAGATATGTAGTATTAACCTCAATTAAAAGTTATCTTGGAACAAAATTTGTGACCATGCAGGCGAAGCCACAGATTTATATATTATACTACGTTAATTTATTAAGACTTTGCAGACGGCTCATTTTTATTACTATTTTATACATTGTTCAGGATAAAGGTAGAAAAGTCGGGTGATAAAAACTCGGTAGGGTTTAATAACTTTAGAATGCGAATGCGTTGCAACAAAGTATATTCTATTCTTATACGTGCGTTAAAAACATTGTATTCGCCGTAGACGGATAAAACAATATAAGTCGGTTCGATTTGGTTGTGCTAACCCACAAAACCGGTATTGTATTTCTGTATAATTCTCGCAAGAATTAGGAACGTGACTTCACTTGTATCATTTATTTGTCGATTTATCGAAAAACTAAATGACAGGCAAAAGTTATCCACGATACTGCTTGCTAGCGAACTTGAATGGGTATCTTCGACAACAATTGGGAGCGATAAAGGTAAATCAGCATGCCATTTAGATTCGAAGCGGTAATTACAACTACTTGAATGTGTACCTAGCTGCCAATGCTTAGACAAGTTTAAATTATATTATGTTTAAGATATGAATTCAATAGAAATAAAATGATGAAAAAATTATATAAAAGATAGCCACCATAGCCGAGTAGTAAGGTGATATGACTCCGACCCAAGTTCCCTATGTGGAGGATTCGTACGGAGGAGTTTTTTGAAACTTATGTACGATTAGTGTTGTACGTAGTACGGCGGCGACAGGCTCACCACTTGTCACGTTGCTCCAAATAAGCTCTGGAGAAAAGTGGGTTAAAAGTTTAAGACAACCTCTGACCATAAGATAATTGAGTATATACGATCGTGACAGCATAAATATTTTTTTTAAAACTGTTAAAGGAATGTAGAGGTTTTATTATTTGTTGAATTTTCATATTGAAAATTTTGACGTGTAACAATTCCGGTGCTTTTTTCGATGAAATATCTCTTTTCAATATGAATATTCCATAAATGTCCTTTCGTATTTCACAGTTACGATATAAAAAGAAAATTAAAAGGAGACTGTCACTTCTGAGGCAAAAATCCTACGGTTATCATCTGTCTGCATGAAAAAAGGATGGGAAATTAGTAAAAAATCTTCGAAGGTGAAAGATGATTCTGAAAATTATGTAGTTTAATCCATGGTAATACTCTGAACGTTAATAACACTTTTTTGCTTAATTATTTTGACAAATTTCTACTAGAATAATTAAGTGTCTTCGGAGAAAGAGTAATAAATCTTATTAAGTCAAATAAAATGTATAATATTTTTTAAGAAAGTTTGTCCATAACCACATGAAATCTTTGTAATTTTTAAGCTCAGGACAAATATTTATCAATGTTTGTCTTCTCGTTGTTATATTTGTCTTGCATTGAATACTTCCAAGGCAGAAAGACTTTCGAAAATGAGTTGTATTTAAAAAAATGTATATTGGAACAACAGGGAGAAGGATTGGATAGGAAAAAATACAAAGGTTCGACGACTAGAAACGCTGTAAATTCTATAAATTTACGTTTATTGATTTCTATGTTATTATCATATTCATCCCCACTGCCTCGCTTTTTTTTAAAGATATATATATTTACTACATCAGCTTGTTTCCTAAGTAATAGTGTAGTCAAAGCACCATTTAATTTTGCCGATAGACGTTAGATTTTACTTATTAAGAAAATCACTCCTACTGCCTAGCTCCTATGTTATAATTGGTAACGTGATCATATATATCCTAAATGTTGCTTAGTTCTCCAAGTAATTCAGTAGTGAAAGTCCCATTAAAATCCTTCTACTGGTTTTTAGGTGATGGTTTTCGGGTTCTGTGTCGGTAGTTTAATACTGTCCAATATTTTTTTTATAATGTATTCATTGTGATGATTTAGTTTCACTCGAGTTTTATTATTAGTATATAGGACGTACAAGGAAATTTCATTCTAAATAAAAATAAATCCTGCGGTATAAAAAACTGCTTACTATACTATAAACATACATATGCTTATACTTTGGGTAATTTGAATATTTACGTATAACATATATTTAAATTTTCAAATAAGCGCGTTTAATGGCACTTGCACTTATATTTAATTTTGATTGGTATCTTTTTATTATTTTGTCTAGCATTGGGACATTTATAGGCTAATTTTGTACTTTTATACCTTAATGTATTTAAAGCATAAATTTATTCCCTAATTTTCCCTAATGTAATAACAATAACAGAAATATGTAAATGTTATAGGGTTCGGAACCTTACCAGTCAAAGAAACAGTTGGAGACTTCTGTGCATGACGACTCTATGTCACCACCAATTTTTCAGTAACTACTATTGATATTGGCTTGAAAACTTAGAGAAATTGTATGCAGCATAACCAATTTCCGCATTGATTATGTCTGGCCCTTCTTTGTCACAGTCAAGAACTTTACAAGAATACCATATTCATGTGTCCTTTAATATTCGGTGCTTACCTATGAAATTATAGATAATTGGGATTTTCTTGGTACTCCTATCTCCCTTAGACGACGCCCCCGCTATGAGATGGGATATGTTAGCGAGGTCTCATATACGAGTATATTTAGTAAATATTTGATAACGCACTTTTTTGATGCTGTGCGGGAGTCGGTTTTTGATTTAGTTGTTATTTTAAATCAATCAGCAGCCCACAAAGCACTTATACATTCTATAATATCAGTATAAAAAAGGTATAGATATGATAGACATTTATCAAATTTATGTAGTATATATGTAGATTTTAATAAAAAAAAAGTTTAAATACTCATAAGTGGGCTCAAGCAAGAGACGGTTATTATATATTGTTAAAATGGACTATTACTTTCCTTTTTACGCCTAATGGCGTGTCTGAATTGACTACGATAAATTATCCATTATAGGGCTCAAATTCAACAGGAGCCGTTTTAGTTCAGTTCTTTGATTCATAGTCAATGGGATATTTATGGCTCCCTCTGGTGAATTCAAATATGGTCGATTATATTAGAACAGTTAAATGTTATGTGTACTCAGATGAAGATGCTAATTTCTCCCTTTTTATACCGAAAATGTAAAGTAAATTCTGTTGTGACATTTCGTTGACAGGAAATTGCTTACCTTTAAATAAACATGACTCATGTGAAAAATCTTAATCTTAATCTTACGAGGATCAAGGGCGAACAGCAGCGACTCAAAAATAAAAATTGGTTCAACATATATTTCAGAAAAATATTACGAGATTTGTACGTTTATGAAGCTTAGAAAATTGATTTTGCTAACTATCTTCTCGTGAAGATATGCTGTAAAGAAATATGTCACCACCATCTTATTCATTTAATAATTAGTAATAAACAGTTATCTGGGGAAATGTAAAAAGATGTTGATTCTTGATCGTGCACAGAGGATGTTTTTAAGCAACAGTGACTGTTACTTTAATTTATTGACCTTATTTGGTTAATAAATAAAACAAATAAAAAAAGATAATAGTAAACCCTTTGGCAACGGGGCGACCAATATTAGTTAGGAACTATGTATTTATAGTGGTTGTTAATGAAAACGGAATTATATAATACTGACTCAAGCTCTATTCTCCTATAGTTAATGTAATAGTTCAAGTATTCAGACAAAAACACTTCTCAATTATCCGCAAACAGTGTGCGGAGAGGTGCAGCTCCTGAGAGTTTGCGTTAAGCAGACCTTGATCAAGCTACGTCGTAACAGCAAACAGCGAGTGCTTCCTGCCTCGATGGTAACCGTCCGATACGAAGAGCGTAGGCTCTTCGTATCAAATTGTTTTGTACGTGGTAGAGCCAAGCGGAGACTATTGCTGGCTAGCTTTAGGCTCCTCTTGAACTGATATAGTGAACGATGTGTTACGATACGATACAGTTATCACAGGGCATTAAAATATATTTGGACATTCACAGACTACACAGAACCATCATTATAAATTTTTATCATGTGGTTTTCAAATACAAATATACGTTAAGCAAAGTATTTTGATCTATATTAAAATTATTTATTTAGATTTTATTGAACGTTGATTGATTTACAACTATCTGCAGTTAGCTTATGTTTCTCTTGACATTGAAAGCATCAACGTCTATCAATAAATTCAGATGCATGATCTATTGAGTTGTTGACAGGACCGACGTCTCATGTTGAATAAAGTTCTAAGCGAGACCGTAATCTGGGGGCTGTTCGATTCAACAACACAAGACCTACGTCAAACAGTCGACCTCTCACATTTCTTCAATTCACCTATGCTCGTTAAATTTCGAATCCTCACCCTATCCATCATTTTGCGAAAGAATCAGACCTCTTTTTGTGATGTTTTTCTTATAAGGGTACACTTTAATGGTTCTTTTACGGGACTGTTTAATTTATTTTTAAAATTACTTAAATTTGTCATTCTACATTATGTATAATATCAAAAAAAAGTTTTCTTTACATGTACTGTAATATAAAAAAGTAACGTGTCAGAATGATACGAACTTCAGGTGAGTACAACCTGTTTTTTTTATGGGTAAGGGGCACAAACGAGCAAGTGGCTAACCTGATTGTAAGTGATTAACGACTCCCACGTGCATCTGCAACACCAGAAGAGCTGCAGGTGCGTTGCCAGGCAGCCTTTAAGGATATTTGGGGAATACGAGGGATGATGGGGATCGAGGATGGGGTAGGGGAAATATTTACCTCACTAACCGAACGAAACTCAAAAGCACATGATGCCTCTTCTTCACGGTATTCTGCTACGTTGTGGTACTACGTCGGTCCTGCTGCTACCACCCTTTTTTTTTCTAAGAAAAATTATATTTATTTATTCAAAGTATTTACCTTAATTTCTGCCATTTCGAAAGAAAATAAAGTATGCCTTTGCGACAGAACTCTGGGGATTTGGCCTCTACGAAGTAAGTACAAAAGTCTACATAGGCATTCCGTACCGCTTCCTAAGAGCAAATTTTTTTCCTCCAGGACATTGTCGAAATTGCGAAAAATAGTAATATCGATTGACGTGTTGGTGTTGCTTTTCTATGATTTCTGCCATCATTGTTCGAAGTTCTTCCTTATAGACATCTGCTATTATTGATACACTGGATCTCAAAAAGCTATAGTGAATTACACCATGAAGTGACAACCGGTGAACCTCGCTTTAGGGTATTATTCCGGTATTTGACCTGGGTTCAGCTGTGTTTTTCACATGAGAGCCTTCAAAGTTAAGTAATTATATTAAGAGCATACCACAAACTGCAATTTTTAAATTAGATATTTTTTTTATTTCCGGCAATACGTCTTTTAAATCGACTTGTTGTGATGTAATCTTATATAGATAATTGATTTAGGTAATTATAAAGGCAATGTAGAACTTCTCTCTATACATTTAAAACAAAGGAGTTAATTAACTATAAAATTAAAGAAACATGATATCATCGCTCATGCGCAATGCAAACCAATGTCAGGGATATATTATAATCTTAATCGTTATGCCTGTATGTGTGTGCGTACAAATAGGAATATTTCCACGTATATAACATAATGCGTCTGTTTATATTGAGGAAAATCATTAATTAATCACATAGATGTATCTCGTCTACCTATAATGTTATTCGGACTTAATTAATTGATAAGATATTAATTGAACAATAACATATGAGCTTCATAAACCGTTAACGTAGGTAATGATATTGTAATTGCATAATTTGCGACTATTTTGTTTTTCAGTATTTCAATTTGTGCTTTTTATATTGTTCTAGACATAACGGGGAGAGAACTAGCTTGGTTGTAATTAATATGGCTGCTTGAGGCGGTTCTCAGGGACTTTAGAATTTTGCAGCTACAGTAATAAGCGCAAAAGGCTCGGGGCCTTGATTGGTGTCTTTAATATGCAAAAGCGGGTGATAGCGGTCGTAGAACGATAACAATTTCTTCGCGGGAACTACTTACCTACCATTCTGGACTCTATGCGTAAAATGGGTCAAAGTGGGAGAGCGGCTTGCGCGACTTTTAGCCTTGATTGTCTTATGTTCGAATATTAATATCAATATCATCTTTTATTAGGCGGTAGACCCCTTCATCTTCGTCTGGGTAGGTACCACCTTCTTATCCATTTCTGCCACTAAGCAGCAGTGTAACTACTGTTGTGTTCCGGTTTGAAAGGTATAGAGAGCCAGTATAATTACGGGCTACGAGGCATTCGTGACAACGACACTGCCAGCTTTGATTAAAGCTGTTTGCAGGTGTGCATGTGCTGCGGTCACCATTTATCGGGACTACGTTTGCAGATTACGATAGAACTGTCGGCGATGACCCTTAACAAGCCCCTTTATGATAAGTTTTAGCCAGTTTAAGGTTGCTACTGTTTTGTTCACTCTTTCCAAGAAGATGTATGATCACTGTACCATTAAACATAAAACGGCTATAGGGATGCTGCTCCCCATAATCATTCTAGCATTTGGATTCGGCATTTTCCATTCCTCAACGGGTTTTTCTCCACTAGTAGTTTGTAGCGCTTAAAACGCTGTAATTTATCAGGAGGTAAAAATTATTCTAAGCGTTGACAAAAAAAGTGACACGATATATTTGAAATTTGTGGTGTACTTGTAACTACAGGGTAACAGGAAAATTTTTCAAACGATTAAATTAATGTCTGGTTGCAGGCTATTAAGAAGAAATCTGTTATATTTACTTAATGATTTCTCTTGTGTAAAATTCTCACGTCAATGAACAAAGTTAAGCTTTTGCAATGCTTTCGTAAAAATATGAATTATAATAAATGAACACATTGACATGACATGAAAACATTTTTAGGAATGTTTGAGTAAATTTTAGTAATAGCAATTTACGTCATTTTACTTTTGAGGGCACTTTTATTGTTGTCTTTATCGTTTCTATTGGCCTCTTGAAAGCTACTTCTCCGCCTTGCGAAAGAAAAATAATCACCATTTGTACAAAAATACACCGGCGAGTAGACAGTTTGCCGAGCAGGGTCTAATTTCGCTCTGTTGCCCAAGTTTGTGACGGTTCAATAGATTATTGCTGGAATTAATATCTGGTCGTCGCTTGTAACGATTAAATATAACAATTGTATTGGAAAAGAATATTATTAGAATATTTAGATACATTAGATACAATTATTATTTTGTTTGTTATTTCTACGTAAAAAGAAACCATAATGCTTTCTACGTATTCTATAGCTCATGAAAAGTACTCATTTATTGTATGGCTTAAATAAGTTTAGCCATATGTAATACTTTGTTTTAAGCCATATTACGATTCGAAAGAAAACTGCTTCTTTGAAAAAACTACATACTAACGTGCAACCTTAACACCGTTAAATCAACTGAATAATTTTCAACTTGATGATAAATAACCCATATGACCATCCAATCTGAGATCATTTAGTTGATTTCTCTTACTAAGGAATCGGCTCATTAATGAAATATAAATATTAATATGAACGTTGTTGTTTTCGTGTAAAGTTTAAACCTGTTTCTGCATAATTTCGACGATAACACTTTCGGGTAAATTCGGCCTTTGATTAGACGGTCGCCATTAGTAGTACGTAGTACTATATATTAATTGGTTCAGCGTTAAACACCTGTTATCTCTTTACAATACCAACGACACTCCTAAAGTGGCCTCAACTTAACAAATTATTTTCGATTTCCTTGTCTTAAGTTCGTTAAGATTTTGCAATCAGGCCCGAAGCTTGCTTTTTTCCTACGGCATATTTCATAATGTACTTTAAACGCAAACTTCTAAGAAAAAGGGAAACACAAAAGAAACTCTTACATGTGGTAAGCCAGTAAAACTATACGCAAGTTCGATTCGTCTTTGCGCAAAGCTAATTTCTGTGTGTGTCTGCAAATATTATTAAAAAGTGATGAAAATTGTTTAAAATATTATAAACAACTTTTGGTACATTGCTGATGATGATGCTGCTGCATAGATGCTGCTTCCGGTGTCTGTTGTGGATTGTTAAATTCTCGCATATTTTTGCAATCATATTTTTTTAAATCGGTGACCAAGATTTTTCTTGCAAATATCTGTTGATTAACAATCGCCACCCATACAGCGACTGTTACACATATGTATTATCGCTTTTAGTCTTAAAATAAGTCTTGCGTCATATAATATTATGTTCGCTCTCAAAAACCTTAACTTACTCTCTCCATTTTCTCATAAAAAGAGTTAAACTCCCCGTAGTACATTTCTGTTGTTCTTGGTGCGGCGTTCTCTCATAAGTTTTATTACAAACACTACGATAAATATCAAGCTGAGTTGCGGTTGCATCTAGTATTTGCTCTGCACTCGGATCATTATAAAATCGTTTTAAATAATCGTTTATTTTTGCTTACACATCTTCATATGTTAATTATGCAGGATGTATCTATTCTGAATATTAAGGTAGGTGCGACCATTATTTCGCTAATATTCTATTATCTTTGATAATATTATTTCTTCACTATTTTCGTATTTAAGTTCACACATGTTGCGATACATAATTATTTGAGGTACGTTACTATTACTATTATTAAAGCGCCTGTAAAGTCCCACTGGAGGGCAAGGACGTCCTCTCCTTCGTTCTATTTTTCAATTAGCCCAATTATCCAGCACACCCAGCCATCTCCTTCTCAGCCACGATAACATTTCATTTTTAGTAATCTACTATGTGGTGGTATTCGCCCATTCTTCTCATCTGACATTCGGTAGATAAGTCCGGCCCTGTCCCATTTAAAATAATCTTTGTGTGCTAAGTCTGTAGTATCAAATTTCTAGTTGGCTGGCAAACCCCGAGGGCAAACTTATGGCCGGGAACTTGATCTGCGCACCGCATGCGATAGACGCTTTCATCATAATTTTCGTCCGTCGTTCGATGCAAGTTTCACACATTAAATATTATGATAAGCTACAAGCCTTTTGATCCTTTTATTAAAACGTTTCCTTTTTATATCCTTTGCCTCGGTAGTTTAAACTACAATTACATATTTAAAAGATTTAAGCATGAGGAACGAAAAGCGCATTCTTGTAATCTACAACTGACCTATTTCCATTTAGATGAAATAGGAAAGCTGTTGCGCCAACTCCACACTCAACAAAAGTCTTTCATTCCAAGTCATTAATTAATTATGTGCGAAAGGCACAGACATTAATTCAGTTTATGGATTTTTGACAAGATTTCTAAAGCAAATGGGGTGGCTTACAATACAAGCGAAGAGGGTTCGGATCGGTTTTGAGAGTGGTTTCAGCGTTGCTTTCCATAAATCAAGGCAAGAATTACTCACGTGAAAGACAGTTTAAGTAAGTACTTAAAGAAGTACTGACCTAATTCGCAATTATCCGTCGCAAATTTAATTTGTCTTTTTTGGTTAGATTATACGAAGCCTGTTGCCGCACATTATTTATATTGACACTGGAATAAGAGACAAACACACTGACGACTCTCCGGCACATTACTTGATTAAAATCTTAATTAACATTATTATCTCCCGCTACACGACGCTTATAGAACAGAACTTATTTGAGTACGTTGTTTATATTAAAGTAATTTTCCCAGAGGATCCAATTAATCTACATTAAATTGAGCATAATAGAAATATTTCAACATATAAATGAACCTAACTTCGGTTAAAACATATGTATTTTAAATATATTAGTTACAGGGTCTAGTACTCGTAACGAACAAAAAGGGATTGGAGGGTCCGTAATGGTTGGTATAAGCTCAAAAATTCTCGTAATCGTAAGACTGCCGACACACGACCCGTTCGCTTTGTTAGGGAGCCTTTCACGCTGCGCCACTTCAGGCGACCCCGGCCTATTTGTATTTTGTTCACGAACTTTCGGAATATATTATTTTGCAGGGTTGCGTCTGTACGCAATGGAGAAGAAACTGATTTAAGAGTTCCCATTGAATAAGGCTTTGAAAGTGCTTCAATAAAATACTCTTCCGCTTATATACATATGTACGTCTTAATGCCAATCTTTAACGCTATCAGTTAAGGGTTTTTAACATTTTAAAAGTAAATAAGAATAATGTCATTGTTTCATAAAAAATAAGAAAATATTATCATTTTATATCCCTAAAAGGTAAAAGTGAAAAATGTTTCTGATTATTGATCTTTTACTATGCATTTTGACTTACGACGCATCTTATTAATATTTTTCCAATAAATTAATATTTTTTATTTTGTTTGCAAATATTTAACGTTTGTCTATCTGTTTATTATAAATAAACTAGCAGGTGCCCAGGACTTTGCCAAATAATTTCCGAAAAAATCTCTTAATTGTGATAAGAAATGTCCTATCGAATATAACATCTCTGGCAAATTTCGTACATATCCATCATATTGGCGTGATTATAGTGGTTTTTTAAACGCATTGCCAAATGTTTTTCGCACTAAAAGCTAATGAAATTTATGTAATTTATGTGAAAAGGTGATGATCGTTTGAAATTAAACCAGAACTTTTTTGTTGATTGTTGATCCTGGGTTAGCGGCCTTCAGAGGCCCGTGTATACAGTTGAATGGAACTCCCTTTCCGTTCTGTGCACATACACATTCCTAGTCTAACAGAAAGTTTCGCCGAATGGCATAAAAGAATGTACCATTCCGTAATTTCAGAAATTTAATTTCTGACACCAGTGTCGGGTAACAGCGTTTAAAACACGTCGCAGTTTTAGGTAATGCGATAGCCAACCCGCCTGCTAAGCGAGGCGATAATCAGAAATAATTCCCTCTTTGATCACAGAATTGTATCAGGAGGTGATTATGGATGAGGATATGGATATGGATGATGTAGAAGTCCATTTAATGCAAATATTTTTAATTTCTTTGTATGATCTCCTCCCGAATATGATATCAACCATGGCGGCAACTTCCGAATACTATGGGTAGTTGCAGCAACTACGCAGGATGTAATATTCAGTTCAGCAAATATACGCGCAAACACTCACTCGTTTCTACCGTACAAATTGTCTTTTGCATTTTCTACCGAACCTGAGTTTCCTAGATTCCTATTAGAAATAGATCAGTTTTCAGCTACATACCAAGTATGAACGAGTTACTCTATGCTAAATACACGGCTATTGTTACTGTCATTTGCATACCACAAGCTACTATAATAAATGTAATAATACTCATAAAATACTTTTAGACAGAAAGGATGGCAGAAGGCAAAAAGGAAGTGCCAATACTAAATAGTATCGGACTGAATTATAAATTCGTTGAAAATATCACCACAATTTAAAAGTTTAACACCAATACCTAACAAAAAATGCGTGACAAGCCGGCAACCCATCTTCATTGACCTTAGCTAAAAATTTTAACCATATTTGCAAGTAGTGCCGTCTGACACCCATAGTTGTCAGATTGTAATGGTGAGATATATTTTATAGTGGTGACACAGATAAACGGAATAATTTGGCATTACTCGGTCTTCAGACTCTTGTTCAGTGTCTTCAGTCAGCAGAGCGCTTAAGCTGATGGTGATAATTTAGACAAACAGCTATTATTGAGTATACGAAGGGTTCAAATAATGTAATAAACTTGGCGAAGCATCTACCGTCATTTGTGAATATGCTAACGACGTGAGAGATATTTATGTCAGTCTTGCTTACAAATGTTTGTTTAGCAATTTCTTGTCTGCGCAGAATTTTTCGAGTTCTTTTGGCGTATGCAAATAGAAGACTACAATTTGCATTTTAACTAATTGATAACCTAGTTAACTCATTTGTCGTAGCCTCTAATTTTCACTAGACCCACTGGAGACGTCGTATTTTTCTTATTTAACTCGAGTCTATGGATAAAGATGCCTTATATATTTGAACATGATAAGGAGCCTAAAGATTTATCTCCTTGTACGTTATAACCGCGAAAGAAGCGTTTTTAATATGATATATTTCATTCGGTTAAATGATAAATGTTTAAATGACGCGTCCGACTCCCGTCCTTCCGATCAAGCCGGTTGTAAACGTTAAGAGGCTGCAGTAACATATACTACATACATTCCTTTCGACAGAAAACCAAAGAGTAAAATTTGCCACTATTTCTGGCTTAATGTGGACCAGGAAGGCTTTTAAAAATTGGGCTGTAGTAATCTAGCTCCAAAGAAGCTAGATTATCGGTATATCGAGGAGTTGTAGTGTTTAAGTAGGATGGCTTCAAAGTTTACACGAACAAAGAAGCAGAGATAATCCAATTATAATACTCGTACATGCAAGATATAGCAATTTAATGTTCCCGAAATTCTACACCGCTGCATTTAAACTACTTTCAAGCTACTGGTTTGAAAAGGGCGAATTGTGTTCATATAAGAAAATCCTGAGCTAAAAAACAAGTATTATACTTGTATATATTTTATAATACCGTTAGAAGAATGTCAGGGAATATCAATTTCGCAAAATATTACATTTTAAAGCAATGATTTTTAATAAGTTTCAACTAACTTATAATATAATAATAAGTCAACCTATTTTAAAAATTTAAAAATCATGTTTACGTCCTAACGCAGGTTTTAAGATTTCTCTATTAGTAAATAACGAATTGAAATATCAAGTATTTATGCTTAAGAATGCTAAATCATTTTCTTGTTTGACTGTCTGTAAATAGTCCTCTGTTGGACATATATCTCTTCAAGAGTGTGGAAGTGCCTAAATCGCCCCGCTTCGTGGGCGGGTTGGCAATCGCAGTACCAGATACCTTAGACGGTGTCTTCGGTCTACATAATTTAGGTAACGCATAAACAGCTGATCCGTCTCTGATTAAATTTAGTATGGAGATATCTGTAAAAGGATATATACCCACATTCATATTTGTATTTCAAGACCTTTGTACTTATTTAAAATTTAAGATATGTTCTCTAAAATCAGTAACCATAAGAGGTATAGGTATTTTTGGTCTCATTCTACGAATGTTCAGTTTATTTTTAAGTTCATTTAAAATAATCTATTTCGCGAGAATTTTATTTAACGCACGTTTGAATTTACCTGTTTTTTAACGAAAACATACAATAAATCACGTTCAAAGCCTGCATATTATATTGAGAAGATAACTTTTGTATTGAAAAAGTTATACGTGTAAGGAATGAGTTATTGTGCAGTTTTTTCTGCCGGTATAACGATAATAAATCGACAGTAATTGTTTAATTTGTATTAGATTTTACATTATTGCTGTTTGTGTTATGTTCTATGTTTACCTATAATTGCTTATACGAGTATCTGAACAAAGAATTTGTGGACTCATTTAGGAACAATTCATACTTGTGGTTTATTAATTGTCCGGACTATACAGTCGTGTACTGTACCTAATGGCTAGTGATGGTGCGGGAAATGCACGTGGGAGTGTGACCCATGGCTAACTCTTCAGATCTGGCCCTGCTTGCTGCAAGCCTTCTTCGTCTAATCATTGGTGAGTGTGGGATAATTATATTCGATTTAACTTTTTAGCTACCATCTTCATTTCAACTATTTGTGTTTTGCATTCAGGATTGTTTTACTATAAGTGAAGGGTGGGAAGAGGATTTTTTTTTGTTTTATTCATCATCCTGGTTGTATACTGATTTTCTTAATACAATATTTTTATTTAAATATAAGTAATTTAACAAAATTCTGTTTGTGAGACACCCGAAAAACTCGTGGAAACCAAATCAATGAAATTATGTCAAGAACAGCTCGGGTTCCATTAGAATAGGGGCAGTAACGTTTAAGACGAGACTGTTATCGCCAATTTGTGTGCAAACGTGTTACGCTCAGATGCGGTCGGCAGAGATGCTAATCCTTCCAACTGTCAATAGACAAAGTTTCTCTAACTCTTAATTGGATCACGTGACTTGTCACGAAGAACCAGTTTTCAGCCTAATTGCGCTCAACTGATTTTAAACATGGCAATAAAATTAGTAATAAATGTAAGAATAAAAAGAAATTCTGATTATTTAGTGAATATCAAACACCCCCAATAAAAACGTTATATAGTTTCTTTTAAATCACGGTTAATCAAATACTATTGACATACATACAATTTTATATTTTTACTTAAGCGTCTCGTTTGGCAGGTGGATTCGATATCGCGATCACATCTCAAATACCCCACACTTAGACCACACATTGTTTAATAGTTTCTATCTAACCCCCTTTTTTAATGTTGAGAAATCCTCACTCGGCCCACAGGGGATGAAGCCTTGGTATGGTGGACTCCCACCAACTAAAATCCCTAGGTGGCCGCCGTCACTGCTGACATGAGGCCACGGGATCTCCGATGGAACGCAATCGTACTCCCTCCTTCGCTTGGTTAATATATAGCCCCGTCCCCTAGGCATTATACCCCGTGCCCAAAACCCTCGTTGTACTATCATGTTGTCTCGAGACCACTACGGGTCATCGTCCCCCGTAGAGTCGTTTTAGTAGGTCAAAGACTCCGTTTAGCGGTTGGAGAACAGCATTATTTACAGGAGGGGCGTGCTAGGCATCCATCTGCGGCCTCAACTTTCACGCGCATTTGGACCATCACGGTCTCACAGAAGGAGGCAACGGCCTTCTACACCGTATGCCCGCTCAGCATTGCCGACACAACTACTGGTAGGTTCTCTCCTGGAGAAGGCCTTCGACAGGGTTTGGCACACGGGACTGATCTACAAGCTAATAGAGCACACCACCTTGCCGCCGTCGCTGGTACGGCTGGTAGCGTCGTTCATGAGGGACAGGACATTCTATGTATCGGTCGAGGGAGCTGAGTCGGCAACACGATCCATAGAAGCAGGTGTCCCGCAGGGTAGCTGCCTCTCACCCCACCTGTACGCGGTATTTACGAACGATATCCCCACACTGGAAGGTCGCGTCCAGGAGTGGGAGGATGACGTAATGCTCGCACTGTACGCTGATGACAGCGCATACTTCACATTATCACGCCGGGTTGAGATCGCTGCGAGGAGGATGCAGCGACTGCTCGACCTGCTGCCGGAATGGCTAGATAGGTGGAAAATGGCGGTCAATGTCGGGAAGACGACCGCCATAGCCATTAATCGCCGAGTACGCGTACCACCCCCCCTCCAGTTAAGAGGAGAAGAGGTGGCGTGGAGCAACACAATTACCTATCTTGGTTGCAAGATAGACCGCGCCCTTCGCATGTCTCCCCAGATCGACAACGTCGTAAGGCATGCAAGGGCAGCGAGAGCAAAACTTTACCCCATATTGACATCTAAGCTAACAACGCGCACCAAGATAGGTATATATAAGACCTATATCCGCGCGCGCCTTACATACGCGGCGCCGGCGTGGTACGCGCTTACATCGGCGACACAACGCAAACGGTTGCAGGCGCAGCAGAGTCTGGCTCTCAGGATGATCGTGGGAGCGGGCCGATACGTCAGGAATGACGTGATATCCAAAGGGCTCCGCGTGGAGTCCTTAGAAGAGTTTGTGGTCCGTTTAACGCGACGGCTGTTCGATAGAGCAGATAACGGACCACACAAACATCTCCACAACCTGGCTCCCCTCCTCGCGCGCCCTCCTGAAGGACGGCCACTCCCACGCGAAATCCTGCCACCATCAACGCCGCCTGGCCGAAGGGGGGCCAGGGACGAGCGTTAGCCCGACTACGCCCAGGCGTGAGGATAAAGGACAAGGATAAGACAAACTCCAACAGCACCCACGATATAGTGGACCCAGGACCGGGGGAGCCGTTGCCCCCCGAGAAGACGTACGGGTAAAGAGGGCAACCTCGGGGCCCGCAACCTGCCATAAATAGGGCAGAAGACACAGCTAGCTAGGTTCTCTCCGATGTCGCTTACCTTATATTACTAATACATATGTTTTATTAAAACATAAAGCTTCTTACAAATAAAAAAATTTACTTCTAAGAAATTTGATAGATTTTTTGGAAGCTTTTTATATGTAACCTATGTTTCCAGAATTGCAATCTTTTAAACTTCTTAATACTACAAATATGAAAGTTTGTATGTATGTCGTTCAATCACGCTCAATATTGAAGGAATATGAACAAAACTATGCTGTGGAGTAGAATTAGGATACTTTTTACGTCAATTCTTATTACATCTGGAATGGTTCACTATAGTTGAAGGCGGCTTCGAATCTCCGACGTCATTTTCGCACCCTAAACCTGTCCATGTCGTCACTTTAAGCACCGTAAACCATTAGGTTACGGCGCTTCTTATCATATTATAATAAAACTACGCAAAACTGTATATTGAAATTGTCGGTTCTAAAGTTTTTGTCTGTTTGTCCTTATATGTCAGAAGTCCACGTAATAGTTAAAGCTTTAATATTATATCCCTTATCTTCATCAGTCTACTTAAGTGCACTGTATCACTGTCGGGATAGCCTTGTTAGTTAGCTGTCAGGGTGCACAACGTAGATGCTGGAGTGTGTGACGTAACGTGAAAACCTCTGCTAAGTGAGGTTGGCATTTGGAAAAAGGGCAATATTCCCCGTTATGTACACAATATTAGGGATATAGAGGGACATATTATATATAATATAGAGCGAATGTTTAAATAGTATATCGTTATTATTACACTATTGAGTTTATAGGATAATCAATAAAGGTCGTTGCTTTATGTCCTTATATGGGTCACTGGTTTTCATGAGATGAGTCTTTACGAAATATAGCATCATTACAGTTTTTAAAGGCAATCCACACAATGTAATACAACATTTTAATAGGTAAGTAATATTAGAATAAATTTTATTCCAAAAGTAGTTCCCCTGGGACTCGAGCGAAATTGCAGGCAACAGCTTGTGTCAATAACTGTCAAGTTAACTTCCGCACAAGCACCATTGGCAAAATGTCACTAAAAAAAATATTTGGTATATTTGCACATAAATGTAGTAGTATGTACCTATTTTCAAACTTAAATCTATATTAAAAAATAATGATTAGAAGATAGATTGGAAATAAAAGAAACAAAGAAGAAAAATTAAGGCGAAAGATATAACGTAGTCTAAGCTGTGAATTGTACGTAAAATCCGATATCCACTTTAGCAGGACCACCGTTTTATTTTTATTCTCCGCACTCCGTTTACGTTCCGCGTATTTGGACTTGCGAGGAAATCCTGTCCCTACTTTCTCTCGTCAGTATGTCGAGACTGACGCAGCGAAAACATTCGCTTCTTTGCTTTTACAAATTTTAATCTTCCTAATGCGTTCTCTGTTTCGCCCACTTTACAAATGGTCGTACTCGTTAATGTTCCGGCACTATGTTCATATTTAATTCCCTTTACAGAATATTACGCTTTTTATACTCACTCTGCTATTTAGACTCAATAGTTAATTTTCTTTGAAAGAGGTAAATGTCACCACGTCCCGCGCATTATAAATAGGGATCAATACTATAATTGCTACGTAACTACGAGCATGACATCGGCCGTTCATTTGCAGATATCTCAAGGAATACAATTTAGCGTAAACACGAGAGATTTATCCTATTCTTAAAAACATTCTGATGCTTTTCTTGCGAACTTTATCAAAATTGTCAAAAATATTATAACAAAAATTCAGCGTAATTGTAGTATTTACAACTGTTATGTAACGTTTAACGCGAACCAGTATATCTTACTATTGCTAGGTATTATAAAGATAAAATCTACGGATTGTCGTAAGAGGCGATTAAGGGTAAAACTTAGAAAATCTCATGACCACCTCCGGCAACAAACCCCGTTAATACTTCGGCCCCGGCCACCCGGTATATTCTATCACCCGAAAGACCACAAGTGGGTTGCGAGGATCCGTTTGGGTAGGCAGAGTCGTGTTAGATGAAAGTCTATTTGTGACAGGCGTGGAGTAATAAATATGTATATTTGCATAAGCATAATATGTATACATATATGTTTGTATATATAACTATCAGTTTTATATCATACAAATAATTTTCATAAAGTATGCAACACTTGATTTTAAAGAACATTTATTATATTGACAAGTAAATTTTGTTGATTATTGATCATTTCCTCTAACTCTTCCGAATTGTTTTGGCAAAATCCATAAATTTTAAGTTCATGTTTTCATTAATTGGCTTTGCAATATTTCTCTCAAACTTTTGAATTGTTTTCTTTGTTCCTATACCTTATCCTGAATTTTTTTTAGTAAAATGGTTATTTCTTCCATATTGGTTTTCCATTTAATTTTTAAAGGTTTTATTTATTTGGGTATTTCTATTACTTATTTATTCACTTCTATTTTCTACCCTCTGGTATCAAGTAACTCTTTTCGTTATCAATTTAGTTTAATTTAAATAAATGTTAGTTTTAGTCTCTTCAATCTTCGCCAGATGGCTTTTGTTTGTAATTACGGTAGATGACGCTTATTCGTTACAATGGTCAGTTACATTTAGGTGAATGGTTACTTAAATGTTAAGATTTGAAGTGTACAATTACAAGATTATTTTTAATTCCTCTGTGATCCAAGGCATACTCTACAGCAGCCTTTATGCTAGCAGTTTCCAGAAAAGACAGCAGTGGTGTAATAAAGCGAACGTGACGAAGCTTGTCCGTTTCACGCCAGTGACAGGCTTTGTCATATTCGCTATTTATTTGGCATTGCTTTTCTGAAACGTTTTTTAGAAAGGATCTACAAACACCATTTAGCCAAAATAAATAAAATTTCAACTTTCGTTTATTTAGGAATACAGGCTTTCATCCCCGATTTTATTTATTTGAACTTCAACTCAGTTATTTTTTAATAAATAAAATTTCTAACATTTAACAATTTATCAAACTCTATTTAGGTTCTGGCATAGTTCAGTACGGGTGTTACATGTATAGCCGTTATTTCATTACTGCTGGCAGTTTTGCAACTGGCACCATCGTAACAAAATTATCGTTATAAATGCAATATAGTGTCATATTTTTGAAATACGATCAGTTTGTTAGTTGCAAATTGTACTGTTGCACAGATTGGTAAAACTATTGTTTTATTTGTAAAAGTTGGAATCGTGCGAAAGCTTGTTATTACAACATAGTAGCAGTTGATTTTCCTATGTCTATTTCGTACCAAACCATCTCCAGCACCTCCATACATACCTACTCCTATGTGTAATGCCTTAAAAGTGTTTTAAGATTTGCGTGTTACTTGTAGATCATATTTAGTTTATCGAATTTACTATATAAAAGCGATATGCGCTGGTATTTTATGAAAAATTCAATAATCTTTAAGCGTATGATCGAAATATATTTTATATATTTTTCAATACATACAAACAATATTTTGATATATGTTTGAGAATTACAAAACGTAAAGTCATACAAGTAAAAAGTACTTTAATTTGTCTTGACTGCCTTCAACGACTTGCACTGTGGGCAGCAGGTCGAACCTCGCTGGGTTCAAAAATGTTTATGCTGAATATGAATGTTTATTATACCTTTTTTTTTATTTACATGGGGAAATGCCTGACGCATACCCGTCCTTTCGGGGGCAAGGACGGGTTATGTCGGGTTCGCACCGACTAAAACCCCATTGTGTTCCACCTTCGTCGCATGTCGGCAGGGTCACGGGAACGCTTTCGCACACATCCGTGACCCCACCAGCGCCGGCCGCTGTAGGCGGCCCCTTCTCGGGAGAGATTGTCCTCTCGCACACCGCCCTGGCTAGACGCGCCGCAACACAGACGCGCCTACCTACTCGGCCTCCAAACCCACGAGGGCAACGGACCCCCCCGTGTTCGCCACCCGGAGGTCATGGGGATCAGGAAGGCTGGCGCTCATAAGCACCAGTCTTCTCGGCACCCCCGGCGGATCTGGTCTATGGCTCCGCCGCCGACCGCGTTTCGGCCGCGGAGGGTAGGGAGAACGGGCATCGTAATACTGACACTCCTCTCCCCCCGCGGCCCCACCACGGCCGCATCAGCGGTGCGGCCCCCGCCAGAGTCACGGAGGTTAGGGAGAATGGCGAAACGCAATACCAAAACTCCTCTTCCCCCGTGACTCCACCTCGGCTGTGGGGGGCCAGGAGAGCTCTAAGCTAACACTCCCCCCCACAGTCCACCAACACGCATCCGAAGTGGGCTCACCAAGCCCACTCGGAGCGACCTCTTCGAGCCGGCGATCCCCGCAAAGGCAGGCCGGCCATGTAGGTTCTTCTTGGTTCACCGTGGGAGACCAAGCCACGGTTACTAAGCCCCCCGCCACGTTCTGCTGCGTCAAGTTCAAAACCTTCTCACCACTTTGGATATCCCGTCAACATTCGGTCGCCACAACCTCGTTTGTCGGCCAGCAGGGTGCACCACGAGCAGAGGTGGCATGGGGTTGGCATTTAGAGAATAATATGGTATATTCACCCTTGGACCCCATTTATTATGTTTATTTGTAGGAAGTAATCTCGATATAACATACCATTTATTGGATATATTTGTATATTATTTGTTATGTTAGGGTTGGCAATCGCAAAATTTTTTTCTACATTATTACAAAACTCTTTTACTTGAATCCATGGTTTTGATCTTAGTAGCATCGTCACTGGCAAATGCGCAGTAAGTGCTTAAATCACAGATAGCCTCATTGTTACCGTGACACACATATATTGCCTTTCGCCAGGTTAGATATTAGAAGGCAAGGACTTGAGAGGCAGTGTGAACGTCTTTCCTCTGCCTGGTATTCATTCACAAACAATCCTTAGGGTATCTGAGGCTGCAAAATAAAATAGTAGGTGGATGAATCTCATCTCATTCCTCCAAAATTGTTACTATAATGGACTAAAATCCATTACGATATAATTATTGTTTTTTTACCGACATGTTTTCCCACGGCCTAAAAACGTGAACAGAATATAGGTAGTACGTGCCTTACTATCGACAAACTACACAATGGGTAATGTCTGCTCACGCTGCAATTACCTGTGCCACTGCCATTATGTATCCGAGCTGGGATTTTAGCGAGGAAAAAATTCCGAGTTCGCGAGGTTTACTCGAATAGTAAAAGTCGTTAGTGAACTTACTTGTAATGTTTTATTATAACCACATCGTCGTGATCACCCTACACAACTCGCTGCTTGACATAAGCTAGTTCGGACTATCTCGTAGATAGATGTTTTTGCCTCAATCGATAGATGATTCTAATAATTTGAAATTTCCGCCTACTGTTTCTAATAATTGGAAATTCTGAATATCGATACAAATGAAAATATTATATTCGTTTTTATTAAAGTAATATGTTACATAGGCTTTTGAAGTCCGTAATAGCTTGTGATTCACGACCGTCGAATAAATTATTTAAACGCCCAGCAAAGTAATAAAATATCTACTTTTTTAATAATACGTTAAAAAAATTAATTATGAAAATTTTGCGCACTGTTTAAGATTATTTCCGGCTTAATTAAAAGAAAAACCTGAAAGCTGTGGATTAATTGTAAGCTTATTGTCGTGAAACGAACATTACACACATTGAGTCTGAAATAAAAGTTTTTATTCCTTCAGGAACAGAGGATTGTTCAAAAAATACTTAAATAAATAGAATAAATAGGTCCTTAAATAATATATCTGAATAGCACCTCAGTAAAATGGTATTTTTAATAGAAAATAATGAAGGTGCAATTATTTTTACATGTTCCATATACATATTACACAGCTCTTTTGAATAGAATCCTGTTTGATGAGTTTCCTGAAACTTCCTTAATAAGCCTTTGTCAGACATACCAGAAGCTACTTAAAAATTGTAATACTTTCATATATATATTATTATCTACATACTCGTACCTTTTTTTCACACGAGGAAGCAAAGTGGTGTAATCTCTGTATATGTTATATAATTTAAATTTGGTTGCATTGTATTACCTTTTTGATAAAACATTTGTTTTGTTTTGTCAAATCCATTAGGCATTTGATAAATAGTTATTGCATTGGTTTAATGGAAAAAAATTAAATACTACATGCCACATAACTGTTACAATCACAACTATTACAGTGAAGGTAACAGCTACGACGCTTAAATAATAGATGTGGGAAAAGGAATTTTCGTATTTTACTAAAATATATACGACTATAATCAAATCATTTTAGTTGTACTCTTTGTACCTGGCTGGTTTTGATACCATTGGAAGTTAACATGTCAAAAAAAATACAGAAAAAACTATTTCCCGTTATTATTATTTTGAATCCGTAAAAATGATATAGTTTTATGCATTTTTAAATTATATTACAAAAATGTGTGCTGTGTGGACCTACGAAAGTGTTAGTTATTAGCACAAAGTTAATTCAAGAGTTTTGAATCTGGACATTTAATCGTTAATGATTCAGCTCATACTGGTCGTTCTGTTACAGCTAAAGTGGATGCCATCTGTAGTGAAAAAGTTGAGCAAGATCAGCACGTCATTAGTTTCGACATCTCTAAGGACCTGGCAATTGATCATAAAACTGTTGAGGCTCATTTAAAAAAATCAGGATACACCGAAAAACCTCCCATGTTAATGATTGTGGATTATCTTTTAAAATGTAACCAAAGCAATCCATTTTTGAAACAGACGATGAATAGTGGATTACTTAAGAAAAAATGTGTAAAAAGATCCTTGAACAAAGAACGGGCTCCACAAACAGTAGTGATACCCGGTCTAACAAGAAATAACGCAATGTTGTGTATATGGTGGGATTGGAATCGTCTTTCATGAGCTTTTACCGCCGGGATGAACTGCAGATTTGAACAGCTAATGCGATCAAAGAAATCAATTGAGTAAAAACGGCCTATGATGATAAACAAATAGGTTGAGGACCTTTCACCACGATAACGCCAGACCACACACATTTATAGCTAAACTAAGTAAAATTTAAGAACGCATGGTTTTAAAAGTTTAAGTTGACGTCAAGAGAAACGTCTGAAAACCACTTGTTGCAAAATATTGGCAATAACTCGTTTTCTTAAAACCGGAAATTGTTTATTTATTGTCTCTTCCTACAAGATTGCATCAAAGCCACGCCTAGGCCTACAAAAGGGTTCATACAAATTGTAATTAAGTGATACGAAGCTTGCAAAATATTTCTGAATATAAAATACGAAGAAACTTTTTACCCGACTATTCTTTATATTACTTTTACTATATAATTTTGCTAAACAGTCGTATAACAAATTCGTTAAATATATTTTTCTTTCCTTTTCTTACTCTCTTCCTAATCGGTTTAAGTGCATGTCACTAGTTGTAATAGACGTAATCCAAGGTAAATTCGAGTATGTTGTGACGTTCATCGTCAGGGTTTCGTTGTGGACACGTCAAACAACTCATCCTAATTATATTACTAGGTATATATTATTGAACGAATAATTTGAGGAGAGGATGACGGAAGTAAGTATTAGGGAAGATAGTTTAGAGCAAGTGAATGAGTTTGTTTACTTAGGAACAATGTTTACGAGAGATGAAAGGTACGAATGTGACTTTGAAAGGAGAGCGATGGTAGGTAATATGGTGAATGGGGCATTGCATACATTTATGAACAGCCAGGCGATATCTCACAAAGCTCGTTTGGCTGTGTATAGAGGGGTCTTGGTACCAACACTAACATATGGAAGCGATGTAGTGACACGAATTTAGAAAGGGATGTTCAGCTGGTTTGGACATGTGGAGAGGATGAATGAAAGTAGGTTGACGAAACAAATATATGAGGCGAGTGTAAATGGTAGAATTGGGAGAAGAAGATCTAGGTGAACATTTCACGATCAAATCGGAGACGTTCTGAAAAAAGCCAGGTCAAGAGTACTCTGAACTAACGAGCATGCATGCGAAGATTGATGAAAGTGGAAGAAGCGAAAGACGTATGGCAGGATCGTAGCAAGTGGAAGAAGATTGTCTCTGCCTACCCCGTTGGGAACAAGAAGTGAATATATACATATATATATATATATATATATATATATATATACGAATAATTTATCGATTAAAGTCCTGCAAAATATGGTTTGGTATACAAATTCGTAATAATAATATAGTTGAGTAACACAAATATATGCTAATACATGGCGATTATTTTTGTATTAGATTTGGGTGAAAAACGAGCTAACAGTCCACTTGATGGCAAGTGGCTACTGCAGTCCATAGACAACTGCTAATTTCAATCGAAGAAGGTTACAGATCCGTCATTACCCTCGAGAACTAAGATGGAATGCCTCACATCCCGTAATTGTACTGGTAAATATACTCTATACCTTTCAAACCGGAACACAACAGTAGTTGCGCGGCTGTGTAGCAAGTTACGGAACCGAGAAGTTGCGTCTGTTATTATTGTCCATAAATATGTAAACTCAAATCGTAATGGACAAACGTAAATCGTCGAGGTATTAAGAATAACATTAGTCCTAACTCAACCCCTGCAGAGCAGGCAAACCCAATCTAATCATGTAAGCGTAACATCACGAATGTGATGTCATAAATATACTCGTAATATTTTTGCCAGGAAAGGACCTGTTATGATGAAACTTTGTGTCTGTTCGTCTGTATTTCAGTTTACTTTAATTGTTATTGCGATCAACTTGAGATTGGGGTCTATTCCAGAAGTTATATTCTAGCATTACCTTCAGTGGATAAATCGTCGCCCCGGTATTTGGTAGGGACTCCGTCTTTTAAGTCGAGGATCGCGGTTCTAATCCCTTTAAGGACGAACATATATATCATGAATACAAATCTTTGTACCTAAGCCATTGATGTTTATTTAATATTTTGACTATTTATCTATGTACACCTGTGTTCTTATCACCATCCTGGTACCAAGGCATGGGGAATACTAGTTTGTAACTGGATGACGTGTGAATGACTGAATAGATATAATAATAAAATACATATAAATATATAATAATAATAAAAAATAATTATAGTATAAAGTCCAAAAATATTTTGGGAAATATATAGAAGAGTATAAAAAGTTATTTATTTACTTTTATGCCGGTTTTCGTCGTATTTAGACCTTATCGTTTCTCTGCAATTTTAAAACAAGAATATTTTTTAAGTAATTAGTATTAGCATAAGGTTTGATTTATATTTCACCAAAAATAGAATTTCATAACTTTTGTTTTTCAATGAGTTTTCAAAACTTAATACAAAAACATCAACGCGCGAGTCCGATTCACGTGGTCAATCTTGTTTTTATTATCTTATGATCGTTTTTATGATTTTGTATTTGTTAATGCAGTACATATTGTAAGATTGAGCTTTTATTAAAGGTGCATACTGTTGTAATAAATAACTGAATGTAAAAGTAGCCTTTTGATAATTACGGCCGTTAATTTATAGACCACGAGCAGAAGCACAGAATGAAATGCCAAACTTAGCACGTTCCGAACTTTAAACTTAATTATTAACTTCAGCTGATAGGTAATTAAAATATGCATGCGATACTTACGTCGTATATGGTCTCTGAACAAAATTACGTACTCCATAACAGGGCTAAGAATTTCGATTTCATTTTACTGCTTAACTCTACGTGTCTGGTTATGATGTCTGGAATAATTCGTATCGGCATAAATTTCGATAGAAAATTATTTTGGGGGAAAATGTTAGTTTATTTAGTGCATGGGGGGTGTGCAGAGATTTTAATACGCGGAAATCGCTTTAAATATTATTAAAATAACCACAAAGTTACTTACATTTTATATAATAATTGCATTCATTATAATATTAATACATACATAATTTGTTAGTGATTAATTATCATTCATGGCTTAATAATTAACAAAGCGAGCAATGATATACACGCCTGGACAACACAGAAATAAATATACATAGTACAACAACGTTTAGTGTGTAATACTGTTAGTCGATCATAATTAATAGTGAGTAATGAAGTATTTAAATTACTTAATTAGGGTATAGAAACCGACTTGTCTGTTCTGTAATAGCCAATTCGTTTTCAATACTTGGTGATTATGACAAATGCTCCCATTCTGGGAGAGGCCAAGCCTAGCAGACTAGCAGTTCCATGACGCGAAGCGTAAATTTAAACTTAACAGTCTTCCGTTTAGATTCTAATAAATACTTTTAAAGAGTTAAAACAGCAAAACAGTGGAGTGAGTCGTGAGTGTTGACGGCGCGTGGGACTGCACGGCGCCGCGGCGGCGGGTCAAGAGGCCGTGGCGTACTCTCGACCTGCGCCGCCACCTCACGACGGTTTTAAACATTTATTTCTAAATCTTACAGTGGCTTTCATTAAGTCAGAGACGTTGAAGTAATCTTCATACGTCGTTTTCTTAAAAACTAAATAAACGAAGTGTTCGTGCAAAATGTATTTATGTATACGTATTTCGTACCTACCTGAATTTTGACTAAATGAGGCAATGAAAGTAAAAACTCGCAGTAAACTTATGAATAAAAAGCGTATTATTATTAAGTAAATTTAAAAAGAGAAATCTTCATTACTGAGTGCAATTAGATAATTAAACTTTTCTTGTTTTTATTGCAATTTCACTTCTTAGATATTTAATATACCTAATACTACTTAATTTTTAAAATCAAAAGTCTGTTAATTCAAAAAATCTAAATAATCTGTAGTTTGATTATTAAGGCTTTAATTTAATAAAGTTGAATCAGGAAGACTATGTACACTATACTGGTTTGTATCCGAAGGTTTATGCAGATAGCTGCTTTAACCTCTTTGTGATGAGGAGAATTGAGAACTCTGTGATAAGTGCTCGTAACTGCGAGGCATTGGCCTACAAATATAAAGCGATAATAATAAACGCTATCCCGCCACGCCGACTATTCGCCTGTAGAATGTTGATGCCCTCTTTTGTATTAATCTCCCGAACTTTAGCTTCCATGAGCAACTTCCGTAAAGTATTGTCCGCATAACTTATCCCTTACATAGATTTATTTCTTTCCAGTCCGAAAGTGCCCCCGCAGGCATTTAGATGTAGATAGGTATAACACTAAAACATTTTTATTGAACAAATGTTTCGTTCGTTTTGTTATTCACACCTATTGTTTTTTATTTGTAATCCGTAAATCGTTTCTAACAGTCGTATTTTTTACAAACGATTAGTCGAAAGTCGTTACAAAAAAAAAATTAATGATAAATATAACTTTGTACATCCTAAAATAGATATCTGAATGTAATCGGTCTTTTGAATTGTATGTCAAATAAATTAGTTTTACTTCAAGTGGAAATTAATAACGTAATTTTTCAGCATTCGTAAAGAAGTTACTTGTATTATATTTACATGTTGTTTTTTTATATTCTGCAATGTACAAATATACAAACTTGATTAATAAGTTCCACCTTATATTTGAGGGGCGCCTCTTAGGGAGCGCCATGCTGCGCCAACATAGGTTAGCAAACTTTACTAGTAATCAGCACTATAGTGCCCATGCTTCATATAAGAAATTCTAACTATTAGTTATTCTGTACTCACGCCGAGTCGAACTTCAAAGGCATATCCTTTCTCGACGTCAGTCCATGTACTACTACTACTTCTGCTTATCTCAAAATGTTAAGATGTAGTCAATAACTGTGGGTAAATATTATATTATTTTTATTGTTTTCTTAAAAGCAAAATTCTAAAAATCTCCTAGACATCTAAAATTCATCTAAATTACCCAACCTTAGCATACAAGTTACGAGGAAATAAAATTACCCCTACACTACTAACTACACAAAATAACCGGTGTAGATTCTATAGCTAATAAAGTATCTTAGAATGAATACGATTATTTTTATCCTCTCAAAGCAGGGAAATTTATGAGAGGAAAATAATAAAAAATCTTTTTCTTTCAATTATGTAAAGAGTAAAGGAAAACAAAAGAACCGAATCCTATAATCCTAAAAATCCTATAAAAAGAACCGAAATTCCATCAAAATCATTTCATAATAATATTGCTAAGTCTCGCAACTGTTAAATTTCAAGAACTAAAATTTATATAGATATGAGTGACCCCCGGGAATGAACCTATCACAACTCGTAGAATTGATATGATTTCAAAACCTTACTTATACGTGCTCTTACGTTTACGTAAGGTTTCATGACTCTTTAGTCGAGAGACTTGACTACGTATATTTACATGACATATATTGATTGAATAGTTTTCTCCTCAGATATAAGTAAGTTTTATAACGGTAGTTTTCCAGACAAGTAAATAATGTAAAATAATTGCTAATAATTGGAAGCTAAAGTAGCAATGGACCATAGCTCACGGAACTGATAACCGTTGGGGAAAGAGAGGTTCTCGAGTGAGCTCCTTGTACGAGAAAACGGAGTATAAGACGGCCTCCCACAAGAGTTACTATAGGTACTACTAGTAGTTACTATCTGCAGTGTTGCGGAAAATCAATGGATGCAAGTGGCTCTGGACCGTGCTTTGAGGTAATCTTTGGGGAGGTCTATGTTCAGTTTAGAAAATTTATCCAATCCCAATATTTTTCTGGATTATATATGAAATACAGGAAACTCCGTTTTGTTGTATTATAAGTCGCTCTAAACTCCAGTTAACTATGCTAAATAAAATAAATATAATACCAACCTGTAGTTACAGTTTGTTGGCGGACGGTGGGATTTGAATAAAGAGATGACATATTCCCCTTTCTACCCTATCAGCAGGGTTTAGAATCCAGGTTAATAGCTGTCAGTGCATCTATTCAGCATACTAAGTACCTACGTAGGACAATTTTACAATCGCTTTTAGTGTAAGTTAATAGATTTCATGTCACCGCGGTATGTGCTTAGCTAATTATCGAAAGCCACAAGCGCTTAATAACCAGTCAGTATTGCTAGCAACGTTTATTTAAAATATTTCCAAAATTAATTTTGGCTTCCGAGATGAGACCGCAGGCCTGCATGGGGCTGCGGTCGTGCCGTTCGCTGTCCACGTCCGTGTACCTGTCCCAAACAGACTTTCCCATTCAACCGTAATACTACGATTAACATCTCTGTTTCTGGCGTAAGAAGTGGTTTATGGATTCCGTTAAATACCTACGTATTATTATCTTATATTTAGGCATTTTATTAATGTTAGAAGCATATTTAAATTAAGGATTTTTCGATTTAATCTAAACATTATAAACATGAAAGCGAAATACCACTGATTAATCTCGAAATCTCAGGAACTATAAAACCAACTAACTTGAAATTTGGCAAATAGGTTCATGACAGATGTATGTGATTTAACATCTTCTAAAGGGTTGAAATGAAGGTTGGAAGTCATTACGAAAGTCCTATATTTTTGGAGTTAGAGAGTTAGAGATACATGAAAATTGACGGTTAACTTACTAATTTTATAAGCACTTTTTGAATAAAAGCTCTTAGGAGATGAAAGTTTGTATGGGAAAATTTAATCTCCTGATATTATTAACTTGAAATTCATTAAAACACAAACTCACAGATTTTTGAAAAAGAAAGGATGTTTCATGATATAATAAGTAACTTATGCAAAATTTAAGCTTATGTATTTGGTAAACATGGTTTTGTCGCGAGTAGTTACGTAAATTACTACAAAAAGTACGGATTATTTTAATTATATATGGGCTTATAACATGTCCCACCCGACGGTTCTGATGTACAGCGCCATCTTAATGTCTTTCAAAGAACTGCACGCTTGTGCCGCCCTCTACTTCCAACACGGTAAACAGATAAAGGCTTATGTGAGGCTCAAGCTTCAACTGCTTTTTGATAGGTGGCGCTGTTTGTTTTAAATAATATTTAAATTGGAAGCCATTGGGTGTTTACAGTTTTTACATTTTTGAATAGATAGCATTTGTCGGTAACAAATTTTAGTACCCGAACATTTATATTTGGAATTATATTGATTACTATTGATACTGATTCCAACGCAATAATTTTTGTCAAAGTTACCTGTCTGTCTGCCCGAACGCGCATCACGCAAAAACCTGAGAACGGATTTGGATGCCACTTTCACTACTGTGTTACTTATGATTCGAAAAGTAATATATTAAATATGTATTTATATATATGTTGATGTATTCGGTATACCGGTTTTTCCCCTTCTTCCTGGAAAGATGCACAGATAACTCCTCTTCCTAAAATATCGAATCCATCCCTTTTCTTCGACTATGGGCCTATTTCTATTCTTCCATTCCTGTCTAAAGTTGCAAAACGAATTGCTCATAAACAACTGACATTTATCCTGTCCAAATGCAACCTTTTCAATCCATTTCAATCCGGTTTCCGTTCTGGTCATAGTACGACTATCCGTTTTAGTATGGATAACCAGTGTGTAACAGTATTGACTTTACTGGATTTTAGTAATGCCTTTAATAATGTCGACTACGCGTTACTTTTATCAATTTTAATTTCTCTTAACATATCTCCTACGATGATTGACTGGTTTCATAGTTACTTACATGGGCGCCGGCAACGTATTTAGATCAAAGAAAAGTACTCCCACTGGTGTTCGATAAATGCCGGGGTACAAGACGGCGTGTTGTTTCCTCTTCTTTTCTCAATCTTTATAAGTTCCATCACTCATCATTTATCTTCTCTAGCACCTATACGCTGATGATGTCCAAGTTTACGCTCAATAAAAATTACAGGATTTAACCAAAATAATCGAATCACTAAATAAAGATTAAGATATCGTTGTGCAGTGGAGCAATTCCCGTGGACTAAAGGTAAATCCTTCTAAAACACATGCCATTATTACAGGAAGCCAAAGGCTTGTTTCACGAATCGATTGGACTTCTCTTACCTGTATTGTATTTGACAGCGTTCAATTACACGGTTAAATACCCAGGTGTTGTATTTGATAGGTTTCTCTCTTGGGTTCCTCGGGTTAGTGAAGAGAGCAGGAAGATGTTTGCGGTTGTAATTTCTCTCTGGAGATTGAGAAACCCTTACCCATACCGACTAAAATGACACTTGCGAATTCTCTCCTTTGACCAATTCTTTATTATGCTGATGCATGTTACTACGACTCAAGTCATGTTTCTCAATTTCAAAATAAGCTTGACTCACTCAACTTCACTCATCTTCTATAACTTTTTTTGCCTGTTCTATTCAATCCAACCACTCCTCTTTATCTAAAAGAGCGGTTTGCGTATATCTGCAATTTTCATCCTGATCGTTTTCTTCGCTCTGATGACAATTTAATACTCAGAAATCCTTCTCATAGCTCTTATTTTTACTCCAAATCCTTTTCTATTGAAGCTTTTCGGATTTGGAACTCATATTAAGCTTCCACTTCATATTAACCGAGCACAATCTTACCTATTTTCCAGCGTCAGTTAAAAAAACACTTTTTGCCACCTTAATCTTTGTTTCATCCAATCCTTGACGTCGTTGACTTGTATCTCTATAATAGTATGTAAGTGTTTATGATGATGTTATGTGTGTATATTTATTGTATACGCATAAAATGTGTATTTATTATATGTTCACTTCAGTGTACACCTGATACTTGTGTTCATATTTTCTTTTTCTTTCTGGGTTGCCTGGAAGAAATCGCTTCTTAGTGATAAGGCCGCCTATTGTACATTTTTTTTGTTCATTTAAGTAATATTTGTTTGTTAAGTGTAATGGTGTACAATGAAGTATATTTCATTCATACATTCATTCAATAAATATTACTTAGGGGTTGAACTGTTATAATAAATACTACAGAAGTACTCCTTTAATAGGTAGCTACCTATTAAAGGAGTGCGGCGATTGGTTTAATGACCTTGATACGTATAACACATAAACCTCTCGATAAACATAAATGGAGCTTTCAATCTCAATTCATACGTGGTAAAGCCAAGCGGAGGCTTTTGCTACTGCTCGAATGGGCCAGCTGGACCGGGGGTAGTACTACGGAGTAGTAGCAAATGCATCTCTGTATGCAATTATCCTTAAAGGCGTGCGTAGCCGGAACCTGCGGCTTCTTTAGTGTTGCAGATCTAACTTTTTGCAGATGGACATTCCCATAAAAAAAACAAGATGTTGCTTATGAGTTCAGCAAATATAATAAATAAATATCAACACCCTTCCTTCTAAAATAGCTGGGCAGTAGGGATGAATAAACGTAACATTGAAACTAAATAGGAGTAAATTGATAAAACATACATTACAGCGTTTCTAAGCGTCGTTTTTTAGTAGTATCAATTGTTTTAATTGCTGATTTTTTACTTCATTTATTTCGGTGCTAGAGAGTTATTGAAAATAACAGGCGGTGAGTAGAGCTGCTTGTCCATTCAGTAGCCAGATTCGGAAATCAAAATAGGAGCATAGCACCTGGGTTCTCCTTCTCGCTTTTATTATTTTATACTTTTTATATGCCGTGCGGTAGTGGTGTAAGAATCTGCTACTCCTTTTTTTCCTTACTTGTGTGTCTTGAGAGACGACTAAGGGGAAAGCCTTGGTAATCGCATGGTAATTTCTGGGAGCAGATTCCGCGAAGAGGCTCGTATCTACCTCAATAGCTGACAGGCCATGTGTTTGCAAATATTTTGGCGTGAGTAAATACATGAGCATATTTTGCATCTTTTATTCAGAAACTTAAGCTAAGGTTTATATATTAAAAACTGTTGACATTAATTAAAGTTGAGAATTTTAGTAATGTAGGTATTAAAGGTAATGAATTTCTATGTTATCTTAAATTATTTAAAAATGTAATGAGTTTTTATCTTAGAACGAAATTTTATTCAGAAAATTCGGTTTGCTATTATCAATCTAGTATCGTTATATATATCTAGAATAGTGACGTTCCTTTATAACGAAGTTTACCTCGTTAAAAATGAAACCGTAGACAGCCTTGTTAAGTAAAAATGTAGTAAAAAAATCTTTGTATTTTTGATAACTATAATAGCGGAATGTTACCAGTATTTATTATAAATTTTATTTGTATCATCTCTTTATCAAATAAATATTTTTTTTAATATTTGGTTACACGTATCCAAACCAATGATATTGACCAGCGTGCGCTTGTAACAGCAAATATACCTTGTGTGTTGGAGCTACCAGGTTAAAGCCGAACGGATGGGAAAACTTGTGTTATTTATATTCAGCGTACTTTTATTGCCTCGTCACACAATAACGACACTTTGCGCAAAACTTGTGCCGCTGCAGAAAATGCGACGAGGCGCAAGCATCGGAAGTGTTTGAAATCGGAGGATAATTACTTTTTGTTTCTCTTATTGTCTTTGAGACTTCTAGTGTTTGGGAAATCGAGGCGCAAGACTTAATACGAGAAATGTTTAAGAAATCTTTTGTATGTGGGAAAACTTTCTTGTAAGGATAAGGTGAGCAAGCGGCTCGCCTGATGGTAAGTCATTACCGTTGCCCATGTACTTCTGCAATACCAGAGGAGCTACAGTTATGTTGCCGGCCTATAAGGATGTTTGGGAGATGGGAGAGACGATAGGGCGAGGGGAAGAGTAGAGGGCTTCCGGTTATATCACACATCGAACGAACGCAGAAGCATAAGATACTTCGCGCCGGTGTACTGGGAGGACGTGGTACTACCCTGGTCGAACCGGCCAATAGGAGCAGCGGAAAAGCCGCTGTTTGGCTCTACCACGTGTAAGCGACGAAGAGGATATAACCCTCGCTCTGGATCGTTTCTTGTCCAAAGGTTATCTTTGGCTATGCTGTGCGATAATGCTGCTTTAATTATGGGTACCTTTGAATCGGGAACGATCCGGGGATCCTAATTTTAGATATTTTGTTCTGACGAAGCATGTTGTGAATGAAATATCTTATTTAGCATCTTGACGAAGCGTGTTGCAAATAATAATGCTTGTTTATTTTTAAAATTTTTGTATTACAGGCATTAGATTTTTTAAAAGTTTATTTTTATTCAATACGCCTGATGACTGCTCCGGCAGTATGGCAATCGCTATATGTACTAGACGTATCGCACTTCAGAATCTAGCTATTTGTTAGCAGTTTGCTTATTTAGTGTCTGGGAACCTTATTAAATAATGTTTAGTATCAAACATTGTTTTTCGGACGACGGTATATAAGTAGGTTATAAGAATTACGCCTTCACCACACGCCGACCATTCTTATATTAAAATTTTTCTAAATAAATATTATTTTTATTTAAAATTTTGCATTTTACAAAAGTGTGTTTATCTGTCGATCACACACAAACGGCACAATTTTAATGAAATAATAAAAAAAATATCAAAATTTAATTTACAATATTGATATAACCTTACTTAAATTACTAAAAACTTACAATCAAATAAACTTACAGGATTTTTATCTTTGTTTACAGGTAAGACAAATCGTGAAGAAAAGTATTAATCAGTCTTTAAAGAAAAACTACTGTGTTACCGCTTAAGCGGGATTCTTAAAGTACCGCAAAGCAGATCGAAAGTAAGTAAATTAAGGATTAACTTTAAAATATTCAAAGGATGAGGTATAAGAAATAGCGAAAGGAACTAGCCTATTCTTAAATTATTGAAGGCGTTTTTAAAGCTTTCAAAACCGTTCCTGTAATACTCGTATGTGCGAGAGCATCTGAGTACTAAAAAAACCAAAAACTCATAAAAACTAAATTACTAATAAATACTCGTATGTATATATACTTACATGCATACATAAAAAGTTATAAATAAAAGTATGCATGTAGCATTCTTTTATATATATAGATACATACATACATACTTTTGACAGTAGCGATAACGAAATAAACAATATCATGGCACATTCAGGGTCTACAAAAAATGCACTGCTACCAATCTTTTAAAAGAGCACTTACTGGATGCATGTCTGATATAAATAATATAATGTACATAATAAATATAATATGAAATAAATAAATAATCATCGGATAAGGAATTCCATAGCAGTGTAGCCTGTACAGTGAAGGAGTTTGATGAAGAGAGATACTCAAATTTATCCCTGAAATAAAATGGCGAAAACTGACCATTTAAAATAGAGAAAATAATATAGATAGTTAGCCATTTAAGGTGAGATGTATGTAGAGTTCTTAACAAGCTTTAGCGCCTACAGCTTGTTAAGAAGATCTTGGGATAGGTCTGGGTAACACAAATCTGCATAAGAAACTTGATAAAAAAAGATTACTTGTTTTTAAACATATTTAGAAATAAAACAAAGCTGTCGTATTTTCCAGTATGCATGATATAGATATCAAGTCTTTTTCTGCAGCATCTAAATAGTCTTAATAGCACTGCTAGACGTAGGCCTCAACCCAAGAAGAGGATTTGCCGTTATTACCACGTTTGGTTAGCGGGTTGGCGGTCGCACACCTTATACCATAGACACTACTGCTTGTCACTAGTCAAAATAATCTGTTTAATATTTAATAATAATTTTATTCCCTTAGTTGACACCCGCGGTATGAGATTAGGTGGCATATTCTCCTCCTCCTCCTCCTTCAAATAGAATATCATTACATTTACCAGGATGGGTCTCACCGGCCAGACCGATTGATACCTTCCGAGTCGAGATACGAGCCTCTCTAGGACAGTTCATCGATAAATCATCTATTGTAGATAAGGGATATGCAGCAAACGTGCATTTATTAATTTTGCTTACGGCCTCAAGGACGCGAGATCATAGACTGATAAAGCTTTGACAGCCAAAAACGGCTAACAGTACTGAAATTACCGAAAACATATTATTGTCACATTTTTCAGTACTGCAATTTTCTGGGGTCATTTACAGTTTCATTCTTACTAACAACTAATAGCGCAACTTTATATATTTTTTTTAGTTAATATTTGTACACTATCAGTTATATGTTATATTTATATAAGTAACAATAATTAAAAGTTTTGTAGGTATTAATTACTACTTTTACCACATAAGAGAATATCTTAACTTTATATCAGTTTTCACTAATGTCACAGTAGCCAACTCCTAAATAAGAAGTGCTTAACTAAGGTAAGACATAACGTGCAACTTTGTATGCAACACAACTCCTACCGTAGGTGCATAGAGTAATAAACAAAAAGGAACGTAGGTATTTTCTACGAGAGGCGTTCAATGAATTCTCGGTATCGGGATGATATACTAATGATGTGGCTTATTTGACTTATAAATTAGATAAAAGGTTTCATGTAGTTTACTTCACTAGTTATTCTTAATCGAAGACAATTGGAATGGCAGACGTAAACGTAGAAACTTGAAGATACCTAAATGAAGGTTAAATAATAGCAAAGTACAATAACCTATTCATTGTTAACATACACACCATTCTTTGTGATATTCTTAACCATAAGTCAGTACCGCGAATGGTCACGGTGCCTCAGAAACAAATGCGTGTAGAGTACTTTTAGAGGTACTTTTTACTCTGTGGTAAAGATCCTTCAAAAATCTTCAATAAAATTGATACTGGAAATGAGACGAGGATTCATCACTAAAACCCTGAAAGGAAGCAGGAGTCCATACAGTGACACAGGAAGGGTACAGAATCCCCGAACTAATTCATGGTCACTGCCGGAAAAGTCATGGCCACGCTTTTTTGGGACTCCAAGGGAATTTGAAATTTGAAATGTTAATTTCCGATTGTAATAAATGCATTGAGGTTAGGGGAACAAGAACATTAAAGAAATAAAATTAATTTAATTTTGGTTTTTTTCATGCCGATACCGAGAGTACATTGAACGCGACTTCATAATAAAATTAAGCGACAATCCATCATTGTCGGTAACTTTTGTTGTTGTGTTGTCTTGGTTTATTCATGTCTCAAACAGCAGTCTGTCGCAGCTTCGTACAAAAAAAGCGATGTTTGAAACGGGGCAGAATTTTTACGACCGAATCGAATATTTTTTGATTCATAATGTCACTAATGGTGTTTTGCGATTTTTGTAAGATTTTTCAAAGAATTGAAGACTCAAAATTGGATAACGCTCAACTTACTGCCTTTTCCTGATAATAATTATGATACTGCGATTATATTTCTTGGGAGTAGGTGCTGAAAAAGGACGAAGCAGGATTATAAAAACGCCCGAAAATAATCTACTCACTATAAATACTCAACTTTACTTACTTTCCTTCAGTATTACCCAAGTTACTCAACCACCCTCTTATTTTATACTTAAGTTACACTCTTTTCCATGTAACACATAAATAGTCCCACCAAACGATTTTTCCTGTGAAACTCTCGATAAAGAGTTAACCATTACACCACCGTACTCACTGAATTGCACCTTCTGACAGCACTCCCCGACGACTACGTGAGATATGTATCCCCCGAACAAACAGTGTATTTGTACAACGTCATTTTAGCTATTTGGGTCAATTGTTATATAAGAACATTAATAACAAACAAATAATTATGGGTGCCCATAGCTACAGATTGAGATAAAACCCCACATGTCGGTTACCTCGTGAGCCAGTCCAGATACTTTGTCTGTTTCGGCTTTCTGGTTCTCGTCATATGGAATGGTGAAGTGAATCGTCCTGTCCGTGATAATGGACCGGTCCCAATAGAGCCTAGCGCGGTCATTTTCGAGCACGGCTTCCAGCGTGTATTTATAGTAAGGCAGTCTCCGATCCACGAGACCGCACTTCAGAGCGAGCTCCTGGTGTAAGATCCTGGCTACTGGGTTGTGCCTGTGCAGATACTCAGAGTTAGAAAGCGCTGAACAACCGGAGATGACATGCCGAAGCGACTCCCCGGGACGGCGACAGGCTCGACAGATGTCGACGGTGCCATCCTTTAGGATGTATCTCCGATAGTTGTTCGTCTTAATAACCTGATCCTGTATTGCACATACAAAACCCTCGGTTTCCCCAAAGAGGTCACCAAAACGCAGCCAGTTTAGGGAGGCGACGATATCTACGAAAGGCTCATGTAGAGCCTTGTAGAACCTCCCGTGGAGCTCTTTCTCCTTCCATACGGTCTCCCGGTCGGAGGCGCTCTGTACTGCCGGGTCCTGCCGTTGCTCGTTGGCCAAGGATAGAGGGGTAAGCCCTTTATCACAACTAATGACGTCCGAACAGAATCACTCATCCGATCTCGCTAAGAAGTAATTACGGAGGCTGCACACTTCGCGATTGTGCATGGTGAGGGCGCTTAAGTAACCTCGCCCACCACGCTTCCGCGGCAAGTACAGCCTCATCACTGACGATCTCGGAAGATGCATCCTGTGGGACGTTATGATTGTGCGGACTTTTCTGTCCAGGACGTTAAGTTCGGTTTGAGTCCACCTGAGTATGCCAAAGGTATAAATGAGGACTGGCATGACAAAACCGTTATACGCGCGTGCCTTGTTCCCGCCCGACAAAAGGCTATTAAAAACTTTTGTCAGATACATTACTCGAGGAAGTCTCTTAATGTACAGTCTACCTTGTACAGGTCTTGGACCCTCTTTAGCCACGTGTGAGGTATCGAGTCGAATGCCTTTCTGTAGTCTATCCAGGCGGCAGAGTTCCGACGGTTGCGTTTAACCAGCTTGCCAATGACCGCGTCAATGAGGAGTGGTTCCTTGGTCCCGCGACCGCCGCTCCGACATCCATTCTGAGCGCGCGACATTACTTTATTTATATCAAGGTGGCGGGTGATTTTCACGCTCAGAATGGACGTCAGTGTCTTATATATGGTGGGTAGACACGTGATGGGGCGGTATTTACTCGGATCTGCGGTAACCTTATCTTTATTATTATATTATTAATCCTCCAAGAAAGCGCCAAAAAAAACGGCAAGCATTTCTTGAAATGTTTGCCTATAATTTAGCGTACCGACTCGCGGCATCGCAAGTGAGTGCTAGAAAGTGGTCTGCTACAAATCCTTCGTCCTAGTTTAGTGTCGCCACCGTACTTTTGCGGATACTAAAATTGGGGATATTGTTAAGTGTTACTATTTATTGGCACTCACAGCAGTGAGGAAAGTGCTTAAAATATTTGATTAGGATTATGGAGTCGAGTTTACCGTGGAAATGTGATAAGTGCCCTCTAGAAAACTTGCTTATAATTATTTCTAATAATAGTGCCATCTGTTGTTGCTAACTGAAGATGTAGCTAAAATACTGGTACCTACTACCACTATTACTACTGCTACTGCTACTGCTACTACTACTCCAACCGGAAATAAAGGGCAATTGGATTGCTTAACTTCTTAAGTGTCAATTTGGGCGGTATGTAGGCTTAGTGCAAGCGGGCGCTAGGCTTCGCTGAATCCTTGCCCTAATATTAAGCTACTCTGACCGGAAATTGGCGTCTCATAGAGTTTGTGCAACACAAATTTGTGATCAGGAAGCACCTAACTTTTTAAGTGTTGATTTAGACGTTACTTGGGTTTAGTGGAAACGGGCATTACTCTTCTCAGATTCTAAACATACCATCTGCATAAATCTTTTTAGCAATACTTTTTTTTGGTTAGTTGTTATATTATATAGTAACAAAAAATAAACAATGAATAGTTTATCGTATAATTTCGTTGTCGCTGTCTGCATTTGCTGCTTCTGCAACCTATTGTTTTCTTCGCTCGGAAATTGTCGCGGTTTGCTATCATCATTTGCATTTTCTTCATCAGCAGCCTCTGATCACTCTGTTGAAAGACAATGAGAGGACTGGCGTATTTGCCATGCTTGACAGGAAGTAGAATGTAACAGACGTCGCCCTGCTTTGGCGCTGCTGTCAAGGAGGGCAGACTTTCTTACTCACGGAACAAATCTTACAAGTTTAGATCACGTATATTTGGGGCCTCAAATATACGTGATCTATGTTTGATCGATTGTTTGACGATGTTAACATCTTGAAGAATTAAATTTATATAATTACCTCTTTTCATCGAAAACTTTAATGTCTCTCCAAACGAATTCTAATAACACACCTAACTGGTGATTCTGAATTCACAGTAATTTTCAGTATATTATTAGAATTGCGAGCGATGTTACGGAGAACGTGTTGGAATGTTTCAACCGAAACTTTTCATTAATTGAGAGATCCAAACGTTAAACGGGAGAAGTATTCGTAGGCGCCGTGCATGCATGCGGCGATTGATGACTGTAATTGAAATCGTGACAGCCCTACTAGACCCACCATTCTCCTCCCCGAAACTATCGATTGTAATATAAGTAATAACAATTCAAAGACTCTCCAGTGTGCTTGAGATGTTAAGTGTATTAACATTGAAAAAGAAGACCTAGATCGGGCTTTTAGTATTTTTGGTACTTACTACTAATTACATAAGAATGTACGTTTACAATCAAGTGTAAAGCGAAATGCGATAGTGAGTGAATTAGTATTGTGACATAATATTACTAAATACATATTATTTTGAAAGAAATAATATATATTTAATAATATTAGAAAATTAGAAAATGGACTAAAAGCGTGTTGTAGTTGCTATTCTAGACAAGATCGTGCTATTGCTTTTTTATTTAAAACTTACCTTAACTTAAACTCGCCGAATTTTATATTTGTTAAATCTTAACTGAATTATCAGCACATTATAAAAAAAAAAAAAAAAAAAAAGCTAAAATACTGGTACCTACTACCACTATTACTACTGCTACTGCTACTGCTACTGCTACTGCTACTGCTACTGCTACTGCTACTGCTACTGCTACTGCTACTGCTACTGCTACTGCTACTGCTACTGCTACTGCTACTGCTACTGCTACTGCTACTACTACTCCAACCGGAAATAAAGGGCAATTGGATTGCTTAACTTCTTAAGTGCCAATTTGGGCGGTATGTAGGCTTAGTGCAAGCGGGCGCTAGGCTTCGCTGAATCCTTGCCCTAATATTAAGCTACTCTGACCGGAAATTGGCGTCTCATAGAGTTTGTGCAACACAAATTTGTGATCAGGAAGCACCTAACTTTTTAAGTGTTGATTTAGACGTTACTTGGGTTTAGTGGAAACGGGCATTACTCTTCTCAGATTCTAAACATACCATCTGCATAAATCTTTTTAGCAATACTTTTTTTTGGTTAGTTGTTATATTATATAGTAACAAAAAATAAACAATAAATAGTTTATCGTATAATTTCGTTGTCGCTGTCTGCATTTGCTGCTTCTGCAACCTATTGTTTTCTTCGCTCGGAAATTGTCGCGGTTTGCTATCATCATTTGCATTTTCTTCATCAGCAGCCTCTGATCACTCTATTGAAAGACAATGAGAGGACTGGCGTATTTGCCATGCTTGACAGGAAGTAGAATGTAACAGACGTCGCCCTGCTTTGGCGCTGCTGTCAAGGAGGGCAGACTTTCTTACTCACGGAACAAATCTTACAAGTTTAGATCACGTATATTTGGGGCCTCAAATATACGTGATCTATGTTTGATCGATTGTTTGACGATGTTAACATCTTGAAGAATTAAATTTATATAATTACCTCTTTTCATCGAAAACTTTAATGTCTCTCCAAACGAATTCTAATAACACACGTAACTGGTGATTCTGAATTCACAGTAATTTTCAGTATATTATTAGAATTGCGAGCGATGTTACGGAGAACGTGTTGGAATGTTTCAACCGAAACTTTTCATTAATTGAGAGATCCAAACGTTAAACGGGAGAAGTATTCGTAGGCGCCGTGCATGCATGCGGCGATTGATGACTGTAATTGAAATCGTGACAGCCCTACTAGACCCACCATTCTCCTCCCCGAAACTATCGATTGTAATATAAGTAATAACAATTCAAAGACTCCAGTGTGCTTGAGATGTTAAGTGTATTAACATTGAAAAAGAAGACCTAGATCGGGCTTTTAGTATTTTTGGTACTTACTACTAATTACATAAGAATGTACGTTTACAATCAAGTGTAAAGCGAAATGCGATAGTGAGTGAATTAGTATTGTGACATAATATTACTAAATACATATTATTTTGAAAGAAATAATATATATTTAATAATATTAGAAAATTAGAAAATGGACTAAAAGCGTGTTGTAGTTGCTATTCTAGACAAGATCGTGCTATTGCTTTTTTATTTAAAACTTACCTTAACTTAAACTCGCCGAATTTTATATTTGTTAAATCTTAACTGAATTATCAGCACATTATAAAAAAAACTAGAATATAATTCATTTTAAAATTACTGGGCTATAGTGAGAGCTTGAGTGAGTGATATTTTCAGTGTTCTATTCTTTATTTATAAAACGAACAGGCTAGAATACTTTACTAAATTTGTTTGTCTTGTAAATGGTGCTCTTGAAGAAATTCATCATTTTTAATAGTTTAATTTACATATACTTAAAGTAAGTAAGATATCTATTGGTCCAAGCACCGGCAAAAACTCAACAGTATTCTACCTTTACACATATGTGTATACAGGGCCACATCCGTTATCCCATCTGCGCTGGCCGCCCTATCCCATGTGAGCAACGGATATTCCCGAGTCCGCAAGCCGAAAGCCATAGGGGTCAGGACAGTAAGCACTCGGTAGCACCTGTCCTTCAGGCACCCAGCGGCAGCTTTATTCATAGCTCCGCACCCGTAAATTACGAAACCACGTAACCTTGTTATAAATAACGTCACCGTAAGAACTCTTAAATGCGGTTTCGACCTATATAGAATGTTGTAATAAGTCATCTGAGGGAAATATCTGTTACTGTTCGTGGATTTCGACAGATGGCGGAATCATCATCGTTTTCAGCCTGTACTTTAAGTTCGTTAGACATCCTTATCCTTAACAGTCTGTAAATAGTCTATAGGACTAGGTTCAGGACATAGGCTTCTCCCATGAGAGGAATTTGCCATAATCACCACGACCGTAGACGCCGCTGCCTGGTGTCGGTATGCTGCTTAATTTGGTCTGGTAATTTTTGAGATGGTTATCTCACCATCTCAAAAAATCCGGGAAGAAAGGGGCTCGCAGATTTTTACGCCGATACCACACGGCAATGTATGAACATAAGCTTTATGTTTCCTGAACTGCGTCAGTAGTAAGCAAGCTAACATGCATTCCAGACAGGTTTGCACATACTCATCTGTTCAGGCGGGGTGGTGAGCCAATTATATCTTATCCTGGTGAAGTCTTTACTAGTATGTAGGATTGAGGATTTTCTTTTGCCCCATTTGTCAAGCAACTGTGTGCACCACGTGTTGGTGAGGACTTTGGATATTGTTGACCCTTGTATGAAATAATATGCATGTTCTATTATACAGACCACTGACGGGGAGCTGGGAGTAAGAGAATTCTAGTTCTTTGTTTGCCAATCTGCCTGTCAAGCCAGCAATATGAACAAATTAGGAGAACTTAGGAGAGGCTTATCTTATGTAGCCTAGCTATAGCTGGTTTACTAACTAAAAATGGAAGAGACGACCACAAATTATTTAAAAATTGAAATTAATGTATGCCTATCTATAATATTTAAAGTATAAATATAACATTTGTTCAGTAATATCCATATTTACGAATATAAACTCTATTGAATTGTCTCAAATGTCTAGACAGATAATTTCACAGATGAATAAAGACATTCATTTGAAATGGGGATACAAACTATTTCACAACCCCTGGTAAGACAATATCATATAGTACATATAATTTCTTCTAAAGTTTTAGACTAAAATGTTATCACTAAATATTTTTGGTGTATCTACAAAAATAATTATAAATACTTAAGGGTACATAGCTGCACATGATAACGAACACGAGTTAAAAGAGCGATTCAATCCTTTGGAATTAAAAAAAAAAATTGTATAATAAAATACATATTAACTGCCTGTAATATTTTACGGATTTGGCAAAGGTGTCTTCCGCCTGCCAATGAAAAGAGGTTTCGTAGGGAACCCATTCGTGACAAAGTATTCAATAAGAAGGTATAAAATAAAAGTAAAATTAAATCCTGTTTGTTACACAGGATTGGACTATACTCTTATTGTTTAATATACCAGTTTCCGCCCGCGGTTTTGCCTGCGGGAAGAATAATCACCAAATGTCTATCAAATTCAGTTAAGCTGTTGAGAATGCAGGAACGACAAATATCTAAACATACAAACTTTCACATTTATAATAATAAGTAGAATGGTTGAAGTATTAAGATTTTATTACATCATAATACTTCTATAAATCTAAATGATTTATAGAAGTATATGAATAAAATATGTGAATAAAAAGGTAGAGGATCAAAATAGTTTTTGATAATTTTAGCTTCTACGATACTATATCCTTCTACATCCTGCATAAGTTCACTACTGGATATAGACCTCTCCATGAAAGTGTCAACAAGAGTTGGCATCCTACGGCACTATTTGCTCATACTCACTCCACTGGACAGGCGGGTTTGTGAGCACCGATACCTTCGCATTAGCGACGCTGCTTCCCGTCTGTTTGTGGAATTTGACTTCGTCATGTTCGATCAGATTTTCCGCCGTTAGTCGGTCGCCAGAGCTTCGTCCGTTAGTTGGAAAGGTGCACGGTGTGAAAATGAGAGGTCTTTTTAGAAAAAGAGGGTATATTTCCCCTTACAAATACATCTACACATCATATCATCTAAAAAGTAGAACGCTTAGTGAAGTTCTGTGTACAGTATAATCTCATTTATCTTACTCCGTATGTGTTTTCACGCGACACAGTTTTGTGACACAGAAATACTTGAAAAATTATTTTATTTCAATGTAGTTTTCATATAAAAACGTTTTTGCATTTATTGAGATTCAAGGAGGATTTTTTCAAGAAGATTTTCTTTTAACGCTAGTGAAGTTTTTTCGCTTAGGAAGAAAATACCTAGTGCAAACATATTTATGAGTTTTACCACTCTAAAGCAATTAGCACCTAAACATTACTCACCTACCACTTACCACCTAAATAGATTCTCGTCATAAGGACGCGGTTTTCGCCAATAATCTCGAGTCTTAGTTCATTCATAAAAAAAAATCTGTGGCGGAGGATGTACTAGTAATTGCAGTTTTTATAAAATACCAGATTTTGAAGACAAACAAAAAGAAGGGGAAGTGTTTGGTTAGGAAATACTTTTAAAGAAGAACATTTTTGGAGATTAAAAAAAAGTTCTATCATATGCTTGGAATTTCAACAGATCAGTTTGATTACTTGCTTACTATATACAGATATTAGAAAATATTGGTCACATATGGCGAGTTTCGTATTAAAGTCAGTCCAGAGCAATTTGGAATAAATAACTTTGACTTTGATTTGTTCGACTCTCGTATCGACGTATGTGTATTGTGAGTGAATCTGTACGAGGGCGTGGCCTCGAACGCATTGTTAACACTACTTATTATGTCATCATCGTCGCCTTTTAACAGATGCCGTGCCGATGTATAATTACTAAAGAAATGAATGAAATGGGGGACTGGGAAGATAGGGAATGAAAGTAAACATTAATAAGACAAAGGACAAAGGTTATGGTGTTTGAAAGAGAGTATCAAGATTAGGGAAGATAGCTTAGAGGAAGTGAATTGAATTTTTTACTTGGAAACAATGTTGACTAGAGATGGAAGGTACGGATGTGACATTGAAAGGAGAGCGATGGCAGGTAATATGGTGAATGGGGCATTCCATACATTGCATGAACAGCCAGACGATATCGCGTAAAGCTCGTTCGCCTGTGCATAGAGGGGTATTGGTACCAACACTAACATATGGAAGCGAAAGCTGGGTATGGCAGAAGAGGCATGAAAGCAGGATAAACGCAGTAGAAATGAGAGCGTTAAGAATTATTATTGATGTGAAGATAACTAACAGGGTTCGCAATAATGTGATCAGAGAGCGTTGTGGCGTGAAAGACGATATAGTGACACGAATTGAGAAAGGGGTGCTGAGCTGGTTTGGACATGTGGAGAGGATGAATGAAAGTAGGTTGATGAAACAAATATATGAGGCGAGTGTAAATGGTAGAGTCGGGAGAGGAAGACCTAGGTGAACATTTCACGATCAAATCGGAGACGAAGATTGGTGAAAGTGGGAGAAGCGAAAGACGTATGTCAGGACCGTAGCAAGTGGCAGAAGATTGTCTCTGCCTACCCCGCCGTGGATTTATTTTGTTTTTCTCACACTATCTAATACTTCCAAAAGAAAGAACGAGAATGTTTTAGAAATATATTAAATCATGAGAAAGTGAGTTGGATACACCACTATAACCTCACAAATATAACACAACCAAATTGGGCAATGAGTTCATCCACAGGCAAACATAGTGTGAGGCGCCCCGGGCAAGGTCGAACGAGAACGACGACGCAGTGACTCAATGATTGGTATCTAAGGGTCTCTACGTAGTCGGCTGCGATTGATTATTTATGGTGCTGGATATTACGAGTATTATGAGTATTATGGCAAAAGAGGATCCAACAGTTACTTTGTTATGTTTATATGTATAAGGTCGCGGTCGCTTATCTGTCTGTAGTTATAGCTGTGATGCGTACTCAAAGTTTCGGCGCACCCAGGTAGCTCTGAGATAATTTCAGAAGTGCATTGTGCGATACAACCACAGTACGTGCGCCAGTAATTTTAATTTGTGCAGGGGCACGAACCCGAAATGTCCGACAAATAGATCTTTCGAAAGCTCTTATTAAAATTTGAGCGACATTATTGTATATTTTACGCCAAAATAATAAAAACAAAGAAATAATGATTTATTTAATTTATTACCTACTTATTACCTACTAACTTGATAGGTACTCTAAAGAAGCGGTTAACGAGAAGCTGGAAAAACTTATTATTTTATCTTATGAGAAATTATCATTTCATATGCGATGTTGTTTCCATAACTCTGCCCAGCCGAAATCATCGAGGGATTTCTCGGTCGAAGTCGGTATTATATTGTTTACAATTTGTTTTGGGAAACATACTCGTCAACAATTTCTGACTTAGTTTGGTCATCAACAACCGGTATGCGTGCTACATGCACCTTTTAATGTTTCAAAAATAAACTGTAAAAGTAATCTCTGTCTTATCCTGCTGTTTATAAGTCTTTTCTTTCTGTAAAATGATGAAGTTATAAAATAAAATTGCTAACTACTAAGACATTATTTTTGAAAGTGTTAATATTAAGTCTACAAACTGTAGAAATATTTAATAAGTCATGACGTACAAAGACTAAGACAAGTAAAGTTTTAGCCATAAATATAATTTAATTCCCGAAGAAAATGTTATCTTGCAATTCATTGAATACATTGTATCTGTGTAAATGTTAGAAACGGCAGTGACATGAAACATTATGAAATGTCCCTGAAATCCCGCGTTGATAATTTGATCCGTCGGCGCGGCGTGGTTACCGAGCATCATGGATATCATACTATTCGACGAATATAGGTTGCGGTGACTGAATATTTAACATTGTCACTACCGGCATCAAATCGAAATGACATTCAATGTGAAAATATTTCTAGGCTGTTTCTCTGTGATTGATTTAAAATATTTTCAAATACACCGTACAGAATAATGTTTTAAAAAAAGACATTTTACAAGTGACACTTGTATTCTTCTTACATATTATAAATTATAATATACATTAAATTAATTAAAAATAATATTTCCATTAACTTTTTAGAAGAGACAATCAGGAATTATACATGCAAAATATTTTTTTTTTAATCTGTTTGAAACTGGATAATTAGTATTTTGTGGTTATGATTTTGTAAGTGTTATTTTTAAGTAATTTGAACATACTTTCTTTGTTTGTTCGAATTCATAACGGATTTTCATATATATTATAACAACGTCATTCACAATCACAATTTGCATTCGACATACGAGTAAACTACCTTTACATATAATCACTTTTTTTTATGGGAAAGACAGCAAACGAGCAAGCGGTTCATCTGATAAGTGATTACCTTCGCCCACGTCCATCTGCAATGCCAGAGGTGCTCCAGGTGCTTTGCCGGCCTTTAGAGGGTAATTGGGAAGTGGGAATGAGCACGAGGAGGGGGTGAAAAGGGGGACGGGGAGGGGGAGAGAGCCTCCGATTACCTCACTCACCGAATAAAACGCAGAAGCACAAGATGCCTCTTCTTGACGCTAGTACTCTGCGAGGCCGTGGTACCAAAACCGGTCGAGCCGGCTCATTCGAACAGGAGCAAAAGCCGCCGCTTGGCTACTACCACGTATATTACCGCTATCTGTACCACTTATCTGTACAAGTGGTTATTGTCTACAGTAATATTTCAATTTACGGCTGTATCACGTTCACGACATCATTTAAGTTTCACTTTCGTAGCATGTATGAAACTATATAATGCTAGTAAATATTGAAACACATCTCAGAGGTAAATGCCACAGCGTAGATTAAATTCTTTGGATAATATATTTGAATAAAGTAACAGGCAACAGTAAAACTGTTTCCTGTTACTTTACATTTTCTTACTTTCTGGTATATATATACCAGAATATACAAAACTCAATATGCGCGTTGGAAGAAACTCGTATAATGTTTCATTTCATTCATTCTTAATTTATACACTAAATATAATAAATAAGTAGCTGTTTTGCATTTAAAATCTATATAACTTGAACAAAAAATAATTAGTATTTTTAGTTTAGACTAGTAATTCTCTAGTATTTAGATAAAAACTTTTCAGTTATCTATTGAATAGTATTTCCAATCTATTCTGGCAATACTTTTCAATGGTATCGGTCATATTGAATTTGGAAATATTCTGGTTAAGTCTAGCCAAAAGTTTTGATTAATTGAGAGACTCAAACGTTGAACGTGAGAAGGATTCGTAAGCGGTGTGCATGCATGCGGCAATTGATGACCGTAATTGGAATCGTGGCATACTGCCTCCCTTTTCCTCCTCCTTCGCTTCACCCCACATATCAATATTGTTCTAATAGCAATGACAAATTTAGGAGCACTCTCTTTTGGGGCCTATTCATAATGAAAGCGTACGTATATGGAACTCGTAAGTTATTAGATATGCCAATGGGGTACAATAAAAGTAATATGCGTGGCTACGTCAATGATGCAACATATGATTTTGATTATTTATATTTGTTAGGATATACCTATATTAAACATTAGTATACAACAAAGTCTCCCCAGTCTGTCTATTTGCTTGTGCACGATTTTTTGCGAAACTACTGAACGGGTTTTTATTCAGGTTTTCACTAACGAACAGACTATTTCTAGTGGAATGTTTAGGTATATACTTGTAATTAAGGTAGATTTTTTGATTCGATTTGTGGATATTTAAAATAACTGCGATAGTAATTAGTGAGAATGAAAAAGTGAAAGTGAAAATAATTTACTACAAATTCCTTGAATAAAAGTAAGCAGCATGTGAGTAACCACTGCTGGGCAAATGCCTCTTTCTCAAATATCTAAGTGGGTTTTGGAGCCGAGATTGGCTCGCCTCGCTGCTCTATTGCGGGTTGGCGGGCTTCACATATCCTCGAAATTATATTTGTTATTATTTCTCAGACATTGAAGCTTCCTCACGATAGTTTCCTTCACCGCTGAGCACGTGGTAAGTATATAACAATTTTAGTGGTGCCGTGGGTTGAACCTTGGTAGGAGGTTAGTCGTGCTCTATGATACTAAAATGTGCACCCTGACGACAAGGCTACCATGGCTACCACTACCAGGCTCTTGAATCGTCTTGCACAGACCCCGAATTACCCATGTAGACCGCGTCGCGCAAACAATACACCCGCGTACCAGGGCGGTTCTCACCGCCAGCAGAGATCGATACAACTCGGTCGTCGAGGTTCGAACCTCTCTATCCATAGATAGCTTACCCATCGTATCATCCGGTGAAGTTGTAAAAACCAAAATCAAACAATTCACAGCACTAACGGATTCCGCCGGCGATTGTCCACGCGGAAATATCGCCGGCGGAAGCTTATATACGAATAAATGACTATTTATTTATTATTATTTATGGTTACAGATGCATAAATGTAGCTTTGTTGCTAATAAGAAATGCCTTTATTTTATAACAGAAAAGTGACAAAAAAGTATTATTGGTTCTACGACCAAAAGCTCTGCAATCATAAACAATTCCTTGAGACACTTAGATGTTTGTATAGTCCATACCGTTTATCTTGTCCCAAAGGCCTTAAATGCATGCGCTGGTTTGGGAACACTAGAGGACATATACATACACATAGCTACGAAGACAATAAGTCATTTAGTGTCAGATGAACGAATGTAACGCTAGGAGAGGATTTAGTTGATAATTATTATTACACGTTTGAATACATTGCAAAACCATGATTGCTTCTATGGATATTTGACTTGACTTTCGGAGTACTTATGAAATTTGATTACATGCAATAATATTTGAATGGCGGAATCACATCTGTAGTACATAATTTATGTAACTGTTTAATTCTCTATGTGTTGTATTAAGTAATTATAATTTAATGCTAATAACATCTTCAAATTTGTCTATAATTAAAAAATTAAAGTTAAAATTGTTATTAAAAGAAATCACTAATAATAAACTTGTATGACCATTGTTTTTCACATGTCGCCTCCTCCAAAGAATTTTATTATCACAAATATTTGTTTTAGTATTTCTTTCTTTACTGTTCTGTGTCATATCTCTTCGTGCTGTGCCAATAAATCTTTTCTTTCTTTTTTCTATTAAATAATCTATTGTTGTAGTACTATGTAGACATGGAGCTTCTCTCATGTTGAGAGTTTGTCTTAATCTTCACTTTTGGAGTGCGCCTTGACGATTGCCGTAACAAACGTCAAACTTAATTCTTTGCTCCCTCGTCCCATTCAAGGGGCGCTGGAAACTTGGATTGCCGGTACGTGGTGCCTTTTGGGGGTTAGACTCTAAGTCTTCCCACGACTTTAAATTAATATTGTAGTGTTATGTTATGGTTACTCGTTGCGGCTAATTTTTACCTTTCACTGGTTTATTTCTACATCAATATTTAAAACATAGCAATGTAAAATTATGAGTTATTTCGTAATAAGTAAACGAAACCCGAATACGATATAATTATAGTAATGTGAATTCATTATATTATGTATTAACTCGTAGATATTACTAAATATATTTAAAATGGCGTTAAAAGCCTAACCAGAGTCACACTACATACTCGCGCACCGTTTAGGCGCGCGGCCATTTAGTAATTACAAAGGCGCATTGTGTGCCACAGTACGTGTGCCACTAATTTTAATTTGTGCAGAGGCATGGACGTGAGTAGTGATGCGAATAAAGCTTTTGTTTAAATTCTGTGTCGCCTTTTTAAAATTTTACTCGGTTTATACGGTTCTGTATTTTCATCTTTTGACGACAATTCACTGTTTAGAAATAACAGGTCGGGGAAAAAGTTTATTCGTATACAAATTTAAGATATTTTTTATCATTTTTAATTTACATTTGATTATAATACATATGTGCCGTTTTGTTCGATAACTTGTTGCCATTTTGTAGGGTGTGACGTAATCCCATTGCTCTAGAAATTTTGGGACTTCTGATCAAAATACGACAAGTAGTATCAACTCTCCTCTCTTGATGTTAACCTAACAGATCTTATAATGAACAGTTCCCTTCCAATACCATCATATACACAGCATCTCCTTATTGCGAGTTAATTCGGGTTATACTATAGTCTGTGGAGCTTGACTGCCCTTTGACCAAGATATTTTTAGCATGTTCTTACCGTAGGTAATCCACTTTTTATCATCAGGGTTTAATCTTTTCAAAAGTGTTACTGTTTCAATTACGTTTCAATAGAGAATCGCTATTGAGTATACTTCTTTATCCGTTCATTATTTCAAATGGGTCAAAACTGTTTGTGGACATCATGTTCCACTATTTCAAAAACGGCATCGACTTTATCTGTAACAGGTCAACAAGAGCGAGCTTCCTCTTTAACGTCAAATACCCGGACAGAAATCGATGGAACCAATTTTGTGCTACTCTTACTGATACGTTAAGTCCATAAACGTCACAAAAATTTCGCGGCTTGTGACGAATTTTTATTTTGTTGTAATAAAACTTCTAAATGTTCCAAAATCGGTTTTTTCTTAACATTCTCTCATTTTGGAGGATAGACAATGGCGGGAAACCGTTTTACCTTTTTATTTTTCTGTTTTTAAAATGTCATCTATTTAATGGTATCAAAAACAACCAGATAAAAACTGGACAACCAAAGAGATTTTACTGCAACTTTTTACTTATAAAATACGAAAAACCTTAATCATCGTCGTAAAATAATGCAACCAATGCTTTACTTTAATTTTTTTAAGTCCCACAGACACTCCTTCGGATTTGCTACCTTTCGGATTTGCTACCGGATCGGACTATAAAATATAATTTTGTCCGTAAATTATACACTAATTGAATGTAAAATTCTGTGTGCGATCAATGAGTCTGGAGCATATGTATGCGTTTAGATGCTGCTGCTCGTCTCTGGTCTGGTTAATTTGGTACTAGCTTTTATGAGATGATTATTTCGCCTTCGATCGGTGGCCAGGAGTTTTATCTAGAATTTCCTTTAGTCGCCTTTTACGACACTCTCGGGATAACATGCAGTGGCTGTTTTTCTATCGCTACCACACGGCATTTGTTGGAAAATTAAACTGAATTAACTTTCATTCGAAAAGGTCTAATTTGGTATATACCATTATAAATAAAAGTTCAGTCTGCCTGTTCAAAATAACTGCCTTTGCATAAGTGCATTATGATTACTTGCACGATACTAACATTAAAAAAAACCCGTTTTCAAATGTCTTATGTGTCTCTCTGTTTATCTGAATCTAATCTAGGAAACGGATGAACCGACTTTGATGGGACTTTCGCGACAAGGAGGACTTTGTAATACTTTTTCGATTGAATGATCCCAAATGAACGGGGAACGAATATTCTAAATACAAAAGAATGTCGTTCATTGCTGTTGAGTATCCTGGCCGATTAAGATTACGGAAACAACCTCCGAATACTATCGGCAGATATCTACAGCGCAGGATGTGTCATAATACTGCAATTGCATACACAGAAGCACTCACTATTTTCTACGCAATTAATCGCATAACTTATGCTATAAAATTGGAGGAAGTGTCCGATGCAGTGAAAGACACCACAACACAACGAATCCAAAAATCAATCATAAGTTGGACTTACTTTGGATGCGAGCGTGGAGCCGTGGAAGCCTAGTGGTCAGGGCGCTGGCTTTAGTTTTACATAACCATTTTCAGTTCACTGCTGAACTTGGTCCTCTCCAAGAAACCATCAAAAAACCTAGTAAAAATTTCTTTGAAGACGGTTTGCCTATACTCACCAAGCTGGGCACAAGGGTTAGTGTTGAGCGCCTTGTTGGTACATCCGCACCAATAATACTGTTCTCCATCATCTGTCCACCAAACCTGACGACGACGAGACGGCTTCTAAACTCTCATAAATATCTCAAGAATAACTGCGTACATAATTTTTGGTAAACAAAACATAGATATATTGTGTGGTTCTATGGCAACCGTTATGCGCAAGTCCAACTCAGACTTTACCAGTTTTATTTAATTTATTATTCGCTATTTTTTATTTAGTTTTCTACTTCATACTTTGGTGGCGACATCTCCTCGTCTCTACTAACCTCATAATATAAAAATGCTGCCTTTCCTAATTATTTACCTTACCTTTCATCTTTTGTCTAGTTATCTCAAACCGTGATTGGTTGAGCAGCTAGAAATTCTTGGGTTGGAATTAAAGGAACTTTCTTTTTTGATGTTATATTTTTTTTAAATAATTGTATTAATAGCATAAATTGATGCAGCCACAATAAAAGAGCGGCGTATTGCAGCCGGCATAACCCATTATTATGAGTTAGCGAGCTTATCTGTGACAGTTTTAATTTCAGTCGCATCCAACTTTTGCTTTATCTGATGATGCTACATCAAAGTGTCCTATCATAATTAAACTCAAAATTTAAGTACATTTTTTTTTATTTATCGTTCCCACAGGTAAAGTATTTAACATATCGGCAACAAGGTTAAATTTAATCTGTACAAGAGAGGCATTACAACAGATGGTACATGATTCTTTTCTCTCTATTAAATAACTAAGGACACGTTATCAAAATACTGCATGAAATGAGGCATATTTTATTCACTGATCATTTCTCGATGGTTTTTTATTCGTTTTAGTAGTAAAATCTCTTTATAAGAGACAGTAGTGACTTAATTTTTAATCAACATCATTATTGATAATGATATCTTCTTCTTTAATAGCCTATAAATAAACCACAGATAGACGTAGGGGGTCTACGTGAGTACTGATACCAGACGCATCGGAACTTAGTCACTGATTCCTGTGGGCGCAATGGACTTTATCTATTTTTGGTCTGGTATTACTCTCCTATCTATCGAAATCCATGAGATTGTACAAGTACTCTTAGTCTACTTTTATACCATCCATGAGATTACATGACGTGGTAAATTTTCTTATGCCGTCACCACATAGCAATTTTATAAAATTGCAAAATCTATAAACAATTTGGATTATTTGAATACGGAAATCCAACAATGGGAAGCAGATTTTCTGACACTGCTAACACACACAATATTTTATGATGTTGTATGCATAAAAATCCATAAATAGACGTAGTAGGTATCCTACCTACTGAGAGTCTTTCGCCTGTTTCTGATCTGTCAGAGAAACCTCATTAAGAAACAGTGGTAGATTATAAAGAAAATATAATAAGATTTGACAAACAAAATTATCTTTCTTACGTCGAAGAATAAGCAATTTTCATTTCATTTTAATACTAACACATGATTATCGAAGTATAGGTAAGCATTTCTTTATAATTGAACGACTTGTTGTTTGTATTCTTTTAACTTTTTGCAGTAATGATTAAACTATTTTAGACTACCTACATTACAGAAACTGTTTTATTTTTAATTGTTTCAAATCTCCATCCGTGGGTGTCGTGAGAGAGAATAAAATCTTGAGACAGCCACAGGCTACAAATTAATCATCAATATGAATATTAGACCTAAAATTGTCGACGGGAAACAGCATCCACGGTGCGTATAGTCGGGCACTATGATCACTAATCCGTCGACCCCTTCGTATTGGAAGTTGTTTCCGTAATCTAAATTAGTTATTATCATCATGTCTTTTGATGCTAATGGATTGACGAGGATATTAAAAATTTATAATCACTGATTGGTAAATTTATTAACCCTTCACTATCGTCACGTATACAGAATGGATACTTACTATAAAAATGAGAATTGTTCAGTTATTGTGATTTTTAAAGGTTGCAATGTCACGGAGAAGCCACAAAGATAGCCAACGCTTATCTTTCATAATTTCTCGTAATTATTCTACGAGTACTTGCTCAGCATAATATCTATCAGTCACCGCGGTATTTCTAAACTCTGTGTTTATAAGCACTATTCTTTTACAACCTTAAATTAAATGTTTATGCTCGAGGTTATTGCGTTTATATTGCAGTATGCGTAGAGCGTTTCTATCGCGTTCACATCACAATTTATGCTCCACTAGGAAGCTGGCATTTTGCATAGGAAAGCACAAAGGGCTATTGAATTTTGAAAAATGTGTTGGAGACGAAATATTACCTTTAGATTAAAGTGTTGCGTTTTGTATATTTATATGAATATCCGATAGTTAACTTTTTTATGACGAATAGTATTACTACACATATGATGTAAACTGTTAAAAAACGTAAGCGTCAATGAATGAATTTCGTCCTGTGTAGTGGAGGCGTTTTGCAGATATATGTTGCACATGAAAAAATACTCAGACCCTATTCTACTATTCGCAGGCCATACGAATACTTGTCCTGTTCAACTATTTGAATATTATTAATTAAAGTGAAAAACCTATCAAGTATATATAACACTCTTGAAATAGTATTTTTGTTTAAAGTCTATTATTTATTTCCGTTAATTTATATTGCTCAATATTCTGTTTTACTAGGTGGTAGTTGCGTTCCGGTTTGAAATGTATAGAGAGCTAGTATAATTACGGGCTGTGAAGCATTCTGAATCTTAGTCCTCAGGGGTGACAACGCATCTGTAACCTTCTTCGATTGAAGTTGTAGATGTCTATGGGCTGCAGTACCCACTTAATCGAGTGGACTGTTAGCTCCCTTTTCACCCTATTAAATAAAAAATACTATTCAATAAAAAATAAATCTGCTCTTGTTATTAAAATGATTTTTTACTTTGGACACGCAAAGTTCTATGACGTATTTGATTGCATAAAAACTTGCGCTGTATGTAGAGCAAGGCGGCTTTTACTATAGTCGATCGCTTCAGTTTTCTGGCATAGACAAACAATTTCCTTTGCGTTAGCACAGCAGCCTTCATCTGCACATTATTATTTTGAATGCGTCTTTTCTGTAAATCCAAAGACATTAATAACCTTATATAACCCTACAATCAAAATCTACAATTAAATATAAACCTTACTTTTTTTTTGTTATAAGACATATGATTAAATTTATATATAATCATATGTCTTATAACACATAAGCACTCATGCATGTCACCCATAGGGGTTGGCAGAGAGGACGATTATTTATTTAGCACGACTCTACGGTCTCGTTGCCGGTATTGGGTCTCGACAACCCAGTTTTTCCCTCTCTGCGAGATACAACGTGACGCGTGGCGAGTCTCGTTGCCGGGAATTGCTCCTAGAGGTTGTGTTTTTCATTGATTTACCTTAATCGCCTTTTGCAACACTCATGAGAACAAATAGAGCAGCAGATTTATCTTCGATGGAAAAGACTTGCGGACAGGAGGCTTACAAGTAAAAGTAATATGAGCAACGACGCTTCAGTGTTGATACGACATCGCGACGCTGCCTGGCCATGGCATTTTGCTCTGGCCATGGCATTTTGCTCTGGCCACCGGTAACGAAAGAGATTTCCGAAAACTAGAGAGGAGTTCATGGCAACCCATGAGTCACTCTTAAGGAGGTGCAAGACTTCGGATATAATTACCTTAGATCAAGTTATCGATAGCTACGAGGACTGTACTGGCTTTACCCTTAAACGATTTTTAACGTAACTTACGAGATGAAATAGGTTGACAAAATCTTGTAAGCCGGCAAAATGATTGATATTGGTTTAGCGGAAACGACGATGAGCCATTGATCTAATTAACTAACATCGCCTCCTCCCCTCCCATTTGCTGAACTGGGGTCAGACCGACCACTGACGTGATTTTCTTTTAGGTGCTTGACCACTAGAAGACGGAGGGGCAGAATGGCGCCTGTTACCTCGTGCCACCACCGTAAGGTTGGCATTTAGAGGGGTATGATTGCTGCACAAATTATACTGTATTCGAAATCATTCTTCAGCTTTAAATCCATAACGTAGGTTGTTTCTTTTGGTGCTGAATTTTTTGAGATCGTCCAATATTCTTCCTTGTAATTACGTGATGCCGTTAACATTTTTTTAAGACGGAACAATTACCTTTAGTGGAATTATTTTAGTTAAAGCGACAAAAATTTCTTTGTTTCGGCACTTTGTTTCTAACAACAATTATTTAGCGCTTTCGGTAATGGCATCGTAAGGTTTGCAATAACTATTTATTCGAGCGTGTCGTGTCCATACAATTTAATTAAGATGATAAGCCAATGTCGAATTGTTATAATGTATTACTTTCTAATAAAATGTTGATGTCATGAGCTTATAAGACTCAGTTCATAGCGATTTTAAGACTTCACACTCGACATAATCACTTTAATGATGTTAATATTAATAGTATTTAGGAATTAGTTTTTTTTTCTATGAAAGGGCGCTAACGAGCACGCGGCACCTAAATGATTGTCGACACCCACGTAAATCTGTAACACTAGCAGCTGCGATGCCGGTCTTTAAGAATATTTGGGAAAGGAGAAGAGGCCTCCGGTTACTTCACTCATCGAACGATACGTAGAAACACAAGATGCCTCTCTGTCGCTATTCTACGACGCCATGGTTGAGCCGACCTATTCGAGCAGCAGCAAAAGTCGCAGCTTGGATCTACCACGTAATACAATATTTTAACAAAAGGAAATACTTTTTAAAACTTAATAAGCTCTTGGTAAAATGGTTCAGAGCTTATAAGAATTAGATATTCTAATTAGTACTAGTAAGTATGTTTTAGTTACTACGTCTACTAGTACTAGATAAATTTAGTTATTTTATAATATATCCTTATATATGTAGCGTTATTATACAGCGTTACTATTATTCCAACGATTGAACAATCACTTTTTATATTTTAAGGTTGTGGTTCCACATAATTTATTTAAAACAGCTTTGGATGTATTTTATTGCAAACAAAGACAATCAAACTTTTTTTTTGAGTTTCTTTAAATATACGCATAACTGTGTTTGAATTACAACGTTTTAAAAATATCATTGAACTTGACTGACGAGTTATGTCAGAAGTAAAGAAAACATTGTAAACAAACGATTTCTATAAGTTGTTATAGTCAAAAATAGCCAGCCAAAGCAAAGAAATTCGTACGATCGGTGAGCACAGTAATTGCTGCGGTCGCGGTCCTCCAACATTTCCATGTTCCTGTTCGGGGTCCAATTCTCTCACTGTACGTTATTAACCGCACGTGGCGTAATAACAGCACTTGCGAAAATTATGTAGTTTTAAAAAAATAACAAGTTTCTATTATATATTTAGCGTCATTGAACTTTTCAACTATCTTCATAAATCACACACATTTATGAACTCTACTTACTCTACTCGTATGTCTTTTTAAAAAAAAGTTATATGCGTTTCGTACGGTAAGTGAGGTAACTGGAGTCCACTTTTACTCCTCCCTCTATCCCCAAATACCCCTAAAAAGGCTGGAAACGCACATGCAGCACCTTTGTTGTTACAGATGTATGTGGGCGCTAGTAATCACTTATTATCATAATAAGTAATTACTACGAGCTAGTGCTCGTTTGCCCCATTTCCCATTAAAAAAAGTTTCAGACCAACATTTTCAATAAAAATAAGACAGCAAATAGAAAAAATATAAGGCTCAAGGACTGCATCTAAGACTGTTCAAAGTATAAAAATATGATGTTGTATTTCATTTAACATGATAATATTGTTATCTTACACACGCAATGTATTCAGACACGATTTTGAAACAATTCTTGTCATAAACAGAACGCATTGTGAACGGCGTTTATACCGTTTTTCGTTATTTTTGCAAATGTGTATACGTGAGGAGCACAATAAATCGTATGAGGATGTACATAGGTACATTATATAAATTTGTGTCTATTCCTTTCGTTTTTTGTTCTATTATCCAAAAACATAAAAATTAATTGTTGATGCTATAATTTTCTTTTATTTCTCGTGAGGGAAATGTGCAAACACCTACCAGTCACTGCTATCAGCGACAGTTAGTAGCTCGGGATCCCGGATACACGGCGCCGCCATTATGGGATTAGAGATTGTTAATTCCCTGGAAATAATTTGTTAAAATTTTCATAAATAGCGATGCTATAGAAGACAAAATTAAGTCGTGCTTTACCAGCGGATACCTCACTCAACGAACGAGATACAGAAGCACAACATGCTTTTACTTAACGTTGGTATTCTCAGGGCCGTGGTACCAACCCGGTTGAGCCGGTCCATACGAGCAGCTTGGCTCTACCACGTTAAAATTGCAAGTTTTAGAAAAGTGTAAAATGCATTTTATGTCCTAATAACGTTATACTGTGACTCTTCGTAAGGGTAAAGAGGCGGCCGGATAAGAATGGGGTCTAGTAATAACTTACGATATATTAAATTTAGGACTAGTGTGTACATGCGTATATATATTGTTACGTGCGCGTAGTATGTATAAACGTATGAATATTGAGAGTATTAAATTATTTTATCTTAGTTTTATTGGCGTTTACAATGAATTTAGAAGATATTTTTTGCTAAATTTATTTTTTATAATGAAAAATTTATATTATTTTTTGCTTTCTGTGACCGTATAAACTGTCTCTGCACACGATCGCAAGGGACGAGAAGCGACCAGCTCTGTTAACAGTTGGTATGCTTATCAGTGACGGTTTTTAATTCAATTAGAGTCAAGTTTTGTCATATTTCATAAAATTTCGTTACAATATCATGTGCTTTAGTTAATTTGGGAGCAGCTACGTGTTTCAATTAATATAATCGTGACTAGCATTATTGTTAAAATGGCTAATTACGAATAGACTATCAAATGTAATATTACTACTCTGTTTAATTATGTAGTTTGTTTAGTTAAAATTATTGTAAAAGGTTTCTAATATTTGTTTCATTGTTTCAGGTATAATATTATACGTGGAATAAAGTTAACTAATTCAATAAAATAAAAACATCTTTGTTGCCTTCTTCGTAATTGTGTTCTATATTTAAAACGACGCAAAGAAGATTTCAAGTAAGTAAATATGTAATTGATGGTAATAGTGCATTTTATAATTCAGGACTGAACAGCGTGGTAAAATATTGTAGTCGTATTTTAAGTGCTTCTTCTGGAATATTTATCAAAAATTTACGTATTCAAAATGCTATTTAATGAGATATTAAAGCGGCTTATTTTCGAAGCTTTGCTTGACTTTTTAAGCTACAAATAACAAATTTTAGTGCATGCGGTTTTTGTCGTAATCTCCTTTTTAGGAACTAAATATCATCTACCTAATAATTTTTATCGTTCTAACCAAAACGTTACAATTGGGATCCGTCGAACTACTACTGTAGCGTGGTAGATAATTATAGCAACGGCACTTTGTCTCGGTTTGTGTAGGACCTAAAACCGTTTATCTTGTCTGAAATACGAGTGGCTCCTTGCTATACTACACGAGTTGCAATGGTTTAAATGCAATATAGCCATTCGACAACGTTTCAACGGATATGCCACTGAATGAAGTGCGGATGTTCCTCAAAACCACGCTAGATACGAGTACATATCGATTGCAAGTGTTTATGTTAGCGTTTTAGTGGAAATGAATTCTGTTTTTATTATATTTGGAAGTCTAAATTATAACTACTTACTAACTTATTCTTCTTCTTTATCATCATCAGCCTTGTTAATTGTACTTATTTCTTAACTTAACTAAACTTAACTTAATATTGCGTAATCACCATGCTGGGCAGATGTGTTGCCTATGCAGCACATCGCACTTGTGTACGAGTATATACTATCCGGTATACGTCGTGATGAGAACGCTAAGATGTTTAGGTTACTAAAGGATGAGCCGTGACAATATCCATGATATTGTCGAGTATAGGGAATGGTACATTATTTTTCGCCGCCACCCATGGTTATATTAAATTATTGCAAATAAATTAATATATTTTAAAAAATAAAACTATGTACTTGCTAAATGCCTAAATGGATATTTTCTACCAGGGATAATCTCGGCTCTCGAGTTCAAACAAACGAAGACCAGTCATGAGTAAATCTGAGCAAACTGAATAAAATGGAAAACTCGCGTTGTGGCTATATCCCAAGGTTATTATCGTATCTGCTCCGAGGAATATTCATCTATGAATTATTTATCCTAAATATATTAACAGGATGTATGAGGTGCCAAATGATAAATGATCGAATGAACGAATTGACCGATTACGGCAACGGTTTGATTCAGTAGGTTCGAATATATTCCTAAAATTGGTTTGTTTCCAATAATATCTTCCAATAACACAGACTGACATTGTTATTTAATATTAGTTTCCTATCGATTGCCCACGGCCTCGCACACGTAACCTGAAATTATGGCCCAAAGGAATCCATGATCAAGAAAAAGTAGGTATCCTTTGTCTTATTCCATTACATAATCGGCCTCTATGCCAAATTTCATTTAAATCCGTTTGCTCTTTTGGGCGTGACTGAGCGAGAAATATCAAAACATATATCTTTTTATTAGAAAACTATGGCATAATAACTATAAAAATAATTTAATTTAAACTAAAGATAATTACAGTTTTAATAGTAAATAATTTTAACTTAAAAATGTAATAAAAAGCAAGTTTTAATAATCGATAAATATACCTAGAGTATGTATTGTGTACACACACAGTGCGTGCCTATTTGTTGATGTACGAGTATGTTCATGCGTGTTGCGTACGGTGGAAAAGTGTCTAAAATTTATTCAACACTTTTTATATATTTTTAACTAATATTTATTTGTTTATTCTTTATTTATATTTAGGGTCAAAAAAGAGGCGGTGATAATACTAAAATAACTATTACAAATAATTACTTAAAAAAATAACTACTACATAAACTAATTTTTTTAATGTTTTGTGGTTTTTTTGTGATGCTAGGAAGGCATCAGTGTTAAAAAAATGTTATAGTAGTTATCTGGTATCCTAGACAGCATTGAATCAAATGAGTAACGGGTTTGAAATAATGGAACGTGAAATAAACTATTGTTTGGGTGGAGAATGCGCTTAGATTTAAGCTATATTCTCGACAACAACTCTGGCGAGTCGAGTTTGCCTGAGAATAACCCATGCAGAAATAGTATAATAGAACAACTCGCGCCAATCTCTTAGAATCTTGTAGAAACGATAGCAGTCTTCATAGGTTATATCGCAGTGTATTCAAAATAATGCTTCTTACGTAAGCAAAGTAAATATTTTTATATGTATTTGATTTCGTTGAAAAGCTGATGAATTATATGTACAAACCCATTAATTGCTGTATGCAATTAATGGGTTTGTATGGGCTTTTCTCATTATATGTCAATGGTTCGCTATTAAATTTTTTTAAATCTAGATCTACTACATGATATCTTTGTAGGGGGAGTATTATTTACGGTACACTGGATTTTCCACGTTGATACTAATTGTGATAATTATGTAGTATTTACTATACGGCATGTAGTTTAGTTTTTGTATTTAACACTACGATAGATATTCCTCAAACTTAGAAGGACCACGTAGACAATATAAAACAATGTATGAGGGATTCAAACTTTGAACGTTAGCAACATTACTAGACGTAAGCATAGATGCCTTCGAAGATTGATGACGGTTATTGTAAAAGTGCTCGACAAGTTTTGATTATCTTAAATTTGAGGTTATAAATAACTATTTTTGGGAGCAGTTTCGACTTCACATTCTTTGCCTTTCTCCGTGGACAACATGTATCGCTTTACCAATAATAATAATATCCGGGTGAAAGTCAAGCTGTGTCATCTTTTACCATTTCCTAATTTTTTTGTTATTTATTATGATACACAAAACAGCCAGAGTCAACGTTTGTCCCAAGACTCCCAAGACCGTAGTCTCCGTTCTGCGGATAATTTCTCTCTTCATGTACCTTTCTCCCATGCCGGCTTCTTACATTATTTCGTTACCCATCGTGCCGTCAGACTCTGCAACGCGCTCCCAATTAATATATGTACAGCCACCGGTAAAGGCCAATTCAAGCGTTTGCTTTGGGATTATTACCTAGCGATGCCGTAGTAATTGAAAGTTGAAGTATTTTTTTTCTCCATTTTAATAATTAGTGACAGTTATAATAAAATATCATAAATGTATATACATATTACGTACGTAAATATATATACATATTACGCATACATACATATTTATATCTGGATGTATGCCTTTTATGTGTTATATAATATACAACTATAATTACATGTATGTATCAGTGCCCGTCATATATAAGTATTATATTGTATTATATTAACCTAATGCAAGAATTTTTGTTCTTTTATAAGCGCAAATCAAGTGGAACGTGTTTTCACAATACTTGACAATAAACGTAAGTGTTCTAAATAAAATATGTTTTCGGTAATATTTAAAATTCTTCGCATGTATATTTTAGAACTGATTTCGTTTAAAAGAAATATCGCAAAGTTTGATATAACTAGTTTAAATGTTAAACGATATCAGAAGTATTTTTGGTATGTTTATTTAATATCTCAAATGTGAAAGAAATAGAAATTAAATAACTTAATATTACCATTCGAATAAAATTGGGCAAATACGCAGGCAGCCGCTAGTATACTGTAGAAATATATAATCCTACTTACTTTTTATTTTACGTTAGCAAATTACAGAAGTGGCGTGAAAGACGATGTAGTGACACGAATTGAGTAAAGGATGCTGAGCTGGTTTGGACATGTGGAGAGGATGAATGAAAGTAGGTTGACGAAACAAATATATGAGGCAAGTGTAAAATGTTGGGGTTGGGAGAGGAGGACCTACGCGAACATTTCACGATAAAATCGGAGACGTTGTGAAAAAAGCCCAGGTCAAGCGAAAGACGTAGCAAGTGGAAGAAGATTGTCTCTGCCTACCCCGTTGGGAACAAGGCGTGAATATATATATATATATATACATACAAATTACAGTATATGCTTGCGCTTATGGAATGCGATGACAGGTATTAAGAAATGGATGTGAAACTCAACATTTTGACAATTTGCCGACGGCATTACAAAGCTTTCTCTTGTAATTATCGGAATGCATTGTATAAGTACGCTTCAATACGGGCGCCGTTTACCGTACTTTGTGCTAATGTCCATGATAACTAGAACAAATACTGTTTTTATTTTTAAATGAACACTATACTACTTTCTCATGATAGCTGATAGCTTAGGTTCCGGACGGACGTCTTACTACTAAACAATTCTTGGCACATATTTTCATTTTTAATATATCGAACATATCCTAACAACAGAGCTTCATTGCTGGGTAATGTACTCGTCCAACTGGAGAAAGAATCTGTTGGTCTGTAAAAGTTGATACGTCTCTAAACGGTGTTATTGGTCAAAAGAATTATCTTTATAATACCAGGTATTTATTATTTATGACGTGGTAGAGCCAAGCGGCCGGCTCGACGGGATTGGTAACACGGCCTCGCAGAATACCGGCGTGAAGTAGAGGCATCATGTGCTTCTGCGTTTCTTTCGGTGAGTGAGGTGACCGGAGGCACACTCCCCCTCCCCACCCTCTTGTAATCCTCCCTCCTATCTCTCAAATACCCTTATAGGGTGGCAACGCACCTGGAGCTCGGCTGGTGTTGCAGACGTACGTGGGCGACGATAATCACTTACCTTCAGGTGAACCGCTTGCTCGTTTGTCGCCTTTCCCATAAAAATAAAACCTCCGCCTGGTAAAATAAGCTGCTCTCCAATTCTTTGGGGTTTCCCCAGCTGCTCTATTACTAAAGATATATTATAGAACGCTCGTAAACCATCAACGTCTTGCATAGATGATGACGCAAACATCGATCTTATGGATGGCTTTTTCTCTAGTTTTTTTAGGTGCTTGAAAGAATGACAAGGGCTTTCTTTTTGTTAGCATGTACTCTTGATAAGTGGTCCTCCATTTTTGAAGGCTTCGTGGCCTCGTTACTGAATACTTCTTCACATATGAGACACATCGGCAAGTGTTGATTTAATAGAGATGAAATAAATCCAAACTTCAAGTAGGCCACACTGTATTGTCTGCATTTTTCTTTCGTGTCTGCAACCATAAAATTCCCAGTAAAACTGCAAATCAAAAAAATATGTTTAAGAAACTACTTTTAAACTACGAGCTTATTTTTATCACACCTAGCTACTGGATGATGTTATGTTATATGGAATAAATTAGTAGAGTGTATTTTCAATCAAGCTCCAACGAATTTCAAAATGCTAATGAACATTCAACCTAAGTGCATGCTTGTTATATAATATCAGGAGCAGATTTGGACTTGAACTTGATCATGATTTCGTAAGTGTTAAACTGACTTGTTGAGTTTCTTTTAAAGTACAACTATGATACTTCCTACTAATATATTAGTCATTCTTTTAACAAGTTGGTACACATAACACAACTTATATAGTATCTTAAAAGTTTCAAATAAGAATTTGTGTTAATTAATAGGGGTCGATTTTTAGACCTCGTCAACTACTTTGGGAATCCCTGCGCTAGAGGTTACTAAAAGTAGAAATTCTTGTCCAAGAAAAGTCATAAACTTTTACTAAAATTTAGTGCAACAATCTGATATAAGTTTAAAAAAAACATAGGACATGACATGTGGAAATGAGCACAGTAGACTAATTTAGCAGTTGCTTCATCGGTCATCTAGAGAGATGATCTTTCTTATAGATCTTTCTGACAGCAAAAATTTCAGGTAGTTTATCAATATGTGCTCTCTTCGGAAGCTTGTAATCAATAGAAATACGGTTGAATGTTAGAAATCAACTATTCGAAGTGAATTAATTACAGTATTCTGCGGCGACTTAGACAATATACACTGTTAACATTTTGTTTTTTCTATTTCGTTGCAAATTGTTTGTTGCAAATAATTTAGAAACAATATCCAGTATATAGCAAGGCCGTTCAAGTGCGGAGTCGTTTATTTTAACTTTGAATAACAATGACAACTTCTTTATCATAATTAAGGTTTATTATCAATTTATTAGAATAAGCATACGAATAATTTGAAAAAAAAAGAAACGTAGCAAACAACAACGTGACGTTAATCAAATTTCTGGTGAAAAAATAAATGTAATAATGTAGTAGGTATTTAAAGTTAATATTAAAGTCATGTGAGAATAAATTAGGAACGAAACATTTGGCGGCAGTTTAATATGTGGGATAAACGGACGCGACACGCCGCGAAGGGGCGGATATTGCGAGCCTAGCGTCACTGGTTTTGCCTAACGAGACACTTATGAGAAAAAACTCAAATTACTGTTTTAAACGGTTTTAAAACTGTAAAAATGTTAAGATGTTTCTGGTTTCCTAACTTTGTGATATCTTTAGAGCTTACGATCATTGAACTTACGTACCATCATATATTAGTATATCTAACATTTACACACTTCACCCAGTCTCAAACTAGGATTATCTGTGTCTTGGTAGCTAGATGGTGATAACGTTTACATTTACCTAGATAGATAAATAAAGCTATATATATTAAAGCTAGATTCAAACACGCCACCCTTAACTTCGAAGGCAGGGCCACTACCAACAAGGCTATTGTCATTGACTAATTTACTTTGTTGTACATTATTAGCATTTTCAGATTATTTGTTATAGTTTCTCTACACAGAAGTTCTAAATTTTGTGAATTTTGATTGTGCTAGTATGTATTTCTGAATGTTGTTCTTATATAAATATAAGACTATATATACAAAATTGAAATATATACAAAAGTATTCTACACATTACTCATAAGGTAAGAAGGTAGGTTCATGGGCGCTCTCCCATTACCCTTTCACTAATGCTGCTTTTCTTCAACAGTCTGTAGAATGTTCGTTAGAAGTTAGTCAGCTAGTAGAGTGAGTGCCCATCATGCAAAATATGTTGCAATTTGGAGGAAATAATAAGCTTCTCTGTCAGCTAACTTAATCTTTCCAATTTCTATATACGTCAGGTTCATAGTACGCTGTACGAGTATGTGGGTTTATATTATTTATTACACATCTGATGAATCCCCTTAAATAGTAGTGAAATCACGCAATTGATTTTACAATACTCTGCTACACACTGTAGAAAACTGATAAAAATAAGTTAAAATGGGTGAGGGCGAACCTACATTGGCTGTTTCATAATGAGGAATTATAGTTAATATCCAGTATACTTTTCAAATATTTCTATCAGTTTGAACAATTTACGAATGTTTCGACTTATATAACCAATCCGTGTTACTCAGCATAAACATGCAAGCAAAATTATTTTAGGCTAATTCTATCAAAATTTAACAGCAATTTTATTATCTACGGTAAACTAAATCCTATAAAATCCTTTTCGAATCGGGTCAGTGTATTATGTAAAGGTACAGATTTATGGAACTACTATCTCACTTTATAGTATCGATACCTATTTTTTATGTCATTAAAATATGCTCTGTCCTCCGTCTTCAAATAGTTTAAAAGCGCAATCGGCGCTTATCAATGTGATTTTCATCATAATTAAGTAAATTTCACTTGACAGGTTTTTATGTATATTATTATATATAGTCACATTTAGTTTATTATTACAAATCTGTCCGTGCGAAGTCGGCGTGATTCGCTAGTCTAAGTTAAAATATCAAAATATAATTTTAATAAAAACTAGCATAAAATTTTTAACAAAGTCCATACTTGTCTTTCTGATAGATGTTTTATTATTATACCGTGCCTTCAATGTAGAAACAATGTCAATGATTCTTGGAATTTGTATACCGAAAATACACTGATAGAATTGAGTAATATCAGAGTAATAAAATTCCTATTATATTTATCAAAGACATCAAGCTGTAAAACCTTACTACTGAGAATTTGAATGAACCCTTGGGTTGAAAATTCTCACGATTCCAGTGAAGACAATCTCAACTGTCCCAATAAAACTTCTTTTTGAATTATCATTAAATATTTGATATCTCTTTTAAAATAATTTGATTAGTATGATCAGCGTACTCGTACCGCGAAGTAACCAGCCGTATTAATTATTAATAATTTATGAATCAATTTCTTTTATTATGTTTACTCTTGTGTACAAAGTTTCTGTATAAATTAGTTTATATTGTTTCGACACTTTTATAATAACTTTCAGCATTTTTTTTTATAGATCTGTCGTAAAACCAATTTAACATTACATAATTTATTTGATTATTAAATAACATTATATAAGTTTCACAACGTTAAATGATAAATATTCATGTAATAATAATGATGACATAAATCATAATATATCTACAAATTGATAAAATTTATTAACTGCAAATTTAATCGAAACATTGAAATAAATCTTCGAAAATGTCTTATTAGCGTGGTGGTTTACACCTGATAGTCAGACAGAATCCGGAATCCTTTGTCCGTCTGGAGTGTATTTCGGCGATTTACCCACACATATCTGGCCTGACCGTAAATAATGTAACAATTTAAAAAAAAATCTTATTATTTCTAAATTCAAATTGGAATGCATTTATTGTCTCACAAACATCGATTGATATGCATTTCACATGTCATTTTTCACCGTGATTGTTTAATTACATATTCGAGTGGGACCTCAAAACTAACAGAGTTGCAGTGATTTTGCACAAAGCAGGTATAATGTAATTTTTAAGACGCTTTAAAAGTTAGGCATCAGCCGTATGTTTGAGCATCGCACTATCGACGTTCCTCTGTGGAAGAGCATAAATCTGTCCTGTCGCCTATTAACTAAACACTTTTAATTAACTAGACGTCTCGTCATTTCCATCAAAAAAAGAATTAACTTGTTATGCAACCTTAATTAACTGACAATTTTTTCTTATCCCGCCAGCGATAATAATATTAAAATTTGAAGAATACTGGAATATTACATTTCATATTCATACCGAAACTACGGGAAATTTATTTGGAATTAATTTATTTTGAAATAACCGCTGATATTTTAATAGAAAACGAACTTTGTCAACAAGATATCAAAGCAACGTAGCAAAATTTGCGATTTATCCTCCACATTTTATTGTAACCTACGTTCGACCTGAGTTTAAACGTAAGATATATTGCAAGCAATTTAGAATGTGTCTGTGTGTGAATAAATTTTGCCTGAACAAGTTAAAAATCGAAATTCCACCATACGAAAGTCTATCTCTGTCAACTGTTACAAATACAAATAAAATCTAGTAATACAAATATTTTTTTAAAACAAGATATAAACGTTTCATTTATATCGGCGTACTAATTTATTACATTATATTTTTTTTTTTGTATTTTTTTAATTTTGTGTAAATCATGAATTTTAAATGATTAAAGAGTGCATTTTAACTCCATTAGTTAAATACTTTGTGAGAATTCAAGTTTTCTACGTCGCATATCTATCTTCTTATCAAGTAATTTTTAATTAGGCAAGATCAAGTGAGTGGAGGTGAAGTTTCCAAAAAAATCGCTGCCTTCTTATTGGTAACTGTGTTGCTCGAAATTATTTGTGTAAAATATTTCACGCCAATTTTAATAATTATATAACGGTATTATGTTTTATTACAAATTAAATAAACTTTTTTGATAGCTTTACACACTTACCACATATAACCATCATGAGGGTAAGAGCGCACAAATCTTATGCTAAATTAATTAGGAAGTGAAAAAACAATTCACATTTATTTTCATCGAAGCGTAATTATACACCGATAGCTTAGATAAAGGCCCTTTGAAACCAATTAAACGAAAATATTAAGGTCTCGCTTGTATAATTATTCCTCAGTAGCTACCAATATATTATTAAAATTAAAACCCTTTGAATCTCTGAAAACCGTTTTGGAACCGATTGAATATAATATATGTTTATAATTTGAAAGTAGATTACTTATTACGATTAATAACGTATCTTACGGCAAATATGCCCAATTTATTAAAAGACAAAATAATAACCATCATTTTTATCAACGTTGCGAAGACAGCACCTGATATCACGATTATATCGACATAGAGATTATTTTCGGCAGTTTGTTAAGCCGGGAAAGGTCCGTTACTCTGCTACAGTGCTTGGCGGACTTAATTTTTCAGACATGCAGGTTTCCTCATGATGTTTTACTTCACCTCCGAGTATGTGATAAAATACAGCATTCAAATTGCAAATTAAAATTTTTTGGTGCCGGCACTGGGATTTGAACACAGGTTACTCGTGTGTGTCATTACATCATTACATCAAGTGCCGTAGTACCTGAGCTACCTAGGCATGTATTGAACAAAAATTACGTACGCCTAATATCCCTCACGGGGTAGACAACACACAGATTCCAATATTTCTAAGTACAAAGTTACAAAGTTTTATTGTGGACCAAATACGTTACAGATACTCATCACTGCTATTATAATACAATATTAACAAAAATATCGCAATGCACAATTGGCGCTTATGGAGTCGGCATATATAATACACGAAGTAGTTAATAATATATGTACGTTGCTTTAAAAGTTAATTGCTAAACTAAAAAAATGCCAGTTTATTTCAAAATAACTGCAGTGTGATGCACGCAGGACGGTCAATAGTTTACCAGGTTAAAATAAATGCATGTGTCATTATTTAAGTACAGTTAAATGCATCTACAAAGTTTTTTTTTCTGGACACATATATTTTGTCACTTGATCTAGACAATTAAAATTTTTTTACCATGTTTTTGTTTGACTGTTACAATATTTCTCTACGCAAATTTCCTACTTAACATATAAAACTATGTATAATTTTAAAGCTTGAAGTTATATTTTCAAAGTATTTTAAAAAATCACACAAAGGATAAAGTTATGTGTTAAACCTATCTTCCACGAGTCAAAACTATTTTATGTGCGCTTTCGCGGCATGCCGGATTCCCCGTGAAGCATAAATTGTGACAACAACGCGATACTAGGACGTCGTTCCTACCGCAATACCTGCAAAAACAGCCGATAGCTAGTAGCGATGGATTGATCCAAAATTAAAAACTATCAGTCTCCATAAAATATTTAAAAAGTAATGATTCAATTAAATTCACTTTATTTGCATAAAAAATGGCAATATAAATTTTTACATACAGTTAATGTTTCTTCACATAAATGACATTCAAAATTTTTCTCAAAATAATCATTTTTATATTTCTTTACGAAACATGCCACTTAGTAGGTGTAAATACATGGTAGCGTTTATCATTTCAGTGCTTTGTAAAATGGGCATGCACGATTGCATTAGATCTTTGTTGCAAACTGCTCAGATGAACTTTTCTGAATTAAGAAAACTCTGTTAATTTCTGAAGCATTGCCCGAAATTAAAACTCATATTGGATACGGCATATCAATTATAAGCTGACAAAGCGATGCTTTGGCGATGGTCAGCAATTTTAAATATTATTCTTAAAGCGAAGACAATGATTTGTCACATTAATATTATGTACCTAAGCACAAAATTCAACAAGTACATACCTAAAAAACATAAAATAAATATTTCCTCTATCTTATCATTATCACATGTCGCCAATGTTGATATTAAACAAACGTTTGATATTCAAATGTTAATGTTACATTATGCTTTGTATGTGTAGTATTCGTAGTACACCTAATGGTAAAGATACAAAAATACACCAGCCCATAATCACCTCGCACCCGGTAAAGGGGATGTACAAGTTTTCATAACCGCATTTAATCCCATTGGTACGTATCGTGGGAGACGGCAGAAGGAATACACCGGTTCACCGTGACAATTATGGTTAAACACGATAACTTTGTTTTTAGGTTTTTTTAAGTATTGATTTTAATTTACAAATAACAACAAAAAGTATTACATATATTTATTTATATTTGTTTATAGTTATTTTTAAATTATTTTTTGTTAGTTAGTTAATTTATTAAGTTAAATAAATATACCTGCTACGGCTATCTCACCCACCCATGGATTGATTGGCAGAGAATGCCATAAGGCATTAAGTCCGCCCTTTGTTACCTCATATCATAAGGTATGTAAGCAATAAAGATTTTTAAATAAAAAAAAACAAACAGTGCATATTTTTTTACTTTATTTTGTGTTGTATATGGGATCGGGAGCTAAGCGGCTCATCTGATGGTAAGTGATAACCGTCGCCCACGCACGTCTACCACACGCACAATACCCGAGCAGCTGCAGGTGCATTGCCGGCCTTTAAGGATATTTGAGGTATGGGTGATGGGTTGGGGGAGGAGTAGTCATCCGGTTAACTCACTCACCAAACGAAATTCGGTATTCTGCGAGATAGTGATAATGCCCCAGTCGCGACAGCCCATTCGAGAGCTGCATAATCCGCCGCTTGGGTCCTGCCACGTACGTAGCTAAAGCAGTGCGAACATTCACCGCAGTATCATTATAATGCTAATTCTCCAGAGTAAATCATTGTGATGGATATAAACGTGGCTCTTAGTAGTCTCCATGTTTACTCTTGCCTTTGTCAACGTAACACTTATAACCATCCGTAAATATTTGTTAAATCTATTTTTCAGCCTTTCTTAAGTTCATTGCTAAAGACAGTCCTGAACCATCGACACTTTTATAAATCACAAGTGGATAGCGCTGGCATCGCCGGCAATCTGAGTGATCTATAATATCTATACATACTAAATGTAAATGTGTTATACATATGAAACTTCCTCGTGAAATGTTCTAAGTCATAGTGAAAAAGGATTGAAATCCACTTAGAAGCTTAGAAGTTGTAAGCGAATACGTAAACAAATTTGAATTGCTACTTTGTTTCATATGATTTAGAGATTAAGGGCGATCTACTAATTGTTATTTAGTACAGTTTTGTTGAGAGCCGTGGTAGCCTAGTGCATAGGGCGCTCCTTTTAGTTTCATAGAGCGCGGGTGACCTAGGTTCGATCATTGGTGCCGGCACTACTATCAATTTTAAGTGCTTTATTTACGACGTGCTCGGCGGTGAAGGAAAACATTGAGAGGAAACTGGCATGTCTGAGAAATAATAACAAATAAATAAATAATTATTTAGAGGATATTTGAGGCTCCCGAAACTCGAACTGGAGCAGCGCGGCGGGCCTTCCGAACGCCAAAACCCTCTCAGATATTTAAGAAGGAGGCCTTGGTTTTGGGCTGTGGGAACTTACAGGTTGCTACTTTTTACATATAGTGAACCGCAGATGCACTATTTCACAGAGCATTCATTGACATCCTAAATTAATAGAAAAAATTACACAATGCACTTGGGCGTGTGCGTATAAAGAAATGGAAAAGAAAGGGATTGGTCCTTTTTTCCGATGTCGTGATAAGCGACTAAGGGAAAAAGCTCATGGCTTACTTGGCGACGACCCGCCACGTTTTACCTCCCGTAGAGCCGATCTCTGTTTGACTAAACTGAGTCGTGACTCAAGGAAATCCGTAATCTCTGCCTACCTCAATAGTTTTAACAAGTTTTAAAAGGAGACAGAAGTTACTTATTCTGTCACTTTATTATTGAAGATAAAAATAACATGGTTATGTTGGTTCTGTAAAAACTTAATACTTTGCTTATATTGGTTTAAACAAATAAACTGCTACTTCTATAAAATTTCAATGCATGATGAATCTCATCCTCAATAATTCACGAAACGATAAAGGTTGAATGAGACAATCTCGACGCGGTGTCATAAACCTATATTTAACGGTACCGTAACAGTCCACGTTCGTAATCTGCCAGAAATAAAAATGCATTTTTGACATTTTTACGGTTTCTGTTAATCGGAATAGTTTATAACTTAGCTCTGTCGTCGAATGATATTAGGGTAAAAAATTTTTTGCTTTTTTGGAAAGTTAGTTTGTTCCTAGTTGTATAAAATACAATGAATATTAAACTTCACATTTCTTATTAATAACTCAGAGTTAAAAACCCATAAAATATATTTTACATTTACGTACATAAATCATTTTTTTTTAATGGAATGGGGTGAAAAACAAATCCATCTGTCCATCTGGTGGTAAGTGACTAATGTAGCACATTGACATCTGTAAAAACAATCGAAGAACGTCACAGATTCGTTGTCACCCCTGAGGATTAAGATGGAATACCGTAATTATACTAGATCTCTATTGTATCAAACCAGAACACACCGCCACCCCGCTAATGTACACACTGCGTAATCCAGCTCGCAGAAAAATCACGCCAGTAATCACTCATGGGGTAGGCAAACAAGGACAGAGATTTAATCTTGGGAAAGGCAAGTGTATATGCTTCAAATGCCACACTCAAATATATGTGGCATGTTAAATGGAATTGTCAACAACACTTGCAAGAACTTGTTCCTGCGTGACCCGGGTTCGTGTCACGCGAATATTATGAAAATAAACCGACCGCCCTGACTACTACGCTACCACTCCTATAATAATATGCTTAAAACTATTTATTACGCTTATAACTTTTTAGAAACTTTAATCTATGAGATTTTTACACACAGAACTAATTTAACCAAGTTTAGATCAGCATAACATAAAAAATCCCTAATTATTTTTAAACGAACACTTCGTTCTAATTATGTGAGTTTTAATTGCGTTCCGACTAGCAGTTAAGATATTTTAAAATTTTATTTGCTAGCTTTAAAGAATTCTCCAAGAAAATTCAACAAACTTTACCTCTTTATCATTTTAATTCATGTTGATAAACACATTAACCCAAACAAATTATGACTAACTACGATCAAAGCCCCTGGACGAATCGTATCACGTCTTGTTGCCCAATGCTTTAATGATAAAAAAATATAAATCTGGTCATTCGATAAGAAATTATTAAAAAATTATCTTCATTAACAGTTAAAATTTATATAAATATTATGAAGTTTCTCAAAGAAAACACAAATAAGTATTATGTTTTACAATACACAAATTTAAAAACACAAAATTCAATAACTCGACGATTTCGTGTTGATGAAATTTACAAAAACAAGAACCAAAAAGCCAAACCCAATTTTATTCCGTTCGATTACTTGAGATTTATAAAATTAATATGTCGATTCCACACATCGAAAATGAATTTTTTAATATGGATTGTGAAAGAAATTGATTTATAAAATAAATCCTTTAAAAAAAGCTTACTTTAAAATCGATTAATATATTGAGGACAACGATGTGTGGTCTAACTCAGTCTCAGTCTGCACTTGCTAGTCCCTTGGATACTGATATATTGTAAAGACTTACATTAAAAAAAAATTTACTTCAATTTGTATACCACATGTTATAATATGTATATACATTTTCATAACACCGTGTTACAATGCCATTTAAAATTGGGGATTAAAAAAAAAGAATACCGTTTCTTCCCGCTTCATCTCTGAGACGGTCTTGTGTATATTTCGTAACCAGTGTAAGTATATTTTGATTTTAAAAAGAGCTTTAAACACGCATAAAATTAAACTTTTACTTTAAAGTTAAATTATTATTATAGTTATATTATAGTTATTATTATTAGAGATCCGAATCGATGGTTTTGCCCGGAGCTAAAAGCTCGTAATGAACGATGCCCTTCCAATCCCACCCTACACACAGCATCACCTTATCGCGAGTAAATCCGGGTTTCACTATAGTCTGTGGAGGCAGACTACCTTTTGATCATGATCTTTTCCGCACTTTCTTGACGATAATCCACTTTTCATCACCAGTGTTCAATCTTTTCAAAGACGGTTCGGTTTAATTACGTGTCAATAGAGAACCGCAAATGCGTTCATTATTTTACTTCTGACAGTGCGTTAAGTCTATACACGTTACAAATTATTTCGCGGCATGTCTCGCATTTTTTAACACTTTTTTGCCAGAAAACTTCATATGCTAAATTTTAAATCGAATTACTCCTTTAGATGCACTAATTTTGGCGAACAGAAAAATAGTAAAAAAATGTCGGAAAACCGTTTGTATTTTTTGGTGGTATCAACGCCCCATTATTGTATTTTTGTGTGGTACCAACGGGCCATTCCCGGCTCCTACACCCGCTCAGATATTTGAGACGGAGACTTTTGGCCAGCAGTGGGCACTTAGAGGCTGCTACTTTACGCCCCCATACCATTAAAAAGAGAGACCATCTACACCCGTAAGGGGACCACCATCTTATCTATACCTATACGTGTCCAGATAACTCCTGAGCAAAGAAGGAGCCTACCATCGTTATAGTAAGTTCATAATAAGTATATATGGAGCTTCTCTGAACTAGTTTATTTTTTTAAATAGAGCATTTATTGCAAGGGACAAGTGGATACTTTAAAAACTATTATAAATATTCTCCTTTTCTGTTGAGGGACGAGTGGGTACTGTGAAAGGGGATGAGTGGGTACGAAACCCTAGTCGGGTTGCGACGTGAAGTGACCAAGCGGGCTTCTTATTTTGAGATAGCTTTAGTAGGTATATTTTACTAATATAATACTAAGTATAATAAACTTTTTTTTACTTAATATTTTAAATACTTAGAAATTAGGTAAATCATAGAAGTTTTGATTAAATTTAGGTTTTATGTTAATTTGGGTAATTACAACGTTTTGAGATACTTTTTGAATATTTCAATAAACCCTGTATAAATAGTGAAAGTCCTTTTGTATAATCGTCGTAGATTTTATATTTCTTTGACTCTTATGAGAGTAGCGAAACGAATCTTGCAATATCCGTCGTGATCTCGGCGTATCGCCGCCTTTTATTTCCATATATTAAATTATTATCAAATGGTGCGCCTCTGAGTGACTCTCGTATGATAAAAATAAACTTATGCCTTTTCTCTTTTCCATTTTTAACGAACATTTAAAGCTTAATAGCAATCTTGAATTTTATTTTACAGTGTAAAACAAATATTTAATTTCCAAGGAAGAATTGTAGGCAGGACATCTGAATACCCTTAATCATATAAACATATACTAAGTTCATCAACTATCTTCAGCGGTATTTTTTAACAGTTTCAACGATTAAGTGACCTTCTAGCAAAGCGCCTATCAACGCACCTGCGTGCTGTGCTGTATAAAAAATATACTTATCATTTAAAAAAATACGCTCTCATGACCGCATACATAATTATGGGGAGGTGAAATGTCAATTTATTTAAGCCTCAGTTAAATATCTTTCCACATTTTTCACAATAAAGATTTTTGGTATTGTGCTGTCCGTATTTGAAATGAAGCGATTATTTACGGATTTTATAGCGTTTAATTTAGAATTTTTAGATCCCGACGTTTCGGGTGTTTTGCAGCATCCGTGGTCACGGAGGACTGAGGTGTTTGACGTCCTGGTGTCATAGTTAACCCGGCTACGAGTCAGCTTAAAATCATATTTTTTTAGTTTTAGTCCGATCTACGCAGAATGAGTTCACGGTGCCTAGAGGTCGTGCAGTGATATGCTGGCCTTGGATATAATTTTATTAATTACCGGATCCCAAGCAGGTGGTAGCACCCAGCCATCTTCTCTATTGAAATTAGGATGTTTTTTTTAATTTCAATAGCCTCTCGAATCATTCTTGGCAGGATTCGGTGTTCTTTTGCGAGGATATGTGGTCTGGCATGTCTAATGTAATTGAGGTTGGGGCGATTAAGAATATGATCACAGTTTTAAATGAGATGTAGTCTACAACCTAATCTTTAAAATTAGATAAATAAAATCTCCTAGTTTTAGGTTATTTTTACGTCTCTTATACTTAAGGAATAGTCGCAATTGACAAAATAAGGAACGAACGACGCGTAAGCAACTCGAGCTCTATTTATTATTGTGGGATCAAGTAAGCACGAATTTATGTATTGGGTACAAGATTTGAAATCGGTTTCTTTAACTATTCGTGTATATTTTTTCGTTTAAAATCTTTTTTACGTACCGCTTACCTTACTATCCTCCACCCGCTCTTCCTTTCTCTAACTTTAAAATACTTTTAACTTAATTATAATTACTCTAAAAGCCTTTTTGCAGCTTTTTGGTTTTTACGTTTTAAGTTACATGACAACTACGGGCAGTAGGCCCACCTCCTGTAATAAATAACGTGATGATATATTTATTAAAACAGTTCAACCCCTAAGTTAAATTGTAGTGAAAGTCTCCTCCAAATCCTGGCAGCCATACTCGTATATAGACAGACAATTTTCCAAACAATGTTGGTTTGGCATCTGTATCTATACTATATAGTATACTCTAATTGAAATTTCAAAAAATATTCAACTCGCCACTCGAAAAATTATTTTCTTAGTCACTATATTAATTTTATAAAGTAACCGCTAATCACAATGAAATAAAAACGAAATAACAATTCAGAACCAAAAAAAATACTACCTCCACAAACAGTTTATAAGTTCCTGATTAACATTGTTGTGAACATTTATCTCTATATTTAGCTATATTATTAAATAATATTTCAGAGTTTTTAGTAAGCGCCAAATATTTAGATTTTACAAAATATTTATTTTGAGTTCTAGCGAAACAGTGTCACGTGACTTGTAATATTTAAAGCGTTCGCGGATATGAACACATCACTTGATTGTTTTTCTCTGAGTATTTTGAAGTTACACAAATATTTCGTAATATATTTTTAAATTATTATTATTATTTTAGGTCTACCCAAGAGTTGTCTGCTAAAGAATAACTCTGCTCAAGAAACGTTTTTTACTATGGGCAAAACTTGTTCATCGGCAAGGTTTAAGTTATTGAATAAAGTCGTACCACAGAAAATTAACAATTTATCAAGAATTGGTGCTGTGCAAGTGATGATTACGCCTTGGATTTGATTCTGCGAACCACATTTCAACGCAAATGTATAAACATTAAAATTAATATAATTTATTTAACCTCTCCTCCTCTTAATTGAGATGAAATTTCCTATTGCGTGTTAAAATCAACATCCGTTCAGAGGACTTATGCGCTACACAAAAAAAAATCACAAATATTACGTGTGACGTCATTCCCCGATAATGAAATCTTACCGTGTTATTTTTTTACATAGTCACAAGGAATATTTAAGAAAAGTACATACTATTAAGATAATTTTACACACTTCGTAAGGTTGTTTGTTATTATTAATAACATATTTGGACTAACTTACATTTTGTGTAAGCAAATTCATTTGTGATATTGAGATTAAATGCAAAAGACTTGCCCAGTGATAGGCAAATCTACCTTGAATGGCATGCCTCCCTGTTTTGGCGAGGTACATTGTGCGGAAAAAGTAGTAGTGCGATAGGGACGCATTTGTGGTTGAGTGGGTGGTGGGATGCCCTTCTCTTCCAACTTAGTAGATATATGTATATATAACAATTTTTAAAATGACTTATGGTGGATAATCCTTCCGAATTAACCGTACGCTTATCATGTGATGGGGAGTGGCATTAGGCTTTGGTGCAAGTGTGAGGATGCCGACACATCCATCGCCAATTTCCTGGTTCAGCGTGGTGCAGTATGGCGTATTTTAGGCGTCTTCCTATGTCCAGCAGAGGACTTGTAAATGTCGGAGATGAGAAAAATGTATTATATTTTTAGCATTAAATTAAGTCTTGACATGTTGAAGCTTTTGAAACAATTGAAATTCTATTGTTTTAGGCTATACCACGACTTGTGATACGAGAAGGGACAATACAGTAACAACTGTGACAAAAAAAAAATACAAGTTAATCGTTATAAAAACACATAATAGCATTATAGTATTTCGTGACCCCTATGTTCTGAAACTTTGAATTAACAGAGGCAAAATTATTGGTGTAGTTAATTTGTAGAGTTATCGGGATATTCAGACTATAAGTAGTCCGAGCACTTCCGCTATCAACTTAATAGAAAGGAAACTTTATTTACGCTGTTATTTCCCTGGCCCTAATAAAATAATTCAATTTTCTATTCGCAACAGAAAACTCGCTCTCGTTACACAAATACCATTTATGTCGACGTGGCTGACACAATGAACAAGACCTACGTGCACTATATTTCAACCTTTCCCGGTTGACATTATCTGATATTACCACAACCTATAAAGTGCAATTGACATCTTACTTTATCGAATCACTGCACTGTTATTGGCAGTAAGATATTTATGTGTTTTTGTAATTTAGTAACCTATTTGTAACACTAAAGGTGTTTAGGCAATAATCACACAACGACACTGCAGCATTTCCATGTTATAAAATATCTAGTTTTAAAATTTGGTGTGTATAAATAAAGTACCAACCAATAAATGTCTCAGTACTGAGAAAAAGCTCCCTCGCAGGTTCTGGAGTTAAGGATTCGCCAGGCTGCTCCAGTACGTGTTGGCGTACTTCACAAATCTTTGTAACATATTTTTATTATTTCTCAAGCAAGAGGGTCTTCGCAATGATTTCCTGTATGGGTGACCAACACGCGGCAAATATATTCACAACCTTAGTGGTGCCGGGTAGAGGGTTCGAACCTCTAATTCGAAATATTCGAGTACTATAAAAATAAAGAGACCGCCCGAGTATTTATGGTTCGTTTGCGAAGGAAAGTTGGGATTAAGGTGCGCCTCGTTTACTATGAAAAACCACGTATCTCATAGGCAAGTAGATTTTCTTGCGATATTGCTGTGATAAGTCCACAGTGATATAATTAATTAAATAGATTTATTAAGTGAGAGATTTTGGCGAACAATGGCGAAACTCTCAGAGAAGCAATTGCGATTCGTCGATCAATCTACGCCATTATTGGTCTATGATAACGCAAGACCTCGCACAGCTCGACAAACCGTTTTGCAGTTAGAAACCATACGTCATCCTCCGTACTCGCCTAACCTAGCCCCAACCCATTTTAATTTTTTCCGTAATTTGGTCAATATCCTGCAAGGAAAAAATTTGTTCTCAGGAAGCGGTACAAAATTCCTTCATATACTTTGTAGAGTCCAGATCCCCAGAGTTATATGGCAAAGGTGTAAACTATCTTTCCTAGTGATGGCAGAAATGATAATGAGATTTTGATAAAATAATTTATTTTTTCTTGTAATAAACGGTGTTTGATTTTTTCAATACATAACGACAATTTCATACTTTAACCTCTAATATAAAGATATGTACAAAAATTATTGAATTTGAAACTTACTTGACGTTACTTGTGTTTTTATTGTGCGTTACTCGTAAATATTTCAAGCTCCCTGACACTTTCTGAGATTACTTTAAGCATTCTTGTTTTTTGAATTGGATCTGCTTTTCTATGAAGTGGGAAAGTTGCAGTAGAAGTACGGTTTTTCTCTTTTCACTGATTGTTAAAAACAATATTATGATTATTGTTATGTGGTATTTTATAAATTTGAAGAGAAAAGGCTTGAAAATAGCAATGGCTAACGACTGATATGGGGATAAACATCTCGAAAAATACCAGCTCGAAATTAAGCAGACCGCAAACGGACATTAGTGTCTAAGGTGCGAGGTGTCTGGCTCTGCGATCACCAATCCGATTGCCGAGTGTGGCGATTAAGGCAAATCTTCCTTATGGGAGCGGCTGTGCCATTCAGTTGACTATTTACCGGTTGTGAGGTCGGTAGATAGGTAGTATACAATTTGTTTTATAGTTTATTTGCACGCTAAGGGCTGAGTGGCAAAAGTTGCTTTGTGGATTTGAAAAATAAATAGTTTTACAAATAGCACCATTATTTTATTAAGAGTCTACCGTGATTAGATCAATGAAATTAATACTTTTATGTTACCGATGAAAGACTTCTTTTTAAGCTATTTCTAGAAGTGGCGTACTAACATGCTGCTTGCGTGACTGCTAAAATTTTTTGGTGGTTTTAGTTAGTAGTTGTTGAGTTTAATTTGAACTTTTCATATAATTTTTTAATGAAGCCTACAAACATTTATTTAACAATTATGAAGAATGTTACTTCGAACTTGTACATTTTATTGCGTCGTTCATTGAATTCTGGTTTCCTTTTCTTGAATAACTATGTACCTCTGCATTTTGTGAAATTAAATTAACATAATATTGTATTTCAAACTCGCGTGCATATTCCGAAAATGTTTTTGGCTCTCTGGATACGGTACCTGTTTTTATACGTCTATTTAATTTATGTTAAGTATAGTCTGATGACGACTGATGTCGCTTTTACGTTCCTCGTATAATATTGTAGGCGTATTATATTAATAATATGAGACAACTAAGTTTGGACAAGATTTTACAATTTACACTTACCATAACCTTAATACACACTTAAACCAAGTAACACCTGTTATCGCTCACAGGATAGGCATAGCGGCCGATTCTTTAAACTTTTAAATAATTTTAAATAGATTAGATATAATTAACCAAAAAGTTGTTTATGAAATCGTTACATAGATATTCAGCCCATCTCCACTTTCTGATACAACAAAAAACAAATTTTTTAGCATTTTTTTTAGTAGTTTTATATAGCAACTTTGAGGTACCGGGCATCTGCCACGTTTTTTCAACATCAGTAGAAGAGGAGAAGTTCACTAGAAAAGCAGCCGCGGCTTGTCAACTGTTGTATTGTCTGTACGATGTTTCTGGGTATGCAATAGGTAGCACGCTTGCAAAATGTGGCAATTTTACAATAAAATATCCTAATAGGAGAGACCATTACTTGGCATTACACTTTTAAAAGGCTTCAAAAGATGATTTACATTAGTTTTATATCAATTTTATCATATAGCGATGTATCCACAGCACAATTTCATCGAAGTTTATATATATAAAGTAAAGACAGCTGACACTATAAACTACTTACATAGAGTCAACGGTTGGCCAAACTATGACTTAACGGACCGCATGCTCTTGCAGCACTCCGGCTGCCGCTAGCAACGAGTTTTCAGTCAACTTCACAGTGGTTTACTTGGAACATTTAAAGACGATTTTGTAATTGTAAATAAAAGAACCCAACTTAACTAAATGGTCATCAATCATGTTTCATTACGATGAACGAATGATCACTATTCTTGATTATTCTCCATTTGCATATTAGGGGTAGATTTTTAACGTCAAGCAGCACTTGCGGAATATCATGCAATTTTATTTTGAACAATCGTTATTAAAAATAATATCATCGTTTTCTCCAAATCCCAACCTCACCTGCACGTGGTGCTCTATGTTAGCTAATATACTGGCGGAAAATTCATCTGAAGCTACCGGCGGTTTCTTAGAAAGGCCTATGTTCAGTATTAGATTTAAATAGACAGACGAAGAACAACAATAATATATCGGATACGAACACTCATTCTCTGGTCGCAAATTAAATTTAGCAGTACTTCGTTATGTCCCTTGTGGGATTTGTATCACAGCTTATTAAAAAAAAATGGTATTAATAGATACTTAAGGTGGTAAGAGAGGTTTATACCTAGTTTTCTCCAAACTTACATACACCATAAGCGATGTATGTGATTTTTTAATGTTAGAAATCTGTGAATTAGCTGAAGACAATTCTGGTAGACTAATGATGGGAGCTGTATAATAAGAGCAACGTTTGCAGTGAATTCTCAAATCGCCTGTCAGCGCTGTGAGTACTGTCAAACTCTCCTTGAAATTACTTGTTCGCATAATAAAATATTTGCAAAATATTACATTAACAAAATATTATACCCAAACACCACTGAAAGTTTTACTATAAATACTTGTCAGTTGCATTATAGTTTATAATATAAACGCCCGCGGCCTCAAGGAGGCAGGCGCAAACCTATGAAGCTGTAAAAGCCAAAACGGCTAACAGCAATAACTTCATCGAATACATATATATAGTTTATAAGTGACAATAATCATTTATTTATAAAAAAAAAAACAATTAAAATAATATTGGTATAAATACACATTCATTAAAGCAAAAAAGTTTTAAAACAAAACCCTTTTAATTCTTTACGAAAAAATTATATTTATATTCGTTAATTATAAACAAATTTTGAGTTACATATACAATTTACGTTGTGGTTGTAAATAGGCCCGGATATCGAGTCTAAATAATTTTGGCCGCGACTGTCTAAAATGAATTATTTTGCGAATGTGATATTTTGGTAATTTAAATTTTTGCGAATCTAATATTATGCCAACGAACCACCACGAAAGTCCACTTATACAGGCTGATGAAATAATTTTTCGTCGGCAAATTGTATGCTAAAGTTTTGATAGAGAGAGTCATGGATGAAACTGATGAAAATATATGGGATGTGCGAGCAGGATTTCGAAAGGGGATGGGACGAATCAGTTATACTCTTTAATGTACATAGTTGAAAAGTATTTAGCTAGGAACCAAAATGTTTATTGCGCTTTCACAGATTTGGAGAAGAGCCTATGACAAACTGGTGAGAGATGAATTGTGGTCGGCACTATCTTTACATGGAATGAGCAGTGATCTGATACGAGCACTGAAATTCCTATATGAGCGTTCTAGAGCTTGTATCAGAATAAACGGGGCGTACACGGACTGGTTTGATAATAAAGGTGTTAGACAGGGCTGTGTAGCATCCCCATGACTATTCAATTTATTCATGGATATTTATTTGACAGATTTGAAGGAGAGTGGAATAAGAATGAATGAGTTGCTTGTTAAATGTTTCCTCTACGCCGACGATCAAGTCTTACTTGCGTCATCAGCTGAGGTAGTACAGGCAATGGTGACAATAATGAATGGGGCACTGGAAAGAAAGGAAATGAAAGTAAAGGTTAATAGACAGAGGTTATGGTGTTTGAAAGAGAGGAGAGGATGAAGGAAGTATGTATCAAGATTAGGGAAGATAGTTTAGAGCAAGTGAATCAGTTGTTTACTTGGGAACAATGTTCACGAGAGATGGAAGGTACGAATGTGACATTGAAAGGAGAGCGATTGCAGGTAATATAGTGAATGGGGCATTGCATACATTTTTGAACAGCCAGACGATATCTCACAAAGCTCGTTTGGCTGTGCATAGAGGGGTACCAACTCGGTACCAACACTAACATATGGAAGCGAAACCTGGGTATGGCAGAGGAGGCATGAAAGCAGGATAAATGCCGTAGAAATGAGAGCGTTAAGAAGTATGATTGATGTGAAGAAAACTGACAGGGTTCGAAATAATGTGATCAGAGAGCGTTGTGGCGTGAAAGACGATGTAGTGACGCGAATTGAGAAAGGGATGCTGAGCTGGTTTGGACATGTGGAGAGGATGAATGAAAGTAGGTTGTCGAAACAAATATATGAGGTGAGTGTAAATGGTAGTCGGGAGAGTAAGACCTAGGCGAAAATTTTACGATCAAATCGGAGACGTTCTGAAAAAAGGCCAGGTCAAGTGTACTCTAAGCTAACGAGCATGCATGCGAAGATTAAAGAAAGTGGAAGAAGCGAAAAACGCATGTCAGGACCGTAGCAAGTGGATGAAGATTGTCTCTGCCTATCCCGTTGGGAACAAGACGTGAATATATACATACATACATATATACATGAAACAATTTAATTGAAAAAGTTGAATCTTGTCTTGAAATCTATAAAATACATTAAATAAACATCTGTTTCATCTTGTATGTCAAACTATATATTCCGTTCTAAAATGAGAAATTTCATAGCAGTAATTTTTCGTTTCAAATGAATTCCTAATTTTTCATAGGCATACATCCTTTCTTCTGAAATTTCTTTTTAAAAGTCCTCATTTCAAAGTTCGTCTTCAACTAAAACTTTACTTTGTACTTTTTAATGAAGCTGCTTCAAATAAACGTTTTTCTTGTGACTGATTATTAAAAAGAATAGTCGAGAGAGTTTAATACCATCTTTCGCCAGTATGTTGTGCAAGTACGTTTTTTTATAGAAATGTATTTTTTCTGAAATACGGTAGTTGTAACTTAACGATATGGATAATATTAGTAATGAATATTTTGTATATTCCTTGTCATTTATCAAGATGCAAAGTTGCAGCGATTTATAAGTCTTTAACTCTTTATTACATCAACATAGATAAATGTGTCTCTATTAAAGTTAATGAGGCGTAGCTTGGGCGCATTTGCTTTAAGACACAATTCCAGTCTAATTCCTTCTTCAAGCCTCCTTGCATTATGTAACTTTTGGTATAACGAAACATTAATGATATTGTTTAATTGTTTGAAAACTACTTTTGGTCTCTAATTTTATAAGTGGTTGTTATGGTTATATATAAAATTTTCATTTTTATACCAAAGAAATAGTAATTTCTAATTAGTAATTGGTATTGTTTTTTAATTTACTTAAAACTGTAATTTACAAACTTCTTTGTATCTTTCCTTTATAGCATTGAAATTGGCGTTTACAAATACGTTATTATAAGATTTTCAGCAAACCAAAGAACACAAAAGATCTTACATCAAAGCGTTTGAAGTTTGTGTTAAAATAAATTACACTTGTAATTGTAAGGTTAATAAGAAAATTTTAGGAATATTTACGAGTTTAATTAGACTCAAAATGAAACCCATCGAGAGTTTCTGTAGACTTTTAAATTTAGCCAGCGAATGTCTTTTACTTCTATAAACAAATATTTTTCTTGTTTCCTGATACCTTATACTTAGCTTCCTTTATAATATACAAGTTATTGTTTATTTTACAATACGTATATATAATATACGTATTGTATAATATACGCAGTGTAGGACGACCCCCCACAAGATGGAGTGACGACCTGCGCAGTGTTGCGGGAAGTCGATGGATGCAGGTGGCTCAGGACCGTGCTTCGTGGCAATCTTTGGGGGAGGCCTATGTTCAGCAGTGGACTTCTAATAGGCTGAAATGATGATGATGATGATGATATATAATATACCTATAACCTGCAGCAAAGTTATCACACTGTTACGCGGTGTTTTAGTCTTATCAGACATTTACTGTGCGTTTATGAACAACATTTTGTCTTACTGGAGGCTTACTAAACGTTAAGAGCTCGGTAAATTTAACTTTGCTGAAGCTTGTAAGAAGAATAAGTACAGTATTATTGACAGCGAACAGACTGCAAAGGGTTGATAAAGGTTTTGTAACTTTTTATGAACAAAACAGTTAGTTTATTTCCCTCCTATTTAATGCACTCATAACTCATGCTACAAGTCTGGATATCATTTCGGTTTGGTACAATCACGGTACCTTACCCTTTTTTAGGCTTTAGGCTCTAGTTTCACACACACACGAACATGCGCGCACACATACACAATATCTCTATCTTATTTTCTCTGTTTTTCCTTTAAAATAAAACCTAAAAACAAACCCGACTTTTTTGGATTTACGCAATTTTTCTAGATTAAATAGCGACAAACTTAAAAATGACGCATCCCTTACTGACTTTACTCCTTTAGTGGCAGCTTCCACAATTTATGGCAAAGTCTCTTTTCTCAATAATACACTTATAAATATCTACAATGTTCATGCTCCCTTACATAAAGTAAGAGGAAAGCGCCTCCAGCTCCTTGGATGACAAGTGGCGTAAGGGTGGCAATGACAACTTCAAAAGACTACTGGTTTCGCTTCAAACTACTAAGAAAAAGATGTAATCACGAACGTTACGAAATGCTATACTCCGATATATCCACGATAATATTAATAATACGTCGGCAGCTGATGTGTGAAAAATCCTAGGATCTATGGTACGGTTTTGGAAAAATGACTTCACCGGATAATGATTCAGATCTTAAATTGGTTGACATTAATTGTCATTTTGCTTCGACTTCTTCGTTGGACCCTGCCATTCGGACTCAAACAGTTGTTTCCGTAGGTTTAATACAACCTCTTTCTGTTCCTTAATTTCAATTTTCCCCTGTTACTCAAGACGAAATTATGAAAACTAGTCATTCAATGAAGGCTGTGGCCTGCGATGATATAAGTAAGGTAATGTTAACTATGATCCTCGAGTGCCTGCTTCTCACCATTACTCATATTATAAACTTTTCCCTTGATTCTGGTCAGTACCCTACCCAGTGAAAAAAAAATATGTCCGACATCGTCCTAAAATCCTTAATCCTGTATTGCGAAATCATTTCCGCCCAATTTCAACTCTCCCTTTTCTATCGAAAGTTTTGGAAGTCTGTGTTCATAAGAAAATTTCTTTATTTGTAGTTAAACATAACCTGCTGAATAATTTTCAGTCGGGGTTTCACTCTGGTCACAGTACCACCACTGCACTGATCAAGGTTACTGACAATATAAGAAAAGCGACGGATGACCAGAAACTCACAGTGGTGGCACTTGTGGAATTTTCAAATGCTTTTAACACAGTTGATCATGATATCCTTCTCTCTATTCTTACATTCCTTCGGTTTTCATCCCCAGCCTTGGAATGGTTTTCATCTTATCTTCGCGGTCGCCAGCAATCTGTCCGACTAGGACAGCAGCTATCTGCTTGGGCTGATCTAGAGTCTGGTGTCTGGTATGTTCGTTATTTATAAATTCTATCACATCAGTTGTCGACTGTTCGCACCATATTTTATAAATAATGATAATCTTGATGCCATCAGATATTGGTCACACAGATACAGAGTCTCTGTCAATTCATCTAAATGTAAAGTGATGGTTATGGGTAGTTCAAGAATGCCCGCAAGGGTGGATTATAGAAGTCTTGCTCCTGTTCTCTACAACGGTCTTATCATTTCATATTGTCATTCCATGAAAAACTACGACTTGGAACTTACACATCGGTGAAACCAGCCATAAAGTCGTTGCCACTTTGCCTCTCTTTATCGTCTTAAAAATTTCCTACCTTTGAAAACTAAACTCTTATTCAATCTTCTTTATTCGAGTCATAACCCAGTGCCTCGAACTTCAAACTTTGTACAAGTACTGGTTTCTTTTCTTCTTCTTTTACCGTACAGCTCTTCTTTGGAACGCTCTTCCCGATGATATCAAGAAAGCTCCGAATAAAAACTCATTTAAAACCCTGTTCCGTCTACACTATCTGAAGGCCATCTGAGATTTTCTTCTCCATATTTAATTTGTTTATGTATGTATTATATGTTTATGTATAGTGTATTATGTCTGTTATAAGTATATTATAAGGGTTATGTATTTAATATTAATATTTTATTTTATATTTATTAATTTACATTTATTATTATTTTTAATTCTGCCAACAGGTTTTTTTCTTTCTCACCTAGGGTTGACTGGTAGAGAATGCCAAAAGGCATTAAGTCCGTCCATTGTATACATAGTTTTATGATCACAATAAAGAATAAATAAATAAAATATATATAAATATTATTTTCTTAGGTAATTAAAACATTTCACTATAAGTATGTACGAATGGGCAATGAAGCTTTTGCGCGGGAAATTGACAAGAGCACCGTTTAATCTTATTTAATTAGATTTGTATCTTGTGTATGATGTCATACGTTACTTGAACTGCGAAAAGTGAAAACCTCGTATTGTATTTTGTATTCATTTTCAAAACTCTTTGTAGATCACAATTAAGATCTATGTTTTAAATTTCTTCAATAACAGTTCGCGTTTTAAAAGCCCTGTGACGTCAATTTTATTTGAAACGTACATATATGTGCGACCGTCACTTCATTTCGGCTATCTTTGTCAAGAAATATTTGCTGACACAATTAAGTACTTTGCGTTGAGTTACGTTTAAATTCATCGTTTACTGGTTTCATTGACTGAAAGGTACACTACACAACATGCATTTTTCTGTTGACGATGTTGGATAAATAGAGACTTATTGCTTTTTACTTATTAGATGTATCGCAACTTTGTCTTAATTTGTTGAGTTGCTTAATACGATACGCTTCTTTTGAATTCTTCATTGTATATCATTTCTTTTAGTGTTTTGTTTTGCAGTTAAAGTTGTGGATTTAACGGCGAAATGCCCCTATTGATCATGCTTTATGTGTGACAAATAGTTTCGTGTTAGTCGAAATTGCTTTTGGATCCAGTCTGACAAATAATGTAAGGTCACTCACGCGCGACCTTCCTCGTTTCCGTGACAATCAGAATTTGCCTGTTCTATGCCCCAAATTTGGGTCTAAATCTTATTTTGTGTATTTTTGTAACGTCTGTCTTTTATTTACTTTTACCCCTCATTCATAGAAGTTGAGGCGATGAATTTCCGTCCGGAACCTACAATTCTTCTTGTTTTATCAACTTCCTTACATATAGTTGTTTGGTTGGATTTTTTATTTTCGTTCCCTTATTCAAATAATATAAATATTATTCATAATATATTATTATAAATACTGGTCATTTATAGGAAGCACGTGTAATTAAAAATAAGAAAATCAGTTATTTGTAGTTATTCTTCTTAAATAGTTTTTAGAGTGATTGGTTTCTTTGATATGATTTTTATACATATAATTATCTGTATATATATTTGAACGGATTGACTTAGCAGTTTCTCGAATTTTGGGGGAACATTTTACTATGTTTTATTATTATATATATTAGAATCGGGATAATTGAAACGCACGAAAGCTTGCACATATAATACTTTAATAGCGGGCGTGCATGATATTTACTTCTTCACACGCAACGATTTAATTTGTCAACATTGCAGTTTGTCCCACAATCACGCGAATTATCACCATTGTTGAAATTTGGCCGTGATGTAAGTTATGGTATGGAATTAGTATCCTCTAATTCCATTTTTTATTAACTTAAAGTTGTCTTGGAACGAAATTTGAGACCACACGGGCGTAACTGCGGGTAGAGCCGCTAGTTACATGTTTGTTTCTTAGACGCTTTCATATATGCTTCGTTGATGTTAAATAAATATATAATTTTACATAACCTTGTATGTTTTAGATGGTATAATAAAGTTTCCATTTTCAAACATTCCTCTAATTTGATGTCTACTAGATAGTACTAGATGTTGTAGATATACTCTAATGAAATACATTCTCTAGGCCGCTTACTGAATTACAGTGAATGCGTTGTCGGTGTTCTACTCTGAGCGAGTCTGAAATAATACACGAATCTTTTATTCAAGTGCCCTGATCCCCAAACGGCACAAGAAAATAATATAAAGATGAAGTCAACATTCATTGTACTACAGTCAATAGGGTTTTGACGGATACACTTAGTAAATAAATCACTCTGAAGGAAGGTTCATGAACGTTGCGGTTTCTTTTTCTCACCTTATTACAATTGCTTAACAACGCACTGACTTGATGTACTCCGTCTGCAGTGTGTTAGTAGTTACAACACATAAAAGAGGCAATAACAATGTAACTTCTTCCTTAACACCAATAATATTGATAATAGTTTCCCAGCAATTGTTTTTGTTGTTCTCTGATCAACATTTATTGCCTTATTTGTATGCGGGTCTAAAACTAAAAACATCCCGGAGCGTTCCAAAAGTTCGTCCTTTTTTTGAATAGTTTTTCTATGACCAACAATACTTTTTTGTTTTAAGATAATCTTAGAAGGGGTTTTTTTAAGGTTATGATTCAATCGCATCGCTTGAATATAAGGTATTTACATCAGAATTTATCAATAACGAATTATGTAGATGGCAGTGAAAGAAATGATAGTAATTTAGTACATTTGTAAAGTTATTTCGCAAAAGGCTTGTCTATTCAAGTTCATCAGATAAGATTTTCAAAGCTTCTTTTTATCAAGTTTTCATTAAAATTCTTTTACAATGGAAAATAGATGGTTCTGTATTAATCTATGTTTATATTTTCAGTGAACTGGGAGTACTTTCTTTGTCGCTTTTATCTTTTGCTCTCTTGTTTAGCTATTGGGAGGAAGTGAGACTCAAAAAGGTTTTACGATAAAACAACGAGTATTGGAGCTGTTTTAAAAAAACTTTGCGATCACAAGTTCAGTTAGCGCAGTGGCTTGGAGGTTGGTTTCGGGTGGCGGGTTGCTAATTCTATTCCCCCGCACAAAAATGGTATATACCTGGGCTTGGTGTATTGGTTTAAATCCCTATGTTACAAAGAAGAAAATGTTGCAGTAAGAGTAATTTGTTTTATTAAAATAATAAAAGAATAAAAATCAAATACAGAAATAGAATATGATGATCTTTATCTGGATTAATGTTGCGGAACTTAGTCAAATCAAGAATATTCCTATTACACTCGTACCTGTTATTTTCTTTTTGTTTGACAATAATTTTCTTTTTCAATCATCATTTCTTTTCGTAGAACAACTCTGCGTTTTTCCCATGTGATTGCCAATTTAAGATAGTTGTATGAATTTGCCTAAAAAAATAGATAAGCGAAAGGGTTTTCTCGTCCGTTCTTTTTGAAAGGGTATTTTACATGTAGTTTGTTTATACTTATTATTAAGTACCTTTTAATTTTCTTGGATTTTGTTTCAACAAATATTTGTATGATTGTACACCAACAAGTAAGAAAAACGCGCCTTTTGTATACGTAACTTCCGTGCTAAAATCGTTATATTTTATTTTTTTTGGATTTCTAGAAAGTGTCCCAGTCTCGCGTGAAACTCGCTAGTAAATTTTTGTACCAGTATGAGACATTGATGATTATTTATCTTCAGTAAGATACAGAAAATCCCAGTTCGCGACTGGATATGCAAAACATACTTTTCATGTCATTTTAGATCAAGTTAACTCACATATGGGCAACCTACCCATATTTTAAAATGTTTAAATGTAACGTGAAACAAGATGTGTTATCACTATTAGGTAAAAGAATTAATATTGTTATAAATAAATTATGTGACACAGTAAAGTTTGGCATGTAAATATTTATTTTATGCTGTATATTGGCAGATGTTTGACATTAGAGTTTTGTAACATATTTTGAAACATAATTTATAGTAACTAGAAATGTCAAACATGTATAATAATTAACTAAAAGGTTCAGTTAACCTGATAATAGGAAAATTTAAGTGGATATGTAAAAAAGGTTCTACGATTTTGCTCTCAGCTTAGTTAAACACATGATGCCTTTACTATGTACCATCGAAATAATATTTAGAGCACAGAAACTGAATTTCAGCAAAAGCGGGTTCATTATATGCGAGGGTAAACAGAAGTAAATTGAGGACAGTTGGACAGTCAGTGCATTTGCCCTGCATTCTAGGTTACGTTACGTCAGCTAGTGCTGACATAAAATTTCGTAAGGGTATATAGCATAAGCACGTACGTTTGTGCCGTTAAGAGCCTTATGATAACTTGTTTCATGCAAGTAAAAAATATTCTACGCCACTGCATTTCCTCTGCGGTAATAGTACATGGAAAATTACAACGACTTCTTAACGTCTATGTCTTTAGGAAGTTTGAAAACATTAATGTAAAGACTTTTAGTAAAATGTAGACAGTGTTGTTATTAGATGTAATAGAAAATATTTTTGATGTATACAATTGAAACAATAAAAACTGCATTTAAGTGTCACGATTCATTATAGATTATAAACAAAAGTAATGAAAAAAGCTCCACACAAAAGGATTCCTTGACATGTATGTGAAGAATTACTTATGTATTTAATAAATAATCATGAAGATAGAGCTATATATCTAGTTGGTTTAAAAAACTGTTTATGAATCTGCCAAATATGCTCTTCATATCTGTGTACCGTTTATATGTCATAAACGGATATAAACGTATATACCCAGAACTAAATAAAGAAACAAAAATATCTTTTGATTCAGTCATTACAAATTTCACATTAAGGGAAATGATGGGCCTTATTTAATGACCATATATAATATGGACTTAATTAATTTCGAAAGTTTATTTTAAAACTCAGTTTAATGGCGGTGGATCGTATTAGCCCTGTATTTGCAGAGCATTGTTGCTGCCTGCGATGCAGCGTCGTCGCTCTTCTGCGGCCCCTAGCATGGCTTATGATCTTATAATGAATTTATTATTCATAGCATGTCCCCACAATTATCTTGTGCTTGTCCTAGTCAGTGGCATGTATCAGTATTTCATAAGCGGACTTATTAACCGTATGGTAACGTAGTTATTACTTCATTGAAATGTTATTAGCCTGCGCAATCAAGAGCGTGTACCTTATCTAATAATGTTCTCGTATACTCTATTCATTTACTTGGTTTTCTGTTAGCCGAGCTGAAAATAAATTTGACTTGTTTTTCACGAAAAGTTGTTTGCGAAGTTTAAAGTATGGAGTTATATCACAAAGTCAAAACCCTTAGAAGCAACTCATTTAACTTAAAAATTTGTTAAAAATATTTTTTGACTTAAGTTTGATTTAAATGTTTGCATAATCAGCGAAGATTTAAATTTAAATCAAAGTTAGTGATAATATTCAAAATGAAGTTTAATTAATGAGGAAAATAAACATTATTTATATATAAACTAAAAATTTTAATTTCATCGTACATAAAATATGTCTTTTAATCAATATGAAGGAAATTGTATATAACCTTTGTTTAATAAAACATTCTACTTCTTCTAATTCTTCTATTAATAATAATAACTAAAACTACATTTAAATCTAAACTGTAATTGCTTTACCATATTTTTTTGTTTTTTTGGCGAGCGAGCGCAGTGCCGCTACTTTTGCACTAATGATACTGCTCCCCATCATCTGCGGCCTTTGGGCTCCGCATTTTCGGAATGTTTTTCTGCTGTCAATCTGTCAACAGAGCCCTGTCTACTAGCTAGCTTGGTCCACCGTGGAGGATAACATTGTCAATACTAACATTTTACATGTATATTTAAAATACTACAAAATCAATCTCGTTGTCATTGTCAAACAAAATATATTTTTGAATTTACTAACTTCGCCCGTGAATTCGTCCGCTTGGAATTTTTTTTCCACGGCTTACAAGAGAAACATGTGTTTCTTCCCCAAAGATATCTCTATATCAAAATTCATCAAAATTCATTCTTCAGATTAGTCGTGAAAACATAACATCTAGCATCTCCGCTGTCGCTTATTTCTCTGAGATGTTGTCAAATAAATACTTATCGTTAATGTGGGAGTTGTGTAATAGAAAATAGGAAACGAGACTTGCAGCACTTTAGTCGGAAGTCAAGGGCCGGCCGCCGGCGACTCTCCTCTTAACAACCTGCACCGCTACTTTAACGTTTGGCGCTCCTCGAGATTCCGTGATTTGTTACTTTGACAAGATAAATAGCAACATAGCTGCGATACAACTCAATTAATATACAACTAAATAGTGTTTCAAAAATTGCTCAAAACGCAAAAGAATATTTTACGTTTCTTAATATTTTAATAGATTAAAAATTTGTTTACTTCTGTTTCTCTTCATCTGTTTTATTTTCAACGATAACGGAGTCAGAGTTTGTGATCTGTGATAACATGATAGGAGGGTTAGTTTTAAGTTATTTATTGTCATTTAGAAACATACATATGTAAGTTCGAATAATATAAAACGAATTTTACATGAAATTTAGATAAAAGGCTTAAAATAATATCAGTTTATGGAATAATATATATTTACTTACATACTAGATGAGGAATTCAGTACCTGTCGCATGTCGCTACGAGATGCGGTTCCGGCACCGCAACACAATTAGTTCACTTCGTCACACTGACATAGCAACTCGTTCAAGCAATTTTAACTTACTTTACTGTTTTTTATAAACACATTTGCCTAAAAGTTGTTTACATCGTTACTTATATATTTTTAGAAACGTATAATAAATCAAAAGTAACAATAATAATATTAAGGGTTAAAGTATAAAATTGCCGTTTTATTTATATATCATCGTTCATCTGATTTTAGATTTATGCCTTTGCGATAGAACTCTGGGAACTGGACTTTTCAAAGTTTACAAGTATGAAGGCATTTTCTCCCGCTCCCGGAAAACAAAATTTTTTCCTTGCAGGAAATTCTCCTCATTGCGGCCCGTAAATTTATACACTTCATGGTGTAATTCCCTATATCTTTTTGAGATCCGGTTTCAGCCATTGCGTTTTCCACTGTCTTCATTTCTGTACCTACTCATCGAAGCACGGCAAGCTCCTCTTTGCTCCTCCATGCAAGACATTTATGAGGCATTCATTTCTTGAGTTTTTGTTTATATGAACAATTTGGTTCATTTGCACCAAATAAATGAGAGAGTGAAACCATGACGCTAATTCCTTGGTTGTTTGATATGGATTGACCATTGATGATACCATTACTTCAAATACACCATTTTTTACAATTTTAATACACAATTTATCTTCGTTTGTAATTTCTTCCTCGTGGTTCATTCTTTAAGTCGCAGTTTCTACTACGAAAGAGATTAAACGCACAGTGCGTTCTTTAGTACTGTCCTCTCCAAACGCAGTATTGATATTGCAAGCAGTCTCAGCCGCGTCAAAACTACGTTGGAACTAGTATTCGAAAATTACTTAAACTTCTTATTTCTCTATGTTTAACTCAAATACCGAATATAAAAACAATTAAGAGTAAACAGAAAAATTTCAAAACATTTTTAAATTTAGAATGTTATAGTTTTTGTGTAAAAAAAGTTTAATTCAGAAAACGGCAGGATTCAAAAATGGCATTTGCATTAAAACTGTTACAGTTTCATTCTTTAACCGTATTATTACAACCTAACTTCGTTTTTAATATTTTGAAATATACGATATGACGGCTAAATTTGAAAACTCCGTCATCACAAATTAATGAAATGTGTACGACTTGACCAACTTGTATGAGAAGTTCTGCGTTTGTTGAACGTTTTCGTCCATCGCTAGAATATATGTCAAGGTTTATATTTAATTATATACCTTTATTGATTATTTCTTTGATTACCGTAGTTATTTTATATACCGCGACTTCTTGGCGGAAGAGCCCATAGTTTAATTTTATGAGAAAGAGCACTAACTCGCAACGATGCAACACAATAGCGCTAGCTCGAGTCAATATAACTGGGGCTTTATTTGTTGAACATCAAGTAGAAAAAGCTTTGTGCAAATATATAACATTTGTACTACAAATATCTACTTACAACAGTTACTTTCGCAAACGGAGTATAAGGTTTCGTTGGAGAAGTTGAAAGGAAATAGAAATCTACGTTTACCGTAATGAATGAAGAGACTTTCTTAAAATTCTGATTACTTTTCTCATTCGCTGAAACGTAGATACGTTTTGCGTGAGCAGTGAATAATGCTCTGGTTTTATTAAAATGTTTGTGGTCTCATTCTCAGAAAAGTACCGTCGGCCAAAAATTTTCGATTTTCATCTCCGAAACGATTATTTTGAAATTTAAAGGATATTCAGTGGAAAGGTCGGAAGAGATTTGCCGTACGAAACTTTTAAAACTCGGGATTTATTTGTTGCTCTGTTCGTTTCCAACTCTCCGCTACTTTGAATCTTTGCAATAATTTTACGTCAACTCCGTAACTTTTCAATTCGCTTCACGATCCCAAATTGCTGTATATTAGAATGATACATAGATCTTAACTCTGTTTCCGTATTTTGCGTGTTAGCTGTAAGTAATGTTCATTTGAAAGCGTATTATTTTATGAATAAAACATTAGTGTATTAACAATTTATCGATCGTCGTAATTATTGATTATAAAAAGACGAAAACAGGACTATTCGTAGACGTTACAACATTGCAGATTTTAAATAGAATCTGGTTCATAGGTATCATAAAATCAACTAAGCCAACTCTTGCGGCTTCCAACAGATAGCTGTACAACTAATGCATACTTGCGACCTGCGTACTTGGGCAGCAGAGTCGAAGGTGCATGGTATCTGGCTCTGCGATCGCTAACCCGGTAAGAACTATGTGGATATGTTATAATACTTAGTAAAAGTTTATTCATATATCGTGAGATACGAATAGCTTAAGAGAATTCACGGACCTATCTGATCTCTTAGGTGTCATTAGATCGGCTAAGGTAAAGCAGTAATCTATACAGCGATGGTTAAATGCTTCCTCTCAACTTTATAAGATGCGCGTAAGCGGGTTTCACGTGTCCTAGAAATATTTTTTTATTATCAAATATTCACGATGTGTCGCCAAATGTGGTGATTACGGTAAATTCTTGTAATATCTAAGAAGGCCAGGTCTAGTAGTAGACAGTTAAGAAGCAGAAGACGATATTATATTAATAATAGAAACATTTTGCACTTATCTTTTGAACTTAATATTTATGTCATTACAATGTGAAGTGGTTAAAAAAAATAATAACAAAATCACGTGTGGAACAATTAAATATTACAAACGACTTCTGATCTAACCACGTTCCATCTTGTTTTTAAACACCCGAGGTTCGTTTGTATTCCGCGCGCTCGCGAAATGTTGTTTATCTTGTTAATTAATCGTTTTATATGCAGACTAGCGAAGAAATGTCCTTGCAGCGTTATTCACTTTGTTTATTTTTTTTTCGAAAATGAAGTTTTTGATTTAAACAGCATAAAGATGTATGCATAGTAAACGTTTGAAGATATGTTAATCGCAGCATGGTTATGCCATTAACTTAGCCACACTGTACTTAATCTTGTTATTTATCTGTTAGTACAGATTAAATTTATCTGCTAGTACAGAATAGTTTCTGTTCGATTTGAGTGTCTGTTGTCATCTATGGATCGATATGATTAGTCGCCAAGATGTACTCGTGAGTAATTCTATAAAAGTTGAGATATTTTTTTATTAATTTTACTTTAATTACTTCTTGCGGGAAGAAAGAAGTAGTAGATTATTACGGTACTACCACAAGGATATTAATTTAATAATAGTTGATTAATATAACACCTTTTAATTCCCGTCAACGATTATTAAATAAAGTTTCGTAAAACAAAAAAAATCATTATAGGGGGAAATGTTAACAAAGACAAACTAAAAACGTTAAGATATAATTTATAAAAATGTAGCTATTAAATTCTATATAAAATTAAGATTCACGCGAGAGATTAGCGCGATCAAAAATACTAACTCTTCTGCATTATATTCGGCATATTATATGTAAGAAGAAAAAGTTACTTTATTAGACCTTTTATTCAACCAGGCATAAAATTTCTACTTGAGATACCTTTGTTCAGAAGAGGACAGTACAAGTTTATGATGAAGAAGTACTAACAAATAATGCAAATCGCTTATTTTTAATTTGAGGTAAACACATATTCTATTTCAGAATAAATTATTTATTTTTCCCCAAAATTAAATTATTTCCCCTGGAAATAAGGAATTGTCAATAGTTAAATAATTTTTATTAACGGCATCGTTATACACTATTCTTAAACAATATGTGGTTATAATATCGTGTTTTCATGATTGAAAATACTGCTCCCTCGCTACTGTGGCGGTTAGGCGGGGTTGTAAGGGGCGGGTTCGGCGAGGCGTCAGTTAGCATCGGGCTTCTGGCCGACCGCTCGCCTCGCGCGCCAGCTTTTTCCTTCTCGCCCATACTTTCCCCACTACGCGGGTAATTTTCACACGATAGACTATATCGATAATGAATACTACTTGCAGTGACTCAGTGATATAATCTCGTATTTTCGTTTTAATTTGTGCGAGTGTCATTTAGTTGCATTTGTGTGTGCTACGAATACTAATCGTTGCTGACAGTTAAAGTGCACCATGCGGTGAAGCGCCGTCTGTGCTTTTTGCACCCGTTGATATGGTGGACCCCCTGAAAATCTTCTGGGTTTTAACTAATAGCACTTATCTAGGTAAAATTATATTATTATTAGTGTTAGACCGTTTTATAACATTTGTACTTACAGTTGCCCTTAACAGTTGTAATTGTATGCAATAATTGTCACATGCAATATAGTTGTTTATTTGGAATTGTTTGGAAGAAAAGTTAAAAATTTTTTTAGTAAAAATTTGTGGAAATATTTCATAGCATGAATAACAGTTTTTTTTTTAAATTGCGAATAATTTAGCAGATGAGCTTAAATATTAAGTTATGTAGCACAGAATGCTTTTATTGTCTGAATGATTTTAAATATTTAGACCATACATTTTGCGTCAGTCAGTATTGTTTGTTTCTATTATGGAACTGTGTGTATTTCCGTCGGATTTTACAGACCATTCCCATTTCGACGTGAAAGAAGCTTTTGGTACTACAAACTTTGTTATTTTATTTTTGAGGCGACTAAACAAGCCAAGGCAATATATCGATCTTTATTAACTTGCCTACTAAAGTAACTCGACTATCCTTCGTGTTAGCATGGATAAAGGCTAAAGTATTTATGGTGTAAGAGTAGTTTTGTAATTTTTCTAAGGTTTTATAGATTATTTTAATTGCGTAAAAAATATAGCGCTCATTATTTCTCTTCACGTTAAAATAACAGATTTCATGACAATTGAGTATTATTTCAAGCAAGAAATTCTATGGTAAAGAGTATTTTGCTTATAAAATGTCATCAACAGACAATAGACAAGATTCAGTAAATTCATTCTCTTCTTCAATGTCCGATGGTACAGATTACTTGATAAGCAGTCCAATGGCTACAGTCTTGCGGGTCGCGGGTTTGATTCCTGTCCGGGACACTTATTAGTGTGGACTACAAATAGTAGTTCCGGGTCTGGACGTTTGTCCATGTGCAATTTATGCCTATAGGATGCTTCGAGAAATTCCTTCAGTTTTTTGTGAGTGAAAAGAAAACAGGTGAATGAGATCAGAAACGTCAAAGACACTCGATATATCGAGACTACAATACAAGTAAGGAAATTTTTTTTTATTACTTTTATAGTACAAGTTGAACATTTGGTCATGACAAATTCGTCGAAAGAAAGTCGCGAGTAGAAGTCCCGCGAGGAGATCCAAAAAAATTATGTTAAAGAAATATATTACTACGACTGCGATTTACTTACAATTAACTTTCGGAACAGATTTCTCTATCATTGGTTGAAATCTTACTTTTTTAACCCCTGTCGCAAAGCATTGTCTGTTGCAGCATTTGTCTGTCGGCGGCATCGTAGCTCCTAAGTGGGGGTACCGATTTCAAAAGGAAGCGATTGTTTTATTTGAAGGCTGGTTGGATCAGAATGGGTTTATGCCAAGTTAATTGAAAATTAGTAGTCTTGACAGGTGTGTCAGTGTTATTTTTGAATTTTTTAATGAAATATTGTTTCTTTCTTTAACCTTTGTCTGTCCACTGCAAGACAGGTTTCCTATATTCATCCATAGCAGATTTTCCGCTTGTTTTAATCAAGCTTGCCCTGCCCTGCTCTGCAAAGTAGTCGCTTCACCACGCTGTTAGTTTGATTCTGTATAACTCGACGATTCCACCTCTTATCATTTGTATGGCTTACCATAGTCTGTCGTTGTTCTTCATTTTAGAGTTGACAATTTCGATTTCGGGTTTTGCAGGATGACGTTTATTAAAATTTTTCTCAGATAATATAAATAAAAAAGTAAAGTCGAGAAAGAGTAAAGCCGGAAAGGATCCGCAAAGCCAGTCAGTGCGGGTCGATGAGCTTCACATATCTTCGAAATTTGTATATTTGTTTCATCACTAAGACATGCAGGTGTTTCACTTCTCCTTCACATGGTAAATTAAGAATTTAAAATTGCAAATAACTATCCTGTTGATAATGGTGGGAGTTGGACCCAGATCACTCACACTTTATGAAACTTAAAGCGAGTCTTTGAGCAACCACAGCAGGTATATGCAAGCATAATATTCAAAGGTTCATTACAATATAAATATCAACGTTAATTTCTTACTACCATCTTATACCTTTTCTTCATTTTCACCAACAGCCTTTAACCCTCCTAACAATCGAATGTCATCTACCGGTCTACATAAATTAAAATCTGGTATCCTTGTTAGGTTGTAAAGAAAAACTTATTCAATGTTATGAATATATCACAGAAATCAACACTCTTCGCGCTTTTATCTTTACAGAATTATTGCCTAATATGGTTTCAGAAAACGAGAATTATTTTATAGGTCTAAAGCCTTTATTTGTCAAGAGGGCTTTAAAACAGCGAGTAGCTGTTTATGTTAGGACAGGAATTCAAGTTAATAGGCTCTTAAATAACGCTTCTAAATATGTTAAGCATTTGTGTGTAATTTGTTACGAAAAATTATGTTTACTTTGAAGGTTAAAAATTTAATATATTTATCAGAAAATAGTCTCATCTCATCATTATGGCGTTAGTTTTTTTATTAACCTAACCTTATTTTGTGTTATATTTTCGTTAAAATTACAACCGTACGAGTTTTAAGTGACTAAACATCAACGATAGTTTTTTCATTAAATTGCTGCTACAAACATTGATTATTATGTTCCATGACGCTAGGTCTATTATTAATATAATTTCTCATATGTACAAAATATATCGCTACATGTATTTGCAAATAAAACAGCACACACTCGTTTATACTTTCTCGTATACAATGAAAACTATATCAGAAACAGATGAAAACTGAACAGATATTAATTCAAAAAGATATTCTAATACCATATTACGATATTTGTTATGATAACACCATTATAAATTATTAAGGTTATCTAAAGTATCCGAAGAAATGGTATCGTCATCTAAATGTGGTCCATTAATTGATAATACTTTTTATGTACATAAACAAGTTACATATTTTTCTTTACGTATGTTTGTACCTATTAAACATGAGATCCTTTCTTTTTATGTTCATTTTTGATGTTGAATATAAAAAAAATACTTACAAAATTTATTAATGTAAAATAAAGCATCCAGTGACACCTGAAACAGTATTGTAAAGTTTTTTTTAATTGGTTTAGTAGTTTTTAAAATTACCTACTAAAACAAATGCCTCACAAAACACTGGGTCTTCTTTCATTCACATCGGGATCCTTGGCACGAGCCCGTCTCATACTGGGCATTATTTTTATTGTTTAGAGTTTGCAGACACCAAGTTTGACGCTTTTATGAGTAACCGTGTTTACGACAGAGCAAAAACAATATTTTTTTTTGATTTTTATAATTTGTTAGGGTATCGATAATACCACATATTTTGCGAAAAATATAGCCCTTTTAAGGTAGGTTTTAGTAGGTTTAGTAACAGGGCTCCGTACGGAACCCTAAAAACTAAGAATCAAACTAAGATCAGAAATATTGCTTGGAAGGTTGCCTATATCTTCACTGGTATAAAAGGAAATGAACTGTGACCGGAGATGAACTATCGAATACTTACGATTCTACTTCCATTTGTATGCTAAGAGACAGAATAAAAGTGATAACATAGAGATATAAAAAATGTAAAGTTAAATTTGTTCTTCTATTTCATTAATGGAAATTTCGTTATTACTCTCAACGAATTCTGGCAATGCCAAGTCAGTCATAGAAGGGTCCAAACCAACTAATAAATTTATTTATTCATATAACTAAAAGTTAAAGTTACCCCTTTTCAGTCTTATAATTATTTATTCGAAACATTATCTAAACCGAGGTCCAGCTAAAGGCAACTTGAAACTTTTCGACATGTTCGTAACATGGGATACTTGTTGCCGCCAGAACTTCACATATATGTGCTTTTATATAAAGAAAAGTCATCCTACATTTATGAGTATGTCTACAACTAGGTAAGTTAAGAAACATTTTAGAAAAGGTTATTTTTTGGATTAGCTGTTTTGAGGAAACCTTTTCGGTTAACGAAGTAACATTTATTTTTCGGGTTCTGAAACAGGTTAACACGTGTCTTGACTTTCAACAAGGTATTTTCCTGAGGCATATATGATTACTTAAACAAGTTTGCAAGTAGGGTAGTTGATATGGTACGAATAATAATGAAGTTGTCGGTTTGTTCGCAAATTATTCAGTCATTGTAAAAAATGGAGCATTGATCGAAATAGGTTGTAAATGTACCAGGATTGCAGTAAATTGGACACCTGCTACCTTGTAGATTGGAAATAGTAGCATACTTGAGTTAGGTGCTTGATAAAAATTTAAATTACCAGTACCTTCCAAGTATGGTAGCGGTATACGAATTTGCCACCCATTTGTACCCCTGTCGTAAGAGGCCATTAAGGATTAAATTTCGAAAATCTAATGATTTACTCCGGAGATTGAGCGACAAGGATCGCCACCCGTCGCGTTCTGTCTCCCGGAAAGGCGAAAGCTTGGTTGTAGAAGCTCTTTTGGTTACGCTGAGTTGTGCCAAATAGAAATTCGTAATCTCTGACTTCCCCTGTGTGTGACAGGTGCGGTAATATGAACATAAAGTTTAAGTTGAGCGCCTGGCACCTTGACTAGGTAAGTAACTATAACATATTATTTGCAAAAATTAAGCTTCAAAAAATATTATTTTGAAATGTAACTGTTATTTACAGATTTAATTTTATTTTTAAGTTTTACCTAAATCATTCTTCACACAGCCCATCAAGACGATATTTAATTTTTTTCATATCGATTCTTTTAAACAAACGAATTCTCAACAGTTAATTAATATTTTGCCATATATTTAAAAGTTCAAAATCGTACATAGCCATTCACTTATATACATAACTAATTTCTTATTTGACAATAACTGTTGCTGCTATTAATTTATACAAATGGACAAAAACAGCCATCTGGTGAATCATTATGGAAGCGTGTCAAGAGGTCGTCCGTGGCACACGGGAACATACTGGGAGCTTCTTTTTTTATGTGGTCCGGTCAAATAGAGAGTGCGCACACTCTGGAACAGCCTTGTTTATTTAATTTTCCACACGGACAAAACTGTTTACTGTCACAACCCGCTACTACGCTTTAGAAACTTAATTGAATGCTCTTTCAACTTTCTCTATTTATTTTATAAATAGTTGTGCTATCAAAGACGTTATAAATTAACCGTTTATAATTAAAAGTTTTGAAAGCAGGTTGCTTAGTTATGTTGTTCACAATTTTCACTTTTTCAAACCGGTGTATATATACGTCTCTTCAGAAAGCTTTAGTTATTCAAGACATACTATAAATTTTATTGTTAAATCGACCGGTGCTTGTGGACTGCGGATATTTTAACGTGGAGCCAAGCGAACGACTTTTACTGCTCCTCGAATGGACCGGCTCGAACGGGTTGGTATCACGGCCTCGCAGAATAGCGGCGTGAAGTAGAAGCATCTTTTGCTTCTGCGTTTCGTCCGGTGAGTGAGGTAACTGGAGACCCACTACCCTCCTCATCCTCCCTCGCATCTGCCAAATACCCTTAAAGGTTGGTAACGCACCTGCAGCACCTCTGGTGTTGCAGATGCACGTGAGCGACGGTAATCACTTTCCATCATGTGAACGCTTGCTCGTTTGCCGCCTTTCCCATAAAACAAAATGTGCGTCAGTGTTCCTATGTCCCTTCCGATATGCAACGATTATTAAAACGAGTATAAAAACGTCCCTCTAAAAGACTAGCAATCAGCGCAGTGACAAAGATTAGACCCCAAATTTCACGGGAACCCTAACTTACACGGGTAAGAAAAGAGCCTAAATTATTCCCTATAAAGTCCTGTACCTACTCGTGAAAATCATATCAAAGGCTTTCCATTCTTGGTATGTGTCCACAGTTCCAGTAAATGTTTTCTAGCTTTTTCTGAAAGCACCGTCAAAATTGGAGTAGCCGTTACTAATTTTAAAGGTTTATCAATTCTCGCGAAGGAATACTGAACATTTTCTTGTTCCTTGATAAACCTATGCTAATGTAAAAAAAAAGCTAGTCTACGTTATTTATTAAAATGTCTTCTACTTTCTAGTTAAAGTCCCGTAACAATCAGTTCAGCCGTTTTCGAGATTATACCCGGACAAATAGACAGAAAGACAAAATTTTTAAATATAATTTTTGAGTTTTGGTATCGTTCAAATAATCACAATAACAAAGACGTTATAAATTAACCGTTTATAATTAAAAGTTTTGAAAGCAGGTTGCTTAGTTATGTTGTTCACAATTTTCACTTTTTCAAACCGGTGTATATATACGTCTCTTCAGAAAGCTTTAGTTATTCAAGACATACTATAAATTTTATTGTTAAATCGACCGGTGCTTGTGGACTGCGGATATTTTAACGTGGAGCCAAGCGAACGACTTTTTACTGCTCCTCGAATGGACCGGCTCGAACGGGTTGGTATCACGGCCTCGCAGAATAGCGGCGTGAAGTAGAAGCATCTTTTGCTTCTGCGTTTCGTCCGGTGAGTGAGGTAACTGGAGACCCACTACCCTCCTCATCCTCCCTCGCATCTGCCAAATACCCTTAAAGGTTGGTAACGCACCTGCAGCACCTCTGGTGTTGCAGATGCACGTGAGCGACGGTAATCACTTTCCATCATGTGAACGCTTGCTCGTTTGCCGCCTTTCCCATAAAACAAAATGTGCGTCAGTGTTCCTATGTCCCTTCCGATATGCAACGATTATTAAAACGAGTATAAAAACGTCCCTCTAAAAGACTAGCAATCAGCGCAGTGACAAAGATTAGACCCCAAATTTCACGGGAACCCTAACTTACACGGGTAAGAAAAGAGCCTAAATTATTCCCCTATAAAGTCCTGTACCTACTCGTGAAAATCATATCAAAGGCTTTCCATTCTTGGTATGTGTCCACAGTTCCAGTAAATGTTTTCTAGCTTTTTCTGAAAGCACCGTCAAAATTGGAGTAGCCGTTACTAATTTTAAAGGTTTATCAATTCTCGCGAAGGAATACTGAACATTTTCTTGTTCCTTGATAAACCTATGCTAATGTAAAAAAAAAGCTAGTCTACGTTATTTATTAAAATGTCTTCTACTTTCTAGTTAAAGTCCCGTAACAATCAGTTCAGCCGTTTTCGAGATTATACCCGGACAAATAGACAGAAAGACAAAATTTTTAAATATAATTTTTGAGTTTTGGTATCGTTCAAATAATCACAATAACAAAGACGTTATTTCTTATAAAGAGATAGAATTGCAGAACACCTATTATATCTGAAAAACATGTTCAAAGGACTTTATATTGCAACAGTCAAAGCAGTACACCAATGGCAAGAGAACATTCCATTGAACATTTCTGACATAGTTACAAGTTCATTTATTTCAACTATTAAACAAAAGTTGTAATAATTCTTTGTCGTCAGTTGGTCTGTACGTGTGTGAGCAGAATATCTCACGCCTTTATTTAATTGTTTTAGCGTTGTTTTTTATTTCTATAATTTTTAATTAATTATAAATTAAATAAAAACCCAAAACTGATGGTTTCAACTTATAATATTACGCAATGTTTTTTTTTCACAAATATGTATTACAGCCGTTCCTTTTTCTTGGTTTCGGTATCTTGTAAATGTTTAACTATCTGCCAGTGACAAATTGATAATACGTCGATCGTCTCGCGACAGTTCAATCATGGCTGCCGTAGTTGTAGGATGGCTGTAGGCATTTATAGTAATATACATTTGAGTTAATAGGGAAAATCTAATTTCTTTCATACTCATTTAAGCAATTTTATTACTTGGATGTTACTTACTAACTTTATTGAATCATACACAAATTAAACGATCGCGAAATGAAGAATCGCGAGTTCTGATTTCAAATCCCGACTAAGCCAATATTTGTGCAACACAATAATGATTGCTTTTCGACTGCATGATGGTTACCAATATAACTGGTTTATGCACTGTTGATATCCGTTGGCAGAATGAAATGGGGAAAAATTTGGTCAGAAAACCATGATAAACATGTTTTCCCATGTTCATCATGCAATCAAAAAAACTTCCATTGTTTATTAAAATCAATTCAGTATATGAAAATATTATTTCTGCCTGGATGTTAAATAGGTATTGCTTCTATTTTGGCGTTACTTACTAAATTAAATGAATCATATACAAATTAAACGATCTCCTCCATCAACCTGTATAAGTTCAATGGATGGAAACCTAAAAAGTCAACAAAAAATAACATTTCTATGATGTGAGGGCTTGAAAGTTGAAGTTGGAACAAGCATACATACTTTTGGAAAAAAAAAGAAAGCAATTTAGTTACCGACCCATGTGAATTGCCAAAATAAATTCGAAGATATGTGCATAGTCTGCTCTCTAATAGGAGAGTACTCGCTAACAATGAAGCAAAAGCTCTCACACTCGAGGACGCGTGTGCTCTCTACAGAAGCCAGAAGCTATTTAATAAAATGGACTTTATTATGCAATATAGTGAAATCGGATTAATGAATACGTATGTGTTTTGACTGAAAATATTTAATATTATTGAATATTTCTCCAAATAAAAAGAAAATAAAAAAAAAAAGCTAGTCTACGTTATTTATTAAAATGTCTTCTACTTTCTAGTTAAAGTCCCGTAACAATCAGTTCAGCCGTTTTCGAGATTATACCCGGACAAATAGACAGAAAGACAAAATTTTTAAATATAATTTTTGAGTTTTGGTATCGTTCAAATAATCACAATAACAAAGACGTTATTTCTTATAAAGAGATAGAATTGCAGAACACCTATTATATCTGAAAAACATGTTCAAAGGACTTTATATTGCAACAGTCAAAGCAGTACACCAATGGCAAGAGAACATTCCATTGAACATTTCTGACATAGTTACAAGTTCATTTATTTCAACTATTAAACAAAAGTTGTAATAATTCTTTGCCGTCAGTTGGTCTGTACGTGTGTGAGCAGAATATCTCACGCCTTTATTTAATTGTTTTAGCGTTGTTTTTTATTTCTATAATTTTTAATTAATTATAAATTAAATAAAAACCCGAAACTGATGGTTTCAACTTATAATGTTACGCAATGTTTTTTTTTCACAAATATGTATTACAGCCGTTCCTTTTTCTTGGTTTCGGTATCTTGTAAATGTTTAACTATCTGCCAGTGACAAATTGATAATACGTCGATCGTCTCGCGACAGTTCAATCATGGCTGCCGTAGTTGTAGGATGGCTGTAGGCATTTATAGTAATATACATTTGAGTTAATAGGGAAAATCTAATTTCTTTCATACTCATTTAAGCAATTTTATTACTTGGATGTTACTTACTAACTTTATTGAATCATACACAAATTAAACGATCGCGAAATGAAGAATCGCGAGTTCTGATTTCAAATCCCGACTAAGCCAATATTTGTGCAACACAATAATGATTGCTTTTCGACTGCATGATGGTTACCAATATAACTGGTTTATGCACTGTTGATATCCGTTGGCAGAATGAAATGGGGAAAAATTTGGTCAGAAAACCATGATAAACATGTTTTCCCATGTTCATCATGCAATCAAAAAAACTTCCATTGTTTATTAAAATCAATTCAGTATATGAAAATATTATTTCTGCCTGGATGTTAAATAGGTATTGCTTCTATTTTGGCGTTACTTACTAAATTAAATGAATCATATACAAATTAAACGATCTCCTCCATCAACCTGTATAAGTTCAATGGATGGAAACCTAAAAAGTCAACAAAAAATAACATTTCTATGATGTGAGGGCTTGAAAGTTGAAGTTGGAACAAGCATACATACTTTTGGAAAAAAAGAAAGCAATTTAGTTACCGACCCATGTGAATTGCCAAAATAAATTCGAAGATATGTGCATAGTCTGCTCTCTAATAGGAGAGTACTCGCTAACAATGAAGCAAAAGCTCTCACACTCGAGGACGCGTGTGCTCTCTACAGAAGCCAGAAGCTATTTAATAAAATGGACTTTATTATGCAATATAGTGAAATCGGATTAATGAATACGTATGTGTTTTGACTGAAAATATTTAATATTATTGAATATTTCTCCAAATAAAAAGAAAATAAAAAAAAATAACTATCAATGTTTATAATTGATTAATTATTGATTTTAATAGTACATTATCAAAAGAGGCGACTAAGGCTTTGAAAACCTCATGTCAATCTCCGAGATCAAACCCGGCGCCACTCGCAATGTTCTACCTACCGGAGAAGTGAAAATTGGGCTGTGGTAGAAAGTTTGTTTACGCTGCGTCTTGCCAGATAAAATTTCGTGATAAGGCAGAGCTATCCTATAGCTGACAGGCGTGAATGCTTGTACTAAAAATCCTACTTTAGTAATAAAACAAAAGTTTGTTTGTTTGATTCATTATCTTTCAATCACGATAAACGGTTGAACCAAGTTTGATGTATTTCTAGTATGGAGATACCGATACTTGAAGCCTGCAAAATAAGTTTACTTACTTACTCTTATCCCTGGAAAGCAACGGGAACGGTGGACAATCCCACGCAGGCAAAGTCGCGAGTGAAAGCTGATGTATTATATATTTATTTATCATTAGGTATTCGATATAACTGAAACTAATAACTAGCTCGCAGAACTGACAACCGTTGGGGAAAAAAGGTTCTCGAGTGGCAGCCACGTACAGGCAAACGCAGTGTAGGACGACCCCCCCACAAGATGGAGTGACGAACTGCGCAGTCTTGCGGGAAGTCGATGGATGCAGGTGGCTCAGGACCAAGCTTGGTCGCAATCTTTGGGGGAGGCCTATGTTCAGCAATGGACTTGTGATAGGCTGAAATGGTGATAATGATGATGATGATTCGATAAAACTAAGTGTATATTCATAGTCATGAAAAATCTTTTCCCTTTTGAAAAATCACGCACTGTTCTTGGTTTTAATAAATTACTTATTCTTGGTAGGTAGCGACATTTGGATGAAATTTACGAGGTACAAGGAATGAAATGGAGAACTTCCTTCTTCTCAGAAGCCAGTTGGAAAGGCGCCAAATACTGCTTACAAATAAGTGCTTTATACTGGATTTAGAAAATGTGAATCCTTAACTACTCTTTAAGTATGAATACCAATCAGATTTTATGGTAAAATTTTGATCGCTGTATAAATTTTCTACAAATGATTATATTTATCTTTAGACTTTTCCGAACTCTTTCTACTACTGTTATAGTAGATTTAAAATTTATCATAACAGTCCACCACAAGTGCCCTTTTTCCATGTGGTGGCGGCGTAAGATATTGTGCCACTACCTTTCTTCTCGTAGGTGTCGACTAAGGGAAAAGTCTTGAAAATCTCATGGCGTTCGACAGATGGCGGATTAAGCATCTAACAAAAGTGCCAGATCAAAAATATATAGCCTGGTACTGAGATCGGCAATCCTTCTCCGAAACGTGGCGATTATGGCAAACCTTTCTATTAGGAGAGTCCTATGGACTACTCACAGACTGATAAATAAATAAGTAAGATTTCTGTGTTATAAATGTACATTTTGCAACATTCTTATCGTACATATATTAATTATCATGATTACTCATTTTACCATAAAGTTTATCTAATAGTAAGTTAGACAAACACCGCTACTTCTGTGCTGGTAGTTAGAGAACTAATTATTTACGCATTTTATCGTGTTTAATTTATGCTTTTTTATTCCTGAAAAAAAATTAAATGCCACAAAATGCTTAAATAATAGTTTAATTACAATGTGTAATATTCGCGTAAATACAAGAAATCATTAATTCTACTACTACTAAATTTAGTGTTTAGTTACTACTAATAAATTCACATTAAAAACCCTAAATAGAAAATGCAATAGTAGGATAGAAATTAGAATTATAATGTTTTAAATCAATCTAAAAATGAATCGCACATATTGTACATTAAAAAGTAAATAGTATTACTCACTTCTGTTTAATATAAAACTACCTGTTATTTTTTATATTATTTCAGCTTATGAGGCATATTTATTCTATTACGTCATAAGAGGGCGATATTTGGCATGTTATTATTCTCTCTAGAGCAATTCAATTGTCTTTATACCTGAATTGACATTTCTTTACGAAAAATTGTAAGGTTTTCGATTTGTGCGATCATCTTTTTCTATTTTTGATGAACAATTGAAAAATACAGTTTACGAGTCCAAAGATAAATAGGTATTTTGAGATAAAAAAATAAAACATTGAATGAGATTTAATACTGTCCTTTCCTGTTTATTAAGGCATAAAAAAATTCAAAAATGAATAAAAAAATAATACCAAAAACTATTTACATAATGATTTATAGCTTTTGCGAACACTAAACATTTGAAATTAAAGTATTATCCCTCTACAAGATGCAGGAGAATCTGCGGCCTGTGATCATATTCTAGATCGCCTCAACCATTACATCATATTTAATACCACCACAAATCCTCTCAAAAGAACACTGAATTGTTTTTCTTTTGCATAAATTTTTGAAGGTTCCTTCTTTTTTTTAATTTGTTTAGTAACTTCCTTCTTTTGCTCAAATTGCAGCTTCATCGTATATTTCCTCCAGCGATATATATACCAGGTATCATGGGAAGTTTATAAAATGAGCCCTGTATTTAACTGTCTCAAATTTATGAGATAAATTTCCCCCAGCGTTGTTGAAGTAAGATTTGTCTTAGTAATATTATGTTAAAACTCTCCTGGCTCTGTGAATTATGTAGAAATCAGCGATGTATTCCTAAGGAGTAATCTCAATTTAATATTAATATTATATACTCGTGTATGTATCGGACACTCATCACACGTCATCCAGTCCAAAAATGGGATTCTCCGTGTTTCGAAAGATATATAATCGTAGAGTACGTTAAAGGATTCTATGACTTGGATACAAACATTTGTATTCATCGTACATATGTACAGCAACAGGCAAGTTCACCTTAAAGATACTATCAAGCCTTCTTTAAAAGACATTGTTTAGAATAATATGCCGGTATTTTCACATATTATATATAGGAATGAATGTATATCTAAACAATATCTATATGTCAAAATATATACAAACACCCAACTTGCGCTTAAAACCGCTTACGGGCCAAGCACTCGTGCTGGCACTTCCAAGTGTCAACGGACATATTATCATCCTCCTAAAGTTATACAAATGGTACATGTAAATATAGTACCCATTTGTTAAACAAATACTGTTATATTATCTACGTCTATTTATTTTTTCACATTTATTTCTACATCGAGTTCGGGAAAATCATGCTCTGGAATTATTCGCAATAATGAAATTTATAAGGGAAATAAGTTCCGGGTTAACAACCCTCATCAATTTTTTTTTGGTCGATTTTTGATGGAGGCCAGCGACGCTTCTATTGGGACCAGATGTGAAGTATAGTACCGAAAAACATTGGAAATGACCGTTCGTACACACACCTACCGCTAAAGTCCTGCGGGAAATCTCGAAACGATTTGCGATCGCCATTGCCTTTTTTGTAAATTCGTTTTGCGATTCAGATATTATTAAATCCGTTTAACGGCAAATTTTGTTTTATTCTCCATTATACATGCCACAGTACTCTATGTATGGTACATGCTTGCATTTTAAACCCCATTTAATTTTTGTTATTAGCCTTTATTGAACTGTTACGGTCACTCAAATGCACACATCTCTACTCGACTCAACAATAGCATAGTAATGAAATCCAAATTAAATATAAAAATGTTCAAATATAAATCACTAGCTTACTGTGGCTATTTTGTTAGTACTGAGTTTATTATTGAGTACATTTTGTTTGTTCTTAACCTTATACATACATGTTTGAACATAACCTATGAATTTGCGCTGAATCGGGTGAGTAGCTTGGGTTTCTATAAGGGACAAACCAAGAAACATTGATTTTTATATATACAGTTAACTTAATGGCCGTGGTTGCTTAGTGCCCGGGTGTTCGTTTCAAATTTCATAGAACTCGTGTAACTTGGTTTTGGTTTGTGGCGCCAGTACCACTGAAATTATTAATTTCAAGTGTAGAATTTAACTCTTGCTTAGTGGAATAAAACACCGAAAGAGGACTTGTTTGTCTGAGAATAACAAGTAAGAATAATATGGTTAGAAGTCTGGTTATCAGAGAATAATACTAGCTTTTAACTGATAGCTCCGTGTCGAAGTCGGATGCAAGTGATCGTTAACTCGTCGTAAGCGTCTTATACTTTAGATATGTACTCGTTTATCGTCGTAATATTTAAAAGCATATCGCTCTTATGTTTCATATAGAGGTTGTTGTATACCGGAGACCAAGTTACGAAAACGAGGCATTCCATCTTACCTTAGTATTGATTAGTCCAAATGGATGGATATGTCAATGGGCTTCAGTGACCATTCAAAGTACTTAGTTAGACTGCCTGAATGTCACAAGAAACACAAACGAATGTCCAAGATCATATAACATAAAATTTTTATCATATTATTACTTACTGCTTTACTGCTTTTAATCTCAATGTTAAATACTATCTATTGGATTGAAAATAAAGTATGAAGTCTGTACCTATTCGATTTGTAATTTTTTCCTGCAAATAATGTTTATAGATTATATTTATGCAGCCATGTGGTGGTATCGCAGTGTAAGAAAATTTGCCACCCCATGTCATCCCGTGGATCTTATGTCAACTAAGGTCTGGGAAATCTCATGACTTCCAACAGATCGCGGATTAACAATCTCAAAAAATGTCAGACCAATAGTACACAGCATGTAAGATACGAAATGTTTGGTGCTGCAATCAAAGAAAAATGCAAACGCATGCCAATCACGAGCAATATCCTCCCTATGGGAAAGCATTAAAGTATTTAAAGGCTGTTTAACAATAAGAAGAAGATATTTTACACAAGCTTTAAACCCAGTTATTCGTAAAACAATAGCTACACTGTACGTACTCGAATTAATTTGTTTTTTATTGGCACTATGTTAACTACAAAACAAATCGAAGACGAGCCAATGGGTTTGTCATGTTTCGTGGGTAGTTCGTTAAAAAGCATTTATATTTCCAAATAGTTCAACGTTATCTGATAAGATCATAGAAAATATATGTAGCAGAGCTTTTATGCAAGTGCACGGGATCCAACGATTGTAACATGGTGGACTTAAATAGGATTTTATAATAATGCAACGTGCCGTGATAATAACCATGTTGTACCACAGTGTTTCGTTTCATGATACTACACTGTCCAGTATGCGACACAGTTCTGCAATGTTATTTAAAACTTTGCAAGTACCACGTAGCACCAGGATCAGAAAATAATGAAACACTTTATATTTAACAATTGTAAAAACGGTATGGTGGTGAATAATACGTACTTATCTATATATATGCACACAGAACTGTCAGCCATAAGCAGAAATCACAGATTTCCATTTGGCACGACTCTGGCTTATGCAACCCTCTTTTTGCCTCCTACGGCGCTGGATTCGCTCTCGAAGACTGCAATGAGATTTTCCAGGGTACGACGCCCACGGAAAGAATAGGGGTGGTCAATTCTTACGCAGATGCCACACGGTTAATTTTATCGTTTCTTATTATTTATTATTAATCTACAAGTACCTGAAGGAGTGGCAAAGTTATATCTTGAGCTTTAATCGAATCATTTTGGTAGAGCTTGATGCTGGACATACTCGTACTTAAAGTGATACAATAAAAGTACTATCTCACTTACCATGTAAAGATAAAGATAAAGAATTTCATTACCGTAACAAGGGTCGTTCGTATATGTCCTGGAGATTCGTTTGATTGAAAATTAAACTTATCAAGTTTTTTGACGAAGCAGGTAGAATAAATGATTCTGTTCAAAAATATTAATCCTTGCTCTTAAAACTACAAATATACTAAAATAAGATGTAGATGCGATTAAAACACCGTCCTTACAATCTTTAATTTAATCTAGAGTATCCTTTGGTTACTTTAAAAAAATTCCGAGAAATTGTTAAGCCTCTTTTTAAATCACTGATTAGTTTTTACAGAATTCTCGTTAAGGTCTTAATTTCAAAAACTCTTAGACTGGAATTTATTTGAAATTCGTACCAATAAGGACTGTGCATTTTACAAGGTGAATAAAACATCGGAACAAAAATTGGTTTAAATGTGTAATTCTAATAAATGATTCCAGTATATTTTTCAATTCTTTTAACAATTTAACTGTAGAGTTTAAAATTCATAAATGGATCTATATGTAATTAAAATGTTTCTTTCTGCAACAATTGATTATAATTCGAATACCTTTATTGGTAGGTAATGTAATTCTTTAAATAAAATTGTAAAAGTGTTTTTAGCGTTACGAAAGCGTTGTTTCATCTTTTTGTTTTTGAAACAGTTTCAATGTTTAGGTATTGCAGATACGACGCTTCGTACAATTGTTTCGCTATTATTACTAAGTTATGTCCGTAGTTCGCGACCATTGCGAGCTTTATATCCTCGACATATGGTCTGAATTACTGGAGCAAATATCTAAGTATCTGTATATTTTCTAATAAAACCACCGGATGTTTCGCTCAGTGGGTCCCTAATTTATCATTGTTAGAGTTTGCCTGCAACGAAAGTAATTTCCGCATAGATTTCGATATTTAAATTACTTCTCTAAAGGATGTAGATTAGAATTCATTACTTGTAATCTACTTTTTTTTGCTATATACTGTATAAAGCTCACTGTGATATTGATTTTAAACAATTGTTGGTCTTCAAAGGTGCTTGTGCTCTTAGTGCTCTAATACTTACCACACTGGGCAAACTGGTTGGTAAGCGTAGTGCGTACTAGTCATCCTGCTCCCATTCCTGGTCTGTGGAATTTCGATTCGATATATTTCGCCATCATTCAGTCACCAGAGCCTCGTTGCACATGAGATTGTCATGTCGAGAAAAAGCTGGAATATTCCCCCTTACACCCTATAACTAATTGAAGCTTATGTAAATTTTGAATGCGTCATTTATTTATGTAATAAACCGTTTTATGTAATTGTATTTATTAGTATTATTCAGTTATGTAGGTACATTTCAATGCAATTGTTATAACCGACGTCGTCCATAGCTATGTAATTACGAATTTGATACAAAATAATTGAAAATTTACCGTAGCATTGTTTGTGCCTCATCAGCTTTCGCTGAATTAAATAACATCCACTTAAACCACTAATGACTACACTAATAACAGTAAAACATAAGAGTTGCATTAAAAATAATTTTCCTTTCTTTCTAGTGACGAAATTCATTCGTATCGGCATCGCAGATAAGAATGATAACCCTCCATACTTCGACAAGGAGCTGTACGAAGCAGAAGTGGACGAGAATGAAGACATCCAGCATACTGTACTCACAGTCACCGCCAAAGATCACGACGAATGTAAGTACTACTAACATTTTACTATCTGTTCTACGCTAAACATACTGGCAGCTATTACTTCATAAAATAATGAAACCGAATTCCAAATAGGAGAAGGTTGAATATTCGCCTGTACTAAGTTTTATTTTTGTGTATATTCTTCGATTATTGGGGCTTTTGTGAACTGTTGTTGATGGTACTTTTCTTTTAATTGGATCTACTTAAAGCGAGGTCCCATGTAAATTTAAAGAAGATTTGATAATGGAATTAGGAGTTACTCCGAAATTTGTACTAGAAAGACGTCAATCAATTTAAATTTTAAACAAAGTAATAAATTTTAATATAATATGAATATGAGCTTTAGATTTCAAGATCATGTTTTTTCCATAATCAATTAAGTCACTCTAAAAATATAATCACAGGTTAAACTACTGAGCGTTGTATTCCATTTATTACAAACTGGAATAACACCAAAGTAGGAAACCTTGGGATTCGTTTTTAAACAAGACCACTGCTAATAAATTTCCCTTCTAGCGGAACTGAGATATTGATCGCACTTCACAAATCATATCCGACATCGCTTTGAAAGTGAACTAAAACTTGCAGAGTCGTTTACCGAAGTGTCATAAAGCACGACTAAACTGGAGTAAACAGTCAATAAATTGTAAAACTATCATCTCGAGGATTTTGATATCTTCTCTTTCTCGGATATTAGAAATTGATAACGCACTAGTAAGTTATGGTTTATGTAAGATAGAATAATTTTGTATAAAGAGGTTATTTAATATTAACTTATTTTATGTTAATTAGATGTTACGTCGGTTGTTTTAATTAGTGTGTTCCTTACGACATAAATTTTACAACCTAATCAAATCAATGATGAATTAAATGACTGAATCGCATCGTAAAATATAGCTCAACTAAATTACAATAAAGTAAACGATTCCGATCTAATCAGTACTGTAATTAGTTTGTTGCACAACATTATATATTTTTTATTTACATTTCATTTTATTTGCTTAATCCTTAATATCGACCTAGAATTTCTTTTCTCAATCTCTAACTAAAATTTACTGCAGTGTAGTGTAGAAATTAAAATGTATTAATTTTAATTGAACTGAATTATAGCTTTCAGTATAATATTTAAAATGTATTAACCTCAAATACGGGAAACGATACTTGTTGACAAACGCCACCGCGCCGTAATGAATAACTGCGAAATTCGTTTTATATTTATTAGGTCATGTCGATGTAAGCTTTGGATGCTATTCAGTTATTATTTTTAATTCCTTCTTCTTCCTTCGTTTTCTGCTACATATTCTTCTTTTTAGGACCACTCAATGCCTACTTTTTTTTGTGGCACAAAGTAATCTTTGATCGTTTCCTTTTTATTCCAATATATAATTCATTAAGGGAATTCCGATATGCCAACCTCTTTTCAGATACTTTAACCGAGTTTATTAATTAAGGTTATTAAAATTTGTCAGAAATTCACGAACATGCATTATTTTTTAAAAGTTTTTAAAATAACCTATATAGATTAGAAATTAATCATAGTATATGTAATGTATCGAGGCGCTGGCGACCAATTAACAGCGGAAAGTTCATCCGAATGTGTCGAACCAAATTCTTCTATGCTAGGGATGGGGAGCAGCTACATTAGTACGAGGCTGTCCTGTTAGCTTCAGAAAATTCAGATCTATAATAACCACTAGCAAAGACTTATAGTTTTTATTTTTCATCTACTATAAAGATCACTTTTTTTTAATCAACATTACTTGACATTTATTTATTACAATTTTAATCACTCTCCTAATTAATATTTGTAATGTCCCTCGAAGAGCCATAACAGTGGAATTTCTATTGCTAAGTCACTTCATGTGATATTATATACCGCCACCCCGCGCAATCCTGTTATTATATTTTAATACGTAAAACGTAACCATGAACCTATATATGCTATGAACAAACCTTAGAGCAACAAACGTTGTGTCTGTTTTAGGTCTATCATTACGTCAAACGATAACGTTTGATGAATTCGTAAAATATTTCAATTTTATGCAACCAGACATAAAAATTAAAGTGCCGTTAATGTAAATTTAGATTTATTCAAGTTTGAATAAAGTAATGATTTTCGAATAACCAAATCCATGTTCGTATGTGTAACACATCAAATACGTTGTTACATATGTTACACTTTACCAAAGTGTCACCACATGGTGTTAGCGCCAGTTTGGCACATGTATTCCGTACGAAAGTTTCTCACGGTAAACTGCTACACGTACGTGTTACATAACGTCCCAACATATACAATAACATAGTACGTCCTATCGTGTTCAGCGTTTGATCGATGAGTTCGCACAGTTGCCATGATACATTATGTCTTGGAATTTCTACGCCACGACGCGCCCTCAAACTCGGCACTTATTAAAATTCAACCTTTCTATGCCTTCGTAACGAGCTCACAGTCACAATTATCTGGAAATTCGTGACTGTAATTAGCTAAATTTACATTTTAAATCAATTTCTCAGTGTTATTAAAATTGGAATTTATAGTTAAATCGACTTAATTGATTTTTTTTTCTTTTAAATTATTGTTTTTGTGTATTGCGGCTCAACACATTGATAGTTAGTGATTATCGACGCCCACGTACATCTGTAACACCAGAGGTGCTCCAGGTGCGTTGTCAGCCTTTAAGAATATTTGGAGAGAGGGAGAGAAGGAGAGGGGGAGGGGGGGGAGGGGAGGTGAGGGGGCGAGGGCCAACGATTACATCACTCACCGAAGAAACACAGAAGCTCAAGATGTCACCTCTACTTCACGTCGGTATTCTTCGAGGCCATTTCGAGTAGCATCAAAAGCCGCCGCTTGGCTCTAATTTCATCGGAAAAATTATTAACTCCTCTAACTGACTGAATTGTTATAGCCTGTTGTATTGTCAACATCAGACAGAACTCAGACAGAAAACGTTACCCTGAAAGCTTTGTGCCCAAATCTTGTAAGGGGGTGATTCTAACTATTTTAAATCAAAAGAAAACGAACCCTAACTATTTTATATGGATAGGCTACAAGACGAATCCAGTCTCTTATTTCAAATTATTGAAATACGAGTAGGAAGCATTAGTGACAGATACTTAAAATGCTGTAAGTAAAGATTAAGATTCGAAATTCCACCAAACAAACCATACTAAAAACAGGCCATCTCGTCAGGATTGTATGTGGTTAACTGATATAGAGAGATGAAAGCCAAGTTTATGAAAGTAAAAGCAGCTTAAGGTCTTCTCTCAAAATTTTGAGTAGGTTTTTGCCGGGAAAGGTCCGTCGCGCTTGTTCAATGCGGATTGACGGACTTCATATGTCTTCGAATTATTTTTTTTTTTTATTTTTCAGAAATGTTGGTTTCTTTAACGATAGTTTCCTTCAACGCCTTGCTCGTGGTTAATTCAGCACTTAAAATTGTAATTAACAATTTTAGTGTTTTAAAACATTGGTCCTTCCCGTGCTGTGATACTAAGTTAGGTAGGTTCTTAACTTTGTTTTGGTAACCACAAAAAAATTGAGTGTGTGCAGCAAATAAACCGTTTTGTAGTGTCTCGATATTGCACAGATCTTTTGTATGCGTTATTACATGTATATTTTGGTTTGATAATTTAGCTACATTATGCAAAATTATTAATTAAAAAGAAAAAAGGTAAATAATAGAATCAGTATTAAAAATAAAGAATAATGCCAACCTACACCGTGTCTTCGCACGAGCTCTTTTTCTTTTATAATGTAAAGTATCTCTAAAATAAGTCTATAAGTAATGGAGATGAAACATCTCGATTTCTTCCCATGTTGGTAATAGTTTCGAGGGTAATTTCGAATGACAATGGAATTATCGACACTGAAGTGTTGTTTAATTACCGAATTATTATTGTATTGTGATATTTGTGAATTTTGTGTAGGGATTTAAAATAAAGTCATATTTCACAAGATTTTGGCTCTGAAAAAAAAATACGTAAAAAATGTAATAACAATTTCTGGGAACTCTGACATATGTACAAGATATAAAAAGGGGACATACTTGGTACTCTAAAGTTGCCATGTTTTTTGTAATTTCATATAATAAATGTAATATAATATAACAATTTTTTTTTATGAGAAAGGCGGCAAACGAGCAAGCTGTTCACTGATTACCGTCGCCCACGTACATCTGCAACACCGGAGGTGCTGCAGGTGCGTTGCCGGCTTTAAAGGGTATTTGGGAGATGGGAGGGAGGACGAGGAAGGGAAGTGGGCTCCTCCGGTTACCTCACTCACTGAACGAAACGCAGAAGCACAAGTTCATATTATAGTTATGTACTCGTATATACGTTGTAGTATGCTTCCATAGAATGGCATGAGATTTTTAAGGTGTATGCCTTAGTCGTCTCTTACGATACTCACGGGAAAAAGCAGAGACAGACTCGTAGGCAGGCAGTCTCTGCGACAAGGAAAATCTTATTTTATAATATGCATAACTATAGCACGGAATGCGCTGTGCGCGTTTACGTACTCGCACTTGACCAAAATTTTAAATAGAAGCCGTAATTTGCGATAAAACAATCAAGTGCGTCAGAAGTGCTAAATTTTATTCCTCTGTACAAATTCGTTTTCTAGAAATGCTCAAGGACACTTCAGCGACGGCTCCAAATGATTTCCTTAAAGTTCTATTATTGTCGGCTACTTTGAACGATATCTTCAAATATTTCCTCAACGTTGTTAATACTTAGTAGTACCTTGTTGAAAGTTTTATTTGAGTTTTATTTACATACTTTATTATTATGAATAAAGTATTGTTTACAACAATTCTGAATTATTTTATAACGCATATGTTCAAATATATTATGTAAATTTGTGTGGGTATATCGTATTGCCTGTTGCATTATTTAAGCACTATTTTTTTTTTAAGAAATGTAAGAAAGAAATCTCGAACTTTGTCTTGCACTTATTGCACATTACTTCTCTTCTCGGGCACTCATACTCGTCCCCGGTCTTATATATTTTACTTGTACAACATACTTAGGATAGTCATTGAAGTCCTATCGTAAGCACTTAACCGCAGTCGACTTTAATGCCACCAATAATAATAATTTAATATATTGAACAATCACACATATCTTCCAGGAACCAAATATGATTCCGTGTGTTGGTCAGTTACCAAGACACGGAATCATAATAGTAATAAAATACTTATACCTATACCTACATTACTACAAACAATAGTATAATGTATAGTAATAGTAATATAACATATATTAATCATACAAATATTTGTCCCTGGTGGATTCGAACCGCACACTAGGGCCGACAATGGGACGACATGCGTTAGATTCCCTTACTCTGTCACCCACCGGCAATCATTTTGTTGATTTTTAAAACACTTCTGTTATGAAATTTCATTAGGTATAGGTTATGCATTATCTTACTACTTTTTTATAATACTTTAGTTACCCTATTAAAATTCCGTGTGGTAAAAGCATAAGAAAATCTGCACCCCTGTTCTTTCCCTTGGTGTCGTTTGAAGTGACTAAGGGAAGAACCTTGAAACTCCATAACACTCTCTGGGAGCAAACCATCATATTTTATCTCCTGGAGAGGCATAAAGTGGGTCGAGTATGCCCATTTGGCAACGCTCAGTCATATCTCCAAATGAAAATCCGTAATCTTGCCTATGCTTTTTGATGACAGGGGTGAGTGGTAAATTTGTTTCAACTCATATAAGTATATATGCAAAATTCAACTTCTTTTCGTAAAGTTTCCTGCCACTTTTTTATAGAAACAGTGCAAAATTCAAAGAGACGCAAAATTAAGATAAAAAATGGGTGAAAAACAGGTACCCTGATTTGTAATATGTTTATAGGTAAATTTTATCAATTCCCGCGGTATACATATTTGAGAAATTATTATATATTTACTGAATGGTTCCAAATGTTTGTTTTACCACGATCATTCTCAAACACATAGAAGTAATATTTAATTAAAAACTATTTTAAAACGAGATTTCATTAAGTATTACATTCAATGAAGTCCCTCAAACGATATTTATGTACATACCAGAGCGATGAAATATTAAACTCTGGTCCCTAAATGAAATTTAATTTTCTTATACCAAAATAAATACATCATTCTGTGGAGAAGTATCTCATTATTTCCTTTGAAGATTTGTTACACATAAAACGATCGACATTTACTCTCGAAGCCGTCATTGACTGTGAAGACGGTTGAAAAATAAACCGCAATATGTTCCGGTGGTTTAATTGGCTTGGAGTTATAAGCTCACGGTTGCCTTTGGAGCTATTATTTCAAAATTACCTAAATATTTGTCAAAATTCTAAAGTTTTGTCAAAAGGAAATGTTATGTTTTATTTACTTATTAACTTTTTAAAAAACGAATCGCAAAAACGACTAGGTATAAGTGATACTTTATTTGACCACACGTCGCTGGTGAGATTTTATTCAAGTGTGAATTTATATTCTAGTAATCTATGTATCAGCCGGTCGTAGTAAAGGTAGAATTAGATTCTATGGAATAAAACAATATATATAGAAATTTAACCATTATTTACGAATTTTATCGCGTTTAATTTTGTTTTTATGTTCCCGACGTTTCGTGTGCTTTACAGCACCCGTTATGGGACTGAGATGTTAGGCGTACTGATGTCATAGTTAACTCGGGCTACGTACAGCTTTTAATTATTAACTTGGATGAAATAAAAAATTAAACGCCTCAAAATCCTTAAATAATAGTTTCATTTCAAATGTGTAGAGTTCGCGTAAATACTAGAATTAGATTTTTTAAGAATAACATTCCCTCATTTACCCATACAATTATAATGATATTATCATAATTAATATTTTTATAATATATGTAGGCCTTTGCCCAGCTGTGAGCACTTACTGGAAGCTACTTTACTTCACTTTTTTCATAGCCAATTATATTAATTAAGATAATATTAAATAAGTACACAATTACCTACTTGTTTATAATAATAATTTTCTCTTTCCTTAAGGGTTTGCTGGAAGAGAATTTGACTAACACTAGGCCCAGTTGTTGTGTGTAAAATTAAGACTTATAGTAGTCTAGTCAATCTTAATTAGACCTGCAACTAATTAATCACGGCAACAATTTGAGCGTCGCTTATCTTCGTGAACTTGTTAAACTAGCAAATTGTTCTTGTTACGAGTAAGTTAGGTTTGTGGCGATAGTCGCCGTTTAACCACACTGTATACGGTCGAAGAGTAAATTCTCAGTTGAAATTTGTGTACTTTCCTAATTATTTAGTCTCTTCCTACCGCAAATGAAAATTGTTATATAAATCTAACAGTAGTGAAACTTGTGTAAATTTAAACTAAGTCTATGTCTATTCCACTGAAGCACATTTCTCAACCAAGCTAAATTTTATTCTAAAACTATAACTAGAAAAGGTATTGTTTCTTTAAATGTGATTCGTCTTTTTTGTTTAATTTCGGTTGTAGCCTTTAATAATTATCATCGAGACATTCTAGTATGGAATTAATCAAACATGATGCTTAGCGACTGGAAGTGAAAATTAAAAAAAATTATCAATGTACATAATAAGCCACATAAAAGTCATCAGCACTTGTGAAATAGCCACTAAAGATACGTATTTGGTAAAAAGTTTGTTTAAATCATTACAAGAAATTTACTTTGATTTACTTATGAAGAATTTCGTACTTTTAAAGGATATTGTAAACTGGACTGAATTACTAGTCTTTTTTTGTAGTTTGACAATTTGAAGCATCAGTTGGGTATTTTCTTAGCTTACTTGTGTGCTCAATCCAAATTGCGTTAACTGTCACCTAAGCTAGTAGCTGTTTTCTCCCCTGATAATTATCAAAGCATTCCTTCCATGTTGTCCTTAATTAGATCACCAGTTCTACTACCGCCGGGTTTCGTTCCTATGTGCCCTATACGAAACCCAGAACTCATATGCTGCTATTCATCGCAATGAACCTCTGGTACTTCCCTGCCGATCCAATCCATTCAATGGTGCTGCTTAGCTGTGCAAAGGTAAACATAATCTCGTCTCATTTCTTCGTTGTTTCGGAGTGTGATCCGGCACAGCACCCATCATGTTTCATTTCATCACGTCATAATTTTTTGCGTAAAATCTTAAAATACTTAAACAAAATTCCAGCTTTTTGAAATTTCTACCAACTTTCGCTCGGAACAATTTCATAAACATTTTAACCATATCTTGAATTCTGGTTGTCCAGAGCGGTCGGTCAGACTACATCAGTCACCACAAAAATTTTCTTTCCTTTGAATATAAGCCATGACGTTTGACGAAATAACCCATTTTTTGTTTTCTTCGGTTTTATAAATTGATGTCGTTGATATCATTAAAGGTAACATAAAATTAGATGGTATAACTAAATTAACCTTGAAATAAATTTATTATTATTAAAATAAATAAGATAATCTCAGTTCTTTTACGATATTAATGTAGTGACTTTTTTTGCTTAGGTTTAAATGGAAGCTAGGTACAATTACAAAGGCATTAGAATATTGAAGAGCAGTTGCGTTAAGGGCCATTTATTTTTATAAATTTAGCCTTAAATACCTAAATTACATATTATTTCGAGTTTTATGGCGGTTTAAGTAACAGATGCCCTTGAATTATCGCTACTCTGTCCTAGAGTGTTACATTTAGACACACCATTTAACAATGGGCTGGCAGTGAATACGAGTCTGATCCGAAACAGATAATTAACGACCGTTAAATGACGGTCGTTTCGCTTACCAATAGGAAATAGGTTTTAATGTAAGACAAAATGAGGTAATGTGATGAAAATTAAGTTCATAAAATTTCAATAAAATAAAACAAGCCTTCTTCATTTTCGCCTATTTCTCATTCATGCTGATAATAGTTCTGAATATATAGCTGGACACAATGCTCGCCCAATTGGAAAAATCACCATGACCACCACTTTTGGTAGTCGGGTTGACGATCTGCCAATCATAGGTCTGTGTATTTTCTGTCTGGCATTATTTGAGATGATTAATCTGCCACCCGTCAATCGCTAAAATATTTTAAAGGCATTTCCTGTGGTGGACTCCTCCGATACACACGGGAAGAAAGGATATAGTTTGGATTCTCTTACCCCACCACCACACAGCGAATACGGGCCAATGTTGAAACTTGATGCCAGATCAGTTTATCCTTTCCATCAACGAATAATTTTCAAAAAAACCACACACAACTTTACCAAATTTAATGGGAAACCCTAATAAAGACCGGTCAGTGTACGATTAGGGTGCCATGCGCAATGGCTGTTATTAAAATAACGAATTACAATACTACAGTATATTCAGCATATTTATATAATAATACAATATTCGGGATCCTGCCAAGTTATATATACGAGTATATAAATGTAATTGTTACGGCGCCGCACTGTATGTGATTATTTTACAACAAAATTATTGGAGTGTAAAATTCAAATCAATTAGATATCAATGGGTAACAAACTTTTTTATGGTTATAATCACTAATGACGTGCCTTCCTTTAGTTAATATTATTCAAGTATCTTTAATTTGCAATATGCGCTCTATTTGTGAGAGCTTTTTTATTAATGGTGTAACTCGGAAAATAATATCATGATTATATTATGTTAAATCTATTTTAATGATTTGTTTGATATTATGACGGTCAAACTTCTAAAATGTAATTTGTTTTTAAAAGATAAAAAAATTATCAAACTGGCTATCTAAATGAGCGATTCCAACTTTTGAATTGCGGTTATAGATTCAATTTCAGGTTTTTAAAGATGTTATTCTTTCAAGATGCTTTACTAGGTTTAATATTAGTCTCTCTTACTCTCTCTCTCTCTTTAAAATTTAACAGACTGGTGACGGACTGCAGCGTTATAGTTGCGAGGTGTCTAACACTGCGATTGCCAAAACGCTTGCCCAACTCGGCGATTTAGGGCAAAACCTTTTCTAAAATGCTGCATGCATGCCTTTTCTAAAGAATTTGATGAATTTTATTTATTTCCTTTTTTATATATATACAATATTACAGTATTATGGATATAAATTATTATATCCATAATACTGTAATATTGTATATGTATACAGAAAACTTTGCTATTCATTGGCTTAAATATAGTTTGTGCGAGTTACGCGTAACTTAAGAACAAAGTTGAGACGGGTGCAGATGTGGGTATATCTTTTGAAATAGACGCTATAAATCAAAACGACGCGCACTATTGGGCGGGCGCGGCGCTAATTAATTTTGGCCACGTCACGTTAATAACGCTCTTTATTTAATTGGAGCCATCTTTTCCTATCTTCATCTTTTACTGGAGCAATTTTGTGCAGCAACAACTAGCATCCTAACTCTGCTGAAAATGGATGATAAGACCACATCAACGCGGCTAGCGACGGAATAAATTATGGAAACTCCCTAAAACGTGTAATAAACTGTTTCTTTCATGCCTTTATCTATCCATTTGTGGTGATAATTTAAATTGTGTCATAGCCATTTAATTTCGGTTAACAATGTTAAATCTGTTCGCTTATTAAGGTAAGGTCATCACAGGAAATTAATCTATATATAGGGAAATCAAATAGCATGAATGTATTTGGGTCAGCTAATTCAAGCTTGAGATCACTCGGGCAAGTATAGTCCTCCATTAATTGCGACCATAGGGCGGCTAATGGTCATGCCCATACTGTCACGTTAAGTGATTACCTTTCCAAATTGACGTGACATAATCATAACACCATCCATTACTTGTCCAGATCTAAACCTTTATGGGATAAAAATAATAAGTAATGTTCGTAGAACACCCTTGGCTACGTGTACGAGAGCCACTGGACTTAGACTTACGAGTGATCCAACGCGACTATTTTCGAAATTTCGTTTGATTTCTATTTTCATATTGCTATCACTGCTTTTTGTACATTTGATTAGGATAGAATATTAATTTCGATCAAAAGCATTTTGTATAACATTTTGTAAAACTTTTTATTGTTTCCTATCTCATTCGCATTTAGTACTTCCGAATTCCTTTGAAACATTCAATTAAATATTTGAAATTGAATTAAAATGTTCAACAATTTTCTTGGATATGATGATAAACCCGAGTCAGTACTTACTTTAAATTTACTTATAAATACATTTTGACATGTAGTCCAGTCCGCAATGTCGTAGCGTGGCGAACTCTTGTTGTTTCCAAAACTCGTTTGAAATTCATTAAATCCTATGCCCAGTAATGTCATATTTATAAGCCTGTGCTCTTTTAATGTATTCATTTTAAAATGTAAATCATCAATTTTAACAAGAAGTTCACTTAGTTACACACGTTAAGTAAAAGTTTACTCTTCGATGTTTGACAAATTGCGTTATGATTTTGTAGAAACAGCTCGTAGCTTTATTTTTGAATATATATACGCGTGTTATGCTAAGTGACAAAGTTTGCGTTTCCTGTTGAACATTTTAACTTAGGATATGTACGACGTTATCGATTAACACAATTAAAAGATTCTGGAAAACTTGGAAAGTGTTAGCAATATTTTACTGAATATCTGAGATCCACTAATACCTATATTCAATTTTTTTGAGGAAAATGTATCAGTAAGTTATTAATTTATTAGGCTTTTATACATATATATGTTATTTAAATATCTGTATACATATATTGATGAAAGAATTGTATAATTTTATAAAAATTTAATGGTATGTATGAAATTGTGAATAATTTTACTTGTTAATACACCGTAGGCAGTCTGGTCTAGCCTAGCATATTTTGGCTAATATTATTTACGTAGTAATTTTAAGTATAATGCTATATTTGGATGTTCCAACTAAAACCGTACTTAATAATTAATTTACACCTTGCCTCTTTTAAACTTTATAACTTAAATTTGAATTTCAGATGATATTTTTCTTTGACAACGTACACGAGTATAATAACTGCTCAGTTGTATTTTAAAATTTATGTCGTCTTCTCCAGAAATCATGGGATCAGTATAATGGAAAACTTTCTTTTGTCTGTTATTAATATAGATTCCTGTTTGCCTAAGCAACGAGAATCCTTATTTATTGTTCTGTTGACTTATGCCTTCATTGTATTTTTTATCGTATTGGCCTCGTCACCAGTAAATGGGTCTCCCATTCAATCACTCACCATAGAAAGCACAGTAGCATTGTGCTGTTATTTACGGTTGTGCTTGTTATTTACGCGGTTGTTCTGCGAGTGTGGTTCTTCCCCGGTCGAGCCGGCCCTTACAGCTATGATACAGGTGCTCTACTACTTTTCAAATTTTATTTTTCATATTTTACCTGATTTAGGCATTTCTTAGTTGTTTTCATGCTAGATTTATTGAATAATCCTATATACTCACGTTTTGGACGTATACTTTTACTACATAAAGAAATTGGTGCATAAATTTTATGTACGTACATTATTTTATGCTATATACAGCATGTATTCGCTATATGCTTACGATATAGATGTCCTACTACGTTTAATCTGGATCATCTGTAAAGCAATCATATATAAGACACACTATGTAATTAGAAGCATCTACGCCTTTGCTTCTGATGGCTGACGAATATTCTGGATTTAAGGAAGATGAGAATAATCTTTTTAAATTGTAACCTTGTGCTGGATAAGTATCCATCATATCCATCATCATACATTAATCGATTTTCCAGTTTTTTTATTATCTTGCCTGTATTTGTGGAAAATGTTTGACATTATATCATCAAAGTTCATTAATATATAATATAAAGATGAGCCGCGGTAACCCAGTGGTCAGGGCACTCGCTTTAATTTCATAGTACGTGAACGACTTGGGCTCGTTCTCCTGTGCCGGGCTCACTATAATGCTAAAGAGACGTAACATTTTTAAGCGATGTAAATTTATCACATGCTCGGTACTGAACGTAATCATCATGAGGCAATCTGCATCTCTTCTTAAAATAATTGAAATACATTATTTCGAGGACGTATGTGGCCAATCCGCACTGGAGCAGCATGCTGGATACTTTTCGCCTCCACAACCCTCTTAAATATTGAGTGAGAGGCCTTTTGCAAAGGGACATTTACAGGCATTGGACATTTATTAATATTACGTTAAAACGAAAGTATAAAGCATAAAGTAATATAAAAGTATAAAGTAGCAAATCAATTTATATGTAACCCACTAAGAACTCTTATTGAGATTATTCAGAATTTAGTAGAAAGCTTCACACATTACATACAAAGCTGATTAACAATGCAACAAAAGGTGATTGTGACATAAGAATAGGTTCGGGAGCAATGCAGTGACTAAAGCTGCTTACGGAACCTCGTGCACTGTGATAATTAGTCCTCTCCAAACGCATTGCACACGCTTACAGCTATTTGAATTTTGGAATTCCCCTACGGCCAAACTTTGTGGTTACGTAGTGTTAGTGCTACTGCATAGAAGTAGAGTTTTATTCATGTTCAAAATGATAACGATGTGTTACTCGACAGAGCGCGTCCGTCTGGATTACTGACGTTCCGTTGATTTAATAACTCGCGTATTTCATCCCCGCCCATCACAATGAGTATGCTAATTCATATTTTAATTACGCAAGGGTAAAGTGCGCAAAACAAAAATTTATAATTTCTAAATTTCATGGCTGCCTTGAGACCTTGTAGTTTAAATGTTATTTATTCTAAAAATTCTGTATGCATAGCCGTATATGTGTATATTTTGTATCATTAAACCATTGTGGATTATGAATTTAGTATAAATACATTAATTATATTTAAAATGTAATTGCGAAATTACTCTAATGTAAATTTATCTTACATCTGCAAATGTAAAAAGTTTTTATTTCTGCCGCCAAAACATACGCTAATGAACATAGCTTTTAATACTTTACTACCAAGTTAAATTCGTAATGAATATTTAATAAGGGTGAAGTATTTGGAAGGAATTAATGAAATTTACCGATTAACATTTTGTGTAACATATGTTTTAATACTTCATGTATCATCAATTATTTTAACATATATTATAAAGTCCTTAAACCCTTAATTATATTCGAAAACAATTTTTTGAACTTTAATTGTATCTGCTCTTTAGTAAGACGGCTGTAGCATGATCAATATAAAAAAAGTTTGCTTGGTTAAAAGGTAACTGTTAAGATTTATAAAAAAATTATAATAAAACAGCGAACGTAACGACAGAAAAGCGAGAAAAGCGACATCGTCGTACGATTACGAGTTCACGTCACTTCCACCAGATCTTTGCTCGAAGATTTATGTCGTTGCAATAAAATCTCCTCGTTTGAATAAACATCTCACGCTTAGAGGCTGTGACAAATTACCAAAGCTCGCCGCCAGAAGTCAAGAGAGGCATTAACAAAAATAATTCTTTATAACGACATAGCCTGGTTTCGACTTAAAACGAATTATTCATATCCTCAAGGATCCGTAAGCTCACAAATATAAAAATTCGAAATATGTATAAATCATAATAAATTCTTTATATTGAAATATCTTTTTTTTTTTTGGGGTATTTCTATATTTACTCATCTGGTTGGGTTGTATAAATAAATACATATATAAGTACATATATAAGTAATATTTTATAAATTATATATATAATAAAATTAAATAGATAATTAAAACCCAACCAGATGGAAGCCCCCGGCAGGGGAGACCAGACGGCCGAGGGTTAGGGAGAAAGGGAAAGAAACCGGCGGACAATGCGAGCGGTATCGAGTAGCACTGCCTTCTGCATTTCAGCTCGGAGCGGTCCGTCACGGAGTCCCAGCCGCCTCAGATGTTCCGAGAGGCTGACTGGAATTAACCCATTCGCAGAGACGACGATCGGAATAATTTCGGTCGGCATACCACCCCACATGTCGGTTACCTCGTGAGCCAGGTCCAGATATTTTGTCTTCTTGTCTGTTTCGGCTTTCACAAGGTTCTCGTCATATGGAATGGTGATGTCGACCAAAAATATCCTCGACATTGCGCGGTCCATCAACACGATGTCAGGCTTATTTGCATGAATCGTCCTGTCCGTGATAATGGACCGGTCCCAATAGAGCCTAGCGCGGTCATTTTCGAGCACGGCTTCCGGCGTGTATTTATAGTAAGGCAGTCTCCGATCCACGAGACCGCACTTCAGAGCGAGCTCCTGGTGAAAGATCCTGGCTACTAGGTTGTGCCTGTGCAGATACTCAGAGTTAGAAAGCGCTGAACAACCGGAGATGACATGCCGAAGCGACTCCCCGGGACGGCGACAGGCTCGACAGATGTCGACGGTACCATCCTTTAGGATGTATCTCCGATAGTTGTTCGTCTTAATAACCTGATCTTGTATCGCACAGACAAAACCCTCGGTTTCCCCAAAGAGGTCACCAAAACGCAGCCAGTTTAGGGAGGCGACGGTATCTACGAAAGGCTCATGTAGAGCCTTGTAGAACCTCCCGTGGAGCTCTTTCTCCTTCCATACGGTCTCCCGGTCGGAGGCGCTCTGTACTGCCGGGTCCTGCCGTTGCTCGTTGGCCAAGGATAGAGGGGTAAGCCCTTTATCACAACTAATGACGTCCGAATAGAATGACTCATCCGATCTCTAGGAAGTAATTACGGAGGCTGCACACTTCGCGATTGTGCATGGTGAGGGCGCTTAAGTAACCCCGCCCTCCACGCTTCCGCGGCAAGTACAGCCTCATCACTGACGATCTCGGATGATGCATCCTGTGGGACGTCATGATTGTGCGGACTTTTCTGTCCAGGGCGTTAAGTTCGGTTTGAGTCCATCTGAGTATGCCAAAGGTATAAATGAGGACTGGCATGACCCAGCCGTTATACGCGCGTGCCTTGTTCCCGCCCGACAAAAGGCTATTAAACACTTTTGTCAGACGCGCAAAAAACAAGTCGCGAACCGTTTGTTTCATGCCAACCTCATCGATATCTATGTTTTGTGACATACCCAGGTATCGGTATGTATCAGCCTCGGAAAGGGTCCTAATGTTAACGGGCATTGACAAGTCTATGCCCTCAGAATTAGCGACCTTTCCCCTTTCGACGTGGAGGACCGCACACTTATCCGTCGAGCTCCATTCTGATTGAATTGCTAAAATCGCAAGTGATTTTAGCAATTCCATCAGATGGGAGCGATTGGTGGCGAATAACTTGAGGTCATCCATATAGAAAAGGTGGGTCACTTTTGTACCTCCCCCTCCGAAGCTGAAATCCTCTCCCTGAGTTCTCCAGCAACGTGCTGAGAGGGTTCAAGGAGAGGCAGAACCATATCGGACTCAAACAATCACCCTGGAAAATACCCCCTTCGTATCCTTATCTGGTGTTCCGCAGCCGTCATCCGCTCACCTAGATGGCAAAGGATCGTGCTCCATTGCCCCATACATTGCTCGAGGAAGTCTCTTACTGTACAGTCTACCTTGTACAGCTCGAGGACCCTCTTTAGCCATGTGTGAGGCACCGAGTCGAATGCCTTTCTGTAGTCTATCCAGGCGGCAGAGAAGTTCCGACGGTTGCGTTTAACCAGCTTGCCAATGACCGCGTCAATGAGGAGTGGTTCCTTGGTCCCGCGACCGCCGCTCCGACATCCATTCTGAGCGCGCGACATTACTTTATTTATATCAAGGTGTCGGGTGATTTTCACGCTCAGAATGGACGTCAGAGTCTTATATATGGTGGATAGACACGTGATGGGGCGGTATTTACTCGGATCTGCGGTAACCTTATCTTTAGGAACCAAATGAGTGATCCCAGTGGTGAAGAGACTCGGGAGCGACTTCTGGTCGAGAGCCTCTTGGAACTGCTGCGAGAGCACAGCGTGACACACCATGAACCCCTTTAACCAGTAGTGATGCAGCCCGTCGAGTCCCGGACTTTTCCAGTTAGGGGCTCTACGGACCGCCTCAGCTACGTCGTCAGGTGTAATGACGACGGGGTCCATGGGCTTAATACCTGCACACCGACTCGTCACAGCTTCTGTCCAAGGGCCCTCGCTGTGGTATGCGGGTGCAGACCACAGGCTTTGCCAGAAGGCGACAGTGTCGGCCTGATTTGGTCCTTGACCCGTTCCACATATTCCAGGTCGCTCCAATGATTTGTAGAGCCTCTTCTGGTCACTCTGGAAGAGACAATTCTGGTTAAATCGCGCTGACCTCTCGGTAAATCGCCGAATCCGCTTTCCCCAAGCCGCGATCCTTTGCTTCAGGTCGTCTATGCGCTCCGTCAGCTTTTGCGTTATATTCGGCTGGGACAGACTAACATCCGTCCCAGCAAACGCCATCCTCACGGTGCGCACAATCCTCGGCCTGTTATTGCCCGACCTGAAGCTTATCAGTCTGCCGATAAGGGCTCTTGCCTTTGCGATACGGTTCTCAATCCTTTGTCTCCACGCTGGGATAACGCTACCTTGTTTAGTAGCGCGTCCAGCTGTGGGAAATTTGGCGCCAACAATACGGCAGACTGCCAATGCAGCGCCAAAAAGTATAGAGTCCGTATCACAAAGGTCCCGGCTGGTTTCCAAATAAGTAGCCAGCATTGGGTTTAGAGCCCCCACGACATCCCGGTTGCGCTTACTTAGTGGTATGCGGGGGAGTCGTGGTCGATTTTCGAGAGACATTTCGCGCGTTTCCTTAATCGCCTCCTCCAGTATGCTCCTCATTTGCCCTATTTCTTGGGTGACTGTTCCACCATTGTCCGAATCCTCTACAGCTGGAAGATTCACAGCAGCATCCACTTCTGCAAGATTAGTCGCAGTAAGTGGAGCAGCATCCTCAGCTGCATTTTCATTCGATGGGGGAACAGCCTCACGTCTTAGTCGTTCGAGTTCGGCATCATCAAATATTTTCGAGCGGATGATGTACCGAACTCGGTCTGCCAGGTTTTGCTCCGTGACAGTAACGGAAGGCTCCAGCTCAGCAAAATAGCAGTGCATCCTGGCTCGATATGCTATTCCTCCAGTTTCTTCCCCTTTCGCCCTAAAGTACGCTCGCAATGCGTTCGTATTCATTAGGGATGTCCATCGCATGCGCCGTACTCCACCAGCGGCGGGTGCCGATTGCTGGATCCTGGAGGACCCTGCCGACACCAAGCCAACTGGTGGGGATGATGGATGCGAGGTGCTACAAGGTGGTCGAGCAACTCCTCGCGCTTGGCTGGCGGTCCGCATGCTGCCACGTCCAGCGCCAGCTCCAGACGCGCCCTGGCGGCCCCCAGGCAGCGGCCCTATGCGCATTCTCGTATTTTCCATCATCCGTATTGGGCGTCATTTAACGGAAGACGCCCGGACCGGCTCCGTTTATTGTGTGTCCATTTGCACATGCGGGCCTCTGCACCCTCACTTTTGCCGAGGCACGGCACTAACACCTCTTGACAGGGTGCTGACTGCTTGCGCCGACGCAACAGCTCTGTCACTTAAACTGTTACGCCGGTGGGCGATGGGGTCGTCACTTCCCTATTATTATCAAATTTTGTTTTGGTTTTTTGGCTTAAAATGTTTTATATTAATATTATGTTGATTAGTTTCAGAAAAGTTATAAACCTTTAATTCTTACTTTCTTTCCTTTTTATCTCCACTGTTCTGTTTTATAAAATCCTCATACACCTGCTATTAGATGCCTTACCAATTAGCGATTAAAAAAAAAAACATTACTATCGACTTTCAGCAATAATCATACTTACATGGATCTATCTGAAGAAAGCTTCCTTTTAGGACTCCGCGTTTAATATAATCAGTTTGCCATGGTATGGCATGCTCTTATACTGGATGTCAAAAATCATGTACTTACTGAAAATTACGTGTTTTTTGAATCAAATGTTTGGTGCTAACTACGATTTTAATATTGAAGCCAGAAGATTGTAGGTCCCCTTACAAAAACTAATTAAACCGAACATCGGCATGTGTAGCCTCCAGGAGTAATGAATAGTAGAGGGTTGGGACCCAATCTCCACCCCCGGCCTCCTTATAAAAAACAGTTTTAATTAAAGCACTGTGATCTTCGAACGCGATTGTAATTTAAATTTAGCAAAACTTTTAAATGTCTTTTGATCGAAAATGTAACATTGTTTTTGCGCTGTACATATTCGTCGTTATCACGTCGTAATTTGTAAATAAAAAAATAATTGTTCTGTACAGCTACAAAATAAGTAATATTATATTATTATAATAAAGATATAAAAAAATGGAAATAAATAAGCAGTGAGTAATAGTTTTCCATTTTTTTATCTTAGTACTGCATGACACAGACAAGTGCAAAGCAGTGGCATCTGTATTGTTCACACGGTCAATCTTGTAAAGGTCGTGAGACGGCGGATTGCTGACTATTCATACCAAGTTATCTGCCATGTATTATATATTACGTGCGAGAAAGGGGTGAACGGGGGAGGAGGGGAGTTTTCGCTGACGGGTACCGCTACGTCCTACTTCATCTTGTGAGTTGTGCAGGCTCAGCTCTAACCTTACGTCCCACAAATATTCCTCGTGTCTCTGATTAAACCGTAACTTAAAACGAACATGATTTACAAGGAAATGTTCTTATTAAAATCGTTACGGTGTAATCACATTCAATAAACATAATCATAAGTATTTCAAAAACAAGAAAAATTCCGATCATTTTAAAAAAGTCTGTTAGATAATTTAAATTAAAAAGAAAACGAATGAACACCAATCACACCAAAACCTATGGTTAGTTATTCAACCTTTACTTACAATTTTATTTTTTATTATAGCTTTTATGTCAAATGGATTGAAGCCAACACTTAATGGCGATTATAGTTTCAGGACTAGGTCACTGTTTAGCTTTTGTACAGCGAATGCAAAAGCTTCTAAATTGCCACTCTTTTATTATCCATTACTGTTACGTCACTGGTACTTTTTATGAGATACATTTTTATTCTTACAAGTTTCAGCGTTATAACTTCAAATTGATTATTTCACCGCCTCCGTCAGTAAAGGTATATATTCCTTTTACAGAGCTGAACACAGGCACACATATTTATTTTTATGGGAAAGGCGGCAAACGAGCCAGAGGTTCGTCTGATAGTAAGTGATTACCGTTGCCCACGTACATTCGTGTTTGTGAAGCACAAGATGCCTCTACTTCACGCCGGTATTCTGCGAGGCCGTGATACCAACCCAATCGAGCCGGCACACTCGAGTAGCAACATAAGCCACCGCTTGGCTCTACCATGTTATAAAACCATACCTAACTAAAAAAAAACCTACCGTTTACAAATGTGATGTCAATGTCAATCGCCTGTGTTTTTTAATTTCAGACATTAATATCAATTACAATGATATTTGAGAAGTTCATTCAGAAGGTCTTGTGATGTTAAAGAAGAGACCCGCGCGTTATACAACGTAGTTCGAATATATTCGGGGTCCAGTGGACCACCTATAAATATTCATGTGCAAGATCCGAAGGCGCGTATTAATTTACATCTTGATCCGACAGCGGTCATTGGACATTTTCGTTGTTTTACTATAAGCCCTCTTGCGTCCACTACTGGCACAAATGATTCAATAGGACTAGAAATCGAAACGTTCGTTAGTGTAGCCCAATGCATCCGGCATCACGAGAATTCTGTTTCAGAATTGTTTCGCTTCTCTTATTTCGTATTCGTAAAATTGTTGACTTGCATCATTTCAACATCTTCAAACCCTTTTCATAAGTCAGAAATCTGTAATGTTTAAAATAATAGAATTCTATGACTACAAGTACGATATATACGTAAAATATTTGATGTTTATAATTTTTTCCATTTCTTAAAATGATAAATAAAACTAGATTGACTATCCGTAGTTCTTCAATAATTCAAAACCGCCGAATCTATTTGACCTGATTTGCAAAGATCATAAATTACAACTGAACAATACTGGGTCTATCCTACTTATTGTTATATCATTATCTCGCACGATCCACGAGTTATAAGAATTTAAAAGTCTAAGTCATGCAGGCGGAGCTTCTTTTACTTGAGTTTTAATGATACGTCGTACTTTTTTTTATAAACATTTGCTTTTTATCAAAAACATTACGTGTCATAGATCATCGTTGTATTATGTGTATATTTTATATAATAATCTGAGGAAATATCAGTACAATACGTTTTAAAAGACTCGAGTACAAGGGACATTGGTCTAAGTGGTCCATAAATCAAGGAACACAGTGGTTTATGTGAGATTACGGCGGCGCGCGGCTCCAAACTGCCGCTGTGTAACGCCTAAGTATTAAAACCGTTTTATACTCGTAACAAAACAGAGAATATTGTCTTGGTAGAAATAAAATTTTACATTCATAATACATAGCAGCTCTTCGAAAAATTATGACCTTTTGAGTTATATTTAACGCGAGATTTTTTTACTTTTACGTATCTTATTTAATTACACTAAGGTAAAAAGAGAGCCGTGGTAGCCTAGTGGTCAGGGCGCTCACTTTAGTGTCATAGATCGCTAGTGACCTGGGTTCGATCCCCGGTGCCGGCACCACCAAAATTGTTATTAACAATTTTAAGTGCTGTATTTACCACGTGCTCAACGGTGAAGGAAAACATCGTGAGGAAACCTGCATGTCTGAGAAATAATAAAAATATTATTTCGAGGATATGTGAAGCTCGCCAACCCGCACTGGAGCAGCGTGGCGGGCCCTCCCCGGATAAGGAGGGCTTTGCCCAGCAGTGGGCACTTACAGACTATTACTTTTAAGGTAAAAATGAGGAATATAATGACTTTTCTCTAAATGTAAACCTCTCTTGCACGCGGTAGTGATTAACAAAGAGGCTCTGGTGACGGAAAATACATCCTAATATTTCGAAGCATAATACCACCATGGAAAGCACCATCAATGGTGCGAGGGTGCCGACACTGCGTCCACCAAGCGTGGTGAGTAATGGGAAATCTTACATGCATGGCATGTCGGCTTTTGTTGGCAAGGACTTTCACAGGCTGACTGACTTGCCCTGTTTACCAAGTCACGGTTACCCTCATCACGACACAACGGGAAACCGTGACTAGAAGGTTTTCTTATTAAACCCCATATACCTGAGAATTTTTATTTATTGCCATTATCAGCTTCTAAATACCTCCCTGTTCTATGTGGAATTCTCTCAAGTTAGATGGATTTGTTGTAATCACCATTCGTCACGCTTGTTAGGCATGTTGGCGACCGCCAGGCTCTCGTACAAAATACACTGCAACACATGCTGCCTGTCACCGTTCTGAATGTTAGGTCACACATATTTAAAATGTCCAGTCAATTACAATCGAATTACACACGAGTAGCGAGTTTTTTTAATTCCTTTTACGCTTCATGAATGAAATTATGTATAAAAAGTTATGTTCGTATGAAAGTGCGAAATGCGTAGTAAATCTACACATACCGCATGTCTAAATACGGTATCTTTGACATTTAACATATATGCGAAATTTACTAACGTATAAAAGCTCTGATGCGAATAATTTAAACATTTCAGCAATGCGTTTGTATCAAAGACTTTATAATCCAATACTTGTTTGCAGGCCACACATAGGCATCCGAACTTTAATCCGAAAACAGATCGGTATGTTTAATTTCGAGTAAATTATTGTCAGTACACCAATTCATTTTTGTGCACGGGCCGTAATTATACTAGCTCTTTTTTACCTTTCAAACCGGAACACAACTGTTGTAACTGCTGCTTGGCGCCAGACCTACCCAGACCAGTCCTAGGCAGAGAGTGAGTCTACCACCTATTAATAAGTGTACAGACCAAAGCTGAGATTAGGCAGTTCATTGTCGCTTACTAGTTTCAGGCCTATGCTCGGAATTTTCTCAGCGAGGTGGAATCTGCATTGATAATATCCTAAAGATGTTAGAAAAAGCTACTTCGCATTAGTAATATTATATAACTTTGACTTGCGGAAAGTAATTTTCTATCATCTTTAAATAAATGGATTTGCGCAAAGTAACACCTAATTCTATTAACTGGTGATATTATCAGAAGCAAAACTAGCTAATCAATACAGCTTTAAGAATTAGCAAGCTGAAGTAGCATTGGGCCGGCTCGTAAAACTGATAAACGTAGGGTCTCCCGGAACCGTTATTAATTCTCCTAGGTACCTACACTGGCTACAAGGTAATAACGATGATGAAATAATCGTGGAATCAATATTATGTAAAAACTGTATTTCTATGAGATGTTTTAAAATAAGTATAAAATCGAAAAATTACTTTAACAAATACTTATACCGGTACTATACAGTTTTCTTTGTTGTAAGATTTTTTTTTGTAATATAAGCGCTGGAAGGCGTTGTTGCGTAAGTTCTTTGAGAAACATTGCTCTGATGTCAAATAGACACGGACAGAAATTAATTAATAGCTTTGCGCTGTCGAGTGGACATTTTCAGAACCATAATGGTTTCCGTTTACAATGTTAATTTGTACATGTATGTATATATTTTTTAATTAATAATTATTTTTATAATTTAAATAAGTGTAGGTATATTTAAAGACCCTATACCTAATACTGTGGTGATCAGAAGTCTAGCATTTACTTTTCAGTGTGCCGGTCGCCTTCTTAGTGTTCAAGCTAAAGATACAAATCGTACATGACTTTCGTAAACCTCCTTGGTATGATCCCTTCAAATTGGGGGCTGAACTCTGATCTCGGTCTCTTTATTGGGAGTCATCCTCTAATCATTTGGTTATCGTGGTTATATGTGTACACACATACTTCGTGCTATGGTAGCTACGAACTATGATTGCTATCATAATTCGTAGTTACCGGGCAGTTAAGGTACCTTAACTGCCTGTAAATAGTCCACTACATGACAGGAGGATTTTTCATAAACGCCACGCTTGGCAGGTGGCAGGCGGTTGGTGATCGCAGTACCAGACACCTCGCAACGCAATCGGAGCTGCTGCCCGTCATTAGTCCGCTTAATTTAGCTTTGGTATTTTTCGAAATGGTTATTCCGCCATCTGTCGGAAGCCATAGTGTTTTTAAAGACTTTTCCCTTAGTCGCCTTTTACGACACTAACAGGAAGGGGTGGTGGATTCTTACGGAGATATCATGCGGCAACCGTATTGTATATATCAGCCTCTATAAGTATTAGTTTGCAGTCATCTTTACTTTTACAGAACAATGTAGTTTTTAATGTAAATATAATACCTGCTACTAATTTCTAATAAAGAATTTATATTAAATACCATAATAATATATTAACTTAATTTATTAAAAGATATAATGATTGCATGGAAGCAAGAAAATTTTTATAGGCCTGTCCCCGGCATTACTAATAAGAATTTAAACTAATATGCAACGAATGAGGCTGTTACGCAGCAATAAGCGGTTTTTAATTTTGCTCTGTAGAAACTGAACTATTATTGGAATACAGCGAATCGTTATCTATTCAGTTAGTACTGCTAACTTTAAAAACCAGACTACTTTACAAAATATAAAATTCTAAATATTTTTCTGCCAACCATATTAAAATAATGTTTTTACTTACTCACCTCTCCTAACTTTCCTTTTATTTTTCATCTGATCGCAAAGGCAAACGTTTGACAAGGTTGTTTAAATATATTAACCTGTTTTATACTTCAAAACTGCATGATGTGGACTAAAGAGTTACAAATTATGGTTAACTTATGCTTAGTTAAGAATAACACATTTTACAACTGAGTGACATAAGTACGATTTAATGACTACTATTTTTAATACGGTTAGACACAGGAATGTTAAGTTTGTAAACATTTTCCGATTTCAGTGTATTGCAATGGGTGGAAAATACACAATCACCTCCCACAGTACTAAAGTATACTCTACACATGTTTAAACCATACCTTATTAACATAATTAATGCCTTTAGCTAGTGTTTAATAACAAATTTCCTGAAGCGTATATTATAATTTATAAAACTATAAGTCTTGTAAATATGTAAATACTTATTTTATTTGCTATAAGTTGTTTTTGTTTTTTGAAATCAAACTTGTGTTGAAAGTTATTTTATATAGGTATTGATATTAACCGCCGTGTGGCTTAGTGGTTAGTCTGCTGAATTATGAGTTCTGAGTTTAATACCCAGCCGAAGCCGATATTTCGTTACTTATCCATTTATTGAATTTTCTGTTTTCGATTTATTGATTTTCGAGGCTCGTATTGTTGAGGTTTAGTGTCTACTACACTACACACATCATAATATATTCACACTTACCATATCATAATATATTCACATATGAAACAGAATCAGCCCGAAAACAATATTAATAATGACATGAAGTAATTACTAAGAAGACATTAAACTTTTCTTTTTTTTTTATGAAAAAATAGCCTTGCGTTTGACCTCAATCTTCCCCGATGGAAAGCGAAGATGAGGCCTAGGATGGTACACGCTTGTCTAGATGTCTGTTCACTCTGGCCTTGAAGATATCCAGGTTATAGGTTTAAAACTTTTCCAACCGCTTGAGTTGAATAGTGTTTAAAAAAAACCCGCTACGTTGTGCCACTACTACAACTACTAGCCGTGTGTCAGCGGCGTAGTGGCGTATGAATGAACCGTAAATGAAATTATGTTAAGTAAAAGACTGCTTAGGGGAAAACCTTGAAAACCTCATGGCAATCTCCGAAAACAAACCGATGACGAGATTCGTCTCACGGTATGTTCTATCTCTCGGAGAGATGAAAAATAGGTTGCGGAAGCCCATTTGGCTACGCTGAGTCGTGACAAATGGAAATCCGTATTCTCTGACTTCCCTATGGATGACAGGAGTGAGTGATTTTGTATATATAAAAACCTACTAGTATATGCAGAATAATCTTAAGAATGACCATTGCATTACCGTTCACTGGGCACAAATTTTAGAGTTTGATACGTCATCACTTTAGGTATTGACGCTTTAGCTTGACAAATATAAAATATTAGCACATAAACATATAATATCCAGTACTTTTCGCTAGGAAAATACTTGATAAATTCCAAGAGAATATGCGCAGTAAAAATTCGAGAGGCGAATTCTTTTTAAGCCGTTTTCTGGCATTTCCTTTAGATACAGTTCTATTCACATTCAATGTAAAGAACATTTATGTTAGTTTTTAATTGGACTCATAAGTGGTGGAAAAAATTAAATAGATAATTTAAAATAAAATACTTACTACTACGAAAATTACGAGCACCGAAGTAATTTTTATTAGTTATTATTATTATTAATAGCCTTTGGTGACAGTATTTAAGTGTTCTGTTCTCTGGCTGATACTTTTATTACTACGCGACGTTCATTTGCTTCACTTATAATCTAAATTTCACGTAACTAACAACTCTTGAACAAAAATCTCAAGTAAACGTAGAAAAGTTGCTAATTTTATAATATTAACTCATTAATCACATACCATCTTTTTCTGACCCAAACGCGCAATCTTTTTAGGTTTACGTCATGAGATGAGATGATAAAGCTGATAAAGTAAACGAACATCGTAAATAGTGAAAAAACTTTCCAGTTTTAAGCCTTACGGAAAGCGATTACGTCAGGTATTCGTAACACTTATAATACGAACATTCCATCCATTTTATTTTCGTCCAATAATTTGGTTTTAAGGTTTCCACTCAATTTGTTTGTGCGAGAACGTCAATCTGGCATTTCTCGGTTGGAAGCCTGCCTGTTATGTAGAATCATTGTTTCGAAAGGCCTTTGCATTCATTCCTTACAAATTCACTATATTCTATTGGAAGTATAATTCATTCGTTTTCTTTTTGTATTAAATGCTTGTGTCTTTGATGTCTCGTTCACTTTGCTTGAGCTTGGACCTGCGAAGCTCCTACGGGAAAGCAAAACAATAATTATACTTTCATTGTTCTCGATTTATACACACAAATATGATTTCTTATTGTGATACCGTAGAAAATAATAAACTGAATGTATTTGTTTATCTTATACAGATTTAACTTTATACTAATGTCTAACATGTTATAGAAATACTTATTATCATTTTGAACACTGATTATCATTACCAATTTCGATCATTACGCTTCTTTGGCTACATCGAGTTTTAATTATGTTTTTTCAAACCATATATCGCTTTTAGTAGTTTTCTGATTTTAAATTTATTTATCGAATAATGATTTGATAAACCATACATTTAATAACAACTTTATATTTTACAACTGAGTTATTCAATTGTAAAATATAAACGCGCTATTATTTTGGCCGAGTATTATTGATGCGATTATCCAAATTTGAAAAGTTTAATATCGGTCACAGAGGTAATTCGTGGACGAATTAATGTTTCCGCAGCTAGAATCCGGACTGTTAAGCATATAGCAACTTTACGATGCTGTAGCTGTTGCCCCTTACATTGTTTCCTTCCCAAATATTTATTATACCATTGCTCATATAATGTACTCTTTATGAATTTTGCTCATATAAACTTAGTCAAGCGGAAAACAATAAAGAAAAAACTGCTTATTTATTTATTTATGTACACACAAAAATTACCTATAATTATAATATACATAGATATATGTAAATAAATTTATATATATATATATATACATACATGCATACACATTCGTAAATATACAATATATATTCGATTAACAAGAAGCTAAATAGTGGTCCTTTACACGTTTCTTAAATAAAAGTATAGTTTCAGAATCTCTTATGGTAGGCGGTAGTGACTTCTACAACCTAACTGCATGGATTGCAAAGGAATAGTAATAAAAACTGGATAGGATAATTAAGGAGAGTCCTGACATGCGATCTGCATGGCACATCCAGTGGTTAAACAACAGTTAACAGTTAAAGCCCGGCAGTGCATCTGTAGCTCCTCTGGTGTTGTGGATGTTAGTGGGCGTCGGTGAACACTTACCACCAGGTGAGCCGCAAGCTCGTTTGCCCCCTTTTTCTATAAAAAAAAAATGGGTGAACGATGGAAAATAGGTTCCTAAGGTATGACGGAGAAGATGGGTTGTGCAAGATGTTATAAAGGAGATATAATAATCGAGTGTTCCTGCGAAGTCGAATCGGGAGCCATGAGGGTCTTGCGAAACTGAGATATTCGGTCAAATGTGGTCTGCTCTAGTGGTTAAAATAAATTTCTGTGTATTTAGAACATTTTAATATTATAGTTTCAAAATTCAGCCAGACAATCAGCCATTACAATAACAAATTACAAAAAGTAATTTTGATGGAACGGATTCGGTTACATTTTTATCATAATAGATCGAAATCATCTACGTACTATATTTTTATGCACACGTAAACTTTATCTTCTCGAAGTGCACGCAGACTGAGAAACAAGTCTCTGGTGATCAATATCCGAGCCGAAAATTCATTCAAATACTCTCAACTCCCCAGTTTTTTTTAGTAAATAAAAATAAAAAATAGTAGCAAGAATCGTTAAATCTTCATCTTTGCACAGTAAGCTATGAAGTCCAAAGATAAAAACAAATAGACATGTGGTGTATATAGTCACAAGTGCCGGCAATGCGTTCACCGCCCAGCACCTTCGTACCTAACGCGGTCTGGACTTACTCTCTATGGAAACCATTCTTTCTAGAGAAGCCTAGAAAGAATGGTTTCCATAGAGCCTGTTGCAGTGGTCTTGAAAAGCATGTTAATGTAGTATGAGTATTTATGTTGAACAAAAAAATTAGTTCATTTGACCTTGTGGGTGTTGTAAGAGTCGAGTATAAAAATAAATCAGAGGATGGGTTGTGGGTTCCTATTGTGCAAACTATCAAACATCTGAAACGTTACAATCGCTTTCATGAGATTATCCATAGAGAACGTCTATTCTCAGAAGTATGTGGTGTATAATTTTACTCGGTATTAAATCAAGGTAAAATAGTTTCGATTGATTTTATAATTTCACTATTTTAAGTGAACAACAGATCAATACATATAGAGTATCAAGCATTATAACATCAATCTGTGTCGACAGTTGTAAACAGACTAAAAAAGATACGAGAGATGAATTCCCCAGTGAAAAACTGTTATATTGCGAAGGATTGGATTAATGATGGGGATTTGTGCAGCCAACTTGTTCATTTTTGTCCTCTTAAAGTTTGAAATGTATACTTGTTTTAATTATAAATTAACAGTATTGTAATATTTTGGCTTCTTTTTTCTAATGTAGATGTCAGAGTGAGTGATGTTACTTTCATGTTTTTAAAGACCAATTTATACTAAAACTACTTCATAAGAGCGTATTTTATTACTAACAGTTATATATATAGCTGGTCTGAAAATAAAAATTATTATTAATAATACAATCTAACTTCACTGGTATATAAATATTGCCTTAAACATCAAATTTTTTTTATGTTATTTCATATTTGAAATTCGCGTATTGTTTCATTTTAGTCATCGATCACAATTGATTAGCTTACACTGCTCAGTTGGAAGTACATTTTATTGAATTATATAAATATATTATATTTTGAAACTTTTATAAATTTTTTGTTCATGTTTTCATCGAAATTTGTATAATATTATAGACTCAACTTTAATTCTCTCCATTAATAAGGAAGCGTTCCATTATAATCGTATATTTTCATGAATATTACATACCATTGTCTTGCTAAAATTATGTTTGTTTACTCGAGTAGATATTTCGCTCGCATTTTGTATAATGCCAGACTACCTATTAAGTAGGAGTGTAATCAACAGAGTGCGTTCTATACTGAGAGATTTTTGTTTACTGCCATTATTTGAATCTCACAGGATTGTTTTTGCGGGTAGTAATATAAATATTAAACGAATATTACAGTGTTTGCGCACATTCCTTAACACTTCGAAAGTCGTGAATAATTCAGAGGGGCGAGATTTCGCCCGCGTCTTGCGCTTATCGTTGTATTTGAAATAAAGGACCGAGTGGGAGTCTATTCTCTACATTCTCTCGGGCGCTGTCCATTAAAAAAATGATGAGTTTGTTCTGCAAAATTATTATTATAATTATTTTTGAATGTATTGTCCTGTTTGATTCAATTTGATTAAAAGTTATACCGTATATAGATATTTCTGCCCTTACGATAACGTACTTATTCGTTGGTGACATAATATAATGTTAATATAATTCTATTTTGGTTATTATTTTACACTAGCTTACGTCCGGTGCAAAGCAGCGACTTCACATGAGCCCGAATGGAAAGAGTTTTTATTGCTGCTTAGGTTTCCGTTGACATACATTGGTTTAAAGTTTAGCGAATGCTGCAGCATCGATTTAGTAGCTTTCGCCTTATCCTTGGATAAACCTTCAAATTTCAAATTCTTCGATTTGTAGATGTCTCGTACACGGTGATACTCCAGATGTATCAAGTATTTTCATTTAAATATCTTATATTACTCATTTGAATAATTTCAAATTGCCTCTAGTTTCGTAAGGTTTCAATAAATTCTATGGATATCTGGTATGACATTAATGGGAGAGAAATTAATAAGCAAAACCATAGATCACGGTTATAATATAACCGTGTCTGCATCAAAGGAAATTGATGACCCTTTCTTATACATATACAGGAAATCTTCGGTCGGTGTTAAATTACAAGTTTTAGCGGATATTAAGTTACTGAATACAGACCTTATATGTGGCTGAGAATAACAATCAGTTTGAAGGTTATAATGCGACTTGGGAAACATATATCTGAGACCGAATTTCTAATTTAACGCTTGTATTATAATCATTAATACAGATATAGATTATTATTTATTACTTATATATCACTGTGAAAGAAATGTCCCCAACAATATTATGTAGTAATTTTAGCAAGTAACTAAAACATACACCTGCGTACAATATGTTCTCATATATACATAAAGGCTTAAAAATTTATAAAGAAAACTATATTAAAGATACAGTTCCTACTTTTTCCTTACTTTTTGTAAAGTATCGGTTACGGAGAAAAGTTTTTTCCTCACTTTAGATGCCTGTAGCAATTTTCTGGCACAAGATGCAAAATTAATTATTCTAGATCACGAGTTTAAAGAAATATCTACAATATCGGCCATTACTATATTATCAGAACTTTTCTTTTGCATAATATTTTCTGCATATTGTTATCGCTTTTGCAATCAGTATTTTTGGTTGAATGTATAATAATAATAGGTTTCGGCATTGGGTAGTTCTGAAACTTTTTGCATTCTATATAAATGTCGCGGGTTTGTAAGCTCTTTGATTTAATTTGAAAATATTCTTTGTAAAGATATATGTTATATACAAAAATGTGTATTTTTGAATGTTAATTAAAAATTCACAACTTTTACATTCTTCATTGTTACTTTTTAGGACATGATCAAATTGTTTCTTTGTTTAATTTTAAGTATAAACGGTTGTGTGGGATCCACCAGGTTATTGGATTAACATACAATAATTTTAACCATTTTTTTTAAAGGCCTTTGATGAAAAACATATCGTTTGCGGTAAAACCTCTTAACTAGAGACCGGTCCCTGTGCAGTGGTATATTGTAAAGTAAAAAACGACGCTTTATTACGATTTTAAATCTTATATGCGCATTACTTAAGAAGTAATTGAATTAAATATTTTGCAACCATTAAGAACACTGAAATGAGAAATCGTGTCAAGTTATTGCCGTGTTGTAGCTTACTAATCGGTCACCCCTGTTCTTCCTCCGTGAGCTGTAAGAGACGACTAAGGGAAAAGCGTTGAAAATCCTATGGCAATCCCCGGAAGCAAATGATTTGTCAAAATGAAAATCTGTAATATCTGCTTAACCCTGTAAGTGATAGGCGTGATTACTTATATACACAATTATATTATTATTTAGTTGTTACTTAGATAAAGTTCCTGATTTAAAATTCTTATCATACTTTAATATATAAAGAATCAACAGTTGGACATCATAATCGAATATTGGGTAATAGTTTCCATAAAAATTATTATACATTTTTCGCACCGTTTTTGCGATAGAACGATCCGTTTCATGTTCGATGTAATCATTGAAAGCGTCTTGGCGCAGCTACGTTTATAGCGAGGCGTAAAGACTGAAAGGTACCTCATGCATTATGTATGAAGTGGCTTTGGCAGCGGCATCTGATCGTCTGATAGCACGACCCTTGTTTACACGGGACTCGCTAATCCTGTCGCTGGGCTTAAACAAGATTTGTGATACTCGTATAACTTCTGTAAACTTTTATAGTCTGCTTAGCGCCCAGACTCTGCTGGTGTTGTTTCTAAAAGGTCTACTATTTAGTATCCTATTTAGGATTTAATTCTGAGACTGGATCTATGTTATGCGTAAGGGGAATACTATTCTCCGGTTACCTTTCCTGCACGTGGCTCAGCCTGGTGGATGATAAACGTGTGACCTTTTCTTCTCAACTTCGCATTATTAACTTCTTGAATGTTTTCCGCGGAAGATTACAGCATAATTAAGTTTTATCATTGTAACATAGGACCATGGGGAACGATATAGTTTCACTCTTCCCGCTGCAGTCAAGTTCTTAATGCATTAACAAGCCATTTACACAAAGAAAGTTATTTAAGAATTTTTTTGCAAAAACATTTTGCCTTACATTCATCCATACAATTAAGGGTATCGCGTACCCAATGATAATGGATACGCGACTGGACTACGGACTGCGTAACTTAACGTTGCAGGTTCAAACCCGCCATTTTACTATTGTCGTAAGGAGTAATAAAAAAAATCAAGTAAATATTTACGTAGTTAAATACAAACATAAATATGCAAATATTTAAAAGCTGTTTAAGTTATTAAATTATAAAGTAACTTAAATAAAAGTACATATTATTGTTTCATTTAAAAATTGTAAATATTTATCTTAACTTTAAATGAATAGAAACTGTTGACGCTAAGAGCGATCAGAAAGATGTTATTTAGTTGACAAGAGGTTTTATCATGTTTTATCATGCATTAGGCATTATCATGATTTTCAGGCAGTGCATAAAATTATCCATTTATTGTTGTTAAACAAATAAAAACTCGTCGAAAAGGCTCGATGCTCGATTATGTGTAATTAAATGGAAGCGCTTTTTTATTATTATTGTCATTTGACATTTTGTAAGTTTGCATACTTTCCAAATGTACCACAATGTCCAATTCCAAATAAGTTTACTGAGTTCCATTTCCTCTATAAACGTTAAAAATAAAGTTCCTTTGCATTTATTAAAAATAGTTTAGGTTCTAAGAAGAATAATAAGAAAATCTGCTTCCCTAACGCATATCGTAAGAATTTACTATAGGAAAAATCTGTAAATCTCATCCGATAGATGGCGTGATACCTATTTCGTAAAATGTCAAACAGCAGCAGAGCCAGTAGCAAATGAATGCTAATGCAATCGCCAATTCGAATACATGAACGTAGCGGTTACTGCGAAGTGTGGAGATTTCTGTAGCAATGTGGATCATGCATTGAGGCCTGACGCAAATAATTTAAACATTTTAAATAATTTCAAAAAATTATTAGTTTCCATTCAAATTTCATTATTTGTCTCACTGTTTCATACAGACTTATCGAATTCAAGCTTTGAATACCACTTTACACAAGTGTACATTGTACGCAAATCGTTCATTCAGTCACAAGGCCATTTTCCGTCAAAAATTAAAACAAAAAATATTCAGTGATGTACCATTTTGAATCAGGATTATATATATAATAAGCCATCTTTTGAAAAAACTTGCCAACTACGCATACTACTTTTTTTTGCTGTATGCATAGTCCAAAGTTTAGTGATTAATAATATTCGTCGTTTATATAGTATGTTTGGTTTCCTCTTTAATTATTATTTACCTACTTACACGATTCGTAGGCAGACTAGTCAGAGTAGGCGTTTACCACCCAGGTAATTAAAATAAAATGGCACATAATGCAAAGCTATACATATTTCCTTAACAACTCGAATTTGTGTATTATTGATGAAGAAATCTTAAGTAGTAAGTATACATCTAGATGTCGATGGTTGTTGACTAGGCAGCGACATGTACGGTTGTTAATATGATCGCAGATATTTTTAAAAAATTACATAGCTGCTATAACTTAGAGTGAGTATACGGATTCCTTGGTTTGTAATTCAGTCCAAACACGTGTCGTAGGATTTCAGCCACACTATTGGCTAGTGTCCAACAAATTATAAACTAGCTACGGGTTTTTATTAAAAAAAATTTTATACTTGTTAACAATTCATTTTTATCGTTTAGCGCTAACGTGCAGGTTAGCGTTCATAAACCGAAAATAATGTATTATCCGTATAGATTATTAATAAAGTCAACTGGTCGTACGTTGATCAAGCGTAGTGCGGGGAATATAATATTAATGTGCAATACCACTGCATGGTAATTTGATCATAGCTTATTTTTCATAAAAGGAAATTTTTTCACACTTTCCCTACTATTGAAATGTCAAATTCATTAAAAAAAATACAAAAAAAATAATTGAACGGAATAAAGATTTATAATTATCATTTCAGTATTATTTTAAATGAGTATTTATATATTTTGATTACCGAGGTATTAGCCTACTCAATGGCGTCGGCAAATTGTATGCCAAAGTTTTGATATAAAGAGTCATGGATGAAACAGAAGAAAATATATGGGATGTGCAAGCAGGATTTCGAAAAGGAATGGGATGCACGGATCAGGTATTCTCTTTAAGGTGCGTAGTTGAAAAGTATTTGGCTAAGAACCAAAAAGTTTATTGCGCTATCTTTACATGGAGTGAGCAGTGATCTGATACGAGCACTGAAATCCCTAAATGAGAGTTCCAAAGCTTGTATCAAAATAAACGGGGCGTACACGGACTGGTTTGATATCCATAAAGGTGTTAGACAGGGCTGTGTAGCATTCCCATGGCTGTTCAATTTATTCATGGATATTTGTTTGACAGATTTGAAGGAGAGTGATTGTGGACTAAGAATGAATGAGTTGCTTGTTAAATGTTTACTCTACGCCGACCATCAAGTTTTACTTGCGTCATCGGCTGAAGTAGTGCAGGCAATGGTGACAATACTGAATGGGGTACTGGAAAGAATGGGAATGAAAGTAAGCGTTAATAAGACAGAGGTTATGGTGTTTGAAAGAGAAGAGAGGATGACGGAAGTATGTATCAAGATTAGGGAAGATAGTTTAGAGCAAGTGAATGAGTTTGTATACTTGGGAACAAAGTTTACGAGAGATGGAAGGTATGAATGTGACATTGAAAGAAGAGCGATGGCAGGTAATATGGTGAATGGGGCATTGCATACATTTATGTACAGCCAGGTGATATCTCACAATGCTCGTTTGGCTGTGCATAGAGGGGTACCAACTCGGTACCAACACTAACATATGGAAGCGAAACCTGGGTATGGCAGAGGAGGCATGAAAGCAGGATAAATGCAGTAGAAATGAGAGCGTTAAGAAGTATGATTGATGTGAAGAAAACTGACAGGGTTCGAAATAATGTGATCAGAGAGCGTTGAGGCGTGAAAGACGATGTAGTGACTCGAATTGAGAAAGGGATGCTGAGCTGGTTTGGACATGTGGAGAGGATGAATGAAAGTAGGTTGTCGAAACAAATATATGAGGTGAGTGTAAATGGTAGTCGGAAGAGTAAGACCTAGGCGAAAATTTTACGATAAAATCGGAGACGTTCTGAAAAAAGGCCAGGTCAAGAGTACTCTAAACCAGCGAGCATGCATGCGAAGATTGTTGAAAGTGAAAGAAGGGAAAGATGTATGTCAGGACCGTAGCAAGTGGAAGAAGTATTTCTCTGCCTACCCCGTTGGGAACAAGGCGTGAATATATACATACATACATATTTATATAGAATTTGCGTCTGGTTGGATTATATATAATAATACATATAAGATACATAAAATACGAGATCATAAATAAAATATAATGACATTTATAATAATATACTTAAGATAATCAAAATACTTAAGATAAACTAAATAAATAGATAATACTCGATGAGACGGTAGCCCACGGCAGGGTATACCAAACGGCCGAGGGTTAGGGGGAAGGAGAAAGAAACCGGTGGAGTTCGGTTTAAGTCCAACTGCATAATGAAGACTGGCATGACCCAGCCATTCGGTGTTCTGCAACCGTCATACGCGCGCCTAGTTATAATTATCAACTGACTACTGACGGGATGGCCTGACTGCAAAACCCTCTAAAAATTATAGGAGGCCTTTGCTCCGCTGTGCAACAGTGGGATAGGCTAAAGACTTCACTTTTTTACTTTAATATTTTCTGGAACGTTATCTGTGATGTTGATTGACTAAAAGAATTTTATTTAAACCGAACTTTCTCTCAAATGTAAGTAACGACAATTTATGTTAAGGTTTCTCCCAAATCCTATATAATTTCTAGTCTTACGATACACTCGTAATGAGTTCCAGACTATATTTCAGTGTCAGATCAAACTTGGATAAGCTGTTATAGATTATCTAAGGAGACATCCCGATTAAGATCGAATCCAGAACTCATGTTCCGTGTATAACAGACATTTATGTTTGCGAGAGATGGTTTATACAACATAAAAAAAAATCTTGTTGCACGTTTTCTGCATTCATTTCTCGAGTAATGAAATGCGAGTACAGACTCACATACTGCATTTTTATGTAAGACTCTTGTTTAAAAAGACTTTTTGAGTATAAGTCGCGCTTATTAAAATACAACCAACTTGTTTTTGTGTGCTTTTATTTTAGCCATTATTTTTTGCTCTCGTAAAATGCATCTCAGAGTTAAAACTTTCAATATTACTTCACATTGAAAACTTCTACGTTGCCGTCCGACATAGGCCTATCCATGAAGAAGCCAACAAAATCTGCCATGCCACGAACGGAAAATTTGTCCGTACTTATCACGCATGTAGATTGGTGAGCGTAGTTCTTGTGGGATTTGACCAATGCCTGCATAGATATTGCATGGATATTCCGTGATCAGTTCGCCGCCAGAGTCCAGTCGGTATAATACTTTCCAATCTACCGAACACTATTATTTTATTTCATAAAATAAGATATACGGGTTAAAGTAATTCGTGGTGTTTTCCGGCAAACATAATTCCAATTTGTATTAAGTGGTCGTCGTATAAATATTCACAACTATATGTTTCAATATTTAAAATAAACTAAAAATTTGCATGAATACTATATAGTTTTATCTGCAACGGTCACTTAATGTTGCAAGCACTTTTGTGACATACGTTCAAATATAAAACCAAAACAAAGAAAAGTCGTGAATAAACGACATGCGTACTCATTTAAAGTCGACGAAAATAATGAATGAAACGCGACTATTTAAGGGCATTTGACCGAAGGCTCACTTTGAGTAAAGCTCACCTCATACAGCGCTCAGTCCATCTGTCTGCAATTTCCGCTCTCTAAATGACTCCCCTGACTCATGAAAATATCTCCGGAAACTCTGACGTTTTACCTTTTTATCTCGTTCTTTATCTACCATGTGTATCATTTTATGTAATACGTATTTTGAGCTCTGCAACTCGAGGCAGGTAATTGGACCTTTTAAAAAAAAAAACTTACTTACTCTATGCAATGACCTATTTCTTAAATACTTCTCTTAATAGACAAACAAATTTTCGTAAGACTTTTATCACATTTGCAAACAGACGGATGATTGATAAAGATCAATTTATCGGCGGAGCAAGAGAATAGAAAATTTTAATACGAATTCTGAAAAATGATTTTCTTTCGCTCGTTATAGTTTTATTGATTCTTTTGCTACAAATCATAAAAATATGTGTTCATCAGATAATGTTATTATTTCATTATTTAACAGAAATTTCTTAATTATTACACAAGCTTTGATCATAATGCCCCAGTCTTTGGATATTTGGCTGACAAGATATATTTAAATTATGAATAGTTTAATTATACAGATTGTGTAATATAGTCGGTTACTGCTTGCCGCGTGTAAGCTTTTTAGCATCAAAATATCGTAATTCATAGCTGTGAAAGGTTTTGTAACCGCATTACATCTTCCTTCCTTTAGTATATAGCCTCTTTGTTTGTATCTGATTCGGCAATGTTGAGGGAATTATAAAATTAAACATTAATAAAAGTCGAATAACATTGCTAAATTATACACACGTTAATGATTAAATAATTAGAAATATTAATTTATTAAGAAATTAATGATTCCATATACATGTTATATACATGTTCGTAGACAGCACATAATTTATAAATACTTTATTAATAGTGAGTATTAAAATCGTCCGTTAATCGGCTTTATCATTTTGTTAGCTTCTCTTTTAAGCTTATGTTTCAGGTTGTTTTTCCTTTTTCTTACCTAGTATATTTTAAAAACAATTATTCATACAAAAATAAATTTTTTTTAGCTTATAATTCTCAAAACTCTTATCGGAAATAAATTTGGTGCTATAAGTCGCACATAATTTTTACGAATTAAATAATTTTGTCGAATTCTATCGGAGTATAAATCTTTTTTTATCAAATTACTAAAGCGGGACATATATTCTGAACCTGAAGGAGGGCTCTGAGAAGTGGCGGTTCCATATAGAAAGCAAGACGGTGATTTACCGCTCGGTCCAATGCCATTTCTTGCATTATTGAATACTCTGTTCAATGAAAGAAAAATCGTATATTTGACGTGTCTGCAGCGAAATTTATGGCATCGATTTATCCTTTCGCACAAACCGCAATTAAACTACGCGGTCAATATTTCTTATTTTCTTCATAGTTATTAGCAATTTCTTATAATGATTTTCCTAACTAAAGAATTTAATTTGGGAGAAAAGAAAAACTATTTCTATACAATTAACAATAAAAGCTTTATAAACATCAATCTTTTTAAACACAACACTAGATAAGAAGCTCTTAATAGCAACTGTAAGCGATTGGCAGATCTCGATAACAAAAGAGGCCTGTCGCCGACCATTTGCTAGGTCATTTAGTTTGTCCCGATTTACGGAGTGCACCCGCTCAATGCCAGAGCTCTTTCACAGACTTTACGCAAGTTTAAAGAAATGTATGCAGACATGTCTAAACCATTTGACTTGCTTCTATTAAAAATAAATGGAATAGAAAATCCTTATTGTTTCTCAGTTTCTGTGCAAATAAAAAATCTTAGTTTTTATTTCTTATTAATCTTATTAATCATTGTTCTTTGCTATTACAAATTGGCTTACATTTTTATACTTGATGTTAAAGTTTAGCTTTTGCCTATATCTCCTTTCCCTTCCCGCAATATTTTCATACAACAAAAATAATCATATAATGAATTGTATGTACATTATATGATGATATAAAATACTAGTATATTTCGAAGAAGTCACCGCGGCTACATCAAATGTGTTTGTGAAAAGTAAAAATACAATAGTTTAGTAGATCTAAAAGTGCAGACCTAAAGCGTGCATGTTAATTATTAATTAAAAAATTTCATCGATACGTTACAAAGTACGAGAAAACATAATATCGTCCACATTTATTAAAAACAATTAAAAATGTATATATAGTATAGCCATAACTAATGTAACAACTTACAAAAGTTTTTTTTTCTTTATATAAATTTATCTAAGAAAATTCGATCGAATTGCCGCAATTTTATTGTTTATTGTTTCCATGATTGTTAAATTACTTTATGGAGTAGGCCGTAAAAAAAAACAGAATTGCAGTAATTGCTTTGCACAAATAAATGTGTATCCTCAGTAATCTTTAAGACCCTTCAAATCATCGTTCAGGCATCAGCCCTATGTTTGTGAATCGCACTATCGATAGGTACACCAATAAATCCTCTGTCGAAGACCATAAAATATCGGGGTAACCTCGTTCTATTAAAATCAGACGAGCTGTTAACTCAGTGCAAGCCAGAATTCGACGAAACCTTTAAATTTATTTCTTTCCTTATAAGGAATTTCCAAGACAAAACACGACACGACCCTATCCTGGTCACAATGCATGAACAACTCAAACCTGGTTCGAGAAGAATGTTCCGCACTTCATAAGACCTGAAGGCTGGCCCTCGGCCAAACCAGGTCTGAACCGGTTTGATTAAAAGTTGTGGTAAGTAATGTTGCAGCATTACTGCTCAAAATCCCTCAAGAACTTTAGAGCTAGCAGCGGTTATATTCTTTATGGAGACAGTGCGTAAATCCATAGATATGGCCAGAGAGATTAAAGGCCTGTATCAATGTCAATAATAACATACCTAATTAACGTAAATGGTACATTGGAGATCGGCAGCAAGGCCCTCGCCCATACATAAAAGTAATCTGCGACGGAAACCTGAAATATACATGAGGTTAAGACATTAAATTTAACCACATATTCTTCAGGCCTCGTCTCAAATTTGTTAGGGTTGTGAAGCCAGGAATTGTTCGCCAGCCGCCACACTGCTCCAGTGCGGGTTGGGGAACGTAATTTTTCTACAAGAATAATATTTTTTTATTATTTCGCAGACATGCCGGTTTCCTTCGATGTTTTCCTTAATCGTCGAGCACGTGGTAAACCAAGCATTAAAAATTTATATTAACTATTTTAGTGGTGCCGGCACTGGGGATTGCACTTCATGTCACGATAGTCGCGTGGTTAAGGGTTCTGCCTCCGAATCAGGAGACTCAAATTCGGTCCCCTATTTGGAAGGATACTGCCAATGAGTTTTTCCTAACTTATATACGATTCGTATTCGTTGGCCTGTCACATTGTCCCAAATAAACTCAGGTGAAAAGTTGTTTGCAAGGACTAAAATGTCTAAACCTTTGAAGACACCAGTTTTATGTATTCGATCGAGAGAGGTAAAATATATATTTAAATTTTTGTATGCCATTTTCATAAAAAACGGAAGCACATCTGAGCAGTATTTCGCAGAAATTCACTAGCGCTATATTAATGAAACGAATTTCTGTCGTAAATGGAAACGTGTTTCCTTATAGGCCAATTAGTCTGAGAATACGGAATGCGTTCCGTTCATAACTACTCGTGTATTAAAGATCATGCTCGTGTTTATACTCTACGCCGACGGCTGCGTTACCCACACACGTGTAAACGGTTCCCTATTTAATTATAATAAGTCTAATTCATCATTATGTCTCCTGCCTTGTTGTTTTATAAATTCTAGTTTCTGTCTGTGTTTTAGGAACACCACGTGAGCTTTACATAGAAATTTACATTAACTATTTCCGCGGCGGAGGTAATTTTACTAATTTACTTACGGTTGTTATAGAAAACCTATGTCAACTGTACACCTTGCTGATTGAACTGCTGTCGAGAGGCTTTGGGTTAAGATATTGCTGTTGGAACATTGATGATCCATTTCTGATCACAGGTATCCTCCTCGCCTACCAAGGCGTCAATCACTTCATGATGATGATGACCTGCTTAACGATTTCGACCATCGCCACAAACTCCGAGTACTATCGGCAGCTGAGCAGGAGATATTATAGTGTTATAACTGTACGCACGAACACAGATGGATACTCTCGTGTTTACCTTCCCATATCCGATGCTTATGCGGCTTATAATAATAACCGGAAGACGCCTCAGGTGCAGTTTTAGAGACACGGGTAACATACAACACTAGCAGACACGAAAACCAAATGAAGTTTTGTACAAAAAATGACTTCGGTTGGGATTTCAACCATGGACCAATAGCTCATCCGGTCAAGTATGCTAACCACTAAACCATGTGGTCATGCATCTCTTGATATATAATATTTAGAGGAACCCCTTAGCAATGTACGCATTGCGGAATATACTGTGCCTAAGCCTGTCGTCCGTTTACCTCTTCTTAAAAGTTGTTATCACACATATTGGTAGGCCGCAGTACAAACTGTTAATGAAAATTTCGGGTGACTTGTGATTAAAACTTTTCGAGTTATGGAAACGTAACTGGCATGGTCACAAAATGATTACGGAACTCTACACTTTGCGAGGTCCGACAAAAACTTAATCGGTTTCTAGACCTATTTATTACTCGCAATTATAACTAAGCTAATAATGTTAATTTTATTATAAGTAATCACTGATTGTAAATCTTTAACTTAGTTTTTATAAAGCAATTGATAAAAGAGTTAAATTTGTTATATGAATTCTCTTACTTTATTTAAAGTTATTCGAAAAACACTATCGCCACACTCGGCAAGTGAATTGGCGATAGCAGTACCAGACTCCTCGCACCTAAGATGTTGGTGCTCGTTAATTTTGCTCTAATATTTTGAGATGGTTATCCCGCCGTCGCTAGCTACTGTGATTCTCAAAGACTTTCCATCGGTCGCCTCTCACGACACCTACAAAAAGAAAGTGGTTCTTTTTTTTTTTATAGAAAAGACGGCAAACGAGCAAGCGGTTCACCTGATTGTAAGTGATTACCGTCGCCCACGTACATCTGCAACACCATAGATGCTGCAGGTGCGTTGCCGGTCTTTAAGGATATTTGGGAGATGGGAGAGAAGAGGAGGGGAATAGAGAGGAGGAGTGGGCCTGCGGTTACCTAACTCACCGAACGAAACGCAGAAGCACAAGATGCCTCTACTTCACGTCGGTATTCTGCGAGGCCGTGGTACCAACCCGGTCGAGCCGGTCCATTCGAGCAGCAGCAAAAGCCACCGCTTGGCTCTACCAGGCTTAAAACAGACGGGGTGACAGATTCAGGATACGGCATGGTATAATTGACAGATAGCGCCGTCGACATCGCATGTCGAGCTTGTCGTCGGTCCGAGGAGTCGCTTCGGCATGTCATCTCCGGTTGTTCGGCGCTTTCTGACACTCAGTATCACCACAGACAGAGCCACTAACACACCCACGGGGTGCCTTACTACGAGTATAAGTACTCGCTGGAGGCCGTGTTAGAAAATGACTGCGCCAGGCTCAATTGGGACCGGCCCATCATCACGGACAGGACGACTCTCGCGAATAAGCCTAATATCGTGTTCATAAACCATTAAGGCTAAGTAGGGGATATTTTTGGTCGAAATCACCATTCCATATAAGAAGACCTCGTAAAAGCCGATACAGCTAAAAAATATCTAACTAGGCGACCGACAAGTGGGTTGTATGCCGAGCGAAATTATTGCGATAGTAATCTCAGTAAATGGCTTAATCCTAGACAGCCTCTCTCGGAACATCTGAGGCGGCTGGAACTCCTTGACGGATCGCTCCGAGTTCAAATGCAGAAGGAAGTATCTTCGATAACGCCCGCAACATCCGCTGGTTTCGTTGCCTTTCTTCCTAACTAGGGTTTCCGTCTGGTTGGGCTATTATTATTGATTTATTTTATATTCCTTTAGGAATTTTATTATCAACATACTACATCAATATATATTACTCTGATTGTTATATAATTTAATTATAAATTATTTATGGTTTTACACTAATTCTTTAACCTTCTATGCCATTATATAAACGATATTACATTGTCGTTCTCTTGGTTTCTTTTGTGACCATAATAATGTTCTTCGGCTGACTGTTCCTACCCCTAAATTATCCCAAACAAAAATTCTCGTACATTACGACCACTGGCAAAATGAAAGTAATTTTTCAACGATCATGACCGGGTTGCCTTCTAACTCGCAGGGGTCTTATCTAGAAACCCTGACCATTACTTGTAATCGAATTCCAATTACTATTTAAGTAAGATAAACGTTAAACGAGCAGATCGGTCGACCGCATTTAGAAAATAGACTTAAGTTACACACGGAAGCTTAAACTTACTTAACCATATATTTTATTCACACAAAACTTCTTCATCAAATTTCCAGAACACTTAAACTTAAACATCATTTTCAGAAGAGCTTGTGCTCTTTAATATTAAAGAGTTAGGTATTTGATTCTGAATTCGCTAAAGAGAGCCTATACTTAATTTTCTTGAAGAAATAATCGTAAGTATTCGTAATTTAACTGTGCAATTTTCTAAAGTGCTCATAGCTTTTCAAGATGTTTCATCGATATTTAAGCTGTTGTTGTGAGTTGAAATTAAACAGAGAATAATATCTTTCAACTGCGCTGAAAGCTTTTACGAAATGTTTTTCTCATGTTTCATATCATTTGCAGTTACGCTGTAATTAACGTGGAGTAAATAACAATAAGAAGTAAATCGGCTGAAATATTAAGATAATAAAGATTATTTTTTTATGCTATGTAAGTTCCAATATCAAACCGGTCGGTATTCGGTTCTTTGATATTGTAAGGACGATTATATGAAGCCGTATGCAGTCGTTTGAATGTTATACTTTTCTTATCAGGGACATATACTATAGAAGGGGGAATATACCATCTACTTTACCAAATGCTAACCTCACCTGCACGTGGTGCTCTACCCTAGCCAACAAGTGAAGCTGTGGCAACCGAATGCTGGCGGAATATCCATCCGCATTTGCCCAACCCTAATCCCCTAGACTATTGATGGGGAGCAGCATCACTAGTGCGAGGATACCGACGCCGTGCTCACCAACCCGCTTGCACAGCGTGGTGAGTATGGGCAAACTTTCCAAGAAATATGTGCTGACTTTTGCTGGCTTTTCATTGGAGTGGCCTATGTTCATCAGTAGACTAAAATAGTCTAATATAGTGTAGCATAAAGTATAACCACTCTGCACCCAGTACGGTTATACTTTATGCTTATGTTTATGTTATTGCTTAACCCAGTGGTTTTGATAAACACAGACAAAAGTTACAAATGAAAACGAAAATTGAGCTCTAGGGATACATTCACAAAACTTCCACTTCAAAATTAAATGTAACAGAACAGCAGAAATTATTTGTATACAGACATGTTTTAATGATTTTTTTTTATTGCAGCGTCGCGTATTCGATACGAGATCACGAGCGGGAACATAGGAGGCGCATTCGCTGTCAAAAACATGACTGGAGCCATCTACGTGGCAGGGGCGCTCGACTACGAAACTAGGAAACGGGTGAGTTATTGCTTATCTCCGAAGCTTATATCCCTGGAAAATACTGTAATATTTACAATATGTGGAACATTGTAATATTTGTAACTATTTTATGTTTTAATTTGTCTATAAATCGATTTTTGCAGTCATATCGATCGTCATATGAAAAAATTAAACAACGCGAAGCCCTTCTCTCCATCAACTATTAAAATACATAAACACTATTGACTTATTTCTATAATATATACAAGTAATGAATACATATAGCGTGTCACTTTACGCTATATGTATTCATTGCCATTTGCCAATGAATTTGTTTACTTTTTAGTACATTTAAATAAAACTTTCGTCAACCTTTTCATTTCAAAATTAAGTCTTTCTAATAGCTCAAAAGTTAATTTCGACACAAAAAAGCAACGTCAAGGTAACGTCGTTTGAGTTGTAAAGGTCTAATTAAAACGTTTTTGCTTTTGCGAACGAAACTTTTTCAATACAGCAAGTGCTTATGTTCGGGAGTACACGGCAGTCGTGATAGTTAACTAAAAACATTGCATATAGAAAGCATACGATAGTATTTTTGATCGTATTGTTTCAACAGAGTGGGACAAGCGTCACCATTTTCAAATATCTAGCGGCCAAGTGAACCGAATACGGATGGCACTAAGACAAAGCAGCGGCATACATCGACTACTTCCCACATATGCTACATTGAAAAGTATAGATTTGCTTAACACTAAACGTAACCAAATGGTAAATTATTTTGAACTTTGCAGTATGACACGTGGTTGTTGATCGTTTATATTCAACAACAAATTGAATGTGAAATCAAACTTTGTTAATTCATGAGGGATTTTATATACATCGCGTATTGTATGGTGATATAAGCCATATTTAAACAGTATAAACGAAATTTTAAATGAAAATTAACGACCTGAAACTGAGGAACAAGGTTTTAATTTGTTTGCCTGCTGGCAAGTTTCGCTTTTAACGCAAGCGTCGCTACTACTACAGAGCTATCATAAGACACTTCTTTGTTAGCCTGGGGAGAGTTTCATCGAACTTTTCTGGAGATAAATTATTTAATCTTTAATATCCATTTAAACAGGTCAGCGTACTTGCTAGCCCGAGGTTGCTGCTTAACTGCGAATTCGTGCAAAGTTCTGATGGAATAAACTCGTTGAAATTTCGAACTACTTTTGCTTTCTCCTGTTAATAGATTTTTAGTCTCGTTAAAAGACTTTCTATGGTGAGTAGAGTATGGATTGCTACAGTTGTCTTATATTTTCTCTTATAGATCATTCCATTCGTTAATGAAACGACTTTGGCAGATTATACTTAAAGCAATAGGTATATTAAAATTTGTGAAGACACGATTAAACCTTTAAAAATAAACAAGTAATTGAAATTGTTTTGCTCACATTACTATTAATTTCGGAGAATAAGATAAAATATGTAAGAACGTTGTAATTAAATGTTAATAAGAGAGAAATAAAAAAAGTATTATCCTGCCTAACATGACTAACCCTCTTTTCATTGTTTTTGTCGCTAGGAAAGAGACATTATATTTTATCATATAGATAAAGATTAATTTTATCATAGAGTATATGATAAAATTAAGGATTAATACAATGCAATTTTAATTATCTTATAAAATTCCAAAATAATAGTTTGGTGTGTAACACAGAAACCGATAAGAAAATAATCTCCGAATCTAAAAAGCCAATATGAAGACGGAAGTGTTTTACATGTGGCTACTTATAAAAGAATAAACCTATAGATACAACATTCTACGTACATTTATACAGCTTTCAAATGGGTTTAGTATATATACCTGAAGATATTTTATCAAATAAAAGCTTCGTATCAAATATACGTTGGCAAAGTGGTTAGAAGATCCACCTGCTAATTAGGAGGGCTCGTACCAATGCGTTTTCGATACTTGTGTATAATTTTTATCATTGCCTTGGACACTAAAACAGTGACAGTCCTTCAGTCTGTCTGTCTGTAAATTTGTTCTAAAAAAGCTCTGCTTAAAAGTGAATTGAAAGTCTTTAACTAAAACTTCTAGAACTCTGACCACTCCTGTATTGGATATACGGTCATGAGAGCTTTATATATTTATATAGTTATCAAAATATACCACCGACCCCGTACCATGCTGTAACTATGATGAAATTAAACGATGGATTTTAAAGTCTAATGTGACCAGAGTATTCTAACCAGCCGACAACGTATAGCATCTAATGGCCACTTAATAGCGCATCACTACTAGGAAATTCACTGCTGTAACGCAGCTGACGTCGAATGACATAAAATACAAATGGAAATTGTACTCAGACTTTCCCTCTGTCACTATCATCTCCTAAAACGTCAGACGACTTTTGAAATATACATTGCCTAAGGAAATTGCCAACTGACACTGACGAATGACCCCAATGAGTTCCTTCGGTCACTATTTTATTATATATTAAATTTTACTTTTATAAACCAATAAACTTTGTCGACAATAATAAGGCGTACCAACGAATTGCGCAACTCTGTATGAACTCTTTTTTTAATTTACCTATTCATTACGTAAATAAACATCTGAAAAAGTTACCTTTTGGAAACTCGAGAAAGCTAATTTATAGTCAATTCCACTTTCATTCAAAGTTTTGTGTAAAATAAATTGTATACATTTACTTTACTTTTTGTATTTCATAAATGTAATTTAAAGGCAGATTTTTAGTGTTAAATTCCATAAAGAAAATTATATTGAATACGAAGTCTCTTCTTTGTGATACAAGTAACTAAGTTTGTTTCTTTTCTCTGTAATGTATTTGGGATACAGTACGAGCTGAAATTGGCTGCTTCGGACAATCTGAAAGAGAACTATACAACGGTGGTGATCCATGTGAAGGATGTGAACGACAACCCTCCAGTTTTCGAGAGGCCAACTTACCGTACGCAGATAACCGAAGAAGTGGACCGTAATCTTCCCAAACGTGTGCTGCAGGTCTGCTTATCGTAGACAAAACCTTAATCGATTCTTCATTGAACGCTCACAGTTAGCCTTCTGCGCTGAATAGGAATCGCATGAGTGTTTATTTGAGTGGCCGTTTTTCATTTTTTTTTCGTCGTGTCTGCATGGCATGGGTTGCTCTTATGTCCGGAAATGTAGTTTTTGTTACAGTCCTGGTTTGTAGCTAGCGTCGATTGTTGTAAGTTTTTTTTTGTATCCGTTCCGTTTGCTGCTAATTATTACTTTTCATACGCTCACCAGTTTCGTTTTAGTTTTTTTTTGAATATCTTTCATATCACATTCAAACTGTAAATGTGACATTTTGTACATATATAATTTGATGATTAAGGATGCCTATTCAATTCACAGATGGTTATTTACAAAATTTTACAAATACCCAACGACCCTGTTTTCGAGGAGTTTAGAACATATTTTTAATTCAAACCTTTTCAGATTAACGATGAAAGTACATTAATTATTTGTGAGGTATAATTAAAACAAACGTCAATATCTATATATTATAGGTACGTTTATGTTTGGCGAAAGGAGGATTGGTGGAATAATGGGTAATATTTTATTTCCTTTTCTGCCTAGAAACCGTATGAGTATTTGCCATACCTATGTCTGTCGCTAATCAACAGTGCTGCCACAGTTGTGTTCCTTTTTAAAGGTTGAACTCTATAGAGAGCCAGTATAACTACGGCATACATTATAATTAATTCTCAGGGGTAACAACGTATTTATTTGTAACGTATCGGTATACAACAGGTCTGTAAATTCGTGACACTCTAGCATTATAAAATAAACAGATAACAAAGTGCACATAAACTATACTATAAGTATATTAATCTGTAGTACTAAATTCAAGAATTATTTTAATTTTGATATCTCTTACTTTTTAAACTTTCCCTTTAAGCTTTAAAAGCTTATGAATTTCAAAAACCCTAACCGCGCACTTTCTCAAAGCGCAGTTTTTAAGTAGAATCTACTGAAATTCATCGAGCCACGTAATACTCTGCCCGCTATGACAAAGCTTTTTAAACAATCGCCCAGTGATTTCAACATTTATTTACTCCCAGCACGAGATTGTAGAATTTTAAAACTCTTTTATTTAAATCCCAGCTCGATATTTTTCATTTTCATTACAATAATGATGAGAATTTCGACAGCCCGAACTGAGTAATTGCAATTTGGATTCAATATTTAAATATTTCTCAGAGAAAAAGAAATATAACAATATTTTTTTAATTTTGATTAAACGCGGGATTAATTCATAAAAGTCTTAAATGAATAAAAACGTTTTGCCGGAGCCAGATATTACTGTGACACTTAGGGAACACGGCACTTACGATCCCAAAAATTTCTAGGTAATCTCCGGGCGTAAAATTGGCGACGAGGCTCGCCACCTCTCATGTTCCATCTCCTGAAGAAATGAAAAGTGGATTGCGAGGGCTCGTTAGTTTCGTTTTGAGTCGTAAGAGTGAAGTCTTATATAATGTAATAGGTGTAAAAAGCGGTTATCGATAAAGCTAGTACGTAAAACCTTAACTAAAAGTTTTAAATTAAATGTATATTATTAATTTTTTATAACTGACGTCGAAAGGCGTATTTTGTGATAAATAAAGACAAAATTTTTACGTTTACTAGTAGTCTAAGTAGATTGAATATATACATTTTGACTTTGAAATTTGAATACATGAAAAGCTTGCTCAACGACAACTTTAATGTTATTGGTCGTCTCGACACAGAATGGTTAAAAAATGTCAAAAAGAGGATACCTTAAAAAGTATTAGGAGGTATTACCTGCGACTGAGAGGTTTTATTCCTGTTTAATTGCAAAAATTTTGACGCAGATCGTAATATAATTTAATTTTGTTACGATCTGCGTTAAAGTTTTTACAATAATTGTAATAAAAATTATTAGATATTTTATTAGTTTCGTTTATTATCCAAATCAAAACTACTTAAAGAAGTTCAGAGGGGTAAAAAACCGTGCTAAAAGTCGACCTATGACTATGTACACCTGCAAACGTCCTTAATCGAAGAAGGTCACAGATGCGTTGTCACCTCTGAGGACTAAGATGCTATGCCTCACAACCCGGAAATCTCTACTGGTTCTCTATACCTATACCCAGAACATAACAGTGATTGGTGGCAGAAATGGATAAGAACGTGATACCTACCCATACGAGTACTTGGCAGAGAAGAAGTCTACCAACAAAAATATTTATCGGTACCGAACATATTTCGTTATATATAGTAATGACATTCGGAATTGTGGCAGTAGGTGAGTAGAATATTGCATGGGCATGGTGTGTGTTAACGCGTACGTGTGCGCAGTACGAGCTGACGCTGGTCGCGTCGGACGGCCGCAACGAGAACTCAACGCGCGTTGTGGTGCGCGTGCTTGATATCAACGATATGCCGCCTCGATTCACAAGCAGCGCATACATATCACAAGCGCTAGAGGAGACCGGACCTTTTCCTCGTCCCCTATTACAGGTTTTTTTTTTATTATATGTTACTTTATTTTTTCTTTATTTTAATTCTTCATATTGAAGTTTTGTTTGGTTTTCCTTTTATTCCAAAAAAAAAACTCAATTATTCTACCTTTATTTTTTTTTTTGATTTGAAAATTTCTTAAAAAAAATTTATTATCAGTTCAGATGGTAAGGGTCTTTCAAATACAACGTAATGTATTTTTTTTTAATAATTTACTTTTATATGTAAAATAAGGGAGTAAAAGTGTAAAGTTGGAAGTAGGTAACATGTTTAAGCAGGTTGTATGCATGGATTTTCTTATTGGTGTTTTCGCTACACTGAAAAAGAGTAAAATACGATGTTTAATGTTTTCTTCATTTATGCATGTATTCTGTAAAAGCTTGCCTTTCATACACTTTTAATCTTAGTCCACGTTTAAGATAAGTAGGTGCTTTAATTTCAAAAGCGCTTTTATACTTGATTCTATAGGTTATGAAAACTTGGTCTTTTTGTTTGTTTGTTTTTTATAGAATTAACGAGAATATGATACATCATAAAAGTATGAATTGAGATCAAAACAAAATTACTTAAAATTTGCAAAACTTACTTTTATTTAGAATGTGTTCATTCATTTATTAGATTTAAATGCAAAATGCGTCAGAAAAATTTAATCAAAATAGTGTTACAGCTGAATAGCTAAAGTAATAAAGTTTTGTTTTAGATTTAATAACATTCGTATTCCGAGATCTTCCCCTTTCTATTATTCCATTGACACTACTTTCTCCTAATCTCTTTAAAACTTGACCATCTCTACGTGCCTTTCTTTAACTCTTAACGCACACTTGTCTCTTATTGTAATAAGAGGTAATATAGTGTATGTTGTCACACCGACCCGTATCTGTCACTTTAAGTTACACCACACATACTTTTCAAGAGTTTGAATGTTAGTACATTAATTCTGTTTTTATGTTTATCTTCCAACTTTAATAACCCTACAGTAGTATAGGTTAAACACTCCAACGAAGACCCAGTCGTGACACCTTCCGTTAATAAATATTGTTTGGTTAGCGACACTTTCAGTGTGACTCTCGTCTCCCATCCCTTATATACATATTCTTTCTTTATCTATTAAAACATTGCATTCAATCACACATTCATCTCTTTTAAGAGCCACAACTTTTGTTAGTCAAAAATTTTCTTCTTTTCCATTTATAAGGACAAGCACGACCTATATTTAAAAAAAAAGACCGTTACTGTCTCCAGTAACTCGATCTTACATAATACTCGAATATAAATTAATTTATTATCTATAATAGTTTATCTGTGATTGTAGCGTAAGAAAACCTGCTGCACAGTTTCATTCCGTGAGTGTCGCACTTGCGAAACGCCATAATAAGTTAGTCTTCCGGCAGATGGTGAAATAATTACCTTAATTTTGCCAAACCTAAAGTTAAGAGACCAGTGACGGTCAACAGTGTCTAAGGTGCGAGATGTCTGATACTGTGCTTGCCAACCAGTTTGTCAAACGTGACGATTATGACTAACCTTACCTATACATTGTTTAAAGAAGAAGAAAAAGTAATGATAGATGATAGATTGAAATATTTTATTGTTGGTAGGATAGTTGAAAAGGGAGCACGAACCTGCTAGAAAATACCTTTGACAAAGGTAGTTTCTAGCATCAACACAATAACATAAAAATATCTGTTCACCAAGTCAATTAAATCATAGTGCCTTGTCGCGTACTGACAAGCATTTTTTATAATTGGGGTGAAATTTGCAAATGATCCGAATAATTATGCCAACGTCAACCCTCTTCATTTTTGTAACTCCGAACCAGCTCAACATAATTAGAGAATATTACATTTCATATATTTTATAAAATTTTTCATTCCAAGTCTTGCTACCATTTAAAATAGTCTTTATTCATAAAGCAATCGATCAGGAAAATTTTTCTCTCAAAATTTTTCATATTTTCACATTAAACTATTGTATAAATGTTTTAACTTTTACAAAATATAATAAAACTTTATAAATCTCTTTGCAAAAATAAAGTTAGAAGCACTTCCTTTGAGCAAATAACCCGCTACCGTTGTCAGGCGCAAACAATGTGGAGGGTCGGCGAGTTTATAACTTATCAAAACATCCTGAGCTAGTTATTTATATTCAATCCTAAACAATTTTTTGACCTTTTATGATGGTATCTGAAAAAGTTTTCAAGAAGCTTCAAAATAAAAGTAAGAACTTAATCAAAACTAAAATAACCGGTTTTATTGTAAAACTGTAACCATATTAACGCTAGTAATTTTTTGTGCTATTTATTAGATATTTTTAATCGAGAAAACATAATGTATGTTGTAAGTAAAGAAAGCCCTGCTTTTTGCCAGTATTTGCAAGCAAATGATTTCATATCTTCGATATCTAAGTATTTATTACAAAAGCTTCACAAAACCCGAATGATGAAAGTCCTTTTTGCGAAACCGAAAACAACTAGCCATTTATTTTTACAATAAAGGTAAATTTTCAAAAATTAATCCTTGAAATGGTCAAAATCGGGGGTTTAGCTGGAAAAGATCGCTATATAGCGATAAGGCTACCAAAATATACCTTCTAAATTACTTACGTTTTGAATGTATACTTTTGTTTTGTCGTGTACAATAAAAGTATGTTCTAGTAATGCTATTATTCAATTATAGCATTACTTATTTTCCTGTTAACCTCTTCAACTAAGACTAAGAATGGCTATATTGTCGTAATAGTCGAATTTTAAGCTCGAACCGGTGATGTCATGTTTCGCAATCCGCACCCTAACCTATTGGCTAAAAGTGATATTTATAATATTTTCAATAATTAAATAAAAGAAGATATAATGTGATTGTAATAAATAATATTGGCTTATGTAGAATAAAACCCTCTTTTTTTATTAATGAATTTTAAATAAACATAAGAAAAGGCCAAGTTTTTTTCCATAATTTATAAAGTGTAAGGTAAGATCACTCCAAAAATAATATTTGTTCTTTAGCTTTATCAAAAATTTTCGTAACCATTGTCAAACAATTTTAAAGTAAAAGTATTATATCTATATTTTATTTTATACAGGTAACTGCAACTGATGGCGATAAGGACAGGCAACAAAACATTGTATATTTTCTCACTGGCCAGGGTATTGATGCAGATAATCCAGCTAACAGTAAATTTGATATCAATCGTACAACTGGGGAAATTTTTGTCCTTCGGGTAAATGAAATTTGTGTTACATTATTTTCTAAACTCTTAAACTAAAATTATCTATATGTATCTTATATGATGTATAAACTATGAACTTATTGCAGCCTCTGGATCGTGATCAACCCAATGGAAGGCCACAGTGGCGGTTTACCGTATTTGCGCAAGACGAAGGTGGAGAAGGTCTCGTAGGATACGCTGATGTCCAAGTTAACCTCAAGGATATAAACGATAATGCACCTATATTTCCACAAGGAGTTTACTTCGGAAATGTTACCGAAAACGGTACTGCGGGCATGGTTGTTATGACTATGACTGCTTTAGATTATGATGACCCCGCTGAAAGTAACAATGCAAAATTATGGTATTCTATAGAAAAAAATGTAATTGAAGAAGAAACAGGCTCACCTATATTTGAAATTGAACCGGAAACTGGTGTTATTAAAACCGCTGTATGCTGCTTGGATCGAGAAAGAACTCCAGATTATTCAATACAAATAGTAGCTTCCGACGGAGGTGGGTTAAAAGGGACTGGTACAGCTTCTATACGTGTTAAAGATATCAATGACATGCCACCTCAGTTTACTAAAGATGAATGGTTCACTGAAGTTGATGAAACAGACGGTACAAATTTACCTGAAATGCCGATACTTACTGTAACAGTTCACGACGAAGACGAAACTAATAAATTTCAGTACAAGGTTATTGAAAACAGTGGTTACGGTGCAGATAAATTTACAATGGTTAGAAATAATGATGGCACTGGCTCCTTGAAAATCGTTCAACCTTTAGATTACGAAGACCAGTTACAAAGTAATGGATTTAGATTTAGAATACAAGTAAATGACAAAGGAGAAGATAATGACAATGATAAATATCATGTAGCTTATTCATGGGTAGTTGTTAAACTTAGGGATATAAATGATAATAAACCACAATTCGAACGGGCGAATATTGAGGTTTCTGTTTATGAAAATGCAGAAGTTGGTAAAAGTCTCGAAACCTTCAAAGCCACTGATCCAGATCAAGGTGGAAAAAGTAAGGTATCTTACGCAATTGATAGATCTTCTGACAGAAAAAGACAATTCTCAATCAACCAAGAAGGTACTGTTAGTATACAAAGATCATTGGATAGGGAAGATACACCACGACATCAAGTAAAAATTTTGGCTATCGATGATGGAGTCCCGCCAAGAACGGCAACAGCAACATTAACTGTAATAGTACAAGACATAAACGATAACGCACCTACCTTTTTGAAAGATTATAGACCTGTATTAACAGAACACATAACACCAAAGAAAGTAGCTGAAATCTTAGCTACTGATGATGACGATAGATCTAAAAGCAATGGACCTCCGTTTCAGTTTCGGCTTGATCCTGGAGCAGATGATATTATTAGAGCCTCATTTAAAGTTGAACAAGACCAAAAAGGCGCTAACGGTGACGGCATGGCTATTGTTTCTTCGTTAAGATCTTTTGATAGAGAACAACAAAAAGAGTACCTCATTCCTATTATTATTAAAGATCATGGAAACCCAGCAATGACTGGTACAAGTACATTGACTGTTGTGATAGGTGATGTTAACGATAATAAAATGCAACCTGGTTCTAAGGAAATTCTAGTTTACAATTACCAAGGTCAAGCCCCAGATACTGAAATCGGTAGAGTATATGTATATGACCTTGATGATTGGGATTTACCAGACAAAAAGTTCTACTGGGAGAGTTCTGAACATCCAAACTTTACATTAAATGAAGAAACGGGTATGATTCAAATGAAACATAAAACTAGAGAAGGTAGATATCATTTAAAATTCAAAGTTTACGACAGAAAACATACACAAACCGATGTTCCCGCTAACGTTACTGTATATGTCAAAGAAATTACGCACGAAGCTATTATAAATTCGGGATCTATTCGAATGTCAGGTATATCCGACGAAGATTTTATCCGTGTTTGGAATTACAAAACTCTTAGTGTATCAAGAAGTAAACTAGATATTTTCAAGGACAAATTAGCAGATTTGCTTAACACTGAAAGAGACAATATTGATGTGTTTAGTGTACAGCTGAGAAAGAAACACCCACCTGTCACTGATATTCGATTTGCAGCACATGGTGTTCACTTCTATAAACCTATAAGGCTAAACGGCATAGTACTAATGCATAGAGAAGAAATCGAAAAAACCGTTGGCATAAACATAACCATGGTCGGTATTGACGAATGTATTTTCGAAAATCAAATGTGTGAAGGATCTTGCACTAACGTGCTTGATATTAGTAATTTGCCATATATGGTTAATGCAAATAAAACTGCCCTTGTTGGTGTTCGCGTTGATGTGATTGCTGAGTGCACCTGTGGAGCTAGAAACTTTACTCAGGCTGAAACTTGCCGTAATTCGCCATGTTATAATGGAGGCAGGTGTATTGAGGGAAAATATGGTTTAACTTGCTCATGTCCACCAGGATATACAGGTCCTAGATGTCAGCAAACTTCGAGAAGTTTTAGGGGTACCGGTTGGGCTTGGTATCCAGCTCTAGAAATGTGTGATAGTTCTCACTTAAGTTTTGAATTTATAACAAGAAAATCGGAAGGTATCTTACTTTATAATGGACCGATTGTGCCTCCTGAACCGGAAGAAATAATGGTGTCAGATTTTATATCTGTTGAACTAGATAGAGGTAATCCGCGATTACTCATTGACTTTGGTTCCGGCACATTGGAATTAAGAGTTAAAACGAAAAAATCTTTAGACGACGGTGAATGGCATCGAATCGATATTTTCTGGGATACTGAAAACGTCAGAATGGTAGTTGATTACTGTAAATCAGCAGATATACAAGAAATGGAGGATGGAACACCTCCAGAATTTGACGATTCATCTTGCCAGGCTTCCGGGACGATTCCTCCATTTAATGAGTACTTAAACGTCAATGCACCTCTGCAAATAGGTGGATTGTATATAGATCATTTCGACCCTACACACTACCACTGGCAGTTTATGCCTATCGGTAAAGGTTTCGATGGATGTATCCGTAATTTAATCCATAATAGTAAATTATATGATTTAGCACATCCTGGATTATCTAGAAATTCTGTTGCGGGATGTCCTCAAACAGAAGAAATTTGTAACCAAGCCGATACAACGTCGAGATGTTGGGAACATGGAACATGTGTTGGTAGTTTTTCAGAAGCTCGTTGTCAGTGTCAACCGGGTTGGACTGGTCCATCATGTAACTTACCTACTACACCAACTAGTTTTCGGCCACAAAGCTATGTGAAATTTGCATTAAGCTTCGAACCGGACAGATTTAGTACACAGGTACAGCTTCGCTTCAGAACACGGGAGCCTCATGGAGAACTCTTTAGAGTTAGCGACCAGCACAATAGAGAATACGGTATTCTTGAAGTTAAAGATGCCAGATTGCATTTCCGTTATAATCTAAATTCATTACGAACTGAAGAACGAGACGTTTGGCTTAACTCAGTAGCCGTCGATGATGGACAGTGGCATATAGCACGCGTTAGTAGATATGGAAGTGCAGCCACTCTGGAAATTGACGGTGGCGAAGGTAGAAGATACAATGAATCCTTTACATTTGAAGGCCATCAATGGTTGTTAGTTGATAAGCAAGAGGGAGTTTACGCAGGTGGTAAGGCCGAATATACTGGTGTTCGAACTTTTGAAGTCTATGCCGATTTTCAGAAAGGCTGCTTAGATGATATAAGGCTAGAAGGCAAACATTTGCCGTTGCCACCTGCTATGAATGGAACTCAATGGGGTCAAGCAACAATGGCCAGGAATTTAGACCGTAACTGTCCATCTAATAGTCCATGCATCAACGTTCACTGCACCGAGCCATTTGTCTGCGTTGATTTATGGAACGAATATGAATGCACGTAAGTTTGCGATTTTTTTATAAAAATCCTTTGGATATATATAAGACAAGAATTATAAAACTACACATACGATAAGGGCCGCATGTTAACGGCGTAAGAATCTGCGCGTGTCGAATACCGGTACGTGCTTTCTAATGCTGGATGCAACTGCTCTCGGTTTCCTCCTACGACACACGTTTTTCCCTAAACACGTGATTATTACATGGCAATCTCCGCGAGCAAACCCGGCGACGAGGATCGCCACGCGGCACGTTCTATCTCCTAGAGAGATGGAGTGTGGGTTGCGGAAGCCCGTTTGGCTACTGATCTCTATGGGTGACAGGCGTGAGTGCTTATATCTATATATTACAATAATTACAACATATACTAAATGTAAGACATGTTTTGCTTGGTTATATTATTGTGTTTAAATCTCTTTTTAAAGCACATGTCACTGAAAGGATTTATCAGCTCGGTGGGCGCAGTGGATATGCGTTGGACTGCGATGCTACGGGCGTGGGTTCGATTCCCGCTGGGTACAAGTATTTGTATGGCCTACAAATAATTGTTTCTAATTTAATTTTTGTATTGAAAATGCCTCCACGATTGGGGATAAAATCCTACATTGGGGATAATATTTTTCAAAACTAACTTTTTAAAAAGTATTTTATTTTGTCTAAATTAATTTGTACGCGCACTGAGTTTCTTACTTTGATCATATATTCCTTTTTTATGTATGTTTAAAAGATTGACTATATTAACCGGTAACACTCTTATAATTTATTTATTCGCTTTATATGCTTAACTATAACAATATATACTTATTTTATCTATGAACTTTTTATAATTAAGGTATATTAACATAATTATTACTGCTTATGATGTGTATATTATATTATATTAAAATATTGCGATGGTGTCTAGTTGCGGTGAGGGTTTGGTTTTATCGCCGGACGGCAAGGGTTGCGTAGACAAGAACGAGTGTCTCTACTTCCCGTGCCGCAACGGCGGTTCGTGTGTCAACCGCGAACCGGGCTACCGCTGCCACTGTCCCGAGGGTTTCTGGGGCGAGAACTGCGAGCTCGTTCAAGAAGGCCGCACGCTCAAGCTGAGCATGGGAGCGTTGGCTGCCATCCTCGTCTGCCTCCTTATCATAATGAGTGAGCACATAGCGTAGTCACGCTTTCTGCGTGTTCCTACATAATAGATGGTTACCTTTTCACATACTCACATTCGCACCATCATACCATCATCCTATCTGATAGATATTTATGTACATCACTAGCTGTTGTATTAGTAGTATAGTGCATGCGTGATACGGGGGCTCAGTGCGTGGATGTCGCGTGGAACGCGGAGGGGTACAGTGCGCGCTGTGTAGGTGTCCGGGCGGTTCGAGTCGCGCGGGCGGCACGTGCATCAACATAAACGAGTGCGCGGGCAGCCCGTGTTTGAACGGAGGCACTTGCGCGGACCGCGAGCCGGCGCGCCGCTACGACTGCGTTTGCGCGTTCGGATACGCGGGCCACGACTGCGAGCTGGAGTTACTCGCTTCTGGATTCATCACGCCCTCAAGGGATTTCATAATAGCTATCATTGTCTGTTTGTTTTTGCTTTTAGGTGAGCACTGTCACTTTTTATTTTAATTGCATGCGTTTTTACATTGTGAAGTACCAGTACCTACCTTATGTTAGTAATAATTTTTTTCCAATCAAATTTACCAAATTGTTTTGTAATTTACATCGTGTGGTAAGGCTGTTTCGAATTATGGGTCGCTTATTACATACAAAATGCACGTGATCACTGCCGGATAATAAAACAATACGAGTAAACTAATACTCTAATACAGGCATTCCCAAACTATTTTGCGCAAGAGACCCCATTTTAAAAAAGAACTGATACCTCAGACCACCATAGCCAAATTACTTTAAAAATCCTATTTCTAGTTTTTTTACTATTGATACAAAATACTTACCAGTTTAAGAACTTTGCGGTTGGTGAGTAAACTTAAGTTAAAGTCTTCATGGATATCGACTCTGCTCTAATGGATTACGTAAATAAATTAACTACCTTCGAAATAAAAAAAAATCTCATGTTTACTTAAAGTAAATGCTTGGAAGCTTAACATTTTCATCATCAGTCAAATGCTGGACACTGGCCTTCGTCATTGGTTATTTTGGTTGGTTACATTGGTACTTTACGTAATTTTCACGCTTTACAAATAGATAAACGAATGTAGTTTATGAAACCAAACTATAAACGACATTAAAATGAATACTCTCTGTTACTTATCACATTACTTTTAATTAATATTCAAAATAAGGTGAAAATTATGTAATATTTCACGTGTAATCCTGCTAACCGAAATATTCTTATCACACTATGTTAACAAAATAGTACACTAATCCTAAATATAAATACATTTTAGACTACTAGTAATTCGCTACGCTGACCATAGATCATATTCAGAAATAGACAAAATGGTTTTTCTGAAAGCCATTATATAACAAGTCCCGCATTTTTCACAAGATTTTGAAAACCGTTAATACGAGGCTAAAAATCTAATACAATAACAAAATAAAATCTTCCAATTCAAACCTATAATAAGTCTTAAATATGCTTAATGTTAAGTGCTATTATTCTTTAACAGGAAAAAGAAATTGTTCGTATGGTTTTATTGCCGATTTCGAGTTCAGAGATAGTCCATTAAATTTAGTATTGACTTATTTAGATGTAGATATCTATTTATCTTTGCTTTATAAGCAATTGAAATAAGATACACAACTATTTTCTTTTAACGAAAATGCTTGTCATATCTATCGAACAATCGTTTGTATTTCAAGAACTTTAATAACGGCACCATATTTATATACTTTAACTGTACAGACCAAACTAGTACTGTCACAATCAGCATCAGTTTTCTTTAGAATACGATGTCACTCTGCCAAAATTTGCGCAAGAGAACCATCAATGATATTTATAAAGTTAGATTACAGAACAAAAGCATTATAGTTTTAGACAGACAAATAAATAATACCGATAAGTGAGATGTGTCATCATTTTTCAGAACGAGATAATAACGCGACATATATTTCATCCCCACAGTTCTTGTATTAGTATTCGTGGTGTACAATCGTCGTCGCGAGGCGCACATCAAGTACCCAGGACCGGATGACGACGTTCGCGAGAACATAATCAATTATGATGACGAAGGCGGCGGCGAAGATGATATGACCGCTTTCGATATCACACCGCTTCAGATACCGATTGGAGGGCCCCTACCTGATCATGCTCCGGCTAAACTACCTTGTAAGTATTTAACGCCTTTAAATTTCCCACTTTTTAGAGGGGGCAAAAAGGCCCCCTCTAAATTTTTGTGAGGGTTTTCGAAGGGTGAGCCAGTACGCGTTGACAATCTTCACATTTCCTCGAAATATTTATCACTTAAAAGTGAAATAATTTTAGTGCTGCCGACCACGGCATTCGTACCCAGATCACTCAATTAAAGCGAGCGGACTAACTGCTAAGCTGGCACGGGTACGCTTATCATCGCAATGAATACGGGCAAATCTTCCATCGCCTTCTTGTTAAGGAATATATGACAGACTAAAGAAAAAAAAAGATTATTTATTCTATTCTTATTTATTTTATTCAATTGCTAATCAAAAATACAGAATATAAGATCAGAAACCATTACAGTTTGAAGCTTAAATAATAATTAAACAAAAAATTATAACGACATGAATTAAATCAGATTTCACGAAATAAATTGTCACCAACTTGTATAATTTTTGCTATCCGTTCATATACTTGAAACACTACGTACGATTGGGGTCTAGATTAATTTGTAAAGTTAGATTCTATTTGTAAAGTAAACAACGAAAAAAATATTTTTTCTTTCTTTCTTCATTACATCTATATTTCCCTAACATGGCTTAGGAATAAGTAGGATTTATATCATAATTTATTGCCTGTCATCGTATAACTGAACCGTAAATAACAAAAAGACAACAAAAAACTTTGACGCTCGCTTAACTGACGATTAGATTATTCAGAAAGAGTAAATTACATTATAATATTAATCAGTTTTGTTAGTTGCTGATAAATTTTAATGTGACAATGTTCTTTAAAGGCTCTATTAGACCTTCAGTAACACAATGATATAGTTTTTAGCCCATCACAAAAATTATCGCACATTAAATACCGTTTCTATGAACAAAATAAAAGTCAATTTACTTATTTGATGTGTTAAGCTAAAAAAAAAAGCATGATGCATTTTCGTTAAATTAATTATGGAAAAAATTAAAGCCTGATTAGCAAAATTACCATCAGCTACTGATGTATGGATGGCAGTGAATGATTAAAAACAAAGAAAAACTATAATTTTTTGACTAGAAAAACGCCTTTCAAACTTTTTTTTTATAAAGTAGTAATAAGTAATAATAAATACATAAATTTAAATTACTTTTTACTAACGCATCCATACCCTTAAAGCCATTAAACTATTAGTGCTTGTATCAATTTATGGTAACTTTATTAACCAAAAAATGTTAACTGACTTACTGGAGAATTTGAATTCTATATATAAGTTTAAAAGTTTTTTTGGGGGATTTCTATATTTACTCATTTGATTGGGTTGTATAAATAAATACATATATAAGTACATATATAAGTAATACTTTATAAATTATATATATAATAAAATTAAATAGACAATTAAAACCCAACCAGATGGTAGCCCCCGGCAGGGGAGACCAGACGGCCCCTCGGCCTTAGGGAGAAAGGGAAAGAAACCGGCGGACAATGCGAGCGGTATCGAGTAGCACTGCCTTCTGCATTTGAGCTCGGAGCGGTCCGTCACGGAGTCCCAGCCACCTCAGATGTTCCGAGAGGCTGACTGGGATTAACCCATTCGCAGAGACGACGATCGGAATAATTTCGGTCGGCATACGACCCCACATGTCGGTTACCTCGTGAGCCAGGTCCAGATATTTTGTCTTCTTATCTGTTTCAGCTTTCACAAGGTTCTCGTCATATGGAATGGTGATGTCGACCAAAAATATCCTCGACTGTGCTCGGTCCATCAACACGATGTCAGGCTTATTTGCATGAATCGTCCTGTCCGTGATAATGGACCGGTCCCAATAGAGCCTAGCGCGGTCATTTTCGAGCACGGCTTCCGGCGTCTATTTATTGTAAGGCAGTCTCCGATCCACGAGACCGCACTTCAGAGCGAGCTCCTGGTGTAAGATCCTGGCTACTAGGTTGTGCCTGTGCAGATAGTCAGAGTTAGAAAGCGCTGAACAACCGGAGATGACATGCCGAAGCGACTCCCCGGGACGGCGACAGGCTCGACAGATGTCGACGGTGCCATCCTTTAGGATGTATCTCCGATAGTTGTTCGTCTTAATAACCTGACCCTGTATCGCACAGACAAAACCCTCGGTTTCCCCAAAGAGGTCACCAAAACGCAGCCAGTTTAGGGAGGCGACGGTATCTACGAAAGGCTCATGTAGAGCCTTGTAGAACCTCCCGTGGAGCTCTTTCTCCTTCCATACGGTCTCCCGGTCGGAGGCGCTCTGTACTGCCGGGTCCTGCCGTTGCTCGTTGGCCAAGGATGGAGGGGTAAGCCCTTTATCACAACTAATGACGTCCGAACAGAATCACTCATCCGATCTCGCTAAGAAGTAATTACGGAGGCTGTACACTTCGCGATTGTGCATGGCGAGGGCGCTTAAGTAACCCCGCCCACCACGCTTCCGCGGCAAGTACAGCCTCATCACTGACGATCTCGGATGATGCATCCTGTGGGACGTCATGATTGTGCGGACTTTTCTGTCCAGGGCGTTAAGTTCGGTTTGAGTCCACCTGAGTATATGAGTTTAAAAGTTCAGCTACAAGAAAAATACAGAACACGCAACACTAACATAGTTTGGTCGGATATGTTGCAATGTATGGCAGTAGTATGGCGCAACGAGTCAGTTTATGTTCAGTAACATTTTATATTTTCAATAAAAGTTACAATGTTAACTGTTAACTCCAATCGCCAATCTGCTTGCTAAGAATGTCGATTACGGTAAATTTTTCCTCCTTCTTCAGCTAACCCTTCACGTGTCATAACAATAGAACTTCGATTATTCCAAAATGTCAAGAAAAAGAACCTATTATTGTATGGGACATATATTATGTCGGATACAGGAGGCTGTGATAAAATGCGCGAATATTTATGACACTATAATCTATCAGATAGATATCATCTTTTATAACATTCTATTCAAATTTTAGATGGAATTTCTCAAACATCGTGCATGTCTGAGAAATAATAGAAATAATGCTTGTATATACAGTACAAAGTAAAGCAGGTCTTATGCTTATGTCTTAGCTAATTATTGTAAACGGGATTCAAATAATGAGGTTTGTGTAAAGCTCCTATACATCTCTACAATAAATATAGTGTATCGTCTGTACATACATTCAAGAGTAAACAATAGTTATGCGATAACATGCCTCTGTTTACTTTAGCAATCCATGTGGAACTCAATGTTTAACAATGTTTAAAGAACCATACGTATGTAGCTTATGTGGGTTTCAGAATTTTCATAATTCGCAGGCAAACACAACCATCATGAGTGTCACTTTCCGTACAGAGCCTTTTTACTAAGTCTACGCCGTCTGTCTGAGTTTTTCACCGAAAATGTGTAACAATAACGAATATTCTAACAAATAATAAAAAAAGGTAATGCATACAAGCATTAAGCTCACTTACAACAAAAGAGGCCTCTATTTGACGCCGGTATTCTGCGAATCCATAGTACTTCCCCGATCGAGCTGGTTCATTCGAACAGCAGGATAAGTCGCCGCTTGGCCTACCACGTACTAAAAGTATATAGTAAATACGTAACACATGATATTGTGTGTCTGTACGGAACCCTCGGTGCGCGAGACCAAATGTGACTTGGGCGGTTTTTTTATAAAAATATATCATTTGAGTTGTTCGATCTGTTGTAATGCTATTTTCCAATAGATCCTCTGATGGGCGTGGGCCTAGGGGTGGGTCCGATGGGTGTAGCTATCGGTGTGCCGCCGGGTGTGGGCATGCAGTTACCCGGAGAAACAAACGTGGGCATGTTCATTGAGGAGCATAAGCGGCGGGCCGATAGCGATCCGAACGCGCCGCCATTCGACGACCTCCGCAACTACGCTTACGAGGGCGGCGGCAGCACTGCGGGCTCCTTGTCGTCACTAGCGTCTGGTAAATAATTTGTGATAACCCGGCAATTTTTTTTTTTTTGTTATATTCATTCAACTTCCTCTCTAAACTAATTATTAAATGTATGCTTATCTAAATATTCGTTAACTTACGGGTCTGTAAGTGGGTTATTATGAAGTCGAATAAAGAACTATAACTTTACAACTATAGTAGTATACAACTATATTGTATAGTGCATGGATTCGAATACAATATAAACAAAGATTGCTTTACTACATTACATTAATAGCGTTTTATATCAAATGAAAATAATAATTTAAATTACTACACATACCACAAAACACATGAATTATATCCTTAATATTAAGTTCGTTTAGAAACTGTGAATGAAAAGACTTGAAAAATTGCACCTAATAAGTTACTTAGTACAACAAAGTAGGTCAGAATAAGCCTCAAAGTTTTACCCGAACAAGTTACCTAACGAACTCGCAAATAAAGTTTGCGATTTTTCTGAAGCTTTTATTATTTTGAACTTAGTACTATAATATAATTGGTATATAAACTCATACGTGATTTGTTAATAGGTACTGATGACGAGACGCACGAATACGACTATCTGGGCGCATGGGGTCCTCGATTCGACAAATTGGCCGACCTATACGGACCTGATCTTGATGAACAACTGTAGGCGACTGGTTAAGACGCAACCTCGCCGACTGCACGGCGCAAATTTAGTCAATTGTCTCCCACTATACTATCCAGTAAGCAACTTCAAGCCGCTACAAAAAGACACTCGTACATCTACGTTGTTTAATTTAGAAACTACTTAGGTTTATATCCAATAGGCGAATGGGACACGTCGTGACTCGCTACCCTTATCCGTTTTGTACTTTGTTTATAAATAAATACTTTAGGCTTAAACATCTAATCGTTTAAAATAATTTATTTAATTGCGACATTTTTATAAAGTAAAAAACGTATTAATCACCAAATATTTGATATAAGTTTTATTCGACTTAGCCATATTATGAGTCAGTATTTTATTCGAAGTTGTCGAGATAAGAGAATTTTTGCTGGAGGGCCAGAGTTGAATCTGAATCGTGGGTGTTTGTAGATAGTGTGCTATAAATGTGAATAATTTATACGAGTATTTTGTAAGTTCACAGCTTTACTTGATATCACTTTAATGTACGGCCCTTCCGCATTAAATCGATTCGAAACTACTAATAGAAAAACATGTTATATTTTATATTAATAACATTAAGAGTATACAGTACATTCGAACGCCGAGTTTTTAACGCTCTGTCGATGTGTGAATTATTCAATAGGGGATGTACATAAAATTTATTAAAACATCTACCCCTATGAACTTAGCTAAATGTAAAACGTAACATTCAGTTCAAAATGTCAATGTAAGTGAACTGTACAGTAACTGGTGTTCCTCTCCAAATATCTCCGTGTAGTGTTAGTTGATAAAATTAGTATATCTGATATCGACTACGGTCTACTCTTAAATGTAGGTGACTAAGTAATTATTGATCGTGAAGGATTTTGAGTTGGCATTTATCACGACTATCTTGTAAAGCTGAATGAGAGCGTGCAAGCGAATGTACGACCGAATGAAAGTTAGTAACGAGGACGAAGGAGTGAACGTACTTGAGTGCTTCGAGGAGTGGGTGCGCAAAGTTGCTACGAACGGCGGCGACGCAATGATATGAATGGGAATGTGCCAATTTTTAGCGTTATCAATGCAGCTAAATGACCGTAGGGTTAAGTGTTTGCACTTTATTTATTCGTATAATTACATAATATAAATTTAGTCGCACCTAGAAAAATATCAATAACTTACTAAGAGTGTTGTGCTAGATTATTATTCCATCGATTTTGACGTGAGATAGTTGTTGAAACCATTAGAAGTCACTAATTTAAAACTTATTTATAAGAATTTATAGTAAAATAATTAAATTAAATGAAGGTTTATTAAAAAACTGTCTCACTTCGACATCGAATTAGGATCTGTGTAAATTTTAGAGGATACTTAATTGTGTTAAATGACTGATTTTTTAATATGCGTTTGAAAGCCTAAGATTTTTGTAGATTCGGTTGTTTAGTTATAAACTTAAATACCTTACTGTAAGAACACCCCCTAGTTTGCACTCAAGACGAATACTCGAGTTATCAATAAAGCAATTCTCGTTAATTACTATTCGTGTAAGTAGACATATAGTTAGGCCCAATCAACATAAAGATTTTTGTTTTTTTTTACATTATCTTTTTTATGTCATCATTACACTGCCAGTATCATACATATTATAGACGAATTATGATAGATTTTGTCCGATTTTATATTTCAGTCTTATACAACAATATTTTATAAGTTTTTGAACTGTTTATTATAGAAGCTGTAGCCCAATCCGACTTAATGTTTCCTGCGTCAAATCGTAAGAAACCAAATTTTTATTTCTTGAAAGCTCTGCCATGTCTTTAACCGTGTACGTTCGATGTAAATTATATTTCAGTATCGCGCCTGGCGTGGTATTTTGCATTTTTTTTATTATATATTTTTACAGTAATTGTAATTCGCATAATACTTAGTTCACTTTCAATAGACATGTTTACCTTTATTAGTTTAACAGTTTATTAGTCTTTATTTTTCGTCTTTGTATACTCTGGGTTTTATCCCTGAATCTGTGTCTGTAACGCGAAAAGACGCAAGATATTTACAGTAGGTACATGTAAGCACGCACTAAACATTACTGATGTAAAACTTTTACTATTAAATTAAATGTGTACACTATTCAGACAGCAGAGCACACAACCCCAGTACAAAATGAAAAGGCGGTGACGCTCCGCCGCAACTGCACCTAATTTTATTTAGATATTAATTATTATATACCTACATAGTTTTGTTTTGTTTCAACTGTGATTATTAAGTTATACAACTCTGACAATTACATAAAAGGTATAATAAAATGTGGAAAAAAAAACATTATTTTATTTAAATCATAACCATTAGGTACGTATATGTCATTCAACCGTTAATATTCAATAATTGATACCGCCAATGTTGAGTTAACTAACTTGGAATTCCAACTATGGTCTCAGAGAAGTTATACGTCTTACTACACATTGTTTGTTTTACCCTTACTGTTTAAACGAAAGAGACGTACAGTTGTAGGGCATAGACAGTATGTATGCTTCACCGCGTCAGGCTAACCACTTGTCACCAAATAAGCTTTGGTGAAAAGTGGGTTGAATGGATTAATAATGTCTAGACCTCTGGCCACCCCAGTATTCGAAAATTAATATATGCAAAAATGATCGTCTAAACGAATTAATGCCGTTGACCTAGAATTTAGAGATTTGGTTGGTGACGTCTTACGTCTGTAATTGCCAACGGGTGCTAATATTTCCATCTGTCAACAGAGTTGTAATCGTTTGCAGCTGCAGTTTACAGTTTCGAACCGTGACAGGTAGTTAGAGTACCGACTACACGACGTTAAGCATAATTATCATTTATCGCCTTCTACGACAGACGTCGCAAAAATACATCTATAGCGATAAGGGTAGCATAATTGTTTAATTTTGGCAGCCACACCGATTCGCCAGTGTAAAGGGATTTACACCTTTTCCTACAAATGTCATCCTCACCTGCTCGTGGTGAAGCCTGCTAACTAACAAACTGTATGATGGCTCTGAAAACGGAATGATGGCGCAAAATCCATCCGAATTTGGCGAACCCAAATCCCACACACAAAAAATGCTGAGCAGCATCACTAGCCTGTACTGCGCTCAACAACCCACTTGCCCAGCGTGGAGAGTATGGACAAATCTTCCAAGAAATGTCCACTCACAAACTATCACTATCTAAACATTTTAGTATTAGCACAGTATTAAAATATACATATGTCCTGCCTGTAGCTCGTAGTCACAAGAATTTTAAAAAGTACTTAAATATTTTTTACATTTATTTTAGACAATTACAATTTACAGAGTGAAGTTATGTACTTAACAAGAGGCTTTAAAGATAATTGGCTACTGTCCGCCATTTTGAAAACTACTAACGACCTGCACGACCTCAAGATACTGTAAGCACATTCTACGTAGATCTGACGAGAAATTAATAAATAAAAGCTGAAGGTAATCCGAGTTGACATCTGGACGTCTAACGCCTCAGTCTCCCCGTGATCAGGGTTGCTGTAAAGCAAGCGAAACGTTGGAAATATAAAAATATAATTAAAAGGGATAAAATCCGTAAATTATAGTTTAATTTCAAACGATATTTCATTTATCAAAGTCTCACAAAACGTTACGTATCTAAGTACAGCATAGTCCTATAATATTAAATAACTAGACTAGACTATGTATAGGTTGAGTATCGATAGCCTTATCACAGAGCAAGTGTAAGCTAAGTGTAAAATAGTAAGCTGTATTGTAAAATAAGTAAATAGATAAATTTTTAATGCCATAAGTATGATTGACATGTTAGTTTTTAATTATTATCAATATTCAAAATTAATTTTTTCTAAATACTACGGGTTTTTATTTAAATTATTGCTTTACGTTTCATAGTGTTACATCTGTCCCTTCTTCATTTAAGTCTCAAAGTAGTACAAGTCTAACAATGTAAAGTGTAGTGTAGTACAGATCTTACATTAGATAAACCGCCGGAAACTACCGACTGGGAGTTTCAGATTGTTAAATAAGTCAAATAGAATGTTATTAGTTAAATTCTAAGCTGTTTATAAAATATAATTTGATTTAAAGTATTTTTGAATTTCGCTGCGTAATCTAATCCCAAACGAAAATACAGTAGTAGTAGTAGTAGTAATAGTACAACCAACGATGTAATAATATAAGTAAGTCAGTTAGCTAAAGTGATAGGCCGGCCATGTAAAACTGATATCTATTTTTTACATAAATATTGGATTCGGACCCAAGACCCATTGCTTAGTAATCAGATACGTTCACTTTTAAGCCAGTTGTTACACACGCAGTAAGTCAGATTAAACTTACTGTTATTTATACAGTTTTGTAGTCAATATGTGTGAACAACTTATATACCTAATTGATATAGTATATACTTGCAAAATAATAACTTATAGTCTTGCGCTAGTCATTACGACTAACAGTTTAATGACCTCAGCAAGAGCGGTGACCTCGCAGGATTGCGTAGCGGATGCAATACCAAAATTTTATTTTTTTAGTTTTTGTAATTCTGGTTCTCATGAACCAGAACAGACTAAAAAATCTGTTATAAAACATCTGTACTTGTAAAATTGATATTCGGTATATGGCCTAAAAACACCATGAAGAATTAGGTTAAATTTAATCAGGTAAAGTCGCATCCAATTTGTATATCTCAGGAAGCACTAAGAAAGAGTTGACGCCCCGCGGCGCCATGCCATCAGGTGGAAGGGTGCTCATCGCAACCTATACGGACCCGAATGGTTAGATACGTACGGGCAGACGACGTTGTCGCGCAAATATAATATTCTTAAAATTTGCGCTTCAGAGAGCTTCAAAATTTGCGAGTAATCCCAGTCTTGCGGAGAACATTAACTATCAAATAGAGATAGAGTATTTAGCTGATATTCACATAGAACTAGAAGCAGAGGAATAAAAATCATCAGAGAAGTCTATGTTGAAATCATGAACAGTGTTACTTCTGATTCTGGCTAGATTTTCTTTCCAGTCGCTTCTTCTAGTACTGATAAAACGCTTTTGTTTAATCTGTTGCTAGCCACTATTAGAAGCGGCAGGGATGAATATTATCATTGCTGATGAATAATATTTCGGAGAAAGAAAGTAAATAGAACTTGATGTTGTGAGATAGTTGAGCTAAACTGACAAATTTACCACAAAATTATCAAGCCTGAGAGGATTGCGTTGCATGGCTAAAGAAAGTGCATTCTCCAAGAAACTTATCCAAAAACATTAACGACTTTTAGTTGAAAAAGCTGTCCGCTATTCAGTTAAAATTTAAATGTGCAGTCTGTATTGGGGATCAATCTTACCTTTAGAGTTTCTTCACACTTTCGACCACATCACATCCTGTACCTCAGTTGGCATTCCAATTATTTTATTGTGCATTCTAAACTCTCCTAAGCTTTGCATTGTTACCAGCCTACAGGACTGACTTTACATTGTTACCAGATGGCTTTGCATAAGCAAATAAAAGGAGCCACAATTTTTTCTAGCATCAACCTTGAAGAAACTGTCTATATTCCTTGATAAATTTTCTAATCTCTTAAGATTAGAAAATCCTTACATTTAATCTTAATTTACTTATCTTAACAAATTTTTCTAAAGTTACGGTATGCCATTATTTTTAATATTTTGAGAATTTAACATTTTTCTCATATACTCGTAGATGATAATATGCAACATGAATGTTATTATACAAACAAAGGCTTTTAGAAGGGCGGTGCAGGAATCTATTAAGATTATAGTGCGAAAAAAATATCAACATTTTACTTAAATAAGAAAAATGGACAGTATGTATGCCATTTTCTCACTAAAAGGCCTTAAATCTCCTGATACCTTTTGGAAATTTTAAACTATTTTACTATAGACTACAAAAGTTTTGTGAGAACTTCAAGCGTTTGTACTCTCGGAAAAAATTGTTTATGGAGCTTCTCTTTTGTCGATATAGAAAATATTTCTCCGTTCACGAACTACGTAACGAATCAACAAAGATCTTGATCAATTCATTGCGCGCTCTTTACCAAGGTATACTGCATCGACGTTAAGTATCTAACGTTTCAGTTATGCTTATTGATTTGCTCGTTTCTCGCTACATTTTCGTTTCGCGACGTTATTCAATTTCAGTAAATTCATTCTTTAAGAATATTAACAATCCGAATCCTTATACAACAATGTTTCGTTCATTCGTTAATTAATCTGTGAAACGTCAATTTTAGGGGACGCTTCGTAGACTTTTTGAATTTCCACATTGTGCAATGAAAAGATTAAAATTCCTTTCTTTCTGCCCACCACACCGATTGGCTCAGTTCTCGCATAACCGATCATGCGGGGAGATCTGTTCACGACCTTGCATTAGCATATGGCCTGACACAACTGGTAACCTCGCCGACGCGGATCCCAGACGTGGAAGGTCATACACCTTCCCTGTTGGACCTTTTGCTGACCTCACACCCGGACGGATATTTGGTCTCAGTCGATGCCCCTCTTGGCTCGTCGGACCACTGTCTGATCCGGAGTGTAGTGCCTATCGCGCGCCGATCCCGAACGCGATCTGCGGGCTTCCGCCGTGTGTGTCACTATAGGTCGGCAGATTGGGATGGAATGCGGTCTTTCTTTGCTTCCTACCCATGGGGGCAGGTTTGCTTCTCGCTGGATGATCCCAACGCCGTTGCAGATTCTGTCACCGATGTGGTACTTCAGGGAATGGAACTTTTTATTCCGTTCTCTGCAGTGCCTTTCGGAGGTAAATCCCAGCCTTGGTTTAGTCGCACCTGCAAAATAGCGTCACGCCGAAAGCGGAAGTGCTACCAGGCCTGGGCCGATGCATCGGCGTCTCGGGATGCAAAACCAGTGCTCTTAAAACGAGTACAACTCTGCCTCCAGGTCCTTCAAAAGAGTTATCGCTGCGGCAAAGTTAAAGCACATTGGCAGAATTGGCGAGAGATTAGTTCGCCTCCCATCGGGATCCCGCGCATTCTGGTCTCTCGCCAAGGCTGTCCAGGGAATTTCTGTCAGCCATCTCTCCCATCTCTACACAAGGAGGATGATTCGCTGGCCCATACTGCAAAAGAGAAAGCCGATCTCTTGGGCTCTCTTTTTGCATCCAACTCGACTCTTGATGACCGTGGAAACTCTCCACCTACCATCCCGTGGTGTAAGTGCTCCATGCCGGAAATTCAGTTTCTGCAGAGCTCAGTGCGAAAGGCACTCCGCTCCCTGGACATTCATAAGTCGAGTGGGCCGGACGGAATCCCTCCAATTGTGCTGAGGATGTGTGCCCCTGAGATGGCACCGGTTCTCACGCGTCTTTTCCGGCACTCCTACTCTTCAGGCGTCGTCCCGGAATCTTGGAAGACAGCATTTGTGCATCCAATACTCAAAAAAGGCGACCGCTCCGATCCGTCCAACTACAGGCCTATTGCCATCACCCCCTTGTTATCTAAAATAATGGAGTCACTCATCAACACCCAGCTCCTGAGGTACCTGGAGGAACACCAGCTGATCACCGACCGACAGTACGGTTTCCGTCGCGGACGATCAGCTGGTGATCTTCTAGTTTACCTGACTCACCGATGGGCAGAAGCAGTTGAGTCTAAGGGGGAGGCTTTGGCGGTTAGTCTGGACGTAGGGAAAGCATTTGATAGGGTTTGGCATAAAGCGCTTCTTTCAAAGCTTTCATCTTACGGGGTTCCTGAGAGATTGTGCAACTGGGTCACCAGCTTCCTCACGGATCGGAGCATCAAGGTTGTTGTCGACGGTGCATGCTCGGACCCCAAACCCGTGAATGCTGGTGTTCCACAAGGCTGTGTGCTATCTCCCACTCTGTTCCTTCTGCATATCAACGACATGCTACAAATCAGTAGCATTCATTGCTATGCAGACGACAGCACGGGTGATGGCCTATATACAGGCCGTGCGAATATTTCTCGGGAACACGTCGACGAGTACCGGAACAAACTTGTGTCTGAAGTCGAGACCTTGTTATTCAAAGTCTCGGATTGGGGTCGACGTAATTTGGTCCTATTCAACCCCAAAAAGACACAGGTTTGTGCGTTCACCGCTAAAAAGAATCCCTTTGTCGTTTCTCCTCTTTTTGAGAACATTCCCCTTATTGGCTCAGCCAGTATCAGAATCCTTGGCGTTGACATATCAAGCGACGTTCAGTTCCGTGGTCACCTGGAGGGAAAGGCCAAATTGGCCTCTAAAAAGCTTGGTGTGCTCTGTAGAGCGGGACAGTATTTCATGCCGGCCCACCGTTTGCAACTTTATAAGGCGCAAGTTCGGCCCCACATGGAATACTGTTCTCATCTCTGGGCAGGGGCACCCCAGTACCAACTCCTTCCATTTGACCGCATACAACGTCGAGCGGCTCGAATTTTCGGCGACCAAGCTCTCTCTGATCGGCTTGTTCCTTTGGCCTTGTGAAGAGATGTTGCTTCTCTTTGCATTTTTTACAAAATTTTCCACGGGGAATGTTCTGAGGAACTTTTCGGATTGATCCCAGCTGCTGAGTTTCACCATCGTACATCGCGACAGAATTCGAAGTTCCATCGATACCACCTAAATGGTTGGCATTCCACCACAGTGCGTTTTAATCGAAGTTTTCTGCCACGCACTTCGATTTTGTGGAATCAGCTGTCGCCAGCAGTATTTCCGAACAGTTACGACTTAGGGACCTTCAAGAAAAGAGCTTATTCCTTCCTTAAAGGCCGGCAGCGCATCTGTAGCTCCTCTGGTGTTGTGGATGTTCGTGGGCGTCGGTGATCACTTACCATCAGGTGAGCCGCACGCTCGTTTGCCCCCTTCTTCTATAAAAAAAAAAAAATATTTTTATGTTTAAATGCAACGAAAGACGAAAATAATCAATGGTACATCAAGGTAACTTTAAAAAATAATGATAGAATTACAATAAACCATTGAAATTTGTGTCCGAATTTATGGCCAGACATACTATTACACTACATATTAACTACTTACGTAAATATAGTATGTACGTAACGCAGCATATAAATGTCCAACTGCTGGGCAACGGAATCCATATATTTTTGATAGGGAATTGGAATCGGGAGCAGTCTGCCACGCTGCATGTTGGAACAATACATGTGCAACGGAGGACTACGCGGTTTGTTTAACCATTTTTTCGAATCTAGGTCACCCGCGTATTGAGTAAATTTAAACCAATATACTTGTAGCTTGGCTACCACGCCAGAGCTGCGTAATGGCTTAATTATATATTTACAGATGACTAACTATGACTATAACTATGAATGTACTACAATTTTTTAATGAAAATATGTTTTTCCAATCTTTATTTATATCTAATACGCATTATTTAAGTACATTTTCAATTCATTAGTGATGTAGCAGTTTGTAACAAAGTACAAATTGACAACCATTAAGTCCACGAATTGAAATTAGTTACGGAAACATGTGGGTGTTTCAGGTGTTTCAAAGACTGATTAAAGTTTTACCGTTTGTGTAATTTTCTCGTGTCTTCGCAGTATATAGCTTTACTTTAGTAGCAAACTTTTAATAGATTTGTTTATTTAAGTTAACAAAGTTTAATAAGTTTAAAAAGTGGCTATCAATCTATTACCTGGATAGCACTCATATACGTTTATATGGGTAGAAGAAATAATGGTCAAACGTTTGAAGTCAACACTCGACACTCTTTGCATTCTCCTTACTGAAAGGCCGTGAAAATTTTTCATTTCCAGGTAATGCGATCGCCAAAAGACTTGTTCGTCTTCTTTTAGAAGAGGAGAGAGAGAGAGGAGATGGCATGATAGTGCCATTATCACGAATGGAGTTTGAAAACGCCAAAATCAAAAAGCTTTAGAAGTCTTGCAAAAGATATTTAAATAGCATAATGTCGCAGAATCGAATATTGTAGAAATTTAAAAATGATAAAATTAGCTTGCTTATGTCCTAATAATTACGTTTTTATAGACCATAAATAACATTTAAACGTTACTGAATTGATCAGAAAACCATTAACAGTTTATTAAACGGAGACTAGTAAATTAGAACAGAACGTTAGCGAGATTGGCGAGCTAACTAAACTTTATTGCTACCTTTCTATGAATAATGATGACTATTATGTGTAATATTAGCTTCGCTTGTCAATTCTGTTCTACACTGGGCTAGAATGGAACATTAACAAACAGTGGAATGCAACCTTTGCAGAAAGTTATACTGAGATGTTCAATTTCATTTATTATTAAAGTTAAAATGTTGAATATACTCTTGAAGTAAATTTTTGTCATATACTTTCAAAAATGAAAATAACTAATATGAATCTTGTGTCATCTATGCTATAGGAAATCTAGTAATTTTGTCCCATAAGTTTTTTAAGAATCAGGTGAACCAGGAAACACTAGGTTATGAGAAAGGGCATCTTTATGTAATAAAATAAATATTGCCTTTTTAATATCCATTAAAAGATTTTTTTTGATCCCCAGTTTCACTTTATCAATGTCGGATTAACGAATAACATTAATTTAAATTAATAATTTTCAGCCATGAAATTAATTGTCTCAAAATTAATCTACTAAAATAAATACGAATACTATTATGCTTATACTGTGATATATTTGTCCTTTTACCTATGATAGTTATTTAACTTTATCCATTTCATCCACATTTAACAACACTACCTACCTAATTGAGACCGAATTTTGAAGGGTCAATGCAGGTATCAAACAGTGTTCAACCTAACGCGTATATCATACGAAATAATTACTTCTTGACAATTAATACGAAAACCGTTTAATACGAAAAGCGTATTAAAAACAGAAAAACTACAATGTAAACTTCTTTCTGAAAATGTTTCCTTTAAACTACCCTCGATATAGATACACGAACGGTTGAGTTTACTTGCGATCTCAAAAATTATACAATTTAGTGAATAAACTAAGATTAAAATTAAACCAAATATAATAAAAAATTACCAACTAACATAGTTAAATATAATTAAATAAAGAAAACCAGAAGTAGTGTCACCTCAACGCAATAATAAGTGCAATTACTGTAAGCCTACAATTATCCACCGCCAATTCAACCTGTCATATATATTTCTATTATTAACCTATAATTACAACGATGGCTGGAACATGTGAAGCCTGCAGCGCCAACATAACAGTGACCCAGAAGCGTATTAAGTGTACTCAGTGCTTTAAGCTGTATCATTCAGAGTGCATCAACTTTAACAACGAGTATACTACAAGATCACAGTGGAAGTGCCCTGTCTGCGTCGCGGGTCAACGAATGGGGGGCGACAACAGCAGTACACCTGTGCGTAACACAACGAAACCAGCAAAAGACTTGTTGAAGGATGGAGGAGTATCGTCCTTACCTAACCTACGCCAAACACCCCTAGCGCCAATAGCCACGCCAAGCACGTCCAGTCTGCCATCAACACTGGACTCTGACATTACTACTTCCTCGAGTGAATGTATCATAGTGTCACGGATTGAACGTATTTTGGAGTTAAAATTAAACGTGCTTAAAAGGGAAATGATTGAAGAATTAAAGGGTTCTTTGGTAGCGGAATTTCAGAGAGAAATGGCAACTATTAGCGCTAAATATGATCTACTAGAAGTGTCACATTCGAAGCTTTTAGATAAACATGAAGGTCTCAAGAAAAACTTTGATAATTTACAAAGAGAAGTACTGGAGGACAGAAGTAAGGTAAGTGACTTACAAACGCAGCTAAATAAGCAGCAACAGCGTGCAGCATTGAGATTGTGGGTCTCCCTGAGACTCCGAACGAATCATCTGTTGAACTTACGATAAAGATTGCCAAACATGCTGGCATCCAGCTACAGCCTTCACGAATACACTCAGCGCACCGTGTCCAGCCTATGCAGAAAGTGGAAGGTCGGCCAAAATCAATCGTCGTGACGCTTCAATCCAGGATGTTAAAAGACCAGATCATCCCTGGACTTCGAAAATCAAAAGGCATCACTACACGTGATATTAGCTTGGGTGGGTCTAACAGGAGATTCTTTGTTAACGAGCACCTCACCCCAGAAAATAAACAACTTCTTCGATCGGTGAAATCTCTAGCTAAAAATAAATCTTACAAATTTGTTTGGGTCAGGAACTGCAACATTTTTTTAAGAAGAAACGAAGAATCTCCTCTTCTAGCTATAGGGTCAGAAAAAGAGTTGCAGAAAATTGTTTGAACCACTTAAACTTCCTCTTGAATGTTTTGCCTGTGTTTACTTTTATTAGTATTGTAAATAAAATGGTAATAGATAAACACAGCTCTCATACTAACACAGATACTCATATAACACTGAAACATCATATAACAAATCAATACCACTCCACACAAATATATACAATGAAAGTTTACATTCAGCTCTGTAAACTTTCACATAACACATGTCACTGTTATACCATTTACACTATACGCTACTATACTCGAACTAAACATTATGAATGCCTTTTTCATATAAAAACATTATTTATTATATCACGGCCTAAAAATATATCTGTCATATTATGCATTTCTTTATATTACTTATTATTTCTTACAACAAGCATCTGTTTAACTTTTAATTATGTTAACCTATATTTGCAGCACAATGACTTCTAATAGGTTGAGCTTATTTTATCAGAATGTTCGCGGCTTACGGACTAAAACACTGCAGTTTAGACAGAATGTACTTACGCATAACTACGATATCATACTAATCACAGAGACCTGGCTGACAGATGGTTTTTTTAAAGGTGAATTGTGTGACGGACGCTACGATGTTTTTCGGTGCGATCGCAACCAAAACACATCAAATAAAAAGTTTGGTGGGGGAGTCATGATATGTGCGAAACATGCGTTATACGCGCGAGAACGGCCGGAGTGGACGTGCGCCGGCGTCGAAAGCGTGTGGTCGACTGTGTCGGCAAGCGTGCTAGGCGCTGGCGACAAACGTAACCTACATATAGGTGTCATCTATATACCGCCCGATAGTATCCAGCCATCGCGTCTCAAACTATTTACAAACCAACTGAAAAACATAATTTTTTTCATCTCCCGACGATCACTTTATAATTGCGGGCGACTTTAATCTACCATACGTGTCCTGGTCGTCGGGAGAACCTATGTTTCGAAAATGCGGTAACATTGACTTACAAGTAGCAGCCGGTAACTTTATGGATACGTTTAGTTTATCCGGCCTTATCCAATACAACTATCATACAAATAAATGTAATAATACTTTAGATTTAGTATTCAGCGATACACCTATAGATGTCTTCCGGTCCTGTACAGCTTTAGTAGTGGAGGATACTTATCATCCATCTTTAGAAATAAATGCATCTGACCTTATAATACCTAGTTTTAAATGTGACTTTAGAAGAAAATTTAGTTTTCATAAAGCCAACTATGGCAAAATAAACACCTGTCTTTCGGATAAAAAGTGGGACACAATTTTAAAGGGTGGTTCCATAGATGAAATCGTCCATAAATTTTATACTCAACTTCACAGCGTCATAAATGAACACGTACCAAAGAAACTATATTCTACTACGAGTAATTATCCCATTTGGTATTCAAGGCCTTTAAAAAAAATTATAAAACACAAATTAATTGCACACAAGCGTTGGACCCTATATGGCAATCCAAGAGACTACGATGAGTTTTCCATATTACGAGCTAGGCAAAAAAGGATCCAAAAAACATGCTACTCTTCGTATAAGGAACGTATACAACTTTGTATTAAAAATAATCCAAAATATTTATGGTCTTATTTAAAAACTCTGCGCAATAATAACACGGGTTAACCCAATATTCTAACATTAGCCGATAAAACATACAGGAACAAATCAGATTCTTGCATGGGATTTAATGCCTTCTTTGAAAGTATGTTCCAAAAGCCAGCTTCATCATATAATTTCCCCTTATGTACGGAGTTAAATGACACAATCAACAACGTATATATTCCAGAAGAGCTTGTTTTTAAATTCTTAAACTCAACAGATATTAATAAAGGACCAGGTAGCGATGAAATCTCACCACTGTTTATGAATAAGTGTGCTAAATCTCTTACAAAGCCATTACACAGAATCTTTATGCTTTCAATCAACGTATTTGGTGCATTTCCAGAGATATGGAAAGAAGCAAAGATTGTACCTATTCATAAGAGCGGATCGCGAGGCCGTATTGACAATTATCGGCCCATTTCAATATTAAATAGTTTTAGTAAAATTTTTGAAAAAATTGTGTACCAGTATGTCAGCTCGTTAATTTTCAAATCAATACCGGATGAACAACATGGTTTCATGAGTAAGCGCTCTACTATTACTAATTTAGCAATCTTTACCAATTACATCTTCCGCAGCATGGATGAGAAAAAGCAGGTTGACGTAATCTACACTGATTTCGAGAAAGCGTTCGATAAGTGGATCATGTCATACTGCTTCACAAGCTTCAGGCATTGGGAATACGTGGTGACCTTCATAGATGGTTTATCTCATACATTACAAATAGAAGACAAGCTGTAGTAATTGGTGGTGCTCGAAGTGACTATGTAACTATTAGCTCAGGAGTCCCCCAGGGCTCAGTACTTGGTCCACTCCTATATAATGCGTACTTGTATGACATAAATACATGTTTTATCAACTCCAAATACATAATGTTTGCAGATGACAAAAAAATCTTCTTAAAAATAAACGATATTACAGAATGTCACAAAATTCAGCATGATTTAAATATGTTACACGAATATTATGTAAGAAATAGAATTTCTGTTAACACAGGTAAATGTCTCCAAATAACATTAACGCGTAAATCTAAACCAATTATTTTTTGCTACCAAATATGTAACACTCCAATCAAAAAAGTAGAATCGGTGCGTGATCTAGGTGTTAGGCTAGATAAAAAAATGTTTTTAGCAGACCATGTCAACAGTATTGTTGACAATGCGTACAAACAGCTAGGATTTGTAAAACGTATTTGCCACTCCTTTACAAACATAGCTTGCATCAAGATTTTATATTTTAGCTTTGTACGAAGCATCTTAGAATACGCTTGTAGTATCTGGTCTCCGTGTTACATAGTCCATATTCAAAAAATAGAAACAATTCAAAGAAAATTTATAAAATTTTTAAGTTTAAAAGACCACAAAACCTTTGAGACATACACTGAAGCATGTAAATATTATGGTATAGAAACATTAGAACAAAGGCGTAACGCAGTATGACGTTGTATTACTACATGACATATTATCTGGTCAAATTGATTGTAGCGAACTCCTTTCGAGCATTGCGTTTCAAGTACCGTCCTACCGGACTCGACACACGCCTCTGCTACACGTTCCTCACTCGACTTCGAACTGTGCTCAAAATTCTGTACTATGCCGTGCTGCCCGTACTTACAATAAATATTACTCTAGCTTAGACATATTTCATCTTTCTAAAAATGTTCTTAAACGTCAAGTCAAAAAGATGCACCGATCCCAATTAATATTTATTTATTCATATTTCATATACATATTATGACAAATAACTAATAGTAGCAAATACATACCACCCACCCAAACACACATACACACATCCATCCATACACGCACACACACCTACATACCCAAACACAGAAACCAGAGATTGCAAGTTGAGCACAATGTTTCTGTAAAATTTTGATATATTTGTGTAATCCGTATTTGGCCTTATTTAATGTTAGAAGTGATATATTAATTATTTTGTAAATCGCTGTTGGATTGCCTAATAAATAAAAAAAAAAAAAAAAAAAAAAAATAAGAAAAAGAACAAGGTTTTTTTACTAATTAAATATTAGCGATGGGTAGGTTGCCGTGTGGTATCTATAATCGTATATATATGATGTACATATAATCTGCCACCTTATTTCTTCCCGTGGGTGTCCTAAGAGCCGATTAAGGGAAAATCCAATAAAGTCGTATTGGCTACCGACAAATGGAATGACCATCTCGATAAATACAACATCAAAATTAAGCAGACCGATAACAATCAGCAGCGTCCAAGGTGCGAGGTGTGTGGTACTGCGATCGGCAATCCGCTTGCCGTGCGTGGCAATTATGGCAAGTCCTCTTTAACGGAGAGGATATCCTGCAGAGAATTATTTACAGGCCGGTACGGTAAGGTGAAGATATATTTTTATAAATTGAGAGAAATGTTAACGAAACTCTTTGGGGCTTTGGTAGCTACTCGTACGCGTAAGTAAACTAATAAAAGTAAACTATTGTTTCGGGTATATACTGGACGATTTGAAAATAAAAAGACAGTCGGGATTCGGCACTATATAATGAACACGAGAGCGCGCTAGCGGACAGTTCAGTGGTGAGTTCGCATGTAGCATTATAGTTTTCAGAATTCTTTGTAAATCTGATGATGTTATTTATCTTAGAGTACTTATATTATGTATTCTGTGGTACGTTTTTTTCTTCAGAGTTGAGTGATGGGCATAAGTCTCTCTAAGGATACGCCAACAAAAGCAGGCTTGGCTTACCTACTACGGAAGATTTGCCCATACTCATCACGCTGGGTAGGTGGGTTGGTACTCTCGCTAACCTCGTATTCGTGTTACCACTAGTCTGTGAAATTTATGTTCGTCATAAAGTGGGACTCCGGTTACCTCACTCACCGTACAAAACACAGAAGCAAAAGATGCCTCTTCTTCGCGCTGGTATTCTGCGTGGCCGTGGTACTACCCCGGTCGAGCCGGCCCATTCGAGCTGCAGCAAAAGCCGCCGCTTGATTCTACCACGTGTAATAAGTGAAAACAGTGTACTACAAAATAATTATTAAAAAGTCACATGATCATTACTTCTATAATTAAATCAAAATTACGTTTTTAAAGTTAAATAGGGTAATTTTCAATTATTTGGTCATCTTTAGGTGCCCTTATCAGGTATAATATATTACTTATTATGATAAATATGATAATAAAACGTTATTTGCTAGCTATAGATATATCGGATGTAATGAAAAATGTAAATTATTCACAGAAGAATGGATCTTAGGTAACCAGCTTGTGCTCGCGGCTTCGCATGCAGTGTATCAGTGCAGAGTTTTTTTTTTCTACTCAGCTTTTTTTCGTTTCTGCATAATATGTTTAGCATTTTCAGCGTTTATATAAAAAAAATGTTCTCATCCATACTTTCACGTATCTATATATAATATTAGTTAGATGTGATAGATAATATTTCTCTTCGGGGTTACGAGGCCATAGACAAACTTACATACATTCATAGCTAACTACATACTTACATAAACACTTCAGTAATTATTGAACTTACGTAAGTGAACAACGCAATCACAAACGCGTCATAGGAAAAGAGTATTTTATAAATATTTATTTAATTATATAGTGTGTTTATATGTACTTATCAACTTATTATTATTGCAGTTTTTTATTTTATTTATTTATTTTTTTTATTCTTTGTTTGCCTTAATTCTTCGTTGACCTTTCACCATAACAAGGGTTGACTGGTAGAGAATGCCACTTGGCATTAAGTCCGCCCATTGTAACCTTAAGCTTAAGGCTAACAATAAAGAATAAATAAATAAAAGAATAATATTCCACGCAGGTTCAACCGTGGGGCGCGAATGAAGATTGATATTTCGCCGTGTAATGACGATCTCAGAAAATGATCTCCGATAAATGGCAAAATAACCATTTGAAGCCTGCCTGATAGCCGATTGATAGCCGAGATAAACATTATGTATGAAACGCGTGGTCTGGTACTTCCGAGTACTTGTTTTGCCGATATGTCCACGTGGAATTGGGGGCCAAGTAGGAGGTCTTTGTTCCGGTGCGCCTAGTCCCGAGGGAGAGGAAGAGTTCCCGTTCCCCTGCTGATATGTGGTGAAGGTGAAACACCGTGTGTTTTAGTCACTGACACAACCCGTCTTTGCCCATAATTTAATTTCGATTCGGGTAGTATTCGGGGAAATACAGGAAATCATTCTGTGCATGAGTCAAATTCACCACAATGATAGTGTTCAACTGTGTTCGCGTTTGAAATGTTGTCCAAAATCAGAAACAAGAAAATATGCATTACATGTGTGTTGCATAAATATACATATTTTCATACTTCACAACAGGATGAGTGGTGTACTACCATTAGCATTCAAACTATAGTACGTTTTGGAGTGCGAACACTTTTTTATGTAATTTTTAAATTTGTATTCCGTAGGATCCAAGCATATTTTCGGGAATTTTATTATAAATGCATGTACTTTGACCCATAAAAGATTTTTATTCTTTACCTAGCTTAAACTATTATTGAAAGGGAAAAGCTAAAATGTTAACATCTGTAAATACCCAAAGCGAATCACGAGTGAACAAGGTTTGTGTGGATGAAATCGCTTTTAGCGCCTGTACCTATACTACAATATATTGTGTGTTGTGTGCAGTATTAGCTCTTCTTTTTTATACAAAAGAGATTTTGTACAACTGTCAACAAATTCTCGCTGACCGTTAGAATCTTTGAGTATTGATACCTCTGATTTGTATGTGATTTATAAGATTTCTTTGTAATTTCGCCTTAAAATTAAGGATTGTCAGCATTTTCTACTCATGTCGCGATTCACTAGTGATGCTATTATATTTCAAAAATAGTTATTATCCTTTCGTAAAATATATTTTTTTAAATTTCCAAGAACACCAAAATATCAATAATTGTTTATAGCTTGTTTCTATTAATCCATGTTTTTATTGTTCCATATTTTAATTTGTTTGTACTTTCGCATAGCTTGCGACTAGATAACGAAAATATTTCAAAACATTTTTGTAGAGTGGAATCCAAAATATTTTTGAAACCGATAAAATAGAACACAAAACAAAACAACATAAATTTTTCCATATTGTAGAAAATACTGCTATGTTAATATTAGATGAAAAATATTTCGCTCGTGACGTGAAAGTCGCGTAGGTTCCTAGATAAGGAATCTCGGTATGTGAGTCAGCAAGTCAATGCTTGTCGAGCTCGTTTTGTCGGAACGGAAAAGTAACACGATACAACATGCATGAAACCTTTCAAGAAACTTTAGATTGTGGATCCGTGGTAGCACAAAACCCAGATGCTGGCATAAAATTTAAGAATTTACGACACCACTAAAAATAAAAAATATTGCACAACTCTCAACAGATAGAGTCACTCCTTGATTTACTCATTGTCTTTCATACCGAGTATTTTACTTTTATAACTTTTAGGTTATTAGCCTTCTAGTAATGCACACGGTATTCAAATATGCACAGAACGTTTGCCAATAGTCACCTTCTACGACTTTCATGATCAAAGAAGGTGGCGATTTGCCTGTCACACGAAATTGCATGAGCATCGCATTTCAGCCATGAGTAGCAAATGAAGCGGTAACTTTAATGTTTTTTTTAATAGATTTGGGGTGAAAACGAGTCCACCTGATGGTAAGTGGCTACTGGAGCCCATCGATACCTGCAAACAACTTCAACCGAAGTAGGTTACTGATAGCTTGTCCCCCCTGTGGACTAAGAAGGAATGCCTCACAGCCCGTAAATATAGGCTCTCTATACCTTTCAAATCAGAACACGACAGTTGTTACACTTCTGTTTAGCGACAGAAATGTGTAAGAAGCTGGTCTCTGAGTATTCCTAGGCAGAGAAGAATCAATATCATCTAGTGATCTATAATGTTCTTTTAATGTTCTTTTAATGTTTAAATGTTTTATTTTAAAACTTTATTGTATTCTCAATAAACCTCACCTCACTCACAAAAACCAATTTTTTTTATACGTTTTTGTTCAAAGAGAATCACATACACTAAAAATTAAGAACAAGATTTGATTAATAAAATACGTACCTATATTTTTGCCTATATTGATTTAAATTTCCAAAGTACTCAAATTAATATATTCTCAATATTTTGAAATTGTAAATGTATCACTTGTGATCTACTGCAAAGAAACGTTCCCTTTATCATATCAATGTGTCACTAAATTGGCTGTTAAAAGGTTAATATTTTGTCAACTGAAATCAGGTTTGTTGTTGGATTGGAGTTGCCAAATTTAGAAAGATTTATCATAACCATTCAATGTTTAATAATCAGTTTATAATTAAAATCATTATACTCTACTTAAAATCATTATAATTAACAGTTTTTAGGTGTCTAGTACTGTGATCGCCAAACCGTTTGCCTAACGTGGCGATTACATCCTCACAGGAAAGGCCTATGTAAACTATTTAATGTAAAATGTGTACAAGGAGACTATATAAACACTCAAACTTCTCAACCTCAGTGGGTAAGCAGAGATTACGGATGTTCATTTCAAATGACACAACGTAGTCAGAGAGGCTTCCGCAACCCAGTTAACGTCTTCAGAACCTTACCGCCGTTTTGGTCCTGGAGATTGTAATCTGGAAGATACTAGATTTTTTATAATGAAAACTGAGAATTAAGAAAAATCTTCATCATACCAATCACATCCGTACCACTTAATTTGATTCATAAAGCTGAGTTACAATTTGTAAGTAAGTCTAAATTAACGACCATTAAGTGGATGAATCGAAATTAGTTTCGGAAACACACGAGTATGTAGGTGTTTCAGATACTGATTAAAGTTATACCGTTTGTGTAATTTCCCCGCTTGTTCGTATTTCTACTTCATGGGCAGGCCTTTGACTAGATTGTTTAGTACTAATAAAACATTTGTTTAAAAAACATTACACACGCTTAGTTTTAAAACTAGACATATTTTTATAAAAACTTAAAATTGAACAATTTAGAAGCCGTTATTGTTTAAAGTTGTAACGACTGATGGCGTAAAATCCATTTGATTATGCTGAACTCAAATTTCACACACAAGTGGAGTTACAGACAATCTCTAATGTGATGGTACCGGCACTGTGTTCCACAACCTGCTTGCCCAGCGTAGTAATTACCTCTTTGTAACCTTTTTTTGTACCGTCGAGTTTGCACCGTCTAAAACACCACGGTTTTCCACCTTCGCCGCATATCGACAGTAACGCTTCCGTCCACATCCGCGCCGGTTAGACAATAGGCCTATCCTCCCCTCTCTCATATCCACCCGGAGGCCATGGGAATCATGAAGACATGTGCTCGTAAAACACCAGCCCTACCGGCACCCTGCGCCGGATCTGTTCCGCCGCCGATCACAGCTCAGCCGCGTAGAGAGAGAACGGCGCATTATATAAATATAAAAACAAATTAATTTAAATATAATCAAATTTAAGGTAAGGGAGAATATATCATATTTTATTTCAAACATTAACGGCAATTTTACGCGGTGCAGCCTGCAGAGTAGCGGAAAAAACTGACAACCAAATAATAACGTAAAATTAATCCCATTACGCCATACCCAAATCCGACAGATTAATGATGTGAAGCAGCATCTCTAACGGCACTGTGCTAAACCTGAGTATGGGTAAATTTTCTATGCATGAAATGCCAGTTTATGTTGGCTTTTTCATATAAAGACCTGTGACCTGCAGTTGACTATTGACAGAGTTATAAAGATGCATATGAAGTTTCTTTTTTTGTTCAAAGTTCTAGGGTTAATTGTCTGCTTTAGAATTTGATGAAAAAATAGAGAAAACGAACACTCTCTTTAAATTTAACACAACTTTACTTGGTTATAAAGAAACGAGGCTTTGGCAACCGAATGATGATGGAGGTATTCCTATTGATAGGAATACCTTATCCCACAATTCAGTGATAGGGAGCAGCATCACAATTGCAAGAGCAAACCACCAAGCATGGGCCAACCGTCTTGGTAAATGTATACCGGATTTTGCTGGAGTTTTTTTTGGAGAGGCCAAAATAGTATAGAGTTTAAGTGAATCAATACTCTTAACAAGGAAAGTTAAGTAAACTTTGAAATTAAGAGTTTTAGTTAGGATTGGTATACTCGTGTGCATAATTGCCAATTTAATTTAAAATAATGCACATCTTGTCCTTTAAGGAGGTTTCGCCATAATCGCCACGCTCGACAAGTGAATTGTTGAATTGACAGTACGAGACACCTCGCACCTTCTGTTCACAGGTCTGCTTATTTTTGATCTGGTATTTTTCGAGATGGTTATCCTGCCGTCTGTCGGTAGTCATTGCGATTTTCAAGGCTTCTTACGACACCCAATAGAAGCAAGAGAGTGACTGACTCTTGCGACGATACCACACGGCAGGTTTATTTACTTTGAGCAGAACTACAGACTGCAAATATTCTCCAAACTCCTCAACTAAATGGTATAAAAAGGTTCTTAGGCTGTGGAAATCCTTAGCGCTAAAACGCACCTAGATCGCACGCCAAAGACGAAGATAAAAGTTAAATAAACGTCTCGTGCAGACCAAATCTATTGAACATAGTTTTCTTTGTATTTCTCCAGTGCACCGTTTTCTCATAGTAAACAATCTTCTAGTAACAAATATTTTCCAATCTACTTTTCTAACGCAAATATCTATTTGTAGCTTTAATTAAATTCGCTAATGTTAAAATTAGTAATTGTATGTTAATAAGTTGACTTTAATTTTAAATTTAATTAAACAGAATTTTGCATTTAATTTATATATAAAATAAAATCGTAATGTAAGAACTATTACATCGCTGTTATACACAGTTGTTGCACCAGACGCTGGATCCTATCATCGGTATATGTCTATGTATTTTAGATCTGTCATATGTGCAATGTGTATTCCGCCATCTGTTCGTGTGTACGATAATATAACTAATTATTTTTCTAATGGTCAACATTTAGTAAAAATAAATAAATCCTTTAATAAAAAAATATGTAATTTTCAGCGACTTAAGAATCTGTCAGTCCCTTTCTTCCCGTGGGTGTCGTACGAGGATTCTAAGGGAAAACTCTGAAACTGACGAATCGGAAGCAAACCCGGCAACGCAGCTTTCATCTGTGTAGAGTATCCTTCAGAGAGGTGACAAATGAGTTGCGGAAGTCCGTTTGGATAGGCTCATTGAAAATCTACAACATTTGCCTACCTCTATGTTTTTATGGGTAAGAAGCTTCAAAATAGCAGTATAGTACTATTTTATAATACCGAACTTACATGAACAACCCTTACTGTGAGACTTCGAAGTCTGTCTGTTTGTGTCTGTATGCTATCATCGTTTTTACTATTGCTCACAACTTTGGCACAGTGGTATAATTCATTTGCATTTTGATAGCTTTCAACTCCTAGCGTGTTTTACGATGATGTGAGTTCACAATATTATTATTTAGGAATTAAATTGAAAAGGATAAAAACATATAGTTTGCTTTTATATTATGTGTTGTTGAAAAAGTTGCTTTGCTGAGTATTTATGTAAAACAAATTTAACAACAAATTAATATTAGTGAAACAAAACTCTGAAACACTGTATTGAACAAACAAAACATTTTAAAAGTATAAATATATATATCTCTCAAAATGTATCTCTACAGATTAAATAGAATGTATCGTGTATTGAATTACAGTACACTCGATACTCATATTGAGTACTTGGTAATTCAACTTTAAGGCTGCTAGCTTGCTCATATGAGCGGAATTATAAACGAAAGCGTATTATACTCATATAACAGATTACACGCTTAGTGAGCTTTCGAGCTAGCGTTTAGTCACGTTTAAGTAGTTTTATACACAGCCACTAGACTTAAGCATTGAGCAGAGCCAGATAAACGTGTTGAAAAATAAACAATTACTGAAAAATGCGTGCATATTTTTTTATTATATCCAAATATATCCTGTGTGCCTGAATGTACTACGCTTAGTGTAAATGTAGGTTGTAGTGTAAACAATAAAAAAGTTGCTATCTTATTTTTAACTTCTGAATTAGGTTAAGAATCATACGTACAGAATTGGAAGTCTTTATATTGATTATATTATATGATTAGGTGTTGAGATAAGGGGGGTGGAAAGTTTCTATGACGTTCTCATAATTGTTTATATATTTGCTATTAAGAAAATAATAAAAGTTGTTGTTGGGTTGAAAAGGTTTCAAATTTCTCTATCTCTTTTTGTTGTTGATATAAGGGTTGTTTTGTGGAAAATATCACACAGGGATTTAATTTATATGTTAAATTGTCTCTGTATCTCTTAAGCTTTACTTTTTCTCTATTTTGAAATTATTCACAATAATAATTTTAAAGTTGTGTACAACATTCAAATGTCAAGTCACTTAACGATTAACTTCATATATTAATAAATATAATAATTTTCTACTTTTTGATCCATTTGTTAGGATTCCTTGCATTTTATCATTCTAAATGGATTAATTATGAATGAATAAAATGAAATACCATAATTGTACACTACAAAAAGCAAGTCAATTAAAAGGTACAATTTGGCGGCTTTATCGCTCCAAAGCGACCTCTTCCAGGTAACCAAAAATTATTATTATTAGAGCATCAAAATGTGACAGGACAAGCCTGAGCAAAGATATTAAACATATTTTCATTAATTGCCTTCTACAATATTCGTACTCAGATGTTGTAATTATTTTAATATGTATATTAGTTCAAAATTTACTAGAAATTCCTCGGTGTGAATACAATTTACAATTTTTTTTTATTTCCTTCATTAGATGATTTCTTGTATATCTCATGTTGAAGCTGTAATACCGATATTACCCAAACAACCTTTTAGTTATCCGCACAAAGAATTGAATACAAAATCCTGAATACATTCATTAGTGATTAAATCAATTCCCCGGAAATTTATTAAAAAAGCAATAAGCAATTGCGATCCGTATCTTCCCGGCTCATTCGTTATTCCAATGAAAGATAAAAAGAGTTTTCTGTTATAAAATGCAACACAAATCATTGAAGGTACAGTTCTAGAGTTCTATCGATATTGTAAAAGAACTCTATCAAATGCTGATTTTCTATACAAATAAATGAATACCCTTAGTAAATAGTTTTATATTTATTGTTATTTATAACCCATCACCATTATTATCATCATCATCATTACAGTCTGTTACAAGTCCGCTGCTGATCATAGGGCTCCCAGAAAGATTGCCACAAAGCACGGTCCGAGTCACCTGCATCACCTGTGTCGTCACTTTACATTTGGGGATGCCGTTTTACACTCCTGCGGAGGAATGGTTACATTGTGGAAGCCACAATGTCAAATTTAATTTTTTGACTTTATTACGTAGTTATTTATAATCTGATATTACAAATATACAAAGATAATATTATTCAGATCTTGTAAAAGATACCACAGTTTTTTTTACAAAAATATGACTCAATAAAACAGCATGTAATTAAAAAAAATATGGAAAAATATACAGCCACATATAAATCTACAATAATTGAGTTTTTGCCGACGAGAGTCATTCGTTTGTTTTCTACAAAGGCTATATGATGGCAGCATATTTTCTCATATTTATGTCTATAAAGTTTATGTTTTTCATAATTCTTATCGAACAAAAACGTAAATTCGAGTTCGCGGTGTCCAATATAAAAAAAATTACATACAAATAGTCGCTATCAAGATACTGCGTTTTATAGCAAGTGGCATTCTGTTGTGTTCATTTGATAGTTAAACTCATTATGCACATGAGTTTGATTCAGTTTATGTACTTAGGTATGAAATCAGACAAAAGCGAACAGAGGGTATTCATGCACCTAAAGGAATAATTAGTCAATTCCATTCTACCTTCGAAAATTCATTAAGAATAAAACTAGAACTAAACCAAATTTGTTTAAAATATGCAATCCTGGTGAAAAGAGATCAATTATTCAATTCTATGAAAATATCGTAACTTTCTTTTCTTTAATTCAACGACAATCACTATTACTATTTGTATCACTTCTGACTAAAATATCTTAACGAGTAATAGCAAAATTATCTTAAATGCACAAATTCTGGCACATTCAGATTAAAAGTTCTTATACGAGGAATCGTGTGCTGTGATCGAAAACCCGGCTGCACGAGACAGTTATGACAAATTCTCACATTAGGAGATAGGCTCCAAATTAATAGGCTGATTATGAAGAATAAGACTTTCAATAATCCACTTTATCCACCATCATCATTACAGTCTGTCACAAGTTCACTGTAAATTATAGGTCTCCTCCGAAGATTGCCCCATGTCGTCACCCCACTTACTACATAAATTACATTACCTGCTCGTAATATTATCGTGGTCGTCATGTCGGAACTGGATATATTTTCTCTGAAGATTTCTTCCCTTCTTCCAGATTTTCTATAAGCTCAATGCTGGGCTGGTGGTCAAGGAGATGATAGGTAGTTCCTAAGGGACACCTACTCTACCTACACTCGGCATTAACTATACTCTTACCGAAAAACTACGAGCACCTATGTCAGATATGCTATACCATACGGGCTATACAGATACATTTTGTTCCCTATCGTGATAAACCACTCCAAGTAACAAACCCGCAAACCCTTTTAAGGATGAGCCTTTGGATATGCATTGGGATATTTATAGAATGATTATTTAAAAAGCGGTAATATATATGGTTTTAACTATGTAGTACACTCTTGCCTATTTCTGTCAAACATCAGTGCAAGTAGTGTAACTGTAGTGTTCCGATTTTAAAGATGTATAGAGCGCCAGTATAATTAGGAGCTGTGAGGCATTCTATCTTAATTCTCTTTGGTCAAAAGGCATCTTTGTAAATAAATGAAATAGGCCAGGGAGATACTATCATGTCGGTTGTTTCAAATCTTCTTTCTCACATCAAGTTTCCACCTCTAATAAATATTGAATAATAATGACAATAATAATAGTAGTAGTGTGGCAATCACGAGTACAACAAAAACAACATTTTGTTCTTTATGAAATCGAGAAAGGCAGGTGTTAATTATCCCCACATCACAAGTATTTCCGTAAGTTCTGCTAAGTTTCGGTTATTTATTTTTCTAAAAGTATTGTAAATAGTATGAAGCAATTATTATAAGGATTGATACCAATTTGTGAAAATATTTCTGCAATCAACGCAAACAACCAACTACATATAGAATACATGTCCCTTTAGACCTTGTTACACGTTTATAAGACAATTTAATTACGTAGTATTTTAAAATTGAGAATTCAGCTCACACATTTCATAATTTTCATAAATTCAGGATAAGTGGGAACTTTTTCCTTTTTCTACATTTCGCTGCCAATGGTTTAAACGCTACTTGAATAATGTTGGGTTATTTCAGTTTTTGTTTTGAGTGTCTCGTTAGGCAAAAGTAGCGACGTACGGCTCGCAATATCCGCTCCGTTTGCGGCGTGTCGCGATCTTTTATTCCCACATATTAAATTGCCGCCAAATGTTGCATGCCTTACTTATTATCTAAAAGCTTTACATTTTCAAAATTGGAGATTTAGGTCCTTTTTTTTACTTATGTAAGTCGTACAAATTGGTATTGTTTTCTGTATAAAGGTACAAATTGAAAGAAAGATATCTTCTTTTTAAAGTAACCAAATCTTAAATTAGTTTTTAATATTAGTTTACGTCTTGTTTTGTGTAATAGATACCTCGCTATTCATAATTTAAAAAGGGAATTTTAAAAGAGGTACAACGGAAATTTTTTAGTTAATTTTTCCTCGAAATTTCGTTGAAATTTGACAATGCGTGTAAAGTACCTTGTGAACACATTACATCGAGTCAGTTCTGTCATCACCACTGACCAACAAAGATTATCCCAACTGTTAGTAATATTAACAGACTTTCACAGTACATTTACAAAACAGTAATATCGTGAGTTCTACTTAGAGATAACTTAGACAGCATCTCTGCGTTGAGTATTGGAAGTACTGTTTATTCAAATCGCATAACTTAATATTGCGATAAGATCTATTTGGAAATTTAAATTCCATACGTTGGGAGTAATTTAAACATATTAATATATCATTGTAAAAGGAAACTATTTTCCTAATAATGAATTTTCAATGTTTTCATAAAATACGATATAGTAACATAGTAAATAATAACTACATATACCAAGTTATATTCAAAAAACTTTCCCGACTTATTCTTTGGGTTACACCGACCGCTTTAAGTTTTCAGGAGTCGAAATCTTCTATAATTTTTAACTTGTAGTTCATTGAGTCTAGGGCAAAGCTGCTGTAAGGAAATTAGTAAGTAACTCTTTCAGAAGTGCACTGGCATTTCATAAAAGTACAGCTTTTAACCCTAGTAAGCTCTGGTCCGGTTGTGTAAACTGCGGCCATATATGGGCTGGCGCTGCATAATATCTAATAGCAACTAGAAATATTGCGTCCAAGAACGAGTTTCGACCAAAAGTAAAAATACTGAACCAGATAAACAATGGTGAAAATGAGTTCTTACAGGACTAACAGATTGTATTGTCTCTTGGTAAAAATAAAGCCCGTACAAACCATATCACACTAACTGTTCACCTATTAGCTAGTGTCTCAAGTACACAGGAGTTGTTGTGTGGTGTCACCATATATACACAAAATAATAATAACAATATAAATTAGGAAATGTAATCGTTTTGTTGTTGACTGTATTGCAATACGGATAGAAGCAGAAGCACCAAAGCTATAAGGTCGAATGAATTCTAACCTTTGCTTAAATATTTTTAATTAACTGATCATAATGACACCTTTTTCCCGCACTGACGTTTATTTGTACTATTTACATCATATTCAGAAAATTTAGAGAGAAAAATTTCCACAACACAAAGCAAAAAAGTAAAACGTTGACAAGTAGAGCTAAGCGACTGCTTTTGCTGCGGTTCGGATGGGCCGGCTCGACTGGGGTAGTATCACTGCCTCGGAGAATACCGGCGTACCGCGATCTTAAGGTTTGATAAGAAGAAATATAGTCAATCTGTTGGCTACTTTTCGAGGTTTGCGGATACTAACATACGGTAGCAGAATTTTTATGTATATAGATTTTACGTACCATATAGAGAACACTTTTGTTCATAAGTGCTTTGTGTGTACGTATATCGCGGATACTAGACTCTTGTCTTTGGGGAATTAAACTAAGTTGTTTCGTAACAAATTCGTATATTTATAATGAATAATACGTATAAATTTCGTATATATATAATGAGGTCAATGTTAATATTTTATATTTTTGTTCTGCAAATAAAGCTTGTACGCAAATAACATTTTATGCTAATTTGGGGGCAACCACCGGATTTTAAGAATGAATGCAATGCTTAAACATTCTGCTCCCTTAACAAAAACTCTATCTTTAGCCACGTATGCTTGTCCAGCCAGAGCTCTTTCTGATCCAGGTCTTCCCGTTTTAAATTTATTAGAGATTACACAACAATAGCCAAGAATGCTTGGGAGATCACTAGTTCAGCTTGTTAGAATGGTTACACGCGAAACACATATAAAAACGGCTTAGTTATTTTTTTTTGTTTGAACGGCTTGGTTTTGATGTCTACTCAATCCATCTCCCGTCGCTCCGCCAGGTGGCGCGAATTACCCAGCCAATCAAGCTTATGATTGGACGGAACGTATGAGCTGCTAATGCATTCGATATCCTAAGGAAAGTGTGGCGCCACTCGTGTGATTAAAATATTTATGTATATGATTAGGAAACAACCCTTATACATATATTTTTTAATTTGAATATAGTTAGCACCAAAATATTATGTCGTGATTCAATGATCATTTTGTTTTCTATAACGTGCCCAAAGAAGTTTCGCTTCAAAAAATTTAATACAAACACAACTTTCTCATTAATTCTTCTCCAAAATATTTACCCAAAACCTTCTATAATAGATAATAAATAGATATAATAGATAATAGAGATAACTGCTGTAAATTAAATTCAATTTATAACATATTATATATCCTGTATAATAACAAAAACTCATACAGTAAACATAAATAATAAAAGAAAAAAATTGTTAATTTTTTATAATTATCGATTTATTTTGTTTTAGTTTCAATGCTCTTTCTTCTTCTTTATCAGTTTTTGGAAGGAAACAGCTGGACAAAGGCCTTTCCATAGGCGTCATTAAAAGATGACACGCCATGCCTTACCTTGCTTGGCATTGCTGAGGAGACGGACCGAGCTGTGGCCGCAGTGCAGCCCTCGCACTAAAAATGGCACTATTTCTAGTTTCATTTTATCTCTTTAGTAGTTCGTGGGATTTATCTTCGTCGTCGGTTACTGATGGATAAAAGTTCACCATCAGTCGATAACCAGAGCCTTGTCTGTCAGTCAACTGGGTGAGACTAACATTTGGAGAATAAGTTGATATTATATTCTTCGCCTTTTATTTACATATTTTTCTGCATCTATGCCAAATTATTTTAAAAACACAGTTTTTAATTATAAATATAATTTTAAAATTTTTGCATTGGGCCAAAATGATTTATGTGCGTTAATTTTTTTTCATCATACGTTGGACAATCTCAAGTTTCTGTTTTGCATGATTTCCTGATAAAACCGGTTGAGACGGACGAATTAGTTTAGGACCGTTTAGGGACGGGTTCCTTAAAATATTCATTCATGTAATACATAATAATTAAGTATCTATGTTTTATTACGGCATAACGCAAAATCTTCTTAGTACAAGTGAATACATGTTTGCTTTCTTCAATCCGACCATATCAATAGGTTTAAAAATTTCACTTTACATGAGGTTCCTTCGTAAATTGCAGACCCAACGTTCAATTAAGATTCTAACACGAGAAAAGGAACCCTGAATTTTAATATTTTGTTTCGATTGACGAATAGTGTATTGTGTAGCCATTGGTACCGGCATATGGCGGAATATCCACCTAGAAAAATAACAGACCTACGAGTATGACAGGGAGCAGCTTCTAAGGTACGAGGTATCTTTTTTTTATGGAAAAGGCAGCAAACGAGCAAGCGGTTCACCTGATGGTAAGTAGTGTAAGTGATTCGGTAATCACCTCAGTGCGTCTCTCCTTCACGCCGGTATTCTGCGGGGGTGTGGTATCAGCCCGGTCGAGCCGGCCCATTCGAGCAGCATCAAAAGCAGGCCGCTTGGCTCTACCACCTTTAACTAATCTGGTACTGCGATCGCTAATTCACTTGCCATGTGTGGTGATTATGTCAAATCCTCCTTATGGGAGAGGCATATGTCCCGCAGCGGACTGTTTGCAGGCTGATAAGGTAGGGTAGGGTAGGTGTACAAACATCGTTTATTTTACATAACTCTGTATTTGTGGATTTCATAAAAATCAACATATTTCTGTCTACAAATTATAAGCTAATTGGCTTAATATTCGTTAGCAACTATAACGCAATGTAAAGAAAAGCTTTCAACTCCTCACTACGCAAAGTTTATAATTTAATTAAATCTTTTCGTCAGCTACAAGAGTCATTACTCAGTAAAAGTCTCTAGAAAATGACTTCATTAGAAGCACTGGAGAATTACTAAAGACATTTGGGTGAGTGGTTCTGTTGGCAGCGTAACTGTTGGGTTAGTCACGGGTTGTGGGTTTGCACTCCGACCAAAGCCAATATTTTGAGCAACAACAATTATTAGTTTTCTTCCTTCCCCTAATCTTATCATAAGCTTATGCATATGATATTCTAATGAAACGCTTCTGCGTACTATATCGAGTAACGCTTATATAAACATTGCACATAAATCTATATATACATAAACATATAAATGTAAAGACGCGTATTTTCTTTCTGCATTTTGCCGTGGACTTAGCGGCACTACTATATCCTACACAGTTGACAATGCCGTCCTTGAAACAGGCCAGTAGAACATTAGTATTGATAACCTATTGCCGAAGCTTATCACTAATATTGTTTATATGTCAAAGTGAAAGTTCTATTTACTTAGTGCTCGGGGTTCGATACTTAGTGAGCGGGCTGAAAGTAATCGGGATAGTACTTTATTCCTAATTTGCTAGACTTTTGTTATATATCATGTCAAATAATGTAAATATGTAAAAAAAAACATATTTTCATAATCATTATCATCAGTCAGCGTGCTGTCCACACATAGGCCTCTTCCTAGTCATTAGTACGGCCAGTCTCTATGAGCAGATCTTTATTCGTGGTAGATGCAAGCGGCGGCTTTTGCTGCTGCTCAAATGGGCCGACTCGACCGGATTGGTACCATGGCCTCGCAGAATACTGGCGTGAAGTAGAGGCATCTTGTGCTTCTACGTTTCGTTCGGTGAGTGAGGTAACCGGAGGCCCACACCACCATTCCCATCCCCCTCCTGATCCTCCCAAATACCCTTAAAAGCCAGCAACGCACCAGCAGCACCTCTGGTGTTGCGGATATACGTGGGCGACGGTAATCACTTACCATCAGGTGAACCGCTTGCTCGTTTGCTGCGTTTCCCTTAAAAATAATTCTAATTTAAGATCAACCAAAAATTAGTTTTTGTTCTTTCTTCAATTATTTAATTCTTTCTCCAGTTTCTTTTTCTTAACAATTTGATACAAATGAGTCAATAGGCAAGCGTCATGGTTTGTGACGCTAATTCCTTAGTTGTTTGATAAGGATCGGCTGCCACCACTACTTAAGTCGAAGTTACTAAATTTTTTTTTTTAGTTTCACGTGGGGGAAAGTTGGTCGCCTGCTTATGCCGGGATCAGCATTGGAGATGCCGGAACGACTAAAGCCCTCACGGTAGATACGCTGAGCCCGTGGCCTTTACAGCTTCGGCGGTAGAGACTCGCGTGCAGAAAACCCGGAAGTTAGGAGTATCCTCTCCAAACGCATCATTGATATTGCAAGCTGTTTCTGCTGCTTTAGAACCACGTTGTAACTCGTATTCGAAAATTACTCTTTTGAGGTTTCGAAATTTAACTCTAATACTTATTATAAAAACAATTGAAAGGCATCAAAAAGAATATCATAATTGGTTTTTATTCAGAATGTTATAGTTTTGCAGAATAAAAAAATTAAAACGAATCTTTGAGTTTTTTTTAATTCAAAATAGCCTCTCTATTAAAACAGCAACTTCATACTTTCTAACCCCTATTAGCTTATAATGTCAAGTACAAATTATGTACCAAAAATATCTATTGAATAAAACAAAATATTAAAATGTCGTCAAAATAATTAAGCCGTTACAGTTATGACCACTTGGGATTTTAATTAAACTTTTAATTTATTTGAAAGAAACACTGGAGCAAAATTTTCTTACGCTTATTTGCTTTTAGCTCCTGTAAACTTCTAGATTTGTCTTGATTTTGTACCAATAATTAGGAGTAGTAGTCTTAAGATATTAAAATACAATTTTAAATCTAAAGGAAACACTTATAAAAATAGTTATGACGCGATAGTAAGTAATAGAACGAGATAAGCTGGAAGATTCTCTTACACCGGTCCGACAGATGGAATATTGCCAGTTCTGGGCTCTTATCGCGACATGATTTCGTTTATAAATATAAGCATTCGTTTAACCATGTATTGGATAATGGTTTTACCGAGGAATGTCTTCACATGTAGGTGACATATTTATGCTGGTCATCCAAAAGCATTAGCGAAACTTACAGATTTCCATTTGGTACAACACAATGCAGGGTAATAGTTTTCCGTAAGTCAGTTTTCGCCATCGGAGTATTTATACATTCATATATATACATTTCGGAGTTTGACGGGTGTCGCAGGGTTTGCTTTTGGATTCTAATGCTGCTACCAATGCTAGTTTGCTAAATACGTCATGAAATTATATTGTAGGGCTAAGAAACCCTCAGGCACCTGTCAAACTCATGGTTCACTTTTAAGTGGTATTTCAGAAACCATTTTATACACTCACCCCTATGGTTCATAGGGATAGGTAGAGAAAGCCTTGTGACAGTTGGCTAGTGTTTGCTCACTGCGATTGTCGTGAAATTTTTAAGGCTTTTCCCTTAGTCGCTTCTTACGCAATTTCTGTGTACGCTACCACCATATAAAAATATAGCATAAAACATTTTTCGTAAACTTTTTTTAGTTTTATTATTCTTATTTGGATATACCTTAAATTCTGGGTTTCTATGGAGTCTAGTAATTGTCATTACAAGCTTAAATCTGTTTATTGTATTTACATTATCTATTCTTGTAAAAATCATATGTTTTACGTACATACTCTACGTTTTCATATTATATATCCTTGGCTCAGCAATACATTGCTATAGAAGGATATAGAATATTCATTTGTTAAATTTATCTCTTATACATCTATCTGTTATTTTTTTCATAATTGTGGTATACTACAAAATATGTATACTACAAACAATACAAATTATGTATATACATATACATATTTTATACATATGTACACATACATACATATGCTCGTACATGCCTAATTTAATAATAATTTACATTTTTATTTAATTTGTCATTTTCCATCAAAAGCCAGTAAAGATTTTCGTAACAAATCTCTTTGTGGAAGGCAACGATCAAAGTAAAAAAACAACGGAAAGTGGAAAGAACTAGATGGTTAAACGTTTTGCTTCCATTTACTGGTATCATTTCAATATCGATCATAGATAGTTAAACGATTTAGCGGAACCAGTTACAAGAATAAAGAATCAGTGCATTTCTAATTTGAAATGCTGAGGAATATTCTGATATTATTTATTACGAAATCGCACCGGACATATCTGTAATATATAAACCAAATGTGAATGAGTTATACACATAAAGCTTCCTCGTGAAATGTTCTAAATACTGGTGAAAACTGGATAAGGAGTTTAGAGGTTATGAGCAAATACTATTTGAAAAGATGACGCGTGGCTATGTGATTAGCGTACCTACCTGACCCATAAGTCCTGTGTTAAAATCCCAGCCGAAGTCAACGTTAGTAAACCACAAATTATTGGTTTTAGATTCTTGTTGTGTTGTGTTGCGGCCCGTTGCGAACTTGTTGAATATCGTGCGCAGTTGACAACTGCCAAAAATATTCGAAAGCTATTTATAATTTATAAGAAAGTCAGGAGTTCGATCATCATCATCAATATTTATCGACTTGTCCTCGATTACCATGAGATGTGAGCATGAAAGTTGTGACCAAGGTTCGTCAGGAATAATGGACTGTCACTAACCAGTCCTGCGCGCGTATTATAACAATCGTAACAGTACGTTATAATACGTGCACATCTGCCTTGGGTAAGGTTTAAGTTTTGTAGTCATTATTGCTTAGTCATTAGCAAAAGGACGATTTACGCTATGTTTTATGCTAGACCATTTAGTTTAATATAAACCTTAAATAATAACGTGCTTTTTAGCTCGAACCTAATGAACTATGACCCCAATAAATTATTCGCATAAATGAACCAGAATGCTTTGTAATTTTCGTATTAACTTTTTTTTTACAATTAAAAAGATAAGATGACCAAATCTACGTGCTAATGTGTTACATTAAATATCGACAAAAATTTTATAATGCGCGCTATCATGGTCAAAGACTTTTGGAAGTATAACAAAAGATAGTCATTGAGTATTTTAAAACTAGATTTAACTCTGCGTTCATAGTTAACCTTATTTCGTAAAGTTGAACTATGTAATAACAATTATTTCTTTAATTTACGCGAATACTAGACATTTGAAATGAAATTATTATTTACGGATTGTATCGCGTTTAATTTTACTTTATAATCCTGTTAAGCTCCCGAAATTATAAAGTAAAATTTCCCGCGATGATAGGTCCTAAACAGAACCGATAAAATATCGTGCTTTTTATGAATAAATATTTAAAAAATTCTGTTAGTTATTATATTTATTTCAATAAATAACTATTTAAACATTTTTTTTATTTAATTTTCAAAATCTTCATTTTATTTAATTGGGTTAAAGAAGAATAATATTATCCTTCTGTGAACTGCTTCAACTAGATGCATCTAAAAGTTTATATTGTACAATTGTTTAACAAAATCTGAACAACGTCTTTCTTTCAAATAAATTATAATTGTGAATTTAAATAAATCGATGCATAGATCAGGAATAACTACACTCCTGTTAAATATAGCAATGTGTACAAATAATATAACCATTTAAGAACCAAAAATAAAACATTCTCATTAATATTTTTTGTTCCTTGGATCCTAATAAAACATAAAAGAAATGATAACGAACTTAAAAATATAATAATACTTTACTCGTTATTTTTAGCTGTACAAAGTGAGAAAGATGAAAAGTAAAGTAAAGGTCGTGCCTTCTGAAAATCGTTAATCTGTAGAAATTTCGTTTGTCTTAACTGAAGGCTTTCAAAGATCAAAGAAAATATATAAATTACTAATATAATGAACAACTAATTTTTTTAAAACATCGTTACCTTTAAAGTTAGAGGAGAGTAGACATCTCCATAACCCATAATCTAAACAAGCAATGACATGTAACGGCCTTATTTTACTGTTGATTATTAAATGTTAACTACGAAAACTATGACTTCTGTGCTGGGAACAATAGTAGTAAGTTTTGTTCCTAGCACAGAAGTCATATTTTACAAAAGTAACCTTTGTTGATGATCCTTAACTTTCCATGTGCCATCTTAGAAGACTTATTTTATTTATACCATGTTTATAAGATTGAATATAAATATGTATTTTTATCACAGAACCAATTCTATTTTGGAACTGAAAACGTTTTATTAATGAATGTAGCTGAATTTATCATAATAATTCCGCAAATTCCTTATACCTTGCGGCCTGTTATCGGATTTACTATAATTTATATCATGCTTAGTGTTAGATGTTTCGGAATGTAGATCTTTTCTTATGAAAAAATCGTAATTCTTTTTCTTATTATTCTTCATTTTTATTAAGGTCTTTGGGTAATAGCATAAGATTTTATTCGTCATTGCAGCTAATCATCGCAATTTGTTTAATATTCTGCACGAATAAAATACATCGGTTTACAATTAGAATAATATGTAAAATAAAGCGTATAAAAATCTCTTTTTGCTGTTGTTAAAATTTACTTTACCTTACCAGACAATTGCCAGCCAGTCATAATGGCTACGCTTGGCAAGCGGAATGGTGATCGCAGTACAAGGCACCTCGCACTGACCTGCGTAGGTCTGCCTAATTATGGTTTGATGTAAAAACATCAAACCATAATTAGGCAAAATTAGGTGGGAAAATCATCTCGTTTTCGAAAACGAGATGATTTTCCCACCGTCTGTCGGTAGCCATAGGGATTTTAAATGCTTTTCACATAGTCGCCTGTTACCCAGGGGCGGGGGTTGAAAGGGGGCGGCAGATTCTTACGGCGATACCACAAAACATTTTTTTTGAGATTGATGATGAGATTGTTATTATTTACATGAACTGCCGCTGTTTTTTTTTGTACTCTTTTAATCCCAAAAACCATACGAAATGAAAACCATGTATATTAATTTTATTTAACAACATAATTTAAAATTATCAATAATTATGACACGAGAAAGGATAAATATTGTCTCTAATACTACCTCCATGTCTTCCATTATTTATAACACTAGGTAATCATAATAACTTATACAATTAGATGCAGACATCCAAACCAGTTCGGATATTGAAACTGCGTACAAAATGTAGTCTATCAAAGACAATCAACTAAAATGAACCTCAATTTTGTAGAAAGTTTTAAAGTAACAAAAGATTTAAAAATAGTAAACAATACGTAACTGCCTAATTTGCACCGCACATTGAAAATTAAACTAGGAATACAATAAGCGACGAGGCTTATCTCTTATTTTCGACAAAGTCTTTGGAGTCCTGAATAAGAGACGCTTCACTGAGAATTGACTGGCTTAACTTGTCCTTAAAATATTTTTTTTTTATTATTTCTCAGACAAGCTAGTTGCAGATATTTTTATACGTGGAGAAAACTTCCTCCCACTACCGATCATGGTGGTACCTGCCTTACAGCATACGGATCGAATCTCGGACACGCCTGATACTTGGTTTCCCATGCGCGTGTTAGATTTTAAGGTTTTATGAACTAACAAAAATATAAATATACTTGTTTTTAAATATTTGAACTTAAACGTAGAACTTACTATAACAGTAATTAAAAGTAATCGATTATCAAATTTAGGTAGGAAATAAGAAAGTACAGAAGTAGTTTAAATAATACTTTATTTAATTATATAATTCTACCACCGTTTCGTAACGAGGTTCTTCTAACGGAGAAGAAACAGGCGAAAGAAACTCCGTAGGTACCCTCCCTTTTGAGAAAACTATTACACCTTAATTATTAACAATTCACTACCACTCCTTTATAACAACACCTCTTTATACAATTAATATGATTCATTACGATTTAACATGAATACACAATATTTAGGTACAGTATCCTAATTATTATATAAAATTAATATACAGTTAAATTCTAGAAATTTGTACTGCTTGGAAAGATTTAAATTATTGTTCAATTATTATGAAGCTAGGTAACATCATTGTCTAAACTATATACCCGAAAATATTCAAAGGATTAAGAGATAAAATGAGATATCCTAGAGAGGCTTCACAAATGGTCATCTATTGATAATTAACAATGTTACAATAATATCAGAAATAACACATTACCTTGTTGGTTGTTCACACCTCGATGGCTCAGAAACTACTCTCTCGCCCCTCACTGGGGAACCCATATTTAAAGTACCAAGTACCGACTTAGTAAAATAAAAATGCTAAATACAAAGTCTTAGTCAATACAATTACTTACAACTATGGTTGTTTCAAATATAATTTTACACAATAAATTGCTCCATTTATTTTAATACAATTTGTCAAACATAAACACCTTTCGTTAATCATGTTCACTAATAAGTAAACCAAACAGTTTTGGCAAATCAAATCATTACTATTACTATATAATACCCTCTTTTACATTTTTTTATTATATCGAATGGGAATTATTGTTGTAACTGCTTTACTAACGTATGTACGTTGTATAGCCATTATACGTTTAAAGTATGATAATATCACATTTATTAATACAATAATTCATCATTTATACTAATATCACACGGCCAGACTGACAAGTACTTCGTCCTCGAAGTACACACAAGTGAAATAAAAACAAAATTAATGAGAAATTTATAATGAAATATGTAGTCGATAGTTTGTGTAGTGGACATAGATAGACGATGATATCATTGATGGTCATGGTTGTAAGCCAACTAACTCGTGCTTTGTCCACCAGCTGTCCACTGGATAAGCGGACAAGCGCCAAATAAATGGAAAACCAAAGTTATATAAGTACAATTTATATAGACATGCATTGCCCCATCCACTCGCTGCCGGTGGGATAGACAAGCACCAAATAAATGTACGACCAGCGAAATATAAGTACACTTACATAGACATGCATTGCCCCATCCACTCGCTGCCGGTGGGATAGATACACCAAATAAATGTACGACCAGCGAAATATAAGTACAATTTACATAGACATGCATTGCCCCATCCACTCGCTGCCGGTGGGATAGACAAGCACCAAATAAATGTACGACCAGCGAAATATAAGTACAATTTACATAGACATGCATTGCCCCATCCACTCGCTGCCGGTGGATAGACAAGCACCAAATAAATGTACGACCAGCGAAATATAAGTACAATTTACATAGACATGCATTGCCCCATCCACTCGCTGCCGGTGGGATAGACAAGCACCAAATAAATGTACGACCAGCGAAATATAAGTACACTTATATAGACATGCATTGCCCCATCCACTCGCTGCCGGTGGATAGACAAGCACCAAATAAAATGTACGACCAGCGAAATATAAGTACACTTATATAGACATGCATTGCCCCATCCACTGCTGCCGGTGGGATAGACAAGCACCAAATAAATGTACGACCAGCGATATATAAGTACAATTTACATAGACATGCATTGCCCCATCCACTCGCTGCCGGTGGGATAGACAAGCACCAAATAAATGTACGATCAGCGATATATAAGTAATATTATCTTGATATTGGTAACTTAAATTTTAATAATCTCTTGCAACAATACACTGGTGTATTATAAGTATCTCACGAGAATATCCCGTATGACATAATTTGTTAGGATACTATTAAGTTTTAATCATAGGCTTGTTATAATCATAAATAATTAATACCTTATGGTTAACAATTAATAAACTTAAACAAAATTATAATAACATAAATTAACTCTAAAAAAAAAAACGTTTACATTTTAACATCAAATTAATGGTAATTTAAACTTACAATTTACATTATAATGAAGGACATGTCAGGGCATCTTCCTCAACCTGGCCAATATTTTAATTTTTCTTTAGCGACAACGATATTTCTTAGGTTACCAATACCTCTTAGAGCATAGCGATCGTTAGAAAGGGAGAAGAGATTTCATAAGGACCCTTAAATTTTTGTTTTAACTTGTCATTCCGTCGATGATCCTGGTTAAAATAGACTAGGTCACCTACAGCAAAGGTTATATTGTTACGTCGCGTGGAGTCAAAGCGTGTTTTAAATTTTTCGGCAACTAATTTCAAGCGTTGTTCCGCCGTTTCACGGTCAGCTTGTATGTTAATAGTGTTATCTACAGTGTTGTCGCTAAGTACTTCATCTAAACGGGCTTGTACTGACGGTATATTAGAGTCGATACCTATCGATAATCGAAGTGGTAAAATCCATTAGACTTATTAACCATTGTATTTGTCGATTGCTGGACTCGAACATAATTCGCTCGGTCAATCTGACAAATCTTTGCAAATCATATTGAGCATATCAGTTACTATAGATACACAACGCTCCACTAGACCATCACTCCTAGGACTGCCCCAGCAATCATATAGTGCTAAATTTGTAGTAGTCTCTTTTATACATAATTCCAAATTGTCCACCAATGGTGTCCATCCTTTTAATTAATTGTAGCTTTGATCGCATTACAGTCAGTATAAATTATGTACTTAATCTCCAGAAGACTAACTCTAATATATTTTAAGGCACTATAAATAGCCAAAGATTCAATTCTTAAGAACTATATTTTGATTCGGCGGGTGAACTTCTTTTACTGTGATAAGCATTAACTTTCATGGTCATTTGCGAATTTTTGCATTAAAAACCTAATGAACTAGCATCGTTGTATAGTTGTATATAGATTTGAATCAATCATTGTAAGGATACAAGATGATCAATAGCGTACTTTATTTAATTATATAATTCTACCACCGTTTCGTAACGAGGTTCTTCTAACGGAGAAGAAACAGGCGAAAGAAACTCCGTAGGTACCCTCCCTTTTGAGAAAACTATTACACCTTAATTATTAACAATTCACTACCACTCCTTTATAACAACACCTCTTTATACAATTAATATGATTCATTACGATTTAACATGAATACACAATATTTAGGTACAGTATCCTAATTATTATATAAAATTAATATACAGTTAAATTCTAGAAATTTGTACTGCTTGGAAAGATTTAAATTATTGTTCAATTATTATGAAGCTAGGTAACATCATTGTCTAAACTATATACCCGAAAATATTCAAAGGATTAAGAGATAAAATGAGATATCCTAGAGAGGCTTCACAAATGGTCATCTATTGATAATTAACAATGTTACAATAATATCAGAAATAACACATTACCTTGTTGGTTGTTCACACCTCGATGGCTCAGAAACTACTCTCTCGCCCTCACTGGGGAACCCATATTTAAAGTACCAAGTACCGACTTAGTAAAATAAAAATGCTAAATACAAAGTCTTAGTCAATACAATTACTTACAACTATGGTTGTTTCAAATATAATTTTACACAATAAATTGCTCCATTTATTTTAATACAATTTGTCAAACATAAACACCTTTCGTTAATCATGTTCACTAATAAGTAAACCAAACAGTTTTGGCAAATCAAATCATTACTATTACTATATAATACCCTCTTTTACATTTTTTTATTATATCGAATGGGAATTATTGTTGTAACTGCTTTACTAACGTATGTACGTTGTATAGCCATTATACGTTTAAAGTATGATAATATCACATTTATTAATACAATAATTCATCATTTATACTAATATCACACGCGCTTTCTTGACTCCCTTTAAATTTCTTATTCCGTTCCTGTTCTTAGTTTCACTTCTTCCCTAAGTGGAACGTGACATCATAATTAACGCCTTCATAATATGCCTACGATTCAAATAATCATCGCGTGTTGTGCCAGGAATGTGTGAACTTTCTTAGAGTTTAATTTTTCACTTTCTATAACTATTCATTGAGCTCAGTATCTCAACTTAGGCGTTCGTGTATAAACTGCACTCGACGTAATATAGTACATGGTCTCGACTTTCATCCTCATTGGCAGGGCAGATATAGGGCTCTGGCCGACAGGGCTCCTTTCTGAATTTGAGAAGCTACTTAATTAATTTCAAATAAGCTGGCTATAAAATGGCTGTGGTAGAGCTGGCGGAAGTGCACATGATGATGCATCAATTACAAGCATCATATTATCGGCATAAGCCACTATGTTGTCTCTATCTGGTTGAGACGTCACAGAAGATCTTATATTATTGACTATTCGTGTTGAAATAGCGTCCATTCCAAGTGTCGTAATCGAGACGATCGCGACGAGGTTCGCACACGATCGTATCAACAATCTCATTTCCCGCTTTTGATATTTTTTTCTATGGCGGAAGAACACTGCAGGCAACCTGATTCTCCGTTGCATAATAATATAATACCACTAGCATCATATCACCAAATGTTGCTGAGTATTCTTCGATTATTTTCACGCCACAGATAATAATTCCGTGGTGGGTTAGTTTTATGATAGTTTTTGCAGCATAAGATTTAAGTTTTGTTTATGGCCACTAATGTTATCACTATATTGGAAATACCGATGCTACGTACGCTCTCATCTGGCCGTACGCAACATGAATCACTACACAGTGTTCGGTACTGAGGTGATGTAGAAAAGTAAACGCTATCTCCTATTTAATTGTAAAGACACCAAGTATTGTACCAAGTAAAAAACAAATTATGTATTACAACTTATAAAAACTTCGTCTTTTACTTATTCGTTATTTTGCACCATTTTCCCTGTCCTTCATAATTAAGGTGGAGCCGCAGTAGAAGAGTTTTAGTATTGCAATGTACTCTCCCTATCTATCGCGAGTTTGATGAACTGAACCTGGTTCTACTTTTCACCCCTTGCTTGAGGTAGGAGTAAGAGATGTAGGTTATATTGCAAGACTAAGATTTTTCTGGCATTTCCCTTTTCAACTTTTATGACACCCAGGGAGTTGATGGCTGATTCTGTAACTTCTCCATCAAAGGGGTAATAAAATTTAATTTAGGTTTAATTAAACTATTTTAACAATATGATGTAGTTAAAACCCATAAGGAAATTCAATAATGACAATTTATTTCCGAGGACCCATTCCCATTCATTGGCTTTATCGACTACGGTCGCCAATAAATGTCTACTTATAATCAGACTTTATCGTATTGTAATAACTTTAAATCCCTGCCCTATTGGAAATCAATAAAAATATATTTATATGAGAGAAGACTTATCCATTACATAAATATTAACTTTTTATGAAGCTTTATATTTAACGTTATTAGGTTACGCTTTATAATCGTTATTATAAATAAAATATTTAATGTGTCAAATTATTCAAAATATGGCGCCAACACATTCATATTGACATGCTAGAGCTTTCTGTTCCATATAAAACCATGGTTCTGAAAACTTATTACTGGATCATCCAAATCCAGGCAAAATATGACATTCCATTGTCCAGCAGTATAATGATTCAATTATGTTTTATACTCAGTAAGAAGAAGTGGATATTGTCTCGCAGGTTGATAAAAATCGAGGTAAATGCGCACCGTAGTGTAAATATCTATTTTGAAAGAATATCAATAAGGTCCGTAAAGATTAAAAACAGAAAGGATGATCCTATAGGTTCCAGAGACTTTTCTGTCTGAGGTCTGGCTGAGGTAGGCCATTGTTTGCTCTGGCGAGGTACCATTTGGCGATTTCGTAGAGTCGCGCGAAACGTCGCTGCATTACAATTAGGCTTGGTGCGTTATGCGTGTTATACCTGGGCAATACGTAAATAAAAATTCTGCTTTGCCGATGCAAACTTACCTAATTCCTAGTAATATTAAATGATCAACACGCTACGATCGCTGTTACGATCAAAGTTACTCGTATATATTATATGTTTATGTGATGATTAAATACTTATAATACAATAAATCAAGATAAGTGCCGTCCCCCAAGCACCTCGACGACAGTGACGCCATTGTTTTGCGACATTCGGCGTAATTTTGTATTATCTACTATTATATCATTTTAGGTAGTTAGGCTGACGAATATCGTATTAGAAACTCGGTTGTTATCGCTGTCCTCAAATATGGGAGAATCTTCCGACGAAATTCAGCACATGAAAAGGCGAAGTAATAGAAACTAACAAGGATTTCCATGGATATTTTCGAGCTAGCGAACATGAAAGTATTCGTAAATATTTCCAGTTATTGTGGAAGTAGTACTAGTAGTAGTATATATAAAAAATGCATTATAAAATAAATTTTTAACTGGCTGATTTTGGCACGTGTTGGTCGGCAGGGTCGCTAAGTCCCTACGCCTTCACACATAAAATACAACAGAATAATGTAAAAAAATTGTACTTACAATTATTTCTTTTAAAACGTTTTAGCTATTTTCGCTTCGCTTTTATTAAGACCCAGAAGCCGTAGTGTGCTTTTTACTTTAAAATCAATAACGCTAATTGAGAGTATCCGCGCCGTAGGCCGATTAAACGGAACGAAATAAATATTTTTTAAATATTCAGATGCAATATGAGTGGGAATGAAGTAAAATAGAAAAAAAAGAAAGAAGTAAGAAATTTGCGGGTAGGCGCAACGTAAACACGCAAGCTTAGTGTGCTAAGTGTTTTTTTAATGTTTTAAATAATATAAAGTATTTTTTTTCACAAATTTAATGTGTTAAAACTACGCTGAAATCCACCAGCACTTACTGTACTTAACATCTCTCTTATTTTAAATTTTAATATTTTATTTAAGTAGGTTATTTTAAATATATTTAATTTTTTATTTTTATTATTTATATTTTTATCATTATACCATTTTGTATGTATATATTATATGTTTATGTGATGATTAAATACTTATAATACAATAAATCAAGATAAGTGCTGTCCCCAAGCACCTCGACGACAGTGACGCCATTGTTTTGCGACATTCGGCGTAATTTTGTATTATCTACTATTATATCATTTTAGGTAGTTAGGCTGACGAATATCGTATTAGAAACTCGGTTGTTATCGCTGTCCTCAAATATGGGAGAATCTTCCGACGAAATTCAGCACATGAAAAGGCGAAGTAATAGAAACTAACAAGGATTTCCATGGATATTTTCGAGCTAGCGAACATGAAAGTATTCGTAAATATTTCCAGTTATTGTGGAAGTAGTACTAGTAGTAGTATATATAAAAAATGCATTATAAAATAAATTTTTAACTGGCTGATTTTGGCACGTGTTGGTCGGCAGGGTCGCTAAGTCCCTACGCCTTCACACATAAAATACAACAGAATAATGTAAAAAAATTGTACTTACAATTATTTCTTTTAAAACGTTTTAGCTATTTTCGCTTCGCTTTTATTAAGACCCAGAAGCCGAAGTGTGCTTTTTACTTTAAAATCAATAACGCTAATTGAGAGTATCCGCGCCGTAGGCCGATTAAACGGAACGAAATAAATATTTTTTAAATATTCAGATGCAATATGAGTGGGAATGAAGTAAAATAGAAAAAAAAGAAAGAAGTAAGAAATTTGCGGGTAGGCGCAACGTAAACACGCAAGCTTAGTGTGCTAAGTGTTTTTTTAATGTTTTAAATAATATAAAGTATTTTTTTTTCACAAATTTAATGTGTTAAAACTACGCTGAAATCCACCAGCACTTACTGTACTTAACATCTCTCTTATTTTAAATTAAATAACCACTATTTTCCACATCTGTCTAACATGGACCAGCCAGCTGTAAATAATATCGAAGAACTGGAAAAACTATTTGGTTCACGAATGCGTGAGTATGAACTTAAGCTTCTGAGGGCCACAACTGCATCCACGCCAGTTCATTCAGATATTGCTTCACTATCCAAAGAATTCTTCGATTTCAAATCCTTTGTTTGTCAATCTCTGTCATTGTTCAAAACGCAGTTGGATTTACTTGCACTCAGCCTTGACAAACATGAAACAGCGATGAGAAGAAAAGTTCTGCTAATCCATGGTTTTTCAGAAAGACAGAACGAGAAATTGCATGAGTCTTTCTTTAAGTTATTATCGGATCGAATGAAGGTGTCCGATTTAAAAATAGACGATATACAAGTATGCCACCGTTTAGGATCTTCTCAAGCTTCAACACGCCCAGTGCTCATCAGATTTGGAGATTTCGAGAGTCGCCGGCTTGTTTGGGACTCCAAAACTTCTTTGAAAAGTTCAGGTATTACTATATCCGAGTTTCTGACAAAGATTAGGCACAAAGTTTTCACCGCGGCTCGTACACATTTCGGTATTAAACACTGCTGGTCAGTTGAAGGCAAAATCGTTATAATTCTTCCCGATAAGACTCGTCGGAAGATTGAATCAATGGCAGAGTTAAAGCCCCTTATTCGTCTATATCCCGTAGAATCTGGAACTACTGGCGACTCTGGCCAGTCCAAGGAACCTGTTTCTCCAAAGGATATTGCTTCCAAATCTGCTGCAAATGCTCCACGGAAGACTCGACGACGCAACTAATAACTTGGTATCATTGTTTAATTTCAGTTAACTCAGGTATCACTTTTGTTACAAACTGCATTTAAAATTATTTCGCTTCTTAGATATTTTTATGTTAGTATTTCGTTAACTATGATTTTTTAGCCTATTTGGTAATTGTTTACATAGTGTATCTTTATAACTTCATTGGTGTTGCGCACAGAGTTCTTTATGGTACTTAATATATATATAATAGTGTTATGTAGTGAATATTTGCTTTGTATATTATTTTGCTTTTTATATTACTATTGACATCTGTCAAACTTATCACTGACGTTGACTCACTGACATTTTAAAATGTGACCACTATGTGAAATTTTATTCTGCCATGAGCTCAGTGTGCAATATGAAATGTTACCAGTAGTAGTTATTTTCAATATGCCAGTTACTTAGATCATTTTAATCTTACTTTCGTAGTTATTATAGTAATACACTTTTAATTGTTGATTTTCTTGTAGTAACGTTTAGTTTTAAATTTTAATATTTTATTTAAGTAGGTTATTTTAAATATATTTAATTTTTTTATTTTTATTATTTATATTTTTTATCATTATACTACATTTTGTACCTTATTATATTATATCAATATAACTATTAGCACTATGGAAAATCTTACCGTTTTCGAAGATAGTTTCTTTTCATGTTCATCATCTACAAGTAGTTTTGTTAGTGCGGACAGTGAGTCATCTACTTTCTTAACTCTGCATGACCACATATCCTTTCTTCGTTTTGAATTTCCAAATAATTTCAACGTTGCCCACATCAATGTCCAGAGTGTTCCTCGTCATTACTCCGATCTTCTGGCTTCCTTTAGCAGCGCTCATCTAGATGCCTTACTCATTTCTGAGTCGTTTCTCAAACCATCTCTCCCTTCTGCGCAATTTGCTCTACCTGGCTTTGTCCTTATCCGAAATGACAGAACTGGAAAAGGCTGCGGTGGGTAGCCATATATCTTCGTTCTGATATTTCTCATAAACTTATCAGCGCATCTTCTTCCATTTATTCTGAATCTGCTGAATTCCTTTTATAGAAATAAATCTCAACCATGTAAAAATGCTATTAGCGGTTTTTTATAGTCCTAACATGAACATAGAATATTTCGATACTTTTGACCAAGTCCTTACTGATTACGCACCGATTTATGATCATATTATTATAATGGGAGACTTCAACACCTGCCTCATCAAAAACGATATTCGATGCAATAAACTTCTGACCCTGCTATCTTCATTTAACCTTCACTTACTTCAACTTTCTGCAACTCACCATTTTCCCAACTGCAACCCTTCTTTTCTTGACCTTATGATTGTTTATTCACCTGACAGTGTTATTTCGCATGGGCAGCTAACTGCTTCTTTCTCGTATCATGATTTAATCTACCTCTCTTATCGCCTTCGTCCGCCCAGGCAGAAGTCCCAATCCCTGCTTCTTCGTAGTTATAAGAGTATAGACATTGAGGCACTAAAGCGCGATGTAGGTGATATTGATTGGACTCCTGTTATTGACAGTATCGGTATTGACGAGAAGGTTGATTTGTTTACGAATAAAATTTTAGAGGTATGCAATTACCATGCTCCGCCGAAACGGGTTAAGATGAAGCGGAATCCTGCGCCTTGGATTACGCACCGATTTATGATCATATTATTATAATGGGAGACTTCAACACCTGCCTCATCAAAAACGATATTCGATGCAATAAACTTCTGACCCTGCTATCTTCATTTAACCTTCACTTACTTCAACTTTCTGCAACTCACCATTTTCCCAACTGCAACCCTTCTTTTCTTGACCTTATGATTGTTTATTCACCTGACAGTGTTATTTCGCATGGGCAGCTAACTGCTTCTTTCTCGTATCATGATTTAATCTACCTCTCTTATCGCCTTCGTCCGCCCAGGCAGAAGTCCCAATCCCTGCTTCTTCGTAGTTATAAGAGTATAGACATTGAGGCACTAAAGCGCGATGTAGGTGATATTGATTGGACTCCTGTTATTGACAGTATCGGTATTGACGAGAAGGTTGATTTGTTTACGAATAAAATTTTAGAGGTATACAATTACCATGCTCCGCCGAAACGGGTTAAGATGAAGCGGAATCCTGCGCCTTGGATTACGCATGATATTAGAGAACTAATGTTTCGAAGAGACAAGGCCAGGCGAAGGTATAAACGTTGTCCAACTGAAACTAATCTAACTCGTTTCAAAGTTTTACGAAACCGCTGCAGTCACCTGTGTCGAGATGCAAAAAGACGCTACTTCCATGATTCTCTTAATAATCGAAATTCTACTGAGATGTGGAAATTTCTTCGTTCTGTCGGTGTCGGTAGATCTTCGGTCTTGGATAGCATAAGTTTCGGGGTAAACGATCTAAATAAACATTTCTCCACTCCTCCTGTGACGTTAGACCCCTGTGCTAAGTCAAACACCTTATTCGAATTATCTAATCTTCCAGCACCACTTGTTACTCCTTTTTTCCTTTCCTTTGTGACCGAGGAAGAAGCTAATAAATCTATTTTAGCCATTTCCTCGACTGCTGTAGGTAATGATGGACTATGCTCGAGAATGATTACTCTAGTTCTACCTTTGGTTCTTCCAATCCTTACTCACATATTCAACTACTCCATATCATCCTCCTCCTTTCCTTCGGCCTGGAAACAAGCCCAAATTATTCCTTTACCTAAGATCTCTAATCCTTCTTTTCCGTCTCATTTTCGACCCATATCCATTTTACCCTTTCTCTCAAAAGTTCTCGAACATATTATCCACAGACAACTTTCAACTTTCCTGTCTTCCAATTCTTTGCTCTCTACTTACCAGTCGGGCTTTCGCCCTGGTCATAGTACTGTCACTGCATTACTTAAAGTCACTGATGATATTCGTTACGCTATGGACAACAAGTCTCTCTCACTTCTAGTCTTGTTAGACTTTAGCAGTGCCTTTACCTCAGTAGATTTCGATATTCTGATTCGGATCCTTGAATCCATAAATCTTTCCCCCTCCTGCATTGCATGGTTTGATTCATATCTTCGGGGCCGCTCGCAATGTGTTCGCCTTAATGACACTTTTTCTGATTGGTCTGAAATCAGTGCGGGCGTGCCTCAGGGTGGCGTCCTTTCTCCTCTTTTATTTTCTATTTTCATTAACTCCGTTACGAGTGTTATCACATCCAACTTCCATCTTTACGTGGATGACTTGCAGTTGTATCAACATTTCGCGGTGGGTGATACTAATGAGGCAATCGGTGCTATGAACTCCGATTTGTCACGCATAAGTAAATGGTCTAGCTCCTTTGGCCTCTTAGTAAATCCTGCCAAATCACAGGCCTTAATAATAGGCAGCAAACACCTACGAAACAAGTTAGATTTTTCAACACTACCTTGCGTGTGTCTGGATGGCATTCTTATAACCTATGCCAATACTGTTAATAACTTAGGTGTGACTTTTGATCAACATTTATCCTGGTCCGCGCACGTTGCTGTGATTAGTCGAAAAGTTCACTTTACCCTGCATTCGCTGAAGTGCCTTCAAAATGTCTTGCCATTTAAAACTAAAATCACACTAGCACTTACTCTTATTCAGCCCATACTAGATTATGCTGATGCCTGCTATTTGGATGCTACAGAGGAGCTACTAAATAAACTTGAACGCTTGCAAAATCTGTCAATCCGTTTCATCTTTGGACTCAAGAAATTTGACCGAATATTTCAGTTTCGCAAGACCCTCAAGTGGCTCCCAATTCGACTTCGCAGGAACACTCGATTATTATATCTCCTTTATAACATCTTGCACAACCCATCCTCTCCGTCATACCTCAGGAACCTATTTTCCTTCGTTCACCCTCCAGATGTGCCATGCAGATCGCATGTCAGGACACTCCTTAATTATCCTATCCATAATTCCAGTTTTATTCCTATTCCTTTGCAGTCCATGCAGTTAGGTTGTGGAACTCACTACCACCTACCATAAGAGATTCCGGAACTATACTTTCATTTAAGAAACGTGTAAAGGACCACTACTTAGCTTCGTGTTAATAGAATATATATTGTATATTTACGACTATCTATGCATGTATGTATGTATATATATATATTTATTTAAATATATCTATGTATATTATTCAATTATATGTAATCCTATTTATTTAATTGTATACATATTATTTATATATTTATTATATATTACATATTATGAAATGTACGCACTAAGTTTGCCATTTCAATAAAATTTCCTGTTAGGGTCTGCTGGAAGAAATTTCAATGTATGGAATAAGTAGTACCCTTGTACTAACACTATGTTTTAATGTTTTTCATGCCTTTTTGTGTGAACCTAAATAAATAAAAAAAAAAAAAAAAGAAAAGAAAGTGAAAATATCCACCATAGATTTAAATTTTACTGAAGCAAAATAAGGCACACCTAATCGAAGAAGGTCACAAATGCAGGTCACAGGAAATATTTACAGACCGTAAAGGAGAAACAATATCAGTGTCCGGTAAATTAGTGTTACATTTATTTATTAGTGATTGGTGAGGGATATAAGAGTTATTTTATAAGCAAAGGTAATGCCCTCTGAATTTCCGAGCCGCTACTTTGCTTAACTTTTACTTTACGAAAGACAGAGGCTGGTTCATTTACATAGATAGCAAGGGGTTTTGTAAAGAAGGACCGGTGGGAATGTGTCTTAGTTATCTGCGCGTTTCACCTATAACTCGTAGAACGAATGGCGGTCCAGCTCCAACAGCTGCGTTGCGGCCGTCTGCGGCTACCCAGCGACATTACCATGGATCTTCGTATTAATAGCGATTTGTAATATATTTTTCACATGCGAAGGATACAAAAAAATCCAGCGTTAGAGAAAGAAGGACCGCCGCGCGAGACCGTTCACTCTCTACCACAAACGAATGGGTTCTTCTTCGGTATGTGACAAAGAGGTGGCGCCTGACGCGCGGCCAGGCAGTTCGCAATGGGTCGTTAGTGGCCCCGCACCTGCGGGTGCCTACTCGGCCCTATTGTCTTTCCGCGTCTTAGTCCGCGTGTTATTAAAGTGAGTGCCGCCCGTCGCCCGCGCATACTGCACGGCAGGACTGTTTGCGACTTCGCCCCGCGCATACGTGTGCTCGCTCCTCGGTTTGAGCAGCCATGACACTGTGCCGGAGTGTCTCGTACTCAGTATTTGTCGCGTAGATCTTGTCAGGGTCGTCGGTCTCCGCGCCTCCATCTTCCCGCATATTCGCGAGTTATTATTTAGTCAGAGCCGTCCTAATCCCGCGCACGCTGCGCGGCAGTCCCGTTTGCGACTTCGCTCCGCATATATGGGTCACTGTGCTAGGTGTCTCACAAGCGCGTTCTGTCATGTCGGTTAGTCAGGGCCGTTGGTCGCCGCGCCTCCATCTTCCCGTGAATATTCGCGAGCTATTAAATAGTGAGTGTCGGCCGTGTCCCGCGCACGCTGCGCAGCAGTCCCGTTTGCGACTTCGCTCAGCTTACGTGTGCTCGCCCCTAGGGTTAGAAGCAGCCATACACACTTTGCCTGAGTGCCTCACAATCGGGTTCTGTCGTGTCGGTTTGTCAGGGTCATAGGTCTTCACGCCACTATTAGCCTCCCGCATACGTGTGCTCACCCCAAGGGTTAGAAGCAGCCATACACTTTGCCGGAGCGTCTCACGATCGGGGTCTGTCGCGTCGGTTTGTCAGGGTTCACCGGTCTCCGCACCACTATTTCTGTCTTATCCTTCCGCGTATAAATCCGCGCGTCATTAAAGTAAATCGTCATCCCGCCAAACTCGCGGGCCAATCTGCTCGCGAGTCAATTCAGATGAGGCTGTAAAAGCCTCCGGGCTAACAGCGTGTGGATGGTTTTTAGTCGGTATGGTCCTCCTTCAGAGGATTGAGTCCGACATAACCCAGTTGCTGGCCTACCGGCCAGCAACAGGGTATGCGTGACAGCATATTCCATCCAGGGGAAAAAAAAAGCGCGGCCAGGCGTAGCGCATATACGTTACAGACAATTCCCACTGCAATAATCGAACTATTGGACATAATTGGCGTACAAATTTCCGCTGGCCTTGTAAGATTTCACTTTCAAAAGAAGTGAAATCCATGAAAAAAATTGCTATAGGTTATAAAACCTGAAGCAGTAACAAACAATTTTATGCGGGAGGTATCCTAAGGAGATGCTCATCTCATACGACAATTATGTTATTTGCAGAAAAAAATAATAATCGCGAATAAACGATATGCGTCAAAATAAAAAACTAGTGAAGGTATATAGCGGTACGTAGTTTGCCGTTTAAAACTAATAAAGCGTAGAACAAAATTACTTGCTAAAGTAAATGTTTAACTAAGACAGTTAACCTAAACTTAAGAAGCTATTGAGTAGGTTTTTACTCCTCGCCTACGCAAAGGAATAAACAGAATCGCGCCTGCATAGCCACAACCCGTATGCCAAAAAGCTTAACCGACGGAAACACTGTACTATTTTGTAATTTACATGTTTTACAGAAACTTAATTTACACAAACCTTACTCAGAGAAAAGTAACTTAAATAAACCTCATTGAAAGTACATAATATAATACAATATAAAATTTCTAAATAATTATCACCACTCTCTAAATTTCTACAGAAATTTAGACAAGTCTGCATTTTGTCAACGGCAATCGCCGTCTCATATCGGCGGCGCTTTTAAGACTCAATGAAGGGTCCTCTATTAAGTATCTATCGTTGGGCAGCACTTTTATTCCTTGGAGCTTGGAAAATACAAAATTTTGAGATTTACCATCATGGTTTACTTCTCTTGTTAAATCTTAAGGTGTCTTTTAACTGTTCTGTTTTATATTATCTCCGGGCCTATCCTTAATATATAAAATTGATATTAAAAAAATTGTATTGAGTCTATAATGATTAACATTGTATTGACTTCATTGTAGATTATAAATGACAATATAGCGTTAAAAACAAAACAGACTCCCGGGTTTCTTGCCGGTTCTTCTCACAGAAGGTCTTGTTTTACGTACTGGTTTACATTTTGACGTTCATAAGCGATTCAAAGAAGCTTAATTTGAATAAAAATATTTGACGTACAGTTTGCCTTTGTCTAGTGATATCTAATAACAATTCGGAAGGTCTTTTAAGAGAGAAACCCTAGAAAGTCTGTGTTCATGAAAAAGTTACACTTACTAAGTCTAAGAGTTAACCCGCCCTGCTTGAGGAGTTATAAAACTTTCAGTAGTCTTTCCAGTTCTATAACACATTTACATATTTTTTTGGTTACATTGGTAAACCCAATATCATGGAGTCCTTCATAGAAACAATCCTAATGCGTAATTAATTAGTTATTTTTATTAAGCTTTTCGACGCAGTTATTTTAAATCATCAGGTGTACCTGAATCAGGTGACAATACGATAAAGAACAATCGAGACTTGGTTAATACCAATATAATTATCGGAATATTTGCGATTAAAATATTGATAAAGAACATAATTTTTGAAAGAGTTGTATCTCCTTCAGACACGTTATGTACTAATAATGATCCAACTCTTTTTTTAGTAGCATATTCACCTGGAAGTATTATTTTTTACCTTCTCGCCCTCTGAGTGAACCCTGCACGTAATCGCATCCATTATACATTGCGTCTGACTTGATAGGTATCACACTGAGTGAATCTTTATGTATGGTGACCGGACAATAATAATAATACCGATAAATAAATTTTCCGAGGTTATTAAAATATAATTAAAATTATCACAATATCAGGTAGCTATGTAAACGAGTGTCCAAAAGAGAAAGGTAATTTAAAACATAATAGTCTACTGTGTTATATAGATTTATGAAAGCCTTGAACTTCTATTTCAGTAGCTACTATGCCTAGGAAAAACAAAGTTAGCCCCAATTCATCTAAGCACCGGAACTTTCTTAGCTTTAATCGTTAGAATAAGTTATAACTTCGCGCCATTGATTTTGATTTCCTTATTATTAGAATTACAAGAGACAGACTTTATTTAGAAATTTGCTTTTACTTGAATCAATACCTCCTTTATTTTGAAAGCAACCAGAAACTTGATGTCCGATCCTATCACATAAATTACATTTAACTAGAGGTTTTTCATATTTAAAATTATGGCGCCCAACCTCGTTGAAATGAAAATATCTTAAATTTGAATTAAACGATACAGATTTAGTATTTGTAATTTGTTGGTTTGAATTACTCGAGACTTTACGCTCATACCGATTTCTATTATCCGCATTTTGGCCTTCCATGCTTTGTGCTACTTTTATACTCCAAACAGAACCTGTTCGGGTTCTACGAGTTAAATTGCTTGTGCTCTCACTTTTATAACATGGTAAGTGGGAGCACAAGCAACTCGACCCAAAAACAACAGCCCATGTATCTCACATCTGCCCAATAAAGTTATTTTCGTGTAAAGTTAGTGGTCCAACGACACCCCATATTTAACACATTCCCTGAACATTTCCGTCAAGAGTTCAGCATAGTCTTCACAACTAGAGAACGATTCGATCAACTTTTCCTCCTCCATTCGCCCCTTGTGAGCATCAGCGACGGTCAGATACTATCAGATATCTCCCATTTTTAAGTTCAATAGTGTTAAACATTTTTCCAATGTAATTTGAATTGACTGTCTGAAATTGAAAAAATTGTTACAAGCGCTAACTTTTTATTTTAATGTTGATTCAATGGGAGAAGAATTCAGTGACATTGGAGTCAAAATTGGATTTTCAGTAAATTCTTCAAATACTTTTGCAACCTCCTCGATCAGACGTTACAATTTTATTTTTAAAATTCAATCAAATCCATTCTTTTCCATTTCATTATTAATAATAATTCAGAAAAAAAGTATTTTTACTTTATTAGAAGTCATCTGAACTCTATTGTTTAGATACAAAGACTTGGCCTTCGAACATACTCTTTTAAATAATTTTGAATATTGCTATAAATTAAATATATATGACCCTTCATTTGTCTTAATATTGCCCGTTTAAATTAAGCAATTTAAAAGTGGTACTGAAATAAATAGCAATAATTTCACCAATAATAATCCCGGTTCACCTGAAATAAATATGCGCCGCACGATAAAAAAAAACTCTAAAAATACTACTTGTACGTTATAAGAAATCTCAATAACTTTACTGAATATAATTAACAAGGGTCACGAGCCTCTGCATACAAAGGCCGACTGAAGAGGTGGCTTTTATTTACGGAACAGGGTTTTAGAAAATTACTTACTTCTTTATTCACAACAATGTCCTTGCGATTTTATATATTTATATACAAAATCTAATTACGAGTAAGTATAACAATTAAAAAGCTGGAACTTTATGAGAAAATCTCTTAATGAATTCTTGTATTTATGCGAACACTACCCATTTGAAACCAAAAGAATATTTACTGATTTTCTCGCGCTTCATTTTTGTTTTAATGTTCTCGACGTGCCAGACAGCCTAGGACCTGATTTGCCGTTGAGGTATGGAAAAGTTGGTGCTACCGAGTACGCTTGGCCCCGTGGCGGGAAGGATAGGACTCTTTCTATCTCGAGAAGGGGCTGGTGAGGTCGCCGATATGTGCGTACGCATTTCCTTGGCGCTGCCGCTGTGCGGTGAAGTTAGATCACCGTGGAGTTTTAGTCAAGTTAGTTATGGTTGTAGTTAGGTATTTCCCCACATATGTACCTAACCTATTTAAATGAAATGAACATGATAATCAATTAGTTACACTGTACTCAAACTAATTGACGCAAATAAATTAGATCTTTGTTCAACCTTTAACATAAAGAAAATATAATATGACATCCATTAAACAAAAGTAGGACATGTGAATAAAATTTATTTCATATCGAGTTTCTTTGTTATACCATACTTTTACGTTTATAACTATTTTACGTTTGTTCGTTGGACCATCGTGGTTGATCTTTGCGAGTGTTGTAAAACACGCAGTCCAGAATGCGGTACCAACTCTTTGGCACTTAAAAAAGTAAATACTGGCTGATAGAGCTCGAATATCTGTAAGATAGCTAAAAAAATGCTCTGAATACCTTTAGCTTTTAAGTCATTATTTTGTTTACAGTTTGTATTCTATATATTATACGTATATTCTCCACCGTATTCTACAGTTGTCACGTTGGTGCGCTAAATTTAAACGTGAAAAAACATCCACCAAAGATGACCGTCGTTGGGGACGCCCTTCGACAGCAGTGACAGAAGAAATGGTTTAAAAAGTGAAAAATTTTTGGCCGATCGTCTTGCCTCGATATGGTTTATTACTGAAAAAACAGAGATTTCGGCATTTTTATGTAATAGGTGAGGCGTGAAATATTCCATGTCTACTTGTGACCAGAAGCAGAGGCTTGCTGTAAAGTCCGCGGTACATTTTTGAAAAAAGGATATTACTAAGAGATGTCACTACACCATAATCTTTGGTCGAAGTCTTTGCTCGTTTTTCACAAACTTATAGCTTCGTGACTGCTTGGTAGGATACCCCCACCAAACCATAACTGTGCCCACGTTCAACGTTTCCAAGACGTTGCGAATTTTTTTGACACGTTAGGCTTTTTTAAATATTTACGATAAATTAAATTTTTTATGTATAAATATTTGAAAAGTAGTTTACAATGTTAATAAGAGGAAAGGGTAACACATAGAATAAACATATTAAAATAGTTTTCGAGTTTAACTAAAACTTAATACAACTGAAGCGTTCTACTTTTATTTATTAAGAAAGTTTCAGTTCATACTTCTACAAAATAGAATAAACCAAAGGTTGCTTGCATTTACTCACCTACATTTACTAGCGTATAGGTATACGCTTGTAAATGTAGGTGAGTAAATGCGTAGGTACGCTCTAAATCTGTTGATCTCTTCTGTCATCTCTTTATCTTTATTAGCATATTTAAGTCCTCTCCAGTAAAACAGCAGTAAGCCGGCAAATAGTTCTTGGGGGGTTCGTCCATACTCACCACACTGGGCATATGGATTGGTGAGCGTATTACCGGTACCCTTGCCCTGGTGATCTCCTTGGCCCGCACCATTCACATAAAAGAATAAATTTTCTTTAAACAAATCAATAAAACGGCACAGCACGTAAGTCTCTCAGTAGCATATAATAAATTATTACTTATCTTGTTTATATCTCTTTATTTCCCTATTTATTTCGTTTCGGTCCGTTCAATCTAATCAAAGATTCTTAGATCATAAAAAGAACTATATTCAATAATGAAAATGACAAGCCGTCGTATCCGGAAACAATATATCAATATTATGCTTTATCTGCATCCGTTAAACTGTCTCGGGGTTCCGGGTTATTAATAATTTATATCCATAACATTCATCATTTAGTGGATGGAACCGTAGTAGTAGTGGTAAAAAGATCTCTAACTTTAAAAGTTGTTTCCGGTTACGTCTTTCCGACGAATTAAAAAAAATCTATAAAACTGGCTTAGTGTCAGTCGGGCCTTGCTCTATTAGAGTTCCGCAAATATGACCAATTAACTTTACTTAAACTAGAAATTTAATGAATCTGAGCTTTAGTATTAGTTGTTGTAATAATATACAGAAATTCCGAAGACGGTTCCCTATTTCGTCTTAAACTTTTCGGTCTATGACCTAGAGCTCTCTGGCATACGGACGGACCGGCCTGCCTACTAGAATAAGCCAAACCCAAATCCAATAGTGGTAATGAAGAACAGTTACGAGATTACCGGCACTGTTCCCATATTTTTAAGGGCTTTTAGGAAACGTTTTTGTTAATGTCCACCAGTTGACTTATATAGGCTGAATAAAAAGATTGTTATTATACAAGAAATAAAAAAATGCACATCGAAGTTAGTACAATAGGCAATCTTTTTATCAGAAAGGCGACAAACGAGCAAGCGGTTTACCTGATGGTAAGTGATTACCGTCGCCCAGATACATCTGCAACATCAGAGGTGCTACAGGTGCGCTGCCGGCTTTTAAGAGTATTTGGGAAATGGAAGAGAAGATGAGGGGGGATGGGGGGGAGTGGGTGTGGGCCTCCGGTTACCTCACTCACCAAACGAAACGTAGAAGCACAAGATGCCTCTACTTCACGCCTGTATTCTGCGAGGTCGTGGTACCAAACCGGTCGAGTCAGCCCATTCGAGTAGCAGCAAAACCCCCCACTTGACTCCACCACGATCTAAAACCAATCTCTTCCAGACAATCTTTGCATCTAGAACTGATAAGAAGTAGTGGAGAAAGGATCATAAAGGTATTGGGATCATAGTACGTATTTGAATAAGATAATGAACATTAGAGACAACATAATGGCAGCCGAATATTAAAGCAAAAGGCTTATGAATAAGATTAAATAAAAAGAAAAAGGCAAACTAACTAATGTTAGTTTTAAGTAATGACCGTTATATTAACCTCAAGTTTATGGCTAAAGTAAAAAAACAAGTATAGAGCGTCAAACGATGAGCGTAGAACGATGCCGATTAAGAGAAGTTTAAATATTTCAAAATTATTTTGGTAATGTTAAGTGGAGAAATTGGAAAATAAGTAGTTGCAGTTAATTTTTGAGTCTACTCTGGACTTTGAAAACAGGCCATGAAATACATATGGGCCCTTTTGAGGGAAAATTGCAAAACCTTGAGATCAGTGAAAACTTACAGGTTTGTTTGTGTTCTGGATTTATTCGTCGTTCCTTATGCGAATATCTAGAAAATTAAATTTTTTGCCGGCATTGATGTTTCCAGACCAATATGATGTGGTCATGTGACCATCTTCAACACAAGAACTTTGCTTGTAATAGTGAAACCCCATTAAAAGTTAATATCAGGTTAGATCATGGTCCAATGTTAGCGTTTTGAAGTATGTAGATGATATCCGATATTATCAATATAAGGCATCCAGACCACATGCTTACGGCTGGAAGCAAATCAATATTCTTCTCCCACTAGTATTCCTTGGGGGTACCGGGAATAAAGTCAAGTTTCCGGGAGCCATGATTTATCTTTTAAAAATATTTAAACCATAACGTAATTGAAACTTAACTAAGTATAAACTTTCAGACGGTCTCGGAAACAACTCCCAGTCTTGCACGGCCAGTCACGGACGCCGATTTGGCAAAACATCGCTGTGGAAACGCAGACCTATCAATATCTCATGACGTGATCCCATACCATGGTGGTCTCATAACTATATACCATCCTTTTCTCTAAATGCCAACCACACCTGCAGGTTTTACACGCTTCTGACAAAGGTGATCGAATGATGGGGGATAATCTATCGAAATTAACCCTTTCACGTATGCTGAGTCTCGACGTGAAAAGAGGATATCTTCCAATTTTCTATTAAATATAATTTTTTTGTGAAATATTACGTTTTATGTATCAAGATAACCTTGCAGATTTGTCTAATATGAAAAGAAATAATGAAAACTCAATTGAGATTTTGATTTTTTTATTTCTCAGGAAGCAAATGATTCACAGCATTGGTGGGATACAGAGGTCTTTCAATACTGGGCCGAAACATTCATTTTCCTGAAAATTATTTTTGATATACATATAAGTAGACAATACAACAGCACTTTAATAGATAAGTACCCAAATATAAAAATATGGGAAAACAATGTTATAAATACGTATGGAGTAGGGTAGTAGTAAGATTTATTTAGTAAAGCGAGTTTCGTTTTGAAATTTTGTATTAAACTATACACCTTACTAAATCACAACTTCTAATTATGTCAAATTTATTTATCACATTTATAACATTCTGTACAAAGTATAAAAATATTTCCATACTTTCGTTAGTACAAAATAAAGCTGCATTGTGTCGCAACAGCAGCATAGCTGCTGGCTTATGACAATTAATATGGGGAAACAAAATACATTGATCAAAGTGAAAATCTATAATACAAATTAATGTTGAGAGTCAAAAATTAACAGCACTATTGCTTATTTGCACATTTTATGAATGCTAAAAATTGTTTCTAAAGTCATTGCTGTCAAGAGCTACAAATATACTTACAAAGATACGATTAAGTTATTAATATTCAACCTATTTTTAATCTAAGTATTTAACTTGTTTAAATATTATAATAAAATTATTAAGGTATAAATAATGCAGTAATTACAAAATGTGGTCATACAACCTTTATAAGGATTGCAGAATCCATATGCAATATTTTACAAAAACTTGTCCGTAAAATCCTGTTTTTACAATGAAACACTAAACACAAAGAAATACATTATTTGAAATTAAAAAAACGTGAATTTATTGTCATCGGCAGCATGTCTTTAAATATGAATGCATTATTCATGTATTCGCAATCATGTCAACTTAAACTTTCTGAATAAACATATTTCATACTAGCTGTCCAAAACAAATATATTCCTTAACAATTATGCATTCGTTTTTTGCTAATATAACTTTAGAATATTTTATTGAATATTGTATTGAGTAGAATTTTATACACCCAGTAAATATTTGGAGTAAACGGTATTTTTTACCATTTAATTAATCTGCAAATTATCTGTCAAAAATACACGAAAAATTATAAATTTCAGATTCAGATCATAAAGAATATCATTGGATTGATTATATTTTGCTAACCCTGAATACATTTGTCTAGGCTAGCGTTTCCGGTAAAATTACGGAATATAAGGCATTTTTCCTTTTCCTATTTTATAAGAAAGCAAAACCTTGTTTTTTTGTAATTTTTCAGAAATACCATATTAGTTGTGCACAATTGAGAGTAATAATGAACTTGCGTTTTTTCAAAAATCATCACATAGTAACGGGTATTAACTAAAAACAACATGACATTACATAAATAAATACTAAAACTATAAAATATCATTGACTAAAAATATTTTTTTTTTTTTTATTTTATGTTTTAGCGTTTTCATAATTTTTAATAAATATAACACTGCTGACACCCAGTACCCACCTAAGCTTGACGCATTTGTTACCATAAAAAATATAATTATGCAAAAAACAATTATATAACCCTTCTAATTTCACTTTTCTCAACAACGGGAAGTTTAAAAATGCAAAATTGTGATTTGTGACAATGATAACAGAGAAATCATCAATCAATCAATACACTTTATGGGACACTGAAATTACAATTAATTTACAAATATACTCATTCTCTAAATGTTTATTAAATATATGAACCAAACTATTTACAAAATATGAACATGTTGAATGTGAGTCATCTTTCCTATATATTTGTAGTTATTTACAATGACTACTTATAAACATTTATATTATTAATTTTAAGAGCATTGCATTATGAGCTTGATCAAAAGAATCCCTTGTTCAATAAGTATTGGTTTAATTCTACGTGCACTCTGGTATGTAATCACTGATCATGTTGATAACAAGTACCTCATCATTGTAGCAAACTTTCAACTTAAGTAGCATTCAAATCATTGTAGAAGGCCCAGAAAACGCGATTTACTATTAGAATTCAGTCTTGAATCAAACATTATCTACAGCATCATGTTTCGCATTTGAACTTTATGGTGAATAGTAGAGTTCATATTATTATGTCACATGCGCTGATGTTTAGTTAATATTTATTGCAGTATCTTAAAATTTCAGGGAATTCCACAGCTTAAACACAAATAATACTTTATACGAAGCAGCGAAGACATAGGGACAATGAAAAGGTTTTTTAAAGTCCCTATAACCTATGGAGAAAAATATGCTTTATGTATAAAGGAATTATAACCCGAAACATTGTATAAACTAAATTTTAAAGTTACTTAAAATTACTTTGTCCTACTCGTGTAACACTAGAACCGATTCTACTTGTACTAATTGGCATGTACTAAACATAAGCTTAAACCACAGGTAGAATTTTTTTTAAATTAATAAATAGCTGAACACATTTAAACTTATTCAGAAGACAATAATAATAATTTTGAAATTGAAAATCTTACTTTGAAATCATTGTATCTCTCGAAAAGGACTTGATCACATGCATTATTTGAATATTTTTTTTTCTATTTATTACCAGAAAAAAAGAACAACCTATAAACATGCTTTATAAAGATGTTAAAAGATTGTTTTTGCGGTTATGTTCTAAAAGCGGTAATGTCACTGAGCTAATTGGGAAATTTAGATCCACACATTAATAAAAAAAACAAATAAGTAAATTTTTTTACAATTGGGCCACTGACAACTTTCATTTAAGTTTTGAAATAAATATGGCACTTATCTTCAGCACTGTCTACATTTAAAAGTGACCACAGTACTTAAAGCTTTTAGGGTGGAAAACATGGCTTTGCAAAACAGTATGCAATTTCTTAGATTAACAGAGAGAGTTAATTGATTAAAAAACAAATCTACAACGTTATGGACACTAGGAAATTTCAGACCAAAAGCAAAAAGCCGTGTACTGCAAATACATGTACTAAAAATAAGCACTCTCTGTCATCCATAGAGGTAAGCTGATATTATAGATTTCCATTTGGCACAAAACTCAGCTCAATCAAACAGCTTCCTTCCGCAATCCACTTTTGGCCTTTCCTGGAGATAAATGTGAAAGTTGTGAAGTACAATTTTGCGACTTTTGGGTGCTGTTTATTTCTATGTTGATCAATATCCTGGCTATATCAATGTTAAAAAAAATTTCTGGCCCCCAAATGATCCCTATAGTCATCATGTTAGAAGAACCTCATTACGAAATAGCGGCAAATTGAAAAAAAAAATATTGAAATTGAAATGTGATGTGAAACAAGTAGAAGTGTTATATTATAATTTTCATAATGAATAATTGGTAAACGACAACTTAACTCAAAAAACAAGGAAAATGTAAATGTAATTCGGATTTGTATCGTGTGTACAGCTGTAACAACAAAAATATTAGCATTTGCTTGCTAACAACACTACTGCAATTGATTATGTTACTTGTGTAGCACATAATACCATGTTTTGAAAATATAACATAAATGGCATGAGAAAATGGCAGATGGAAGCTTCATAATATCAAATTTCCGCTATAACCAGTCTAAATGTCATAATCCATGAAAATTATAATGTCAATATGTATCAAATATAAATAAACAAGTAAGCAAAGTCAATTATCATTAGTTTAACATCCTGATGTCTACTCATGTCATTGGATATTTAGTGATTCAGAGTACTTAAACTTTTTGATTTTTACTAAAACATTTTTTTATTTCATAATTTACCAATTAATTTTTGAGTAATTTATAAAACATTAAAAAATAATATGTGGACCTTTTTAATATAAGATATACAAGAAAAAATTATGAATGCAATATAATACAATGAGTTTACTTTTAACATATATACAAACGCACAAAAAGCTATCAAGTAGCAACATTTTTTTTTGGTGTTCTATTACTTATGAGATAAAAAACAATAATATGTAATTTGAGTATCAGAGTACCAAAACCCGATTTAATTCATCATAAAGCAACAAAATTTGAATTCAACAACGTCGCTATATACCAATTATGGAATTCCCCCTTCATTAAATCAAAATGTGATAACAAATACATAGGTTTGCACTTTCAATAACTCTTACAATAAAGAAATGCTTTTACAAACCGCAAAAAACACAGAATCACTCTATTAAAAGAAAATATTTGAAGTACTTTATTGAATCGTACCATCGTCGATAATTTTACACTAACTATAAAAAAAAATCAATGTTTTCCTCAATTCACAAATGCTGGTAACAAAAAATAAGGTCATAAACAAATATTTGAAAGTGCCACACACATTCGAAGTTACATGAATTTAATTTCATATCTATAGAATTTATTCCAGCAAGTGCATATAGGACTAAGACCATACATCTACAGTTAATTTCGATCTATAAAGAGAAATGTCAGATCGTGTATTACAAAGGGATTGTTGCCGCTCTGGTTAACGGGACGTATTTCGATCGGCCCGAACCGGGGTTCGCATATGTTCCTGCCGCGCAAAGGCAAGGAGCCTAAATCCGTACAATCGGGCCACGTAATGGACTCACCTCAGTTGACCTGGGTAATGTAATTAAAGGACGCTAACTTTTAGCAGCGCACCGTCGAATCCTACTTTTCCGTCGATTCTGGGGGAGCACCGCCGAAATCCAACTGGTAACCTCCCGCTCGAGTCATCTCCTCCATGCTCGGCTCCTTACACTCGTGGCCCGCGTGTCCAGCTCCACCGCAGTTCCAACATGATAGCTTGGGGGGTGCGTATAAAACGGGTACAAAGCCAGCATACGGAGAAGGGGTGGGATAAGGTGGAGGTTCGCCGTTTGCGAAAGGTGGCGGTGGAGGTCGGTAGGCTGGAGGGGGGGTGGGGTAGGCATATGGTCGTGGATAAGGTAAGAAGGGCACCGGAGGAGGTGCGCTGGGGGCGGGCTGAGCCGAGGGGGTGGCCCTGCGCGGCGGCGGCGCGGGAGTGCTCGGTGGCGACGACGCGGCACTTGACCCGCTGTCGGAAGAGGAACGCGCCGGCGGGATGTAGGCACCTGCCCGTCTCCTCACTCCATTCAACTTTTCTAAGGATCGGTATTGTTGGTGAACAGCACTTATTTCACGTAACCTCTCTTCACCAATATTATGCCGCATCTAAAATTAATGACACATAAAAGTACATATAATCAAACTTAATTAAAAAAACGTTATTTAAATCCTATCTTTAAAAAAAATTGCATATGTCAAAAAGATTTTTTTCAATATATGTAGATTATTATATTATTCAGGCTTCTACATAACGTTTTTTATGTCACGACAATAAAGTTTCACGTCAAGAATTAACTAAGCAAGCTTGAGAAATTAAATATCCAATGATAACTATGATAACAACAAGTAAGTGACAAGCATTAAAATGAAAAATTAAATAATACCTCGGCTACAGTTAGATTTTCAAAATTAGCGGCGAGGTGTGGCAAGGGTGACTGTTCGGATACACTAGTTGTTAATTGCAGTAAGGGTGGTGACCGTTCACGTGAAAGACGTCGGCGAGCCCGTGGCGACCCAGCCCTACTATCACCCGGCGATGATACCAGAGGCGACTGCGGAGCCCCTCCACCCGTTGGATAATTAATAACCTGAAATTAAAAATCATTGATTACTATCACCAACAACTTCTGAAATGAGAATAATAAAATTTCACCAGAAGGACTGGAATAAATAATATCGACCAGAAGGTAATTTGCAATAGAACGCAAATTCGTACACACAGGAGGAAGAAACCGGGTCGAAGCGGCCGAGAGCGACAACGTACCCATTGCATGTCAGTGCACTTGTGACTGTTGTACTATGTTTTGTATACATATTTTTATTAATTTTAATAAAAAGATTATGCTCTTCAAATTGAAATTTAACTATTATTTACAGTATAATGTACACATTTGCGATTGTTGTCACTAGGTGAATCTTCATCATATTGACAATAATTATCACCTCTTAAACTAGTTCATTATTATTCAACTAATATATCATTATAATTGAATACCGTGAAGATGCCGAAAGGTAAAATTGGTCGGATTGTTATATAAATAAATAAAATGTGTTGTGATACTAGTACAAGAGGTAATAATAATTGACAATATATTGTTATTATTATTTACAGATTTTCTAGCCTTTTATTTTAGTTTTTAATTTCCTGGCTTACTTATGGTGAATTTATGTACTCCCATGCTTTGAACAACGCAAGAAAAAATTAAGATATGTCATTGTTTTTGCATCCCTTCAATTCTAATAGATAAATTAAAGAGATTTAATTTATGTATTTACTACGATAACGCTAGTGCCTATTTGTACTGTATATAAAATCTGTGTGTAATTAAATAGTTTATGATTAAGCAAAAAAATATATGTACTCTTAATAAGGTATGTCATAAAAAGTTGAATTTTAATAAAATAAATATGAACAAGTGACAATCTAAGTAATAATTTTACGCATTAGGTAGATTCAATTCTTGTCTATATTATTTATACCTGTGTCAAGAGGCTATATTTGTAAAATATTATATTCCTTATATTGTATTCCTTTTTACTTTTTTTAACAATCACACATGTCATTCAGTCCCAAACTAGGATTTCCTTTAGCTTGGTAACTGGATGGTGACATTCATATTAATACATTATGTAAAAGACATAAACTGGTGCTACTAATTTTCCAATAAAAACTACACTCTTCAATCCCTGTTACAATATCAGTAAAAATATATAATCAACTGCTAGAATCAATAAAAAAATAAAGAAAATGTAGAAGCTTTATGAAAGAAATCAACAATTTGCTAACTACTAAATATTATTATACCATTGTTGAATACTTTGATAAATTATGATAATACATATGCATATAAAATACTATTAATCTAACTTTACTGTTTTTGTCTGATTAATATAAAAAAATCCTTCTGTTCATTTATTTTTGTTATGAAATAATAATAATTATGTTTATTTCATGGTAAATATTGGAATAATATATAAATTTATTAATATTTAAAACTAATCAAAACTGCTAACTAAATGTAATACCTCTAATACAATTGATACTATTCTGAATAGAATTTTTTTGGTATAATTATTATATCAATATTTATGTATATATATAAACATATAATAATCCTATTATAAAAAATTAAAATAAATGAAATGGAAAAGATTTATGAAGGAATATGCATTTTGAAATAAAATCATACCTCTAGTGGTTGGTTTAGTGGGGAAACAATTATATTTGCAGGCCATGTATGTTGTCCTATAAATTCCCCCATGGCATACTGTGGTAGTGGCAAACCAGGCGGAGGATGTGGCACTTCTCCCAACATTGGTACTACACCACCAGTCCCACTCAGTACTGGGGTTGAACCCAATTCTGCTACAGAATCTGTATTTGATGGCTGAAATTGTATAATAGCAATTTTTTTTTATTTATTATAGTAAAATAACATCTACATGGAATTTCGAAAAACAACCTAGTTAGTAGAAGTTACTTCAGGTAGTATTACAACAAAGCTTAACATAATGACCTACAAGTAGATTTCATGTAGCTCATAAACCCAAATTGACTTAAAATTATCAAATTTATAGTCTAAGATTATACAGTCAAATATTTTAGGTACTTTTCTCTGTAAACATGCCAAAAGACCTTCCATGATATTAAATTTTAAAGTTCTAGGTCCTTTGTTCCCAAAGTGGTCCAGGTGACTTGACGGGGTCTAAATTGGCATGACAAAAAAATAGGGGTTCACAGTTCGTAAACAGGGATTCACGAAAATTTATTTGCTTTCAATAGTGAAGAACTAAAATGTTGGCTTGACTTCACCTATCAATGTAGGCAGATAATATTTTAAGAACTGTTACTTGTAATTTCGAAAAGAAAAGTAAAGTGAATTGATTTAAGAGTTTGCCAGTGTCAGAAAAAGTTGTTAATTCATGGTTGAAACTCAACCGCAATGCAAATTTCCATAGATTTAAACGTGGTAGAGCCAATCGGCGGCTTTTGCTGCTGCTCGAATGGGCCGGCTCGACGGAATTGGTATCACGGCCTCTCAGAATACCGGCGTGAAGTAGAGGCATCTTGTGCTTCTGTTTCGTTTGGTGAGTGAGGTAACCGGAGTCCCTCACCCCCTTACCATCCCCCCCATCTCCCTAATACTCTTTAAGGCCGGCAACGCACCTGCAGCACCTCTGGTGTTGCGGATGTACGTGGGCGACGGTAATCACTTACCATCAGGTGAACCACTTGCTTGTTCGCTGCTTATCACATTAAAAAAAGTTTTGGGAATATGGTAGAAATATAGCTGTAGGGAGTCCACCGGAACCAGCTAAATTTTTAAAGTGGTCTATGTGAAAAAAAGTCTTGGAACCTCTGTTCTTGGTCAACACTTTTTCATGAAATCAATTAAAAGGTTGTAACTTTTGGACTTGAGCCCTGTGTAGCAGAGGATTGTTTACAGGCTGTTATAAAACTTTTTGTTAGATTTAGTTGGATGCTTGAATTTTAAAGGATTTACATTTTACAAATATAAATCTAATACACTTGCTACAGAACTACAACAGCTTATAAACAATCAACTTTAAACTATTTTAAAATGATTACCATCCATTGTAATATAATAACAACTATAAATATTGTTTCAGAATAAACATTTCTTTTTAACTTCTATTTTGCAACTATGACACAGATAAGATGACAAAACTCCAGTCACACAAGCATGAGAAAAAATAAACAAATTATAAAAGGTCATAAAGTAACAACTGCTTGACTATTATTAATAAATAATATAGAAAAAATGGAAAGGGTTAAAAAAAATAGCTATGGAAAGGGCTATGCTTGGTGCTTCTCTGTGCAATAGTCTGCAATTAGAACTAGGGTAACCGACATAACTGTGAGGATCAGCAAGCTGAAGTGGCAATGGGTCAGCCATAAAACACGCAGAACTGACAGCAGTTGGGGGAAAAAAGGTTCACAAGTGACAGCAGGGTACAGGCAAACGCAGTGTGGAGCGATCACTCACAACATGACCAGCGCAGTTTTGCAGGAAGTTGATGGACGCAGGTGATTCAGGACTGAGCTATTTCAAAAACTGTCTAAGATCACAACAATATACTGCTGTCACAACTACTTATAGATAATGAATAATGTTTTCTGCTCCATTATTTACGATACATAAACAATTATGCATCCCAAAAAATCATTATTTCTTGACATGTTAGAACAATAGAAATTCTAATGTTCTGACACATGAAGAAGGGCCAAAATAGGTAATTTCTTAAAAAGAATTTTTGCGTAAAATTCTATTGAGCTGTTTAATTCTCTGTCATTATGGACTTTTTGTCTTCAGTGGTTGCACACTTGCCAATCCACAATTACTTAAAAAGTAGTCCCAACACAGATGTGTTGACATAGCAAAATGTAAATAACAGTGATATTTTTTTCCGTTGATTTTTCCTATTTTCAACTTAATTTAAAAAACAAAATTATCTTTGTATTCTTTTGAAATAAATTGCATTTGTTACATTTTATAACAACCTTAGGTGTAACTTTAGTCAATTGGAATTATACATTCTATTAGAATTACATTACAATTGAAAATGCTATACTATACTGGCTGTACTGGCATATATGCTAGTAGAAAAAATAACACCTAGAAAATAGAAAATTATAGATAGTCTTATACCCTTTTACTTATACCCTTGTGCTGATACATTAATTAAAAGATATCTGTGTGGTTCAACACATAACCTATTAAATTCAATGTAAGACAACTATTTCGAATACTAGTTTATTTATCAGTATTTATGATTTATGTAAGAAGATTGAAGTTAATATCAAAACTGTAGCCTTTATCCAGACCTGGTACTGCAAATACCTATATACTTGCCAACTATGGTGATTGTGGAAAATCCTCACTATGAGAGAGGCCTATATCCTGTAAAGAGCTGATAACCGGTTGTTATCCCATTACATGTCATAACAAAATTATTTCTAATTTTTTAACACACCAAGAATTAAATAAAATGAAGAACTGTGTGTTGTGTTTGGCTTGTGTGTAGGGTAATATAGAAGTAATTTTTTTACCAAACTTGGCTTATTGGACATTCAACAAATACATTATTTTGTATTATAGATTATGTGTTGATAAAACTTGATGCTAATTTAAATATTAGTATATCAAGAAATGATCTGTTTAACTGTTTACAAACTTACTTTGTTAAAATATGAGTATACAGCAAGCAAATGAATGATTATGAAATAAAATAATTTTTAAACTTAATTATAAACAGGAAAAATTATGACAATGACACTTACCTGTACCCCTGGTGTTTTTACAAACATGATACCAGGTGGTGGTCCCAAGCTGGGTAAATTAGGTGGTGGTACTGACATATTGGGTGTGATACTAGACTGACTATGACATCCACTCACAGGTGCTACGTTAATGTGTTCTTGCTGCTCTAGATAGTGTATCCGCTGATCTTCAAGCTTCAATTTTTCTAAGATTTCACCAAAATGTGATTTCTGGTCGAAAGTGAAGGCTGGATGATGCAATGCCATTGTATACAATAATAAGATCTCTTCCAACAGATCACCGTATAACCCTTTCAATAAACCACTCTGCTCTAAACTGACCATAGCATTGTACAATGTGGTGGCACAAACAAAATTACAGGAACGTAACAACGAAACATATAAGGCCATTTTCCGTCGTGTCCTTGGATCTGTGTTGGCGCCACCGATATCCGCTGCCAGATCTGTAGGATTGTTGGCTCTTAGTTCGGCACCACGCAACTCCTGAAAGTCTCGCTTGCCGAGCTCCTCCAAATACGTGCCAATAAAGCGCAGTTCGAATGGTAAGCACATGTTTAACAATGTACACATTGCATCTATGCGTTTATAGCTTTCCAATTCTTTAAACCATGATACCACGTCCTCTTTGCAAACCATTTCCAGAACACATTGAAATTTTAGGTAAAGAATCAACCGGTCCCCTGTGACCGCTGCACTTCTTTAGCTTATAATTTTTGGCACACACCTTTATGGTGACAATTTGGTGGTAAAAATCCAAAACTTTTCGATTGTAACATTAGTAATAAAACTGTTAAATGCTTTTTATCAGTATTCCAGTAGTATACCTATTGGTTAAGCAACTACGAGCAAAGGCAATGCTAAATGCTATAGTTTGTCTTGTCTATACTCTTTGTATATGTAGTCTATGGAATGTCATATAATGACGATAATAAAAACCATCTAATGTAAAGTATTTTTAGTTACATTATTATGTAGTGGATTATACAGTAAACATCAATATTTTGCTAATGACTTCAATCGATTTTTTTTACTTGTCTCTAGATAAATAAACAAAGATATTCGAAAATCAAAGACAATTAGTAGTTTTGTCGAAATCGAAAGATGAATAACAGAGCATATGATTATAGATTAAAGAATGTATATAGTAATGAATATCTATTATATTTAAAATAACTACTGTTTATTAAAATTTTCACAATCCATTCCTCTGTATTAATTATTGACGTGTTGATTTAATAGAAATTGTACTGTTATGGCACATGGATAATCACTCTCTTTATTTTTTAGCCTCAAAAGCCTTCAAGAAACCCATCAGTCCAACCAATTATTGTATAATCAAGCCTTTTATATATATATATTTCGTATATTTAATCGGTTCACAGATAACTTGTGTCTATTTAAAGTATTATTGTAAGAATTATTAATTTTCTCGAATAACCACATGTCCTATTGAATATTTCTTCTTCGTTTTCAATCAACTTCCAATTTTTCTATAATTTTTTTGATAGCATTTCATTTTCAGAAATAACTTTTCTCTTTGTCATTCCCCTTTCTCTAAGAATAGTTTTTCGAGAGCACTCGGTGTAATTAAATTATTTAAATTGAGGATATTGCATTTATGGAATATAATATGTAGTCAAACTTCGCGTTTGCCGAAACCAATAGATCCAAATTACTCTTATCCTAACATTTACTTTATTTTCTCTCCAGGACCATAACTATTTAGAAGTTTCATGTAAAGATCCAGGGCAGTCGTCGTTGTCGCAAGAAATGTATGATAACTTTAAAATTATTTCCAATAAAAAAAACGGAGACATGAAACAAGAAAACTGAAGAAAGAGGAGCATGCTAATCGGGTTGAGTTATATAAAAGGATTTCAGTTTGCTCAACCAATTCCTTATTGTTAGCGTCAGACTGCAATTCTGGAAATATTATAACGTCTAAAATTAAAATTACGGATTCAAACTCTAATCAAGGCAAACTATAAGGTCAAATTGTTCATCCACTTTATCATCCAATATTGCTTTTACACAAATTCCCATTATTTCTTTTTCACAATCGTCTGGCATTCCTCTTCCATCAACGTTGAATTATTACAATAATGAAAATCCTTCTAAATCTCTTAGCACAAAAAAATATTGAAGAATTTACAGTACCGCACAACCGGAAAATGGTTGTGATCTTCAAGTTGTACAAGATATTTCGCAGGTCAATTTTAAATATTTTTAGGCATTATACATGTCTTGATAAACATAATCATATCTTCATATTCTTGACCACTTCGCTTACTAAGTTCTGTTCTCAAATTTTTACATAACATTCTTTACTACAATGATCCTACAATAGAATTGTAGAAGCAAGCAATCAAACGAACTGAAGTAATTCATTTATTAAGAAAATGCAATGTCTTTGTCGCTGGTATTTCAGATACTCGCAGTTTCGCCGAAAGTGCTATACCTATAAAGAATATTGTAACTTATTCGTGTATAGATGTTTCCGATGAAATATTTGACTTCAGCATTGTAGCAGGGAAAATTCAAAATATTACCGTCGTTTGTATGTATGTTCCCTCCCCTACATACATATCGCAGAATAAAATCTTTAATTGTCTCTCTTTCCAACGCATTTTTAAATCTAGGTGACTTCAATTGTCATCAGCTTTTATGAGGCCATAAATCAGATAAATATGGTAGCTGATTAATTTAAATATTCGAAGAACTTAATATTTGCATCTTTAATACAGGCAAAATGACCAAACGATCTCGTCTTGATGAACCTAGAAGTGCTGTAAAGTTAACTATTTGTACTCCAGATTTAACCTCTCTTTTAAATAGACAAGACCTAGACAGTTTTGGATAGTTCTCTCGTAGTGATCATTTTCCTATTCTGATTTGTCATCCAAGCATAGAACCGAAAATAATTAACAAAATAACGAACAGAACGGCAGAACAAAATTTGTGATCAAGCGGGCGATGGATGTTTCTATTAGAAAACAAGATTTTTATGCATAGCGTATCTTGTGTAATCACTATTAAATGTATTGGTTTTGCTATAATGTCCCGATGAAAACTTTACAATTACACAAGTCGCAGCGCAATAACCAGAGGCGGCATTACCTGGGCCTACCATGAAGGGTGCGCGTTGCACACGGGCGCAATGGTGTTAGGAGGCGCTGGCCTTGGCACTTTCAATAAACCTGCGCCCGTGTTATGATGCTGGGGGTTATAAGTCATCCCCACGTAAAATGAGCTCCGATTTGCATACGTTTTGTATGGCATTCGGAGCTCCACTTATATGTGACGAGTTACAGCAAAGCAAGGCGCGCCACGAGCAGCTCTTACAATAGTAACTTTTGTTTCAACATGAAATAAACCTAAAACAGATAATTATAGATTATATTTGTGTAGTAGTGAATATCGCATCACTACTAAAGGGGCGTGCCAGCAGCTGTTTTGATTTGTTTGAAAGCACGCCGACAATCATTGCGAATTCGGTTGTTTACAATCAAAAATAAAGATCAAAATGATATGGGCTTTGACGTGCCGCACTTTTAGTTCTACCGCTATTTTGCGAAGTAAGCCTTGATGCAATGGATTAAGTATTATATTTGAGTAAACATATAAATATGAAGTAAATCGCCTTTTCTTTTGATTCATATGATATAAAAAATAAGATTTGATTTGTTATTAGCTGCCACAACTATTTCGATTGCGACTTTCACCAGGATCAGAGCTCGTCAAAAACTACCTAGCTAGCGAAATTTTAAGTCTGAAAATAACAATACAGCAAGCGAGTGATAGTGATATCGAAAATACGCCATGCCAGTGCGTAACAAATGCTAAGTTAAAGTTAACTTCTGACCAACGAGGTTTCAAAACATGTGGGTTTGTGTTTTGTGTGTCACCGAGTGTTGTGGAATTTAATAACTGATTGTACAGTCAGCTTCACATCGACCTACCCTTGGCTATCAAATTTCTGCAACTGAATTTCAACCTAAATGCGTAGAGTTCAATTTCAGTTGAGATATTTTGACAGATTTGGGTAGGTCGATGTGATGCTAACTGTACTACTCCTACCTTCTCGGTCGAGCGATTCACGCTCCGTACTACGAAGCAAGGGGTCGTGGGTTTCAATCCCGGGCGGGTTTATTTTTCATGGGTAAACTCCAAAACAACAGAATCGATTTTGATAATTCTTTCACCATTTAGAGCTATATTATTCAGAATTTACATAAGCTATATTCATTTACATCGATAGTACTTTTAGGTACCTATAAAAATAAACTTTTTTTTATGCAACGCCGGGTGGCATACAAGCGTACGGCCCACCTGATGTTAAGCGGTTACCGTAGCCAAACGCTTCAACATAATCAGTACGTTCGCGCGTTGCCACCCTCGCTGCTAATGCAGTAACTCCTTCCTGCTGACCTCACTGACTCGCAAGAACATAACAATCTTCTAGGTAACTGTAATTTGGCTGCGGCCTGCTGTAAGGTGGGGCTATCTCTATGCCCTACCTTTCTTTAGCCATCATTAGCAACCCTTCTTAAGCCAATTACTTTATATACCTAAATTACACAATTTATTATTCATTGGGTATTATTCGATGAAAAAAAGAAACTATCTGGTGCACAGAATCAAAAAAACAAAGTTGGAGAAGGAACAATCTCTTAAAAAGAATATAAGTTCTATCAAAAGAAATATTCTTAGACCTGGTAAACCCGGTCCATCCTCAGACGAAAATCTGAACACATCTGAAAACCAAGGTTTCTTTTAAATTCTACAACAGAAGTCGTCTCTTCAACACCGAATACCTTTGATCTGCTACTTTGTGTATATAAAAGTCAGTGCTACAGATACAGATCAAGATAGACTAATAAATATTTTTTTTCTTTTATTTATTTATTTAAATATATTTTACATTTTTAGTACAAATGGTTTCATATTAATTCATTAGATCATAGTTATTATGATTTCGGTTTATAATCAGAATAACAGATTTTATTTGTTAATTGTTTGAATGACTAGACGTTGGCAGTAATCATTAGGTAGCCATTTAAAGAAAAAACAAAAAGACTAATACCAATGAACATCTCGTGACAGTACGAACATGGCTATATAGACTAATGTTTCAAGCTCTCACGAGACTTTTGTCAATCCCATGTTGTTTAAAATGGAATGAACTCTACCAATCTTAGAGAGATACTTACGATATTTTACAGAAATTCTTCTTTCTTCAAGAACATTTTCATATTAATTCATTAAGTCATAATTATTAAGATTTTTTAGTATTTGGTTATGTCGAACGGAATTTGGACCAAATGTTACGGACCTGGTTCGAACACAGCTTGTTATAGCTCTAGTACAAAATTGTCAAACGAGTAGTATTGTTATCTCTATCAATTTATCTGAGCGTCAGTACGAATAAATGAGATAGCTCATGTCAGTTACACAAGTTTCCACAATGAGACAATGTCCCACTGTGTGTAATTCGTGTCTTGTCTGTGAAAAAACATAACGTTGTAGTTTAGTGCGGGAAAAATGTAAAATATTTCAATTCTAATTTCAAAACCAATTTTTCGTATACTGAGATTTTTATTCTCAAATCAATAAGCAGTAAAGATTTACATATAATCGTAGGACATGGATACTGATGTCAAATTCATACATGATAGCTTATTCATAAATAGTATAATAATCGTCTAAACTCTCGAATACCACAGCAATGCACAGTGTCCTTTTAGTAGTCTGTGGTACAACGTAAAGGACACTCTGTGACAAAAGTGTATACTTTATCTGTATCTGTGTTGTTACTCGGCAATTTTTTGACAGTATGAAAATTAGTTTTTGTCACAATTTCAACCCAGTTTCCAAATCCTTAAAACTTGTCTAATCTAGGAGACTAATAAAATTATCCGAAAAGAACAGAACAATGGCTCCAGTGGAACAAGATGTTGAAATGAAAAATGCGGATAGTCCCGCTGGGGTAAGCGATGTAGAAATGAGTGAAGTAAAAAAAGATGTCGATGTACTAACCGTTCAAGACTTACGCGAACATGTCAGGCAAATAGATAAAGCCGTATCGTCAAAGGAACCACGGTTTGCTATGCGAGTGTTAAGATCTATTCCAAGTACTAGGAAAAAATTGAATGGAAATGTGCTTCGTGCTATAATAAACCAACTCTATCCATCAAGCTCAGACAAAGAAGCTTTATTAGCACTTGTCGAAAGTCCTCTACCTGGTGCTGTAGAAATTGAAACTCCACGATCTAGAAGTGCCGCGAAGACGCCTGTGCCAGAAGTAGATGTTTATGTGCATCTGTTAATATTATTACGATTATTAGACACAAACAAATTAGATGAGGCTACTGAGTGTTCCCAGCAACTTATGAATAAAGTAACCTCTCAAAATAGGAGAACCCTTGACTTGATAGCTGCCAAATGCTATTTCTATCATTCACGTGTATTTGAACTTACTAATAAGCTGGATCTTATAAGGGGATTGTTGCATGCCCGTTTACGTACTTCGACTCTACGTAACGACTATGAGGGACAAGCAGTTTTGATCAATTGTCTATTGCGTAATTATCTTCATTATTCTTTGTACGATCAAGCTGATAAGTTAGTCAGTAAGTCTGTATTCCCTGAGAATGCCAGCAATAATGAATGGGCAAGATTCTTGTATTATCTTGGAAGAATTAAGGCAGCAAGACTTGAATACAGCGATGCTCATAAACATTTAGTACAAGCTTTAAGAAAAGCTCCACAAACAGCAGCTGTTGGATTTCGTCAAACAGTTCAAAAGCTAGCTATTGTTGTTGAATTGTTACTGGGTGATATTCCTGAACGTGCTATATTCCGTCAAGCTCCACTGAGAAAAGCATTGGCTCCATACTTCCAATTGACTCAAGCTGTTAGATTAGGAAATTTACACAGATTTGGAGAAGTTCTTGAGAATTATGGACCACAATTTCGTACTGATCATACTTTTACATTGATCTTGAGACTTAGACAGAATGTCATTAAAACTGCTATTCGGTCAATTGGTCTCTCATATTCTCGAATTTCACCAAAAGATATTGCCAGAAAATTAGGTTTGGATTCTGCAGAGGATGCAGAATTTATTGTGGCAAAAGCTATTAGAGATGGGGTCATTGAAGCTACTCTTGACCCAGAAAAGGGATACATGAGTAATAAGGAAAGTTCTGACATTTACTGCACCAGGGAGCCGCAGTTGGCATTTCATCAGCGAATTTCATTTTGTTTGGATTTACATAACCAGAGTGTCAAAGCGATGAGATATCCACCAAAATCATATGGAAAAGAATTAGAAAGTGCTGAAGAACGCAGAGAAAGGGAACAACAAGATTTAGAGCTTGCCAAGGAAATGGCAGAAGAAGATGATGATGGTTTTCCTTAAAATTTATTAATACTTGGTATTATCTAAATTTAAAGTAAAATAAAAAGTGAATCAGCAAAATTAGTAAAGTTATTAAATGTCACTTCTGTATGAACAATAAAATATAAAACTATAACTTTTTTTTATTAAATAAAGACTAAAATTTTACTTACATTTTTAAACACTTAAGCTTATCTAAGACCATTGCTGGAGAAAATTCTGAGTAGGTCTGTGTCAATTTGTCATCAAGTACTGGTTTTCAAAAAGATTCAATCAATCATGTACTATTGGATTCGAATTGGAAAAGGCAGAGCAAAACATCGTTGAATTTAGTGAGATTTTGTTTCTTCATTCATTGTATCTTATTATCTGGATATTTCTGACTACCATTTCATGTATTATATTGGTATTTAAATTCAAATTAAGGATTTCAAAGAATTTATGCAATTATTTTAAAGTTATTTCAATTATTAATATAATTTTCACATAATTAACATCAAACAGTATTTGGATTCAGTGTTATTGAACAAATCATTTAAAATTGACATAGGCCTAATCCTTTGTCACCTGTATACCTGCACTGTACAGGGATTGTATTTGTCAGTGTATATAGTGTTCTGTGGATCTACCAGCCTAGAGAGTATAAATGGATACGAAATTCACTAATTTTTATTTGAATAAAACAAATTTAAACGTACATACTTTATTATTTATGTGTAAGTTTTAATTAGAATTTTTATATCTGATGGAAAAAGTTTTTTTAGAGCTAGTAGTCCACCTGATGGCTACTTCAGCCCATGGAAACCTGCAAGCAACTTCAATCAAAGAAGGTTACAGATGGATTAACACCTGTGAGTACAAAGATGGAATGCCTTACAGCCTGTAATTATACTGGCTTTATACCTTTCAAACTGGAACTCAACAGAAATGGCTAAGAGGGTGGTACTTACCCAGACAACTTCTAGGTAGAGGAGCCTACCACCTAGTGAAAGGAAAGAATAATTGTTCCCTGTCTACTTAAAATAAGATGTTATTTGTTTCTTCACACAATTTTTTTTATTTAGGTCTTGTACAACATGGTTTTTTGTTCTCACAATCCAGAATCTTGAAATATTACAACAAACATATAGTACATATTGTACTAGTACGCACTCTAGCCCAGAGCGGTACACCGAGATTATAGATTTATATTTGGCACAATCAGTATAGCAAAATGAACTTCCAAGAAGGTTGGTTCATTTAAAATGGTTAATCCACCACCTATATTTAAAAGACTTTTCCCTTAGTCTACTTTACAACACCCACAAGTAAAACAGAACGGGTGACAGTTTTGTTACTACTATTCGTAAGCTCGCGATGGGGTTAACTTTTAAGTTGCTTATTCATCTGTGCTTTAAAGATTATCTGAATGGACAAACGACGACGTACGTAGACTAGTAATGTAGAGCTTCAGCGGAAATACGACTTCCCGTATGTAAGTATTAGGTACTCTATGAACACCACGAAGGCGAAAGTTATTATAATCAAACTATTGTGATCTTGTATTATGATAAGCAATTGATGAGTTACGTAGCAACCTAATAGTGTAATAATATAAACATTACGTTTCCTTCGTTTCCAATAACTACCGTTGACACATTATCAATTCATCAATATAATTTTATTTTAACAAAACTAGTTACCATTTTCGCCGAGCAACTACAAAGACAGTTAAGTTTATAGCTGGATAAAGAATCGAGTCGAAATCGAAGATGGAGTTTACTGCAGCTACTATGGATAAGTTAGTTGATTTATTAAAAGAACCAGAACCTGACGTATTGCAAGGAGATGATGTAACTTTTTCAGGTAAAATAATACATACCACAAGTAAAAGGGCTTTACGATAATTCTAATTATTAGATTCTGGTTATTATAAGGTTGTTTTGTAGATACGAGTACTCAGTAGTAGCAGTAAGTCCACCGGATTTTTAATTAACAAGCTGAGGAGAACCCCCTTTGCTGGATTTCTTTTTAATACATCTTCACAGTTTTTTCACAGTCTATTGTCTACATCATGAGGTGGCTTGGCCCATGAATATAAATAGTTGGTCGATATGGATTAACTAAACGAACGGCTTTTTCATGATATGGTCTAACATATCACGAAATAGTCAATCAGGTCGTAAACATTATCCACCGCTAGTGGAGCTGACAGGGCTTAGATCAGAAGTTTTTAAATGTGGTAGAGCCAAGCGGCGCTTTTGCTGTTGCTCGAATGGGCCGGCTCTGGTTAGGCCGTGGATGTATGAGAAAGCGGACCACGGTGGAGATCTTGGTCGGTAAGCCCGACATAACCTATCATTATCCCCGCGGGTATAGGCACGTATTTAACCACGCATGAAGTACAGGTGTAAGTTCTTTAAAAAAAAAAAATATTAACTGCTATTCACCATTGACTCTTCGTCAGGTGACTCGTGAGTAATATTAGGACTTGTGACACTAGACGGATTATTATTTAATGCTTTTTCATAAGCAGTACCTAATATGTTACAAAGTTCTAAATTTTGTACTTACAAAAACTATAAATATGTTTCTTGTTCACGAAAGTGAAAGATGAAGGGATTACTCTTGGTGCCGTGGATGCATTTTGTAAACAAATTACACATGGGCTAACAAATACACACCCAGAAGAAGTAGGCTTTGGTTAATTTTGACAATTACTATTTTTCACAACCTTATTTTCTCTTTGTACAATCTACTATGTTGCGATAGAAATGTAATTTTTATATGATGGTATAACAATAATGGCTATGTTAGATAACAATATCTTAGGTTATGAAATAACATCAAACAGAGAAAAGCTACCACTTCTAAATAAGGATGGTGTGAAGGTACCAAAAACAATAGAGGAGTACGAAGAACAAGAGGCCTTAGATATTGATAAATTGACTGGCGTTGGTTCTGGCTCTGGCGATAGGAAGACGCCTGAATATAATATGAATTATCAGCAATCTGTCACGGCAGAAGATGTTTTCTTACAGGTGAATTAACTCTTAGTAATATCCACGTAGGTGCTTCTGAAACTAAAAACTTTGAAAATTATTTTAGTCAACTGCAGTACATAGGCCTCTTCAAGAAGCGCGTGCGAAAGCAGATATATGTTTCTGGGAAGGTTTGTCCATATTCATTAACTTTGCACAATAGTTTATTCACGTAAACGTGCTAATAGAGAAATAAGGTACCGTACGCCATTTGTCGCAGATAACGGACATAGGGCACGTTCAAGTTACGACCAAAGTTTCAGTCTCGTGCGGTACGCTCGTCGTTTGATGCTCTTTACTTGTGTTCTTAGTTTTTGAGTTTACGTTGACCTGGCTCAGTTTAAGAGATACGTAACTCAAGAATAAAACTATTAAAATTTGCGACATAAAATTTACTTAACGGACGTGATGCAAAAATAAATAGTGACTCATGAAACAACTGTATTAAACATGTGGGTACTGTGGTAGAGCCCGCTATGGATGCTGATCAGTCCGAGGAGGTGTGTAATTCATTACGTAATAAAAAAGATGCTCAGACCAACCGTAGTGGCTGGTTCTGTTTAGTTACGGAGAACCAGCGGAATTGCATGGCAAAGTCACTTAATGCGCATTCCGCCGCTAAGGCTTAAAGATTGTATGGCAGCGGGAAATTGCATGTAAATTGTCACCTGCATCACTCGTCAACCAAAGGCGCTGTAACCCCAACAGCTGCGATGCGTTCGCCTGGAAGTTCCCCAAAGAAGTTGCGTAATTTATTGCACGCACAGTGACCATTTGTTGATTTCACTAGCGCTATACACATGCGTGCGATACACAAAGATCAATCCATCTAGTGGAAGAGGCGAGAGATCCGCCGCGCGTCGATGTTAGCCGTCACGATGCCCATATATTTTTAGAGAATGGTAACACCCAGTGATCAATCACGGTGATAGTACGTCCTTTTTACTTCTATACAATTGTGCAAGAGCTAGCGCCCTATATTACCTTGTCTCCTAAAACTATAGTAATACTGCTATAAGTCAGTGGAATTTGGTTTCGGCAAATTCGGATGGATATTCCGCCATGATTCGGTCGCCCGAGCTTCGTTTATTTGGTAGCAGGGTCCACCACGTGCTAGTGGAGAAAGTAAAGGTATATCCCATTTTTGGCTTCTCGATGTACTTTATCATCATTACTGTAATTCATCACAGCTAGACTGGTGGACATTGACCTCTTTATATTGCCACAAAGCTCCAGTCATATTATATCAGCCTGCCATGCCTGCGCTAGCTTCCTTTTTGTAAACCGGTCAGAAGTTGCCACTTAAGAGTAATCCAATATAAAATACTGTTTTGTATTTAGATACTAATTTACTATTTAAAGGAGTAACTCATAAAAGAAGTAAATATGAGCTTATTAACTTCGTTCATTAGCGGTGCGAAATCAGAATCAGTCATAATAGTTGAAATAGAAATCAGCGTCAACACTTTAAAATAATATAAAGTAGAGCGTCAGTTCTACTTTAGCAATATCCAAATAGTCTTCCGCAGTACAATTAGGACCCATTATCGTGATCGTAGTACCAGACGTCTCGCTTCTTAGGCGCTGCTGTCCACCACTCGTCTGGATAATATAATTATGGCTTGGCATATTTAATATAGTTATTTCGCCATAATTATGAAGCTTGGAAACCATCAGATTTTAATTTTGCTTAGTAAACTTTAAATAATCCACGGAATGTAATCGGGTGCTCTTTGGTCATACCGCCCGACCTACAATAATGTTGAAATTGAAATATAATAATTATTTTAATTGAATAGTTGAGTATTTTATTATTTACGTGTTAATAAATTACGTGTACTAGTTTTTTTTATCTATTCGGGTGTGTGTGTGTTCATAAAAGAAGGTGTCTTAAATTTTAAGAGGGTTTTATTAAATTTACAGATCGGCCCAAAAACGACGTCTTCAGCGAGTTGTGAGAATTTCATTGTAAAGATCAAAATGCCTGGAGATAAGAAAGAAAATGTGGAATTGTCTGTAGATACAAAGTCTGTAACCGTAAACTCATCACAATATTTCTTAAATCTTCCTCTTCCCCATGAAATTAATCCTGATAATTCTAAAGCTACCTGGGATAGTGCCGAAGAAACATTGATTTTAACTCTCAAGCTGGATAGGGAATTTGATTTTGTTAATTTCTAATATAATGTTTTTTCAGTTCCACTACGTTTGTAAATTTGTCTCTTCTCATACTTTACCCGTTTAAATCCACTGAAAAAATATAATATAACTACAGATTACAATAAAAAAAGAACTACAGAAACCATATGAGGTTAATGTTAATTGCGAGTAGTCGCTCCATTTCAAATGGTAGTCATTTGAAATCATACCATAAATCCTTAAAGTACTTCTTAACTAAAACATGTATTCCCACGTCCTTATGGCAGACACATTATTGTATCTAGGAAGTTGATTCATAGGTAGATATGCTACATGTCGCAGTTTCTGGTGTATATATGTTTTGTTTTGTGAAGCTAGATGATGATACTCATCTATTATAATTGACATTTTAATTTACATTACCACTGACATAATTTAACGGTGTTTAAATATATCCGACCATAGCTACTTTAAGTACAACATTCTAAAAATTTTGAATGGTAGTTTATATTTAAGAGTACATAATCAAGTATTAATTGTTCTTAATTTATTACAAAAACAATAAATATGGGGTTTCCATTTAAAGTTTACATCGATGATGAGACCTAGGTATATTTAATGGGAACTCCCAGAATTTATAATATATCTATATAAGCCGGCCTTACCTGACATTTTGGAGAGGACTCTGTTCAGTTATTGACCAATATTGGCTAATGTAGTCGTAGTCATATTCCCCTTTACATCCATACATAGTAAATTACCATATAATTCAATCTTGAAATTCACAGCTAAAGTCGTAGCAATTGAGAATAATCACAGCGAGAAGGCGTCAAGGCGCCATTTAGACACGACATATCAATGCCGTTTTTAATTGTGTGAGTTGTAACGTGAGAAGATTTAGCGATCCACGAGTCTTGGTCATTTGGACAATGATGCCAAAATTTGATCATCTATCTAATCATCAATATATTGACCTTATTTTTTTAAATTATAAAATACTTAATTTAGGTGACAAGATCTTAGTCTTATCTATATATGTGAGGTACAATGTTTTTTAAGCTAGCTTTAGCATCCTTTCCCATAAAAAAAGCATTCTGTGAAATGTTCATGATGGCCATAATTTCGGTACTTGGTAGAAAGATCGGCGACCGCAATACCAGACACCTCGCATCTTAAATGCTACTTGCCCGTGACTACAGTTTGAATAATATAGGTCGAACATATGTAAGGCCCTTTCTCTATTATTTATGGATATTACAGCCGCTAACATCTGAGCACAGAGATTACTGAGTCGCCACACTATTCCAGTGCGATACTACCGACTTCTGAAGTCATTGAAAAATATTTTTTATCCTCATTAGTGCTATAAATTTAAAATTAATAACTGCTTTAAAACATTTGCTTTCAGTTAATTGGTAAGAAAATTCTAATAAAATTCACAAATATCTATTCTTAAGGAATTTTTTAATGATATTTGGGAATTTTTCTTATCTAATTTTATTTACAGATATCTTTTTAATAGGTAGGTAATTAACATAATATTTATTATAACACACATAGGTACTTGTTTATTCATTGTCATTTATAAAAAAACGCCAGCATGTAATGAAGTTAGCGTAAAGGATCGTTTTACAGCCAGCCAGTGCGTGGTCAGCTATAAGTATGGTCGCTACCCATTTATTCCAATTCTTGCAGTTGTCAGATTCGGTAGTGAGTTGAACCGAGATTTAGTTACCGAATATAAATACATTGACACATTAAAGTTGTACACTTATCGGGAGTTGAAAATTCGCAAGTAATAATAATTTTATTTGTATTCATGTAGTGACTTAGTTTTAAGTGAACATTCCGATATTTGTATACAGTTAATTGTAAAATAGCTACACATCATTTTCAATTAAAAGGTAAGCCGTTTTCTTTTCTATTAGGTGTAATAAACTGGCTGTTTTGTCAACGTTAGAATAGGCATAGGCATTGAAAGCAAGTAAAATTAATTTTGAATTACTTTCCGCGCCTACTTCCGTTTACTTCATATTTACAACTTTTTGATAATAACGCCATCTAAAGAATAATTATTTAATTCTCAGCTGTTAATAACGTTGTACCAGAGCGAGCGAGTTTTGCTCGGCGTCTTTCGACTTTGCTAATTGTTAAGTAAGTACCAGCTGAAAAGTCTCTGAAGTTTAGTTCGAAAATCGGCATATGGAAGTCGCATATAGACATTACTAATGAAGCGCCACACTCTGAACTTATTGGTACCTCAATATTGTATGAGATTTCGGTCTTCCTATGAGGTCGGTACCAAATGGATGAGCATTTCTGATAAAATCAAACTGTGTTCGTTATCCAAGACATGGTTACCATTAAAGCTTAAAAATAACACGATGATACCCAGGAATGATATCGTCGCAGGATATTGAAAGAGTGTCTTCGAGTGTCTTTCCAACCTGTTAGATTCTTATAAAATTAAATTAACATCTTAAACTTGTCTAAGGGGAAACCGAATAATTTCAGGTTTTCAAGGTCGCGGTATAACCGTTTCTGATACCCATGCCACAACAGACAGAAATCCCTTACAGGCAGTAGCAGTCTACGAAGATATCTTATATTGCGCGTGGCAAGGCGATTGCAGTAATTCTTTTAAAATGAAATAAGCTCATGTCCAACAGTGGACTTCCTACATAGACGCTGATGTTGGTAATGATAGTATGTCTGTGCCGATACACAAACACGTACGCATACACATGCACACACACGCACAAACATGCACGCACAAACATGCAAGCACACGCGCGCGCGTGGGCGCAAACTCAGGGAACCAAAAGCTCGTTGCATAATTACTACAGTACGACGTTCGCACATAATTTTTTTGATAATATTATACCTATCATTATAATATCACAATAACTATTAAAGTCAAAATCAAAATTTCATGTTAAAAACACCTGCCCTTATAAGCGAATCGAGAGTGGGTTATCTAAGTCGTGCATCTAATTATAGTATATGAAACTGTTAATCGTTGAAGACGATGTTTAAAAAAACATTGAGGTAAATTTATATTTAAAGCTAGTAATTTGCATTTAAGTTGCCTGCTATTATCACTTAATCTAAGATTTCGATCTGCTTATGAATGGTGAGTCTGATTTTGCTATGAAGTCCCCACCCACCTTTTAAGATTTGTCCAACAAACTGTAAAATTAAACTTTATATGTATCGATTTCCTAAACGAACATCAAACCTGTATTTGCTTCTTTGAGTCCCTTCCTCGATCACATTATACTAACATATTACATATTTTTCATGATTCATCACAAACTAAAAAACAACGTGTGTTAAATTGGACAGATGATCTAGCAATGCTCGTTTCTCTTAATTGGTTAAGATAACCCAATCTCGCTGCTCTCAATTCTCGGTCTGTTTATTCACTTTATCCATTGCAAATCTGAAACACGTCAATTGTAAACAAATATAAGTATTGTTCATATGTAAGCTGCGCATTCTTATGTTAAAACACTACCTTCTGTCCATAACTTCGCATATCTGGTTCGAGATTATGTGATCTTTATCTTCGTTCGCGGTAGGACCTTCCACTTCATTCAGGTTGATCGAGGATACGCCTTACAAATAATAATTCGTACTAGCGTTAAAACCGTTGACATAGTCGGGTTGGTGGTACGTTGATCAGGAATCAAGTTACAGGAGTTTGATATTATAATTACTTACCTAGTATTTTTATGTTAGTACCCGTAGATCGATGAAATACATATCTACACGAGTAATTGAGCATTTCCTATGCAAAATAATAAAGATAAAAGTTCGAAATGAGGATCTAAATTGTTACATTGCGTATTGCACTACACTCAAAGTGTTTACGTTGGATGCGACCTTATTAAAATTTCATGAAACCTTGGTTACGCACAAACATGCACGCACAAACATGCACGCACAAACATGCACGCACAAACATGCACGCACAAACATGCACGCACAAACATGCACGCACAAACATGCACGCACAAACATGCACGCACAAACATGCACGCACAAACATGCACGCACAAACATGCACGCACAAACATGCACGCACAAACATGCACGCACAAACATGCACGCACAAACATGCACGCACAAACATGCACGCACAAACATGCACGCACAAACATGCACGCACAAACATGCACGCACAAACATGCACGCACAAACATGCACGCACAAACATGCACGCACAAACATGCACGCACAAACATGCACGCACAAACATGCACGCACAAACATGCACGCACAAACATGCACGCACAAACATGCACGCACAAACATGCACGCACAAACATGCACGCACAAACATGCACGCACAAACATGCACGCACAAACATGCACGCACAAACATGCACGCACAAACATGCACGCACAAACATGCACGCACAAACATGCACGCACAAACATGCACGCACAAACATGCACGCACAAACATGCACGCACAAACATGCACGCACAAACATGCACGCACAAACATGCACGCACAAACATGCAAGCACACGCGCGCGCGTGGGCGCAAACTCAGGGAACCAAAAGCTCGTTGCATAATTACTACAGTACGACGTTCGCACATAATTTTTTTGATAATATTATACCTATCATTATAATATCACAATAACTATTAAAGTCAAAATCAAAATTTCATGTTAAAAACACCTGCCCTTATAAGCGAATCGAGAGTGGGTTATCTAAGTCGTGCATCTAATTATAGTATATGAAACTGTTAATCGTTGAAGACGATGTTAAAAAACATTGAGGTAAATTTATATTTAAAGCTAGTAATTTGCATTTAAGTTGCCTGCTATTATCACTTAATCTAAGATTTCGATCTGCTTATGAATGGTGAGTCTGATTTTGCTATGAAGTCCCCACCCACCTTTTAAGATTTGTCCAACAAACTGTAAAATTAAACTTTATATGTATCGATTTCCTAAACGAACATCAAACCTGTATTTGCTTCTTTGAGTCCCTTCCTCGATCACATTATACTAACATATTACATATTTTTCATGATTCATCACAAACTAAAAACAACGTGTGTTAAATTGGACAGATGATCTAGCAATGCTCGTTTCTCTTAATTGGTTAAGATAACCCAATCTCGCTGCTCTCAATTCTCGGTCTGTTTATTCACTTTATCCATTGCAAATCTGAAACACGTCAATTGTAAACAAATATAAGTATTGTTCATATGTAAGCTGCGCATTCTTATGTTAAAACACTACCTTCTGTCCATAACTTCGCATATCTGGTTCGAGATTATGTGATCTTTATCTTCGTTCGCGGTAGGACCTTCCACTTCATTCAGGTTGATCGAGGATACGCCTTACAAATAATAATTCGTACTAGCGTTAAAACCGTTGACATAGCCGGGTTGGTGGTACGTTGATCAGGAATCAAGTTACAGGAGTTTGATATTATAATTACTTACCTAGTATTTTTATGTTAGTACCCGTAGATCGATGAAATACATATCTACACGAGTAATTGAGCATTTCCTATGCAAAATAATAAAGATAAAAGTTCGAAATGAGGATCTAAATTGTTACATTGCGTATTGCACTACACTCAAAGTGTTTACGTTGGATGCGACCTTATTAAAATTTCATGAAACCTTGGTTCCTATTAGAGGTTAGGAAAAAAATTAGTAAAAAATATTTTTTTTTTCAAATAAGTTGAATAGCGTAATAATCAAAATCAAGTGCACAATTTTCATGAATAATAGTTCGGTGATCTCCCAAGATTTTTTGTCGGCTCGAATCAAAGTTCATCTTTCGTATTAACAAGTTTAAAAATTAAAGTTGATAAACCACTGACACAACTGTAGAGAGTTGCAGCATCAGCACAAGAATACCATATTATTGCAGTGCTATCGGATTTACAACAAAACAAATCCCAGTGAGACAAATTTCCATTTGATTAGCCAAGTGAAAATTTATTTTAATAGAATTGTTATTTATTAAAATAAATACCCTAAAAAATTAATAAAAAAAATAAAGAATTTAAAACAAATAACCATTGTACGACTGAAATTGCTACAGGAAATACGAAAAGAGCTAATGATCTGACGGTTCAATAGATTATCACCAAACAGCAAAGAACCATTCGGACTAAAACAAACTTGACATAAAAAAAACTATATGCTAATGATATAACCGACATATTAAATACTTACATTAAAAGTAACTTCAGGTATAATATATTGTATGAGATATATATAGTATAAGATATTTTTTTACGATTTTTAGTTTTATTTCTTCGCAAGAATGCAGTGCTCGTCTTCAAAATGATTTTGAGTCTGAATCACGACATTTCAGCACCATGAGGCAATGGTTTCTTCATATGATAAGATTCGTTAAGGTAGTGCGTCAACTGCAGAAATAGTGGCTACTACCAAACAACTCGTTGGAGTAAGCCGGTGAATTATCTATAACTAGGGATATTAAGGGATATTCTTCTATAATAGCCTTAACCGTCCCCTGTTGGATATAGGTGTCTGGAAAAGGAGGATTTACCATAATGGTCATGCTTCGCTGGCGGGTCGGAAATCGCTTTTCTAGAAACAACGCACCTTGGACGCTGCTGCCCATTTTTGAAAAAAATTGGCTTCTGCACTAAATCTACTAATTAGTTTTCAGCCATATAAGATGAAGGAAATGCGTTAAAAAACTTCTGTACTATTGCCTATGATCCTGGGTAGAGACCTGGTATTGATTTTTGAAGCCAAAACCCTTGGTGTTTGAATTTTACTTTGAAGTATTCGTTAGTAGTGAGTTCTAAGAGTTCCTCTTACAAAATTTAGGATTGTTCAGTGTCTGCATTTGCAAAAGGATCTAATACTCTGTTTGGTATATTCATGTTTGAAATATGTAGGAAACGCTTCGAAAAATCAACATATAATACGTCCAAGTGCTGGCAGTAAGTAAGTAAATCTTCCAGTTTTGCAGAGACTGTTGATACTTCGGGAAAATTATTGTATTTACCTCTATCTAGATTTAGTTTGAGTAAAAGAAGTTTTCTCGTAAAAGCAGCTATAACATTTTTTGGTTTAGATAAATTCAATTCTATTTAATTTGCAATTGTAAATAAACTTCATTAAATATTTTGCTTCTAATCTCTAATAACGTAATGGAACTACGCATGCAGGCGGTCAATAATTTTTTTGCTGACGAAGAATAATACCATATATGCAGTTAGTGTACCCGTATGACGCCCTATCTTTATTAGAGCTCCATCAGTAGCAGTTGACAAAATATTGCAAATAGAAATTTCTTTCTCTTGAAATAACTTTTGAATAGTGTTAAACAAAGTTTGTCTCTTCATGCCAGTTACCAAATTTTTAACAAATAATAACTCTTGATGGTTTTTTCTTTTATTAGTCGAACGTAAGATAAGAGCAGAGCTTTGTTATAAGGTAGAGTTGATTCTCTGAGTCGAATGGAATATATATTTATATGTATTCATTTTTGTGTATACGTATTTATTTTGTAAGTATGTATAAATTTAGTAGTATGTGTTATATAAATTTATATGTTTATAGTCCATTAAGTCCGCCCTTTTTTTTATAAAGGTATACAAATAAAGTTTAAATAAATAAATATAAAGTTTGCACCTTTTCATAATTGTTTCTCATTACGGTACTAATTTAATATGGGAGCGTATTTAATTAAATAATTAAAGCCATTGTGATTTTGTTTTGATTAAATTTCGCATTCATATCAATTGTTCGACTGGGTCGGCTGTGTTGCTCAGTATTTAGTAAAGATACTTACTAACTTGTGATTTGAATCTTGGGCCTGAGATTCGAATCGGATGTACTAACTGACGTATAATCAGTTCGAAAATACTTTAAATAATAATAGTTCGCTGTCACTACAATATCATTCAATGTGATACTAATGGTAATGAAATATTATGAACACATGAAACTTTTAATAATGTTAATTAGTGCATGTTATCAGTAATGGGTCAGAGACATCCGTAACAGCAAGCCGTTCGAGGAAGCCCGATACCTGCTTAGTGGGCTATGGAGGGACTGTACGTGGTGTTTCTCTTCTTCGTTGATAGCGATGGGCTGCATACATAGAACTAATAAAGAAATTCACTTAACGATTTATTTACACACATCCAACTTGTAAGGAAATAACAGGAAAAACCTTTTTGTACAAAGGGACAGCCTATTTAATTTTGAATTTTCTTCAAGCAGGTGTGTACGCCGTAACTAAAACTACATTAATTCTTACACAAAAATTGTGATGTATATCTAGGGTGTAAATCTCTAACAGTCTACCTGAGGATGCCACAAAGATAAAATGAAGGAAGTGAAATTTTTGTAGTTTGACGTCCTGATGTCATAGTTAACCCGGCGCCCTTGAGCCTTTTTTTATATTTTTTTTTGCGTTAGACTCAGAGCACATACAATCTAAAGAGAGACCACATTTACAATAAAACTTGTACACTCCTACATTTTGTAGAGGGATACTACACTTGACAGATGGCAAAAGACCAATCTTCCAAGGAGGCTTGTAAAAAGTGTTATGGAAGTCCGCTTTAAAATGTAGCTAATCTTGTGTGCCTCTGATGTGTTGGTTATACATCTAGCGCCTGCTCGACTGTGGCCGCTTCACTCGGTCACTGTGACATAGGCGCGGAACCTGATGCTTGCTGCAGATTGCAATTGGGGAGTAGTGCCTCTTTAACTAGTTTTTTTAAATTATAGTCACTGTTTTAGCATCACGGATTATAGAAAGCAGTGAATTCCATAGTCTAATTGCATGTACGAAAAACGAAATGGTACTGTATGTAAACGAAAATCAAGAAATTCCTTGCATACGATCGGAATAAAGAACTAGGGGAATGATCAAAGGTGTATCGGTAGGTAAATAGGATTGTGTACTTTGTGTACTGTATGCAAATAGCAGACATGTGTGTAATCTTGAACAAAAAGTTAAGAATCTCTTCTAAATATTATACGACATATACGAGTATATGATATTTCAGCAAGTTCAGTTACGCAAATAAGTCTAAGTTCTATAAAGTAATTTTGGTCGGTTTTGCGTTGATACTACAGCTTTAGGCCTATTTGTGTACTACCAACACAAGGTAAAATTTTTAATAAAATATTCTAGATCAAATGTTAAGGCATATTAATAAAAAAAAAACTGTTCAAAATCATAGCCCATTTGGTTTTACAAAGTCTCGCCTTACAACCGATGCCGGTTTAGAGCTAATTAAGAAACCGGGGTGAATTCACACTCTTATCTCAGGATGCCTTGGGTATCTTATGTGATCTTTCTAAGTCCTTTATCGGTGTTCACCGTTAAATACTAAAAACAAAATCAGGAAACTACATCCGCGTGGCAAAAGAAGTACACAGTTAACAGTTTACAGCAGTTAAACTTTTTATTTTATCATTTGGATATTATGCGCTAAGGGAGATAGACCTTGTGTGTTGTTGCTGGTGCTTGCTGGTGATGCAAACAATGTAGCATGTTGCAAATAATAGCGGTAGTACAAATAGTTGAAATGAAGACGAAACCGCAGTTGGATCACAGCACCTTGCTGCAATAGCGTATGCGTTTGGGTATATCCCTACGCTAAAGCTGGAGTTGTTTGATCAACTAACTAAAATGAAGCTTACCGGGCCATCATAAGACATGTACCTGCCATTTGGCGATTGAAGGTATTGAGTATCTAGTCACTTATACCTAATCCCATAGAGTTTCCTTAGCCTTGTGGTCAGCCATCACATGAGTTTTTCTTCAATAATCATCAGATATGCAATAGAGCCTTTAAATTACCCTTGTGTGCTTAAATTATCCTGTTAAAGGTACGAGTGGGATAGTACCATCTTTAGAACACAGTGCCGTATGCTCGTACCATCCATGGGTTGGATTCCATTACACTCCCCAATAACTAAGTTAACAAGAGCATAGCATCTTTCAAATAAAATTATATCATTATCATCCTCACCAACCTCTTTCAATTTCAAAGTACGTTTTTATTAAAATTAATATGTGAAAAGTGGGAAACGAGCAAGCGGCTCACCTGATGGTAAGTGATTACCGACGCCCACGTACGTCTGTAACAACCGAGGAGTTTCAGATGCGTTGCCAACCTTTATGTATATTTCGGGAGGAGGGAAGGGGTGAAAGAGAGAGGAGTGGGTCTCCGATTACCTCACTAACAGAACAGAAACGTATAAGCACAAGATACATTTACTTCATGGCGGTATTCTGTGGGCCGTAGTACTACCCCGGTCGAATCGGCCCTCTAGAGCCCGTACAAATGTTGTGAATCTCTGTCTTATAGAAGGGTCAACAAAAAAAACCGATACAGGAGAAATTAGTTCAGAAAGATAACGTTTTCTTTAAAAAAGGAATAAAATAATTGTGTTTTCCCACTCCACCCACGCACCAGTGAGACTGGAACGCATGTTCCATGCTGTTAACTATGCTGTGGAATTTGGGTTCTAATAATTCCGATTTCGATAGATTTCCTGGTATCAGTACTATAAGTCGCCTGTACCTCGTAAAGCAGATGTTTACATTTGGCGGAAATAGATATTTTAGAGGGATTACACCGGCACACACAAAAAAAAGTTGTTTGTGCATTTGACCAGACCCACCTACGGAAATATATTTCAACCCGCTGAATCCGAATTTGAGATCCGAGTTAGGCCCGGTCACCCTCCAGATTTGAGTGAAATGCAAAAAAACCCAAAAAAGGCTAAAAGCTGCGAAATTTAATTTCCATTTATTAATATTTAATATTGTGGATTCTTAGACAAATAACATTTGTTTTATTTTCAGAATGGCGTCTCGAAGTGTGATTTGTCTATGTGTGTTGATATTGTTAAACACTTTTATATTATTACAAAGTGTTAGACAATGGAGTAACAGACGTAAGTATAATTTTTTTAGTTTAAGTTGGAGTTAAATAAATCGAATTTTTAAGTTATCAAAAACTTAAGTAAATCGATATTATTGAAAACAGCAAGTATATTTTAACGCAGAATGACTATTGGAAAGCTTGCTCTGAATTACATTGCGTATATACATATTAAATAATAGTAAAGAACAGGAAAAAATATTTTATTCAAAGCTTCTGGTAAAAATTAATGTGGCTTGATGAAAAATATGTAATTAGGATATCCAAATAGTTGAAATACTAAAACTCTACAAAAATTGCAGAGCTTTTTCCGCCAAGTAAGATTCCGGACGAAGGCCTTAACCCTCGGCGAGCGGTCGTCAGGCGAAAAATTGTCTTATATCATAATTTCTTCCGAACAAAAGTACAACCCACCGCATCTAATATGTTGCTAATGGTGAGTATGTACAAATTGTTATAAAGCTACAGAAAACGAAATATTGTTTTTATAATATTCATATGAAGAATGACCTAAGAAAAATTGTAGTGTATCCAATTACTTAACCATACAATTGAATGTCAAATGTTAAATTATGTAGTTGAGAGTCAACATATCAAATCTTTCCAGAATTTTTCGAATTGAGATTATTATTAATATTACACGCGGTTTGACCAGCGTGGACACAAATTTTACTCGAATTCGAATTCGAATTTTAGCGACGATTCTTGCCACCCCTTATCTGTAAACCACATACGACAATTACAAATTGGAAAATATATTTCAGTAGGCGTACCGATCCGGTATTTATCGCGTAGGCCTCAATTGTGCGTAATGGTCGAATATATGAAGGCCTTTATGAAGACTTGGAACGAGAGGTGCTGCTTTTCTCTGACTGGCATTCTTCCATTGTTTACTGCGCCATGGCCTCGATGTTGGCGGCTTTCTTCCGCTGGAATGTCAGAAATCTATGCCGCCTGTCTTTACCGTCCGTTCATGCTGCATGTTCTAGAATGGGCGAATCATACTTTTTACTTTTCTAGTAAGTCTTGGTTAGCGAGGAGTCTTCGGATTGTTCTTTCTGTGCCAACGATATTTGAGGAATTTTTAGCTCCTCCCAATTACACACCTAGTATTAAAAGGTTGCCAATATCTTACTCTACCTTAACAGCATGTAAATAATTTACTGCAGGACATAGGCCTCTTCCATAAGGACGATTTGCCATAATTGACACGCTCAGCAAGCGCATTGGCGATCACAATACCTGACACCTCGCTCCTCTCTCGCTGGTGTCTGTCATCGGTTTGCTTAACTTTGATTTGGTATTTTTCTTGAAGGTTATCCGGCCCGCTATTCTAGGTTTTTCTCTTTATCGCCTTTACAACACCCAACGGCAGAAAAAGGGTGGCAAATTCTTACGCCGATACCATACTTAGTGTCACCGTGTTGTCAAATGGGCTTAATATGATTAATCGCGTCAATTGCTGAGCGACGCACTCGGATGCCTTACTGTTATACTAATAGGCCGGGACCTAACTCTGCAAGATGCCCGAGGAAGCGGCTAGTAATAACTCAAAGACCTTCTTAACTTTATAGAGCAATACTATTAAATGGTACACAAAGGCAGAATCCACGACTACATTTTTTTTGGGTAACATATTTCACACACTTTACTTCTACGTATTTCACTGTGACCGATCTGTTTCCGGAGAGGTGTCAAAGACCTTGCGGAGTGGTTAATTAATGCATTGACTACCAAAACTCGGGATGCTGTCAGGCCTTGGATGTCGTTCCCAACTCCGCCCGTGACGTTCGGAGGATTTTAATATTGCTCGATATCGGGGAGGCACACTTGGAAAGGCGAAATGTTGGTTTCAAAATCCCGTTTTCGTTGCCTATTTATTTGGGTGACATGCAAGATATGAGTGATAAAGACTACTGCAGGGCACAGGACAAGAAACCTTATACATTGCTTCGAGAAAACAATTGCTGTTACCCGCCTTTTCCGCCGCGTTCCATTAAACCATGGAGTTAGGTCCAAATCGATTTAGGGTACATAGACCTCATAAAGAAACCAGGCAAATTGAACGATTGGTTTTTTTTAGTCTAAATGTTAATTACAAAATTTAAACTTCAAAAAAACTAATTTAATAAAAAAAAAAACAATTCTCGTCTGGCTGGGTCATGTATACCTAGTAAGGCCATAGGTTCTTTAACACATTCAACAAAAAACATATTTTTTTAGAGAAACTGTAATAATAACAATAAAACTTATGAGCACATATTTTTCGAAGTTTATAGATTATATATACATAATTATAGATATAAGAATATGTATATATATATACATGTATATAAGTATAGTGTTAACTAAAAACAATCTAACTCAAAGTGGCCGTCTTTGGCTTTGAGACAGGCCTTTTATCTCTCTGGGCGCGAATCTATGAATTTCACGCAACTCCACTGAACACAGTCCGTTGGAAATTTTCTCGTTTTGTGTGCTCGAGCCAGTTTGAATTGTTCGTGCCTTATGACGAGGAGCAGAGTTGCTGGAAAGACCACGGTACATTTTTGAAAAGTGATTCACTGAGAGGCTTCACTACACGATCACAGACAGTCTCTTGATAAACTTTGGCCGAGGTCTTTACTCCCCTTTTTCACAAAAAAAAGCTTTGTGCTTTTTTTCATCTGTAAAGAGCTTATTTCTCTGTCTTCCACCAGTGGAGTCCCAGAAGCCTCATCTGAGGAATATCTATTCCTAGAGGCTGAATAATAGATAAAAACCTATATAACTCATACAAATAGTGAAGATTTTCGAGCTAACATTCCACTTGATTATAAGCGAAACCAACTTAAAATGAAGGCTAGGCTAGGTAAGTGCGTCATCGTCCTTGAGGACTAGGATCAAACGCCGCGTAGCCTGTAATTTTACTGGCTTTCCATACCTTCCTAACCGGAACTCATTAGTGGCTGTATAGCTGTAGAAATAAGCAAGAGAGCGGTAACTACCCAGACGGTTCCGAGGCAAGAAAAGGAGTTCTACCATTTAATAACTACTTTAATTTATTATTATCGTCTAACTAGCAAGATATCGAGTCTGTAAAATAATATATGTCTGATCTCTTTAAACGTACTTTAACAACATGGTTATTTGCGTAATTTGTATTTTAAGCGAAATTTTCTTGGCCTTTTGCCATTCCTGTACTAGCACGGGAGCGAAGATCATATTATATTTAATTTTACAGTCCTGGCACGCAGGTGCATCACGGCAGGCTCAAAATTATGCGGATAGATGCATATTTCTTCAGCACAACGATCCACAGGAAAACACCGTGCCATATCTAGGATCTTGTGGACAGAATCTTTTTGTCGCAGCACAGAAAACTCCATGGTAACTAACTTTATCAAGAATTTAATATTTAATTAGAATTATGCAATTATAAAATGCTTGCAAATTCCTGGGGATATAAGACGTAGTAACCCATGTTTGAAGCGAGTGCTGTATAGTACCATACAGAATTGAAGTCTTAAGGTTCTGGATGCTGTTGCATCTGTTATGGCATTTTATCAGAGTTGCACGTCGCGTCGCTTACTTTCACAAAAACATATTTTATAATTTTTGATATTAAAGGTTTCGGTAAAATTATTGAAACAGTAACGTTATTACATTATTTACAGAATTAATTTGTTTTTTCTATACATTCATTGCCTCAACTACCTTTGACGACAACCTTTGTCGTTGAGGCGTTTTACAGATATACTCGTACGTTAGATATGAACAAAGACTCAGACCCAGAAGAATTATCAGTAGACGATACAAATAGTTTCGCCAGGCAAAGTCAATAGTTTAGCCACTGCGCAAATGAAGTCGTATTATATGACGGAGGCATATTCTGTGGCGTGGCTTAGAAGTCGGTATACTTAGTCGCACGGTAAAGAGTCCTGAGTTAGAATCATAGCCATAGACAATATTTTTGCAACAGTTTTCCCTGTACAGTGTTTCATATGAGAAGACGAATCTCACTCGTGTTTGAGCTTAGATTTACGACACTATTATATATCCTTGGTTCAAAATATTCATCTTTTTATAAAAGCCCGGCAAAAGTTTGTAAACAAGTTTCCTAAAACGTTTCATACGTTTTAATTATTATCTTACATCCGTAGGAGCGGAAGCTGTTACATATTTGAAATTCCTAAGGTTAACAACTAAAATATCAAATACGAATACATCATAGCACAAACGATCATAAAAATGAAATATGTAGTTGTAGCAAGTCTATTACGCTACAAGGCCTGCGTTCCTCGTGTCTGAATGAGATGATAAATTACCACTGTAGACCGACGAACGAACGTTGATACATTTTTTGTTAGTATTCACTTATTTCCTCATTCAGTTGTTTAGTTGTACCTATTCAATACAATTAATTAACTCTTGCTTTGTATGTGTATAATTTTGAGATCGTGAGCATACTATTTAAGTATATGCAAGGCTGCAAAACTATAACAAAAAAAAACCGTTCAGTATAACTAATAACTAAGTATGGGTATTTATTATCCTGTCCTCACTATCACAACTATTCAACGTATTGAGATTGGGCAAAACTTTTGCTAGCGATGACTTGGTAAGGTGTACGTCCAGTAGCGAATTTGAATACAAGTTTCGACCCGCCAAAATTCGATAATCACAGCGGGAATTGTGTGTAACTCAAGGACGCACCAAAGTCTATGCAGAAATTAACAAAATTTTTAGTACTTACTCGTATATTTAGTGTGGCTGTATGACTAATAAAAATTAAGGTTTCATGTATAAATAAATGAACTTTGAAAACAGTGTTATACATAGAAATATGGAAAAGTTTCAGTCAAAAAGTTACTCAAATGCAAAATTTTTTCTTCGCCAGGAAATCAAACCTAAAACCCATAATGAGTCAGTATGCTGAAACATTGACTAATCTTCAATATTTATTACTGGCAATTGTTATCTCTTGATTGAAAGCCATTGTTTATTCACCATTAAATGGTTGGTACAAACATTTGCAGGTACAAACCAAATAAATTTCAATGTGTCACTTCGTTATGTAAAGGTTTCGTTCTTAAATTCGCTTATCTTCATTTCATTAATCAAACGTCGTTCATTGATTTTAATTTTCTCGTTATTATTTTTATTTCAGCAAAATATTTTTTATGTTATTACTTGCACATTGTATATAAAATTCATGATGATGCCTAACAGTTCTGGATATGCTCATAACTTTTTAGGTTTTTTGCTCTAAAGACATGGTTTCTTGAATATCAAAATTTCACGTACGGACTCCCAATTCATAATCTGAAAGCAGTCGGACATTACACGCAAATGGTTTGGGCTACAAGTTACAAAATTGGGTGTGGATTGGCCCATTGTCCCGGTGGACCTTGGGGACATTTTTATAACTACGTGTGTCATTACTGCCCCGGGTAAATATTTTTGTAACATTTAATATAATCAGCATCAGGACGAAATGTGATAATACATTACCTCGACGTTCGCTGATCGTTCGACTCGGAAATCAGATTCGATCGGTTCCGGAAAAAATAAACAAAGGAATGGGCAGACGATTGGGAGCCTATACAGAGAAGTGATGATGATGTCCTCCTTTTGATCGAGGCGACATCTTTGGAATACTATTGCCAGTTGTCAATTACGTCGTAAGTGCACGCGCGAACACAGTACTCATTTGTGTTTACCATCTCGTAAGCGATATAACGTGCATATGCGATATGAAACCTGTTGGATTTCGATTTGTGTTTTGTAGAAATATTGGCTTTGACTGGGATTCGATCCCTGGACTGCAGGGTCCTTGGCACAGTTGTTAGGTAGGGCACTCGGTCATCTCAACTTGATTCAAACGCCACCCAAAGTGTGAAAAATACCACCATTAAATAGGTATTTGTCCAGCTCTGGACTCGTAACAGGCTGATGAAGGAGAATATACCGCACCGCTACAGAGCATAGGTGTCCAGAAATTTTAAAATCGGTACGTAAAGTAAATGACTTTGTTAAAGTGACTATTCCTGAGCCACCTAAAGCCTGTCCTTTGTGCGACTCTGGTGAGCTTGCCAAAAGTCTACTGGGTGTGGCTACTATTATTTCTAATGAGAATAAACGTATGTATGAGTAAGCAGTAGGCTCTATCAGGCTAAATATATTCGAGGCTTACAGTTATTTAACAATTAAAAATTTTGTCTCATTTGTATTGTTTTTGATAATCAGCATCTCCTTCTACCAAATGGATATTTATTAAGCGTTCGCGTGTTTTAATAAAAGCGTTGGAAATGTATAATCACGTTTTAGCATGAACTTTAAGTCTTTCTTGTTAAGTAGAACGATATGTATCACAATGAATAACAAAAACGTTATAAGAATAAAAATTAATGGTTAAAAAGGAATTCTATTTGCTGAGTAGGTATGATGCCTACTATTATTCTGAGAATATTGTAAGATTAAGCGAATCCAGTAACGATTTTTGAAAAGCATTTAGAAGTAAAATAATAATTTATATTTCAGTGGTAACTATGATACAATCACACAATATCCATACAAAGTAGGCCCACAATGCGGCGATTGCCCACAGAATTGCGTACAGAATACGCTTTGCACCAACTTCTGCCCACGAAAGGATTACTACTCCAATTGTAACTCACTAGTGAAGATATCAGACGTCTGCCACCAAGGCACATGTAACGCCACATGCGTATGCGGCTCTAAAAGGATTCATAAAAATTACCCGTGGTGAGGCTAGGAATAAGTAAAATGTAAATAAATACGTAAAAATACTTTCGTAAATGTGTAAAATGTTTTATATAACAATAGATAATTGTCATTGTACGTACGTTAATAAACGTTAGTGATATTTTAATAATTTTATTTACACACTGCCAAATCGATACTTTATGACGATGCTTAAAGCTTGTAGGTCAAGTACTTACATCTTTTTATACAGTGTGGTGACTTTTTTCTGTAATATACTTGCATCTAGCTCTTGAGTGTAGAGGGCTTTGGGTTCTACGACGCAGCAGGTGATTCATCAGGTGGGGTGATCGCCGATGCGTAACTGCTATTACGTCTGTTCCATTTTCCTATTTTTAATATTTTATTATTTTACCTGGCGTACCATTATCTTATTTTTAAAATTATTTCGTCTTCGCCTTGTATTTACGCCAATACTATTAAATTATTATTTACGGGTTACACGGTAACGCACCTTCCTGATTGAGTTGACGTGACGTGACTTAAAACTGATTGTTTTGTAGATCGCTGTCGGAATAAAAAATGTACTTCTTCAATCTGAAATTTGTGTCGAAGAAATACCAAATACGGTACATACCTTTCTAAGTCTAAAGAGCAGCAATAGCCTGACAACCTGGCATGTTTTTATTATGTATATCACTGGGGGTTTTAACTGACAACGGTAATAACTATGAACGTTGTAAGTTTAATATATTTGCACTGCTTATTCTATGAGGGATTACAGGCGCGTGTTTTGTGTATGGCGTTGTATTTTATCGTGTAATCTTATTATTTTTATAACTGTTAGTAACATAAATTAGCATTTAGACTGAACATATTGAAAAACACATTAACATAATGTCTGATAAGTGCATAAAAAATATTCCCGATATTTGCATTCTACCGTATTCCCGAGTGACCGAGCAACATGTTTCCCACCCCCACCACGTCTCCGACCCAATTGTAATGCAACGGCGGATACGGAGTCCGGCGCGGGGGCATTGCGGCGCCGGCCACCGTACCTCGCGTCCACCTGCCGTCGCGTCATGGTCTGCGACGATGGCTTGCACGCCCCATCGCCTCACATCCGACGCAAGTCTCTTCGCCGTCTCGCATCCACTAGAGGCTTCAAACTACGATCTTCTAACGAATACGGTTGGTTACGCGTCTTCGACGGGCTCGAGCCTTTCGCCATCGGTGCTCCAAGCAAACTGGTTAAGGTTTCAACTAAGACTACAGTCGAGGAAGTAAACAAAAAGCTGGGCTTCAGCGACGTGCTGACATTGTGGCTTCAAACTGGCGGGGGAAATTCTCGGCGTCTGGAACCAAATGAATACCCTTTACAAATACAGGAAAATTTTCTAAAGAAAAATGGATGGTCTTCTGAAGCACGTAGATTACGATTGGCTGTGGATCCTGAGTTACGGCATACTCTACGATGGTGTGCTGGACCCGCTGGTTCTGCAGGTGGAGTTCTACAATCAGGAACTATTCATGTGCTTAAAGGACATGTCTTCCCACAGTGGAAACCTCGGGAAGCTTATATCATTGGATCTAGACTACATACGTTTGGTAAGTTTGCTACATAGGTCGATTTATATTTCGGTACATTATGTGAAATTGATTTACTTAGTTTTTTTTTCTTGACTTGGTGTTTGTTTGTTATAGGTGTAACATCGGATGTCCTAGAATTAAGCGGAGGAACTATTGAGTTGTGTCAACCTAAGGCTCAAAAACTGGTGATCTGCGTGAAGCCTCGTTGTCACGGCAACGGTTTGCTTGACGCTGGTGTCAATCATCTTTTCCTTGGCTTCAGTACAGTTTGGGAAAGAAATATGTGGTTTTGCTGGTTAAAAGAGGTATAGTTACAGTCAATTCCTAACGTATACTTTTATAGATTCTAAGAATAATAGTGGAATCTTTATAAATGTAAAATGTGAATATATTCATTATAATCGTGTTTGCACTTTTAATTGTTTTAGAGCCATTAACCACGACCTGTTTTCATTTGTATTTAGTAGAAAGCTTCTAATGGCAAATGATAAAATGCTCATAAAATGTGCATTAGTGTTCTGTATCAAAGTAGTTGTAGTAGAAGGCGTAGAGAAGAGGCTTTATTTCAAGAGTGGTTTCTGAAACTATTAGCGAATAATAGATCTATGCGTGATATTGGCACGACTGCCTATACTGCGAGAAATTGTAGGCGTGAGTTGTGGCTTCGTGTACGCATGTGTATATCAATCATTATATTTTTATAATCTTGATCTTTAATGTATAAGACGCATGCAATTGAAACCAGTCTTTAAGTAGGTATTTTGTTCCATTGCGTTGAACCATGAAGTGCTGTGCCTACGCAGATGATCGGGTATTAAATTCCGGTACACTTCTCCAACTAACGAACCGTATCATAACAGAAGAAAATTGTTAGAAATTTCTTTGCCTAATCAAATTTGTGACATGCCAATGTAAAATGTTTCTTTTTGTAATATGTTTAGGGTTGTACCATGTTATGTATATTCTGGGTGTTTTTTTTCTTAGAACTGAGGTTGATAGTGTTAAAATAAATTATAATTATGCACTATACTACGAACTTCTTGGGGTTATCTTAGTATTTATCATTAATTTAGAAATTACTATGATTTATAATCATATTGTTTAACTCATGACGTCTTGCAACAATAGAAATTCTTTTGTTATAACACGTTATAGCACAGAAAGGAAAAGAAAATAATTTTCAGTCAAAAAAATAATGACTTTGGACCAGTGCTAAGAATGTTTTAAAATATTTGCAACCGTAACTAACATTACTCTTTAAAACTAAAAAGGCAAACCTTTGACTATCGAAGTCTTGCTGTTAAATGTTTAGTTATTTGTCTAAATACTGTATTTTAAATAAAATTTAATGCTTTCAGAAATACTGCTTTGTAAGATGGAAAGCTTATTTTTTTCCTATCTGAACTGCATCAGTTACTTACAGTTTACTTAAAACTTTTTTTTATTTACATCTCTCCTGTCACCTAATAGGGATAAACAGAGATTTCTATTTTGCAAGATACAAAGTTGGGTACCGGGTTTCCCCACAAATTATTCACCTCTCTGGGAGAAAGTATTTGAACGTGACGGATGGCCAGCCTCGGCATCAGGTTAGCTGTCCAAGATTTGCCATATTTTATGGCTTTGCCTTAGTCGCCTCCATGTAACTCATTACAACACCTTTGGGAAAAGGGCTTAGCAGATTCTTACACCGCTACCAGGGCTTACAACGCCTTTTGTTTACTTTTCAATCAATTTACTCTGTCTAGATATGAAAAACTCTTAAATATATAATTAATTAACTAAAAATAGTCGATAACATTGTTCGCGATGCTCTAGAAGATATGTTACGGTTGAGATATTCAGACTGCGCGTGCGCAAAGATCGTTTCAAACGCCTCCGTCAGTCGAAACAAGTGGCGTGAACATATCACTGTCGCGTTTTTGTGCTCTTATTTAGTCTGAAACGGACTAGTTTTTATATTTAAGCAATATCTTTTTATTGGATATAGTGAATAAAATGTGATAGTTATGAGAAATAAATTCAAATACGAAACTTCCAATGTAAATCAAGACTGAACTAAAACACATAAAACGTTTCAAGCAAGGCCACCTAAATGTCATTTATCAAGCAACATGTTCGTGCACGGAATAATGAATTCGCAGACAGGAGTAATTTCGTAGTCTTTGGGAATAACAATGCTCGGGGGAGTTCGATGGCCCCCTGCGGTTACTATTAGAAGCTTACTTGGCTGTTGCTAAAACACCATTTGTCTTTTGTTCTTACGTATAAACGACTTTCGAACATAGTTAACATTAAGTTTTATGTATAAAGTCAATAACTTCCCTGTGATAGTGAGCATATATCTAAGCCTGCGATATAACAAGAACGCAAACTAATCATGATGGTTGAAAGAAACGTAATGAAACCAGAAGATAGCGAAATAGATAGTTTGGACGTATTTAATCAACAGTGTAATGAAGACATTTCCCTGGATAGCTTAGAGCCTTCTACGTTTAAAGAAAGGAATGAAAATGGGGTAGGTTCCACCTATAAAAAATCTAGAAATAACGCCAGCATTATTTAATTCGAATTTAAAATCACGAGTCTGCTTAAAATGTAAAGTCGTAAAAATATAAACTAAAGTACTTACCTATTTGTAATATAAAAAAAATTGGGTAGCAAAAGTACTTGTTTTGTTTTATTGCATATATATTACTACTGTATACTGTTAAGTAAATTAAGTCTAAAGAAACTAGACTTTATTATATGTAAATAGGTGATGGTTTAAAAAAATGTGTACTATGAAATACAAATTATGACGCAATAAATTACAAATGCTATTAAGATGCATAATTTGAACCAGCTGGGTGATTCTAGTCAAAGTTTTTGGTTATTTTTTATTGAAATCGTTTTACGTCTACCCACCAGTCCCTTAGGTAGCCGAAGAGATCTTCATCGGTTCGGATGTTCCGATTTAGATGCTGATGATGGAAGTACGACTTAAGTTAAATGGTCATTACATCCCATAAAAACTGTTTGTTTGAAACTCCGTAAATAAGGTACTTCGTCTTAGAAAGGAAATTGGGTTTTCTGCTATCGTTAAGTAACCTTACCCGAGATCGTGGTCCTTTTTTTTTTAAATCGAAATACCTTACGTATACCTGCCCTCGCGGTGGCAAGGATAGATGATATCGGGATTGCACCGACCAATACCCCACAGAGTTCTGCCATTGTCGCATGTCGACAGGGCCATGGGAATGCCATCGCATACATCCGCGACTCCACTAGCGCCGGCCGCCCTGAGCACCCAATTTTAGGAAAAGACTTCCTCTCGCTCTCCTTTCAGGCAAGGCGTGGCTGAACACGGGCGCATCTTCCTACATGGGCTTCTAATCCACAAGCACCCCCCGAGCCCGCCACCCGGAGGCTATGGGGATCAGAAAGAGGAGCGCTCGGAAGCACCAGCCTTCTCAGCACTCCATGGCGGATCTAATCTATGGTTTCACCGCCAACCACATTTCGACCGTGGAGGGTAGGAAGAGCAGTGCATCGTAATACCGACAATCAAAACCGCGGCCCCATCTCAACCGCATCCTGTCAGAGTTGGGGAGGATAAGGAGAATTGTGTATTTCAATACCAAAACTCCTCATTCAGCGAATTCAGCCATTCTCCGGATTCAGCCAAGCCCGCTAAATTAAGCCGTCCAAGTAGGTTCATTTTGGTTCGCCACGAAGACTTGTGAACCCGTTCGGGGGGAGAAAGCGTGGTCCTACCTACCTTAGACTAGCTAACCTATTACAGTACTAAAGTATCTGCAGAGCGGTATCAAGTACGTAGAGATACAACACCATAACCACAACATTTATTAACCCTTCTCTTGTCTTGACAATAGAATTTCAATTGTTTTAACACGTCAGTACTAAAGAATAATTTGTTTATGTGGGATTAAGAAATAAAGAACTATTACTAAATACAGAGCTTTGGTAGTTTTCGAGTAGTAGACATTCAGACATACAGAGACAGGCAGAGAATATTACATTTGGTTCTGCGGTCAAAATTCTACAGGAAAGCATGTTTAAACTAAAAAAAAAACAGAAATTTAGTGATAACCACGTTTGAATTATTAGTATAGATAAATGCAATTATTAATATTTAATCAAAACGTTACAATGACAGGGAAATTTCATTAATTTACAAACTCCTATTAATCTTCTTATTACTTCTTATTACTGGGCACAGGGCTGCTCCCGCTGTTAGAGGCCTTCGGTTTCCCGGCAAGAGTCAGACTTATTTCGCGGATTTCCGTAATTCACGCGTCCTCCAAATATTCATCAAAGATTTATTAAAAAAATGTATTTCTGATAGAGTGAAAACTTAGACGTTAACGTAAAAAAAACGAAATTAACGAACTTCTGACTTAGGAATAAGGAATTGTTATTTTTCAATTGTAGGGCACTCAAAGCACGCAACCACCGAACATTCTAGATTTAAGTGGCGGCGGGCGCACATCACTGGAGGCGGCACTGACGCAGCATGCATGCGGCGAATTCGCAGTACACGTACTTCGCATGCGCGGCAGCTCACTGTCAATGCTGCCGCAGCAGACCTGCACGCTGACAACGCTCACTCACCTCGACATCAGCGACAACAGGATCTCTGGGCTTCCTGCCGAGATGTGTCACCTCACACAGTACGTACTTTTAGAATATTTTAAGGGTAACAACAAATTCATAATAAGTCAAATACTTATTACGAAATTATGCCTCACGGGTTTACATAAACCGTTTCAAGTTCAAGTTCAGAATCTTCGATATGAAAAAACCGATATTAAAGAAACTTTGTACGCATAAACAGAATATATAGGTCTGAAAAGCTAAGCTAACATTTCTTAAACGTATAGTTACAAAGGAGATAATGGTAATTACCTGTTCTCATCGAAAACTCAAAATCGCTCTAATTTAACCTAAATTATCTTTTTCGAAAAGATTTGAGACCTGTGTAACCCGCTCATGCGTAATAAGTTTTATTACAGTGAGTTTATTGATTTAGAAGATTTTGAACTTGAAAATTTGTATGAAAAGCTGAGAGGCGTAAACGCTCTTAAGTGGACCGTTCTCATCAAAATGCAAGAGTCACTTTATAAGAGTTGCGTGGCTTATAAAGAAAATCTGCCCGTGTGGATCATCTTCCTGTGTGTCATAAGAGTCGACTATGTATTTGCCTACGGATGGCTGATTACCCATCTCAAAAATACCAGGCCAAAAAGTCCCACTCCTATGAACGATAGAAGCATCTAAGTATCTAAGGTGCGAGGCTTATATTTCCATTCAATGGGATGACGATTGAGAGAGATCTATGTCCAGCAGTCCAGGATCATTTATAGAGTATTTGTAGAGAATAAAGATGATGAAGAAGAAGAATACCTTCCATATGTGTAAAGATATTTTAGATTTAGGTCTCAATTTAATTCTAAAGTATTTACAACCTTAAAACAAAAAAAAAATCAGCTTATTCATAACACCGGAAGAAGATTTTGATTTAAAACGTCATAATTTTTTTTAATGTATTGTTTTATATGTAAAATGTAAATAATTTTGATGGTATTTTTTTATTGTGGATAATACTCAACATATTTGATAATGATTTAAATAATTGGCGTGATATTTCTCAAAATCTATATATTAAACACATATGTTGACATGTTAACATAAGAATAAAAAACGAAAACGTTAAAATAACGCTTTATTATGCGTAGTCCTACCGACACGCACTTGACCGATAATGAAATCTTATTCCTGTGCAAGGATCGTCTTTATCAATAAATCGTTTATACTTATAAGGTGTACATGTATATCCGGGAACTTTATGCTTATATGTGTCTACTCGTATATGCAAGGCATCTGGTATAAAATATCCCCATAGTAATCACTTATTATGTGACTATATTTAGCGTTAATTTGTGTAGCAAAAACCAGGCCTATTTGTATATTCTTACTTCGGCCTGTTACTGCATTAGTACAAGTATAACTCGTATTCTGTGTTTGTATATAGTATACAGAAATCAGCTATAAGATTCCCACTATAATCAGAGCGACAATGTTGTGGAAAGTCGACGGATGTGGATTGCTCACGAACTTGTAGCAGTACTATGGGGACGGCCGTGGTTCAGGGGTTTACTCGCAGAAGCCTGCAATCTTAACCTCATCTAATAAAATTATAATAAAGCTTCGTCTAATTCCGTGAACGTGTTCCGTTAGGGCCTGGTAAAAGAATAATATGTTTTTGGAAACACGAATTATAAAAGAAGATCATGTTTATATGGTATTCATGGAATTCGAACACGATCCTAGTATTATACGAGTATAACTATTAGCGGATACCCGTGGCCAAACTTTCACATTTGAAACATATTAAGTGTTATATGTTTCATAAAACATGAAATATATCACTTCTGTAATCATAACAAATTTAAAAAGTCCCTTCAAAATGGGTGAAATGACTTTTAAGTTAAACATGTTTACACGTCATCATCATTTCAGCCTACCACAAGTCCACTGCTGAACATAGGCCTCCCCCAAAGATTGCCATAAAGCTCGGTCTTGAGCCACCTGCATCCATCGACTTCCCGCAACACTGCGCAGGTCGTCACTCCATCTTGTGGAGGGGTCGTCCCACACTGCATTTGCCTGTACGTGGCTGCCACTCGAGAACCTTTTTTCCCCAACGGTTGTCGGTTCTGCGAGCTATGTGGCCGGCCCATTGCCACTTCAGCTTTGCTGATCCTTGCGAATATGTCGGTTACTCTAGTTCTGCTGCGGATATCATCATTGCAGACTCATGTTTACACATACATACACCATCATCATCATTTCAGCCTATTAGAAGTCCACTGCTGAACATAGGCCTCCCCCAAAGATTGCCACGAAGCACGGTCCTGAGCCACCTGCATCCATCGACTTCCCGCAACACTGCGCAGGTCGTCACTCCATCTTGTGGGGGGTCATCCTACACTGCGTTTGCCCGTACGTGGCTGCCACTCGAGAACCTTTTTCCCCAGCGGTTGTCAGTTCTGCGAGCTATGTGGCCGGCCCATTGCCACTTCAGCTTTGCTGATCCTTGCGAATATGTCGGTTACTCTAGTTCTGCTGCGGATATCATCATTGCAGACTCATGTTTACACATACATACACCATCATCATCATTTCAGCCTATTAGAAGTCCACTGCTGAACATAGGCCTCCCCCAAAGATTGCCACGAAGCACGGTCCTGAGCCACCTGCATCCATCGACTTCCCGCAACACTGCGCAGGTCGTCACTCCATCTTGTGGGGGGTCGTCCTACACTGCGTTTGCCCGTACGTGGCTGCCACTCGAGAACCTTTTTCCCCAGCGGTTGTCAGTTCTGCGAGCTATGTGGCCGGCCCATTGCCACTTCAGCTTTGCTGATCCTTGCGAATATGTCGGTTACTCTAGTTCTGCTGCGGATATCATCATTGCAGACTCATGTTTACACATACATACACCATCATCATCATTTCAGCCTATTAGAAGTCCACTGCTGAACATAGGCCTCCCCCAAAGATTGCCACGAAGCACGGTCCTGAGCCACCTGCATCCATCGACTTCCCGCAACACTGCGCAGGTCGTCACTCCATCTTGTGGGGGGTCATCCTACACTGCGTTTGCCCGTACGTGGCTGCCACTCGAGAACCTTTTTTCCCCAGCGGTTGTCAGTTCTGCGAGCTATGTGGCCGGCCCATTGCCACTTCAGCTTTGCTGATCCTTGCGAATATGTCGGTTACTCTAGTTCTGCTGCGGATATTATCGTTGCAGACTCTATCACGCAGAGAAACACCGAGCATAGCCCTTTCCGTAGCGCGCTGAGCAACTTTGAGCTTCCTCATACGGGCTGCAGTGAAGGACCAAGTCTCGGATCCGTATGTCATCACTGGCAACACGCACTGATTGTATACTTTCGTCTTGAGGCTTTGCGGTATACTCGACGAGAAGATATGACGTAGTTTCCCGAACGCAGCCCAGCCGAGTTGGATGCGTCGATTGACCTCTGAGTCGAAGTTGGACTTACCTAATCGGACAATTTGTCCCAGGTATACGTACTCGTCTACAACTTCGAGCCTATTGTTCCCAACAACAACCGGTATTGGTGTGACATGGACGTTTGACATGAACTTCGTCTTGTCCATGTTCATCTTAAGACCAACCTGTTGGGAGACGTTATTGAGGTCATTGAGCATTGTACTGAGCTCCTCCAGCGATCCTGCCATAAGAACTATGTCGTCGGCAAATCGAAGGTGAGTGATGTATTCGCCATTGATGTTGATACCGTATCCTTTCCAGTTCAGCTGCTTGAAAACATCTTCCAATGCAGCGGTGAAGAGTTTCGGGGATATGACATCACCCTGTCTTACACCTTTCTGCAGTTGGATTGGTTTCGTACTCTGATTCTGTACTCGGATAGACATCGTAGCTTCATTGTACAAACACCTCAGCACTTCGATATTTTTTTTTTTTTATAGAAAAAGGGGGCAAACGAGCGTGCGGCTCACCTGATGGTAAGTGATCACCGACGCCCACGAACATCCACAACACCAGAGGAGCTACAGATGCGCTGCCGGCCTTTAAGGAAGGAATAAGCTCTTTTCTTGAAGGTCCCTAAGTCGTAACTATTCGGAAATACTGCTGGCGACAGCTGATTCCACAAAGTCGAAGTGCGTGGCAGAAAACTTCGATTAAAACGCACTGTGGTGGAATGCCAACCATCTAGGTGGTATCGATGGAACTTCGAATTCAGTCGCGATGTACGATGGTGATATACCGAGAGTCTATCTGGCACCGCTGGAGAGGCTGTAGCACCGCCCAAATTTCGACTGAATCGAAGGCTTTCTCATAGTCCACATACGCCAGACATAATGGCAAGTTGCACTCCTCGGCCTTCTGTAGAATCTGGCGAAGAGTATGTATGTGGTCTATGGTACTATAGCCTTTTCGGAATCCGGCTTGTTCGGGAGGCTGGAAGTCGTCAAGTCTGTTCACTAGACGATTTGAGATGACTCTCGAAAACAGCACGTAGACGCGGCTTAGAAGCGATATCGGTCTATAATTCTTCAAAAGGCAGAAAGGGGATACCCTTTCTTGAAGAATAGGACAACCACGCTTCTACTCCACGCTTTCGGCGTAACACCGCCATGAATGACGGAATTAAACAGCTTCTGAAGGACAACAAGTATCGGTTTTCCACCCGCTTTCAGAAGCTCAGCTGTAATTCCGTCCTCACCCGGCGCCTTGCCGTTTTTAAGCTGTTTGAGAGCCATCCTAATCTCGCTCAGACTGACGTCCGGGATGTTATCGGAGTAATGTCGGATAAGCTTGGCTCTTGGGTCGTTACTCACATCAGTGTGTGGTTTCAACGACGTTGTGTACAGCTGTCCGTAAAATCTCTCGATCTCACTCAAAATCTCGGCTCCAGCGGAAATGACTGCGCCGCTTTCGGTCTTCAGCTTGGTCAGTTGGCTCTTTCCGATAGACAGATCTCTGGCGAAGACTTTGGAGCCTTGGTTCCGCTCTATCGCTTTTTCAATACAGGCTGTATTGAATTTGCGTAAGTCTTGCCTCATACATTTGGAGATCTGTCTATTCAGTAGCCGATACGCTGACGCATCCGTTGTAGACTGCAGCTTTATCTCACGCCTGGCTTTCATGAGTTTAAGAGTGTGATCAGAGAGCTTTTGGGGCTTGTTCGTGCGGCGGGTCCTGCAAAACTTAGCTCCTACCGCATGGACAGTTTCCACTAGCCTGCTATTCGTATCGTCCACTGTAACGCAATCGTCTAGGCACTGAAAGCGATTATGCAATTCGAGCTGAAAGCTTTCGGGGTTCTGGATAAGGGCACGTGGTGGGCGGAGCGTAGATTTCACCAGACGAGACCGCTCGAGCCTAATGTTAAGGTTCAGTGTGCCTCTTACCATTCGGTGATCACTACCGGTTTTTACCCTAGTGATCACAGAGACATCACTGAACAGCTGACGCTTGGTCGTCATGATGAAGTCGATCTTATTTTTTGTGGTACCGTCCGGGCTCATCCATGTCCACTTCCTGTGGGGCCGCTTCTGGAAATAGGAGTTCATCATAAAGAATCCCTCCTTTGCCATGAAGTCAGCCAGCTGTTGCCCTCTTGGGTTCCGTTGCCCTACTCCAAAGTTCCCCACTATCAGCTCATCGCCTTTTTTCGTACCTAGTTTTGCTTTAAAGTCTCCCATCAACACCGTGTAGTGAGTCTTAGAGCACTGCATGGCTCTTGAAATATCCTCATACATTGCCTCCACTTCATCATCTGGGTGTGTCGAGGTTGGTGCGTATACCTGTATGACCTTCAGCGAATACCTTTTGGTTATTCTGAGTATAAGGTACGCGACCCTACTCGACACACTTCCGATCTCGATCACGTTGTTGATGAGAGACCTGTGGACGATAAACCCGACACCTCCTTGGGACAGATGGTCACCCTGCCGATAGTAGAACAAGTTACCGGATTTTAGGATTATAGAGTCCTCTCCCTGTCTTCGGACTTCAGACAACCCCATAATACTCCAGTGTAACTTGCTTACTTCTTCTTCCAGTTCTAGTATCTTCTCGTCGGTCCTCAATGTGCGTGCGTTATATGTTGCCAGGTCCAGTCGTTTGGGTTGGCAGCTAGAAATCAGCCGGTGATTCTTCGCACCCCCTGCCTTGCCGTTACCATGGCTGCCACCATAGCCAGGACTAGCGAGGCCGCCGGGGACTGGGGGCCATTGCTTTTTTCTACCTCTCATCATGGGGGGGTTTGCCTTAGTTGCCACGCCTGGCGAGCGGGTTGGCAACCGCAGTTTTTTTTTTTTTTTGTTCTAGTGCAGGGAGATGCTGTTGCCCATCTCCTAATATAATTTTTTACCATTAGTCGCCTTTTACGACACCCATGGTTAGACAGGGTTGGCGCTATTCTTTACTTCCGACAGCCACACGGAATACATACACACAAATAATGTATTATATTATTAAAAGGCCATTTATTACGCGGAGAACTGTTAGCAGTACGTCAACAGACTGTTATAAAATGTAAACAGGCAAAATAGGATGGTAGTAACTTATCATAATATTTTACTAATTACATGCAAATATTGTTATAGGGGCGGGTAGGTAGGTCGCTCGCTTTATTTTTCACGTTACGCCAGTGTCTTAGGTTCGATCGATGAACACTAGAATTGTCAATAGTAATATTAAGTGCCAAATTTACCACAGCCCGACGGTGGAGGAAAACTTTTTAAGGATACCTGCATATTTGAGAAATAATCCTCAAGCCCGCACTGGAGCGGGGTGGCCGAACCTTACCGCTCGAAAACCCTCTCAAACAAATTACGTTTAGTGAATGGAAAGACGAACGTATCTGCATCATGCGAGTATCTCCGTGGAATCCGAAATGGCCACGTCATTTCGGATTCCATTCGTTAACGCTCGGGCGACGAAGCGTGCCACTCTGAGCCTCTCCGCAAAACGTCAGCCTTCGCCCCGCTGGTTCTGTTTTAATGCCTTTTCACATTAACGGCCTCGATTCGTTAGTTTAGTGCAAAAGTATACGATTATAAAAATGGTATGAATATATATGCACGGAGAGTCATGGAAATTAAGCGCTATGGAATATCAAATTATGCGCTCATAAGAACCAGGCCAGATGTGCCAGGCTAGGCCATCTCGCAAAACCGACCACGGTCTTGTGTAACAATTATACGCTTAACTGCTATTTTAGGGTTACATCCTCTATCTCCGAAGCTAGTGCAACTACAAGAATAATTCTGATTTTCCAAGAGAGTTCAGGTTACCAAAAACAAGCTGTACTTAAAATATAATACTTTGGGTAAATAGTTTCCAAGATGCGAAACTTCTAAATTGAGACTAATTTAGCAGTTTAAAAAACAAAGGAACTGAGAAATATTAGGAACCTTAGCATAAATTCTACATTTCATTTTTTTTATTACAAGACTGTTCTGGCGAAAACTATGTGCGTTGTGTTTTTTAAATTTCAGTATGTTTTGGAGGGATAAGATCTCTCTTTAAGTATAAGAGTATTCGGAATGCGAGAGATCTATCAACTTCCGCACTTCAAAGACTTTTACTTTTCTTTATATTAACAAATTTCACTAGTAGCATTGCATTTAATTTGATTCTTTACGGTTCCAGTTTACAAACGTTAGCCAACCAAAAGTTATGTAAAATTACGAAGATAAATTAAAAAATGACTCGTGATCCATTTTATGTATATGATATTTCCATCTGGCAGGACTCAGCGTCGCTAAACGGACTACGGCAATACACTTTTCGTCTGCCCGGGAAATTTAATGTCTACGTTGTGTAATTTTCGTTGTTACCTTGTGCTATGGTGTATTCGTAATATTAATTGTAAAAATAAAAAGAAGTTTTTGGGTCCGGCTTCATGGTAACTAAAAAGGTAAAATGAATTATTATACATTAATGCCCTAAGTAGATTTTAAAATGTAAGGTTATCTTAAAAATAAAGTATTACTATATTAAAATGAAAGTATTATTTTTAAGATAACCTTATATTTTGAACGTGTACGGAAATAATACAAATATTAGATTAAGTTTGTATTACAGCATAATATAACAATTAGGTCTATTTACAATAACAACAGTGTCAAAAATTATTTTCACCTTGATTAATAATTCCTGTTGCAATAGTACCAAGTACGCTGGATCCATTTCCACGCTGAATGGTTAAACTTAACCTTTGTGTGAGAAAAGAACCAGCCCTTGATTCATCTAAATCTTTTATTTATTTGGAAAATGGATAATATGTGTTAATTACTTCTCACAAAAATATCTATATTTTTTGGGTTTGTGTTATTAAGAATTGGTAAATGTATAACGGTCAGGAGGATATCATTACTAGATTGGTGTTTTTATGGATCTTAGACTGTTGTTTATTTAACATACCTTACACAGATCATCGATCATCTAGCAGCCTGAAGGCTCCATAATAAAATTAAAAAGTGAAAATTATATTAAAGATGCGTAACGTAACGCTTGTCACCATGCATCAGTCTTAACCTACAAATGCGAATACCTGTCACAGTGAATTGATAAAAAGCGCAAAGCTTCCGTTGTGTGCTATATTTTTTAAGCGTGTACACATTAACGTGGTATAAGTATGTGCAGTGTTATCTCCATCTGTGTGCCGAACCGTATAAAGTTACGTTCACTTTGCTTTAGCATTCGCGCAACCCCTCTTGAGTAACATATTTAAGTATTGTAGCGTGATTTTTATATTGTTTTTTATAGTTAGTGAAAGATTTATATCAACATACCGTTATATATTTATGTAGACCTGGTATAGATTTAATCATCAGACTTATCACAGCTCAACTTATAGAGACTGTTACGCTACATAATATTAAATTATTTATTATGAAAAATACAAAGTATTTGTTTTGACTTTTTGTGTTTGTGGGCTTTACTTCGAAAAATATGCCATCCCTTTTTTATACATGGGTAAATGCCTAACGCATACCCGCCTTCACGGAGGCAAGGACGGACTTGCACCGGCCATAACACAGACGCGTTCTCCCCGATATCTTCAGGATAGAGAAAATGGCGAAATGCAATACCAATTCCGTGAGGGCCTTTTGTGAATAATGGTAAATAACTAATTAGCAATTAATTTTATATCTTAAGTTAAAATCTGGTTGGTTATTTAAGATTTAACGAGTTTTACAATGGAACAAACTATTGATAAGGCTATACCTTGATTGTGGTGTCACTCAAATTTTAAGGAAATAGGGTCTTAGGGTGGAAAAATAAGAGTCAAAGTCGATTGTTCCTCTGATACTTTGTTTTAATTCACTTGTTATGACTGCAGTGTCTGGGATGAAAAACGAGTTAACAGTCTACCTGACGGCTACCGCAGCCCATGGACACCGGCAAACGATTTCAATCGAAGCAGGTTACAAATGCGTTGTCATATCTGAGGACTAAGATGGAATGCCCCACAGCCCGTAATTATACTGGCTCTCTATACTTTGTACAGCAAAAGAATGGACGCTAAAAGAAAAAAAGTAAAATAGTACGTTAAAAGGCAAATATGCTAAGATGTTAATAAGGAGGATAATGGTGATGAAGTTAGTTGATAAATATAAAGATATTATAGTAATTAGTGTTCAAATATATAATATGCATGCAGTTATTGTAACTTCGATTGTTATGGCATTGCGTCTTGTTGCTAAAGACGTGTGATCAGTGGCGCGTCGCGCCCGCTCGGCCCACGCCGCGGTCAGTATACTATCCTTCACTCGCAGTGTTGCCACAATCGTTTGGTTAGGCACGGACCATATTATTAAATGTTATTTTTACAGTGATGGTGGTAAATGAACGGTACTATCTTTGTTTTCAAGGTTTATATTAGTCATGGATGTTTCTCGTATTTATGGATGTGAGTAGATTTCTTTTGGATTTAGTCATTTGTATTTGGAGTTATTTATTTTTGAACTATATTAAAATATAATATTTTGTACATGTTATGGTATTATTCATTTTGAAAATTAAATTAATATTATAGATAAATGAAAATCGGATTATATTTACGCAATTCTGCACATTTTATTTTATTCGTGTGGAAATTCTACTGTACCTAACAGGTTAAAATAACAATATCCAAATTCGAATATAGATATTGCTACTGGTCTAAATTTTTTTCTAAATAAAGGTCGTCGACCTCTAAAAAGCGTTATTTACAAGAATGTGAAACTTGGGCTAATTTTTTTAAAATTATTAACGTTTAATAACTTTTCACGGTAAGTAATTTTAAAGTACCAAGATTAACATTTCACTGCTGCATCTACAAATTAACGTACTTTTATGTTGAATGTTGTGTAATATCAATACAATTTTTAATAATAATTACCTCAGTAATTTCATTACTTTTATTTAATTTATTTACTAATGAACGCTATACATGGGTGTAAGAGAGAATAGATCACCTTTTTCTCCAAATGATAACCGCACGTGCATACGGTGCAACCTGCTAACTAGCGGATGAGGCTCTGGCGACTGATATCAGTCGGGTCCGCTAATACCTTGGGCTTACACAAATATTATCTACCATAGTTACTAAAGCAGGAATATTATTTTCATGAACACAGAATATGGTTCTTACGTTCAGCCTATCTATTGGGCCTAGCCGTCGTAGCCATTTTAATCATTGTATATCTGCGTTATATAACAATGTAAGTGTTACCACAAAATATTTTATTGATATTAATAGTGTATAAGCTAATAACTGGAAATAGTATGTCATACTTTCAGCTAACTTCAAATCGGATTTGAACCCAGTTGACTGTAACTTCTTAAGCATTTACCAAATTTTAAGTATGGTCAGACCATACTCAAAATTTGCTAAATGCTTAAGTCATGACGATAGAATGATAAAAATTCTATTCTTATGACACGTTACGGGTTATTGAATCCAGCTCAATTTTATCATATTACATTTCCAGTAAAAAAAACTAATTTAATAATAATAATTGGTTACTTTTATGATTTTATAGATTAGAGGAATTGCAAATCAGCGACAACGAACTACGATCGTTGGATTGCGTGCTTCGTCTACCGCGGCTGCGCACTCTAGTAGCTGTCCGTAACATGATTACAAGTTTTGAGGTGAGCTTTCAAGCTCGAACTTTAATTAAAAATCCTTTGGAACAGACTTAAATTTTACTAAAATATTTTCATGTATTTCAGAACAATAACTCAAGGCAAATGGGCCCAGAAGATAACAGCAGGTCACAACATCGTGCACCTCTCACTAGCGTTGATCTCCGATACAACAGATTAAAAGGAAGCATAGTTCTCGGTAACTACGAAGTGAGTGCTCTATTTACTGTCTTCGTATCAAAGTTGATTTCAGTGAGGTTTTAAAAAGTGTTTATGGCTAGTAACAGTCTTCTTCTTCTTCAGCCTATTTAATTCCACTGCTCCTATAGGCCACTACAGCAAAACACCAGAACGCCGGCATACTTTTCTTGAAGAGTAAACACCCATACTCACCACGTTGGCCGTACGCATTAGTATTTTGCCTGATAAAGTTTCTTGCAATTTTTCTTACGGTTTAAAATATTTACAGTAGATTTATTAGTTAGCTCGTGGTAGCTCAAAAGTCAGAGCGCTCGTTTTAATTTCATGGTAGTCACGGACATCACTACAACTGTGATTTGCAATTTTAAGAGCTGAATTTATTACTCATAGTTCTGTTAGAAACCAAAGTTCAGGAATTTATGTAGTGTAGTGCCAACCCGTGTTGGGGCCGCGTAGCGAACTTTTTTCGGTCCCTCATAAGGACACATTGGTGTCTATTTTGAGAGGTAAAAAAAATCTGAATCAGGTGACTCGAGTCCCTCCTCTACCTAGGAGGCACGTAGCAAATATTTTTGAAACAAGTACAATTTGTATCGTTGGCTTGGACCCTAAGATAGCGACAGGCTCACTGCCTATAACTTTAACATATTAGCTCAGTAGACAAGAGGGTTAGGAAAGGTCTAAATTGTCTAGACCTCTGACTACCCCAGTGTTGGGTGTACGGTCGCGAGAGCTTATTTTTTATTTAAGAATATTACGACGGTAAGCTGTCAAAAATATATTAATTAGAATTTTTTAACCAAAACAGAGGAGGTTCAATAAATGGCGGGTATTTTATTTATTGATCAAAAATCAAACTTTTTTCACGGAAATGATTTAATTTATTAATATACATATATACAATAATAAAATAATATTCACAGAAAATAAGAATTAATTGATCCGTGTCGACTAAAAACTAAACAGTCAAACTTAGAATAATAATAACACTTATTAATAATACACACTCATGTCATTTCTGATTGATGAGAGTAAGAGAAAGTTGATCTACATGTGATACTTAATAAACCGTCCAATAATCAATTCATAAAATGCTCTAGTGCCAAATGTACGCTTCAGTGGTCGATAGTGGCCTAGGGAACCTAATTGACTAGGCTTACAAGTAAGATGCATTTTTTAATAACTAACTTTAGTTTAAAATTTTCAGCACTTGGTCACATTGGATATATCACACAACGCAGTGGAGGTTCTAGTATTATCAGCTCTACACGGTCTAAGAGAACTCCATGCATCACATAATGCCCTTCAGCATCTCGCATTGCACGGCGGTTCATTGAGAATACTGCGAGTCCCATACAATCGTAAGATTTAAAATTGAAGTCTTTCTATTATTTAAGATATTATGTGTACGTAGTCTTTGATTGGTTATATTTTATTGCAGAAATGGAGACCTTAACTACAACTGTGCCGCCGATCAACTTAATAGAAATTAACGTATCACATAACAAATTGAATTCCTTACCGCAATGGCTTAGTGGTTGCTCTGACCTTACGACGCTTCTTGCGAGTAATAACTATCTAACATCACTACCTGAGCACTTGTTTTGCAGTGAACTTTCAAGCCTTAGTAATTTACATCTCGCGCATAACAAAATTTCAAAAATTCCCTCAATGCCTCGGCTGAGGTCACCACTTAAAAACCTGCTATTACACGACAATTGTATACAAATCTTACCAGAAAATTTCTTCTCGGTATGTGACAGATTGAGTATTTTAAATTTAGCAAATAACAGGCTCAGTCGATTACCTAGAGCCCGGGGGCCACCTTCACAAAGCCTCGAACGTCTGTATCTAACAGCGAATTGTTTAACCGACGATGTTGTGGACGTAATTATTGCGTTTCGAAGATTAAAAATTCTCCATCTTGCTTATAATTGTTTGACAAGTTTACCCGATAACTCTTTCAACTTTTGGCCTGAAATTGAAGAACTTGTGGTTTCAGGAAACTCACTCACAAAACTTCCTGATAACTTGCCACAATTAAATAACATCCGCGTTGTACGCGCTCATTCAAATAGATTAAGATCGGTTCCTATGTTCGCGTGCAGTGCTTCTGTTAAAATATTAGATTTTGCTCATAATGAACTTGACAGTGTAGATTTAAGGCTCTTAGCTCCGAAACAATTAAAATTTCTCGATATTTCATGTAACAAAAAATTGCAAGTAGACCCTTCTCAGTTTACTTCATATAGATGTCAACGCCCTTTAAGCTTGGTCGATGTAACAGGTCGAAATTCTCTCCCTTGGTCACAGAAAAGTGGTTATCATGAAGAATTAAGTGGAGCTACTCCGTGGAGCACAGGATTTTCAGAATGTCCTAATAAGTCATTACAGTTGTGCTGTGCTCAAATACGCCTTCCTTCATTTTGCAATAAAGAAGGCCTCTTTGCAATAATAGATGGTGAAAAAGATACAGAAGTTCCGAGAATATTACAAACAAGCCTACCTGGTCTTCTGCTTGAGGAAAAGTCTATTAAAGAAACTGTAAATGAGTACATGAAATACGTTGTTTTATCAGCACATAGAGAATTAAAAGAAAAAGGTCAGAAAAAAGGTGCTTGTTTAATTATGTGTCATTTATCGCCAATTAACTCACCAGTGAATGGATTTGGATACACGTCTAAAAGATACAGTATGAAATTAGCTAATGTTGGTGATACACGTGCTGTACTAAGTAGACGAAATGGACCTTTAAGTTTAGGAATTGAAAACAATAAACGTTTAGGGTATTCTTCACGTTATCCAAATACAGTGCCTGATCCAGATATAATTCAGACGGTCATCAAAGAAGACGATGAGTTTTTAATACTAGGTAACGGCATATTTTGGAATGCAGTCAGTGTCGACGCTGCGGTGTCAGAAGTACGCGCTGAAAGAAACCCTGTTCTTGCCGCAAAGCGTTTACAAGATTTAGCACAAAGTTATGGGGTAGAAGACAGCATGTCAATTTTAATAGTACGATTTAATACAGGAGACCGATCTGATGCAGATTTACTAATGAGGGAACTAAGACAAACTATTAGCAATAATAAATCAATATGTAGGCCACACTGTTGTTGTTCACGACTGGAGCCTTGCTGTCATTCTGTAACTCCTCCTAAACCGAGTAGTGATCGATCTTCTCCAAGTGGCCAAAGCGATCTTCCACCTATGGAAGTCGTAACACCCCATCATTATGCAAGTGTACGGTCACAAACTAGAGCGTCAGATCGAAAATGTCGTGGTGGCGTCGCCAGGGCGATACGAGTACGTGTTGAAGAAGACAAAGACGATGAACAAAAAAAAGATGAACTTCCTTCCTCGGAAGAACAATTCAAATGTTGGGAGTACATGTTGGAACAAAACACTCAAATGTTATTCGACAAGGAGTTAGATAATCTATCCAAAGGAATGAAATCAAATGTAAGTACACTAAAGAACCTAAAAGGGTTATCAGGAAGCAGCCCACAACTACATCTAACAGGAAAACAGTCAAAAAGTGTTCCTTTTCTATCAAAACACTTTGGAAGTGCTCGCTCATTTGGCTCAGTTTTAAAACCAGAATTTCGTTTTGGTTCAGGTAGGCTACCAAATGGTGGACCAAATGCAGCATACTTTGGTTCGCTTCAGAGACTTATGCCATATCATTTAGAATACGATTTTGCCGTTATACAAGAGAAAGGAGCACAATCACAGGAATCACTAGACCTCGAAGGGCGAATGCAACAATATTGGGGAGTAGCAACAACGGAATTGTGAACAAAAATTTAAAAAGGATTGTAAATAAAACTTTCATACTTCAGCATAGTAATATTTATGTACCATTTATCTCTCGACTAGATTTTTTGCACAAAGTATTATATTCTTGTGAACTTATATAATAAGCTTAACATCTTACATTTATTACATATGTTTTATGTACAATGTTGTGATAGTATCTTTATTATCCTTTAATTAACCAATGGTATAAATAAAATGTTATTTAAATACATAATACCTTTATATTATAACATTAATTGCATTTAATTCTGCAATTGCACAGATGTTTACCAAAAAGACCTCCAAGTTTGTGATTGTATATATAGTAAATATTATGTATCTTACTTATAATCAATCGAGTGGATCTTCTTGATAAGACTGAGCGCAACATTTATGTAAATATCTACATAATAACATTTACAATACGCTTATTAATAAACTATTTACATAAAACCTTACTATTTAAGGGATTAACACTGCTTATTTTTGTGCTCCAAATATGTTACATTTTACTATGTACAACTTTATTTTAGTGGTAGTTAGAAACTTTATAAAATAAGTGTCAAATTGCATTCCTCTCGTCAAGAAACTGTATAAGGTTTATTGCACAAAATAATTGAATAATTGCCATAAGGGTAACGATTAATTCGCTTTCATACCGGAAACATTTAGTTTATAGTAGATGTGGTCATTATTAAATGACAATGATAAATTTAATAATTTACAAGTATAAAGTTTTACACAAATTGTCGTCATTTTTAAACAAAGTGAACATCGGTGCCTGCCTGTTTTTAATTCCTTAAAATATAATGGGATTCGTGTATACAATACTCAATCAACAATATGCTTATAGTAAATACATTCAGGGGCCTTCATTCAAAAATATTTCACAAGAAATCCGGGTTTCAACATTACCAGATAAAATCCTACCTAGTTATTTTTCACATCCAAGACATGTTTACCAAGAAACGAAACCATGTTGTGAAATTAACTGAAATATTTTTAAAGCATAACGCATAAGGGCCCTGGAATATTATCGATATTAACAACCATTTTAAAACTCTTACGCTGGTTATGTGGTAAACCATTTTACGTATCGAATATTTTACATATTTTTAATCGTATTTAAATAAGTTAAGATTCGAAGCCTAAGATGTGTTACAAAGTTCTTCATGAGATATAATACAAACAGTGACCAGAGCAAAATATTAAATTTACCTAGACATTGATCCTTACATTCAGCCAAAATTGACAATTTATTCAATAGGTATACATAATCTTTTGCTTCTTTAAAAGTAAAATTAAATTACGATATTAGTCACACTCACGACTAAGGATCTAAAAGCTGTGTGATTACGACGGTTTATAACGACATCGAAAGCATTAGATGATGGTCGGTACTAGGAGAGGATATACAATTTGTGAAGATGCATCTCGTTTCGTTAGTAATAAAATAACAGGAGCTAAGGTAAACATTTGAAAATAGACCCAAATTCAATTGCCATGTATTTGCCATGTGTTAAGTTACTTCAATCATAGGTTTCGTAAAATCCAAGTAAGGGAAATGCCACATAAACCTAGGGTCCGTTAGCAGATGGCAGAATAACCACATCATATATACCGAATCTAAATTATCAAGTTACATATGGAACGTTCAACAGCGTTCAATATGCAAAATATTGCGATCGCGAGTTCGTGGCGATTACGGTAAATGCTTTCATCTGGAGACCTACGTGAGCGATAAAGACGAAGAATAAAGTGTGCACAGAATACACGGTCTGTGCATCACGCGTACCCGATTGCAAAGATAAGTATGATAAAAATTAGGAAAGTGATGAGTATTCAATGTATAGACCCGAAGAATTACAGTTCACGCTTGACGACCAGCTCGAGGGGCTGCGCAGGAAGCGCGGGGTGCGGGAGGAGCGGCGGGTGCGCGGGCAGCGCGTGCGCCGGCGGTGGCCGCCGCTAGGGGAAGCCGCGCGGAGAATAGTGATGCGCTTCGCCTAACCAAGAGTCTGGTGATGGTGGGAAGTCGGGGTATCCTCCAGCAGCTGGCGATGATGAGCTGCTCATGTCAGACGCGCCTCCCGCACCGCCGATGCCTGTGCCGCTCATCGCTTGGCCTGGAAATAAAAGTTATTTACATACGTTTAGTAAAGTAAAAGTCAAATAGCCTGTAAATGAGTTTTGGCGGCTCGGTGGCGCAGTGGCTAACCGTTTGGCTGCGGATTGCCGGTTTGTTTCCCGCACAGAACAGGTATTTGAATGTGCTATTTATCTATCTAAACTGACTCCCCGACACAAGAGAATTTTCTATAGTGGGATGCAACGTTTTTAAAAAACAGAAAATAAATGTCCTAGTGATGGGTAAATATTAAGAGGAAGTCTCGATAGTTGCTCCGCCAAGCAGCTCTTATGCGGGTCGGTGGACTTCACATTGCCCTCGAAATATAATTTTTTATTATTCTCAGACAATGCAGGATTCCTAAAAATATTTTTATTAGAATTAAATACGGTAGTATCTATTAGATAGATCAGTATTTTTATGGGTTCCGTACGGAACGAGGCTTATCACTAAGCCTACGCCGTCCGTTTATCCGTCTTCTGGTCTACCTATAAAAGGCTGTATTTTTTGAATCCTAATAGATAGCCGTATAGAAAATTCACAGAATATGTGTTATTATGGCGGATATCCTAACACAAAATAAAAAAAGTAAAATTTAGAAACATATTTTTTTCAACGGTTTTTAGTAATTGATATATTGTAAAAAAAAGTACAAGTATTAAACTTGGTGTGTTTGTAGTGCAAGCTCTAAAGCAACACAAAGACGGCTTTTCATTTATAAGTCTATGGATTATATTTACGTATTTTTATTATTATGTATTGTGTACATACAGGTTTTAATACACGAAGCCGTCTATTCCGCTACCTAAACGCAAGCCGAAAAAAGTCGATAATTATCATAGCATTATGATTGTGTTATGAATTACGGTGTTGTATTGTGGTTTTCAACATTTTATATTGTCTTCCATGGGCAGTTTTATAATGTAAACTTTACAGTGTTTATTAAGCTAACCGGAAATATCTTTTCATTTAAAATGCTTTCTAGATACTGCAAAGGTACACAATATACAGTATTACTACTGAAAAGATAATAATAATGTTACCTATGTTGGTATAAACAAGATGGTCGGGCGGATAATGGTAATGCGCATGCGGGGGCGAGTGCGCGCGCAAATATGGCGGAGTGGCGCCAAAACGCGCGCCCGCTGACGCCGCGCCGCCACCCGCCGGCGAACCTTCCTCCCCGCCCAGTGCCACCGTACTGTAGCTGTCATTGCTGAGGTCTAGAACGATATGAAATATAATTTCTCTTAGTGTAAATACGGACATATTGGACGCCCTAGATTTACACTGTGTACACTAAGTCTGTATTAAGTAGTATAGCTTACTGTAAAGTAGTACACGACTTAAGGTATAAGAGGATTGGGGAACATGAAGATTACCTAACGTAAAGTATCTGTTAACAGAAAGTACGTAGAAAAGTTTAATTTTACGGCTTCATCGCTGCAGGCGACGGGTTTTATTCCCACTCTTACCAAATAGGAGAAGGTGGTGTTGTATACCGATGAAAACTGAACACCCACAATATAAAAGTTCCAAACTGGTTGGGGAACATTTTTTATAAAAGAAATGGCCAATAACATTTTTAGCTAATAATCACATCTCAGTAAATATACAATCAGGCAATAATAACGAAAAACTATATCTTACGTCAAGTGCTAGAACAAAGTAAAATACGTACCATGATGGCTGAATGAATCAAGATCGATTTTCAACTCGTCTTTGTCAAGCAATCGGTCGTGCCGCGGGGAACCACCACCGGAACCCTTCATAGATCTGAAGTATTGAGACCAGCGTGTTCGACCAGCATCTTTTTTCAAACGCTTTTCCTTCGCTCGTCTGTTGGTAAATTATGTTACCTCATTTTAAAATTTTACTATAATTTCGTCTTAATTTGATATATCATTCACGCCTGTCGACCATACGGGAGCGCAGAGATTATGTATTTCCATTTGGCACCACGCAGCGTAGCGAAATAGGCTTCCACAATCTACTTGGGTGATGAACCTTAATACCGGATTGGCCCTGGAAATTGCCATGACATTTTACCGTGGCTCAGCAGTCAGATACACTAACCACCAACCTACACGGTTGTCCGAAGATGTACATGATCTGTATATTATTAACATTAAATTTTAGTTATTTTAATTAATTAATTTAAGTTACTCTATTTTTAACACTAAAGATTTTAGTCTGCTAAGATATGTGGAACAATTGATTAATCATTAGAATATTTACAATAGTAACGATATTCGTCGATAAGTTTCTTAATTTCATTAACTTAATATTGTATTTATATATTGTGGGTATCACTAATATTACAGAGGTATAATTAGTTTGCATGTAGGTCGTAATCTCAGGAACTAATTAACCCATTCCAAAAATAGATTACTAATTGAAAGCTTCACTTTCCTAGAGTAATATAATATAATATATTATACGGTAGATACTCTTATGTCGCCACATTAACTCGAAATCCACCAAAGTTGTATCCACTAATGCCACTTTGATGAAAAAGGATTTTATTGATCTTATGTTTATTTTAATTTAAGAGGTCATTATAGTTAGATTTTTTTTTGTTTGTATTGATGTAGAAGACATACTAACTTGTATCTTACAAACGTGACGTTTTGGGAGACTTTGCTGCATGTCATGTCCTATATGTTAATGTCACGTGGGCTATATAGGTAATATATCACAAAATATTTCACATTATATTCGTCATTTTGGCTTTTTTCAAAATGGCGGACAGTAGGTAAGCAAATTATTTTTGTATAATTTCATTCTGTAAATTGTAATTATGTAAGGTAAAAATTTTAATAAAATTTAAAAAAGAATTTTTTAAATTCTCAATATCCCCAGTCTCTAGACTGAGAGGGCGTTATACGCAGTGGCGTCAAGCATTCTAGAACAAAAGCCTCGAACTACTAGTAGAAAATATATTTTAAAACTGTGCCATGGGTGTCGTAGAAGGAGATTAAAGGCATAAACAATCCTTAACTTTTTTGTATGATGATATAATCCAACCAATTTCAATCACGGTGACAATTTCTGTGTACTATCGGCAATTGGCTACTGTGTCTCATCTTTACCTTCCGAAATTCGATATAATATTTATGTATTGCATACGTAAGTGTCATATCTCAGACATATTTGAGGTAGTCATCCGCCTGTCAGGAGGCATAAGAGAACGCTTATGAGATTATGAGTGGCAAAATCTCGTATGCAGCCACATTAACTCGAACTTATCGCCAGTGAAGCCGCGGCGAAAAGCTAGCCTTTATTAAAACAAGTGATATCAATAATGTACTCGTTACCTATCTCTGTGCCTATATATATATATAAAGATATATATAAATACCTATATGTCTGAACTAATTAAATAGACATTCAAAAATTAAATAGACATTATTATACACACAAAAACAATTTATTTCTTGAAAAGTATTTGTTTAAATTTGTTGCGATACTATTTTCTGTGGTTTACACAAAAACTATAGTTTTTTTTTATATATAAAGGGTTGATATTAGAGATCTTGAAATAATATAAAACAAATCGCAATCCGCGTTTGTCTGTTTATTCGGTTATAACTTCTAAGTGTCAATCCAACTTGAAGTAGTGATTACTTTCTCTTTGTTCCGATTTGCGCGGAAGAGCTTTTTAACAATTTGTTAGTGGGCTTTATTGAATGGTCTATTAACTATGAATTATTCACAATATCGTAGTTACCACGGTCTGATTGTTTACGATTAAAGTAAATAATATGTTACACAAACAAAACACCCCATCCCATGCGAATGTTTTGCGTGCGTTATTATTAGTGAAACGGCGGGGTGCCGCTGCGGGCTTTCAACAAAGAGCTTGATTAATTAAAGTGCCTCCGCCCAGTCCGCCGAGACCGTAAGCGTGCTGCGATATAGGTACGGTGGATTATTAGAGCATCGCCCTAAATAGCCATTTGTACTGTACTTCCTTAAGTTTCTTATCATAAGGCTAGTTACCTTATACACAAAAGTCGATTTGTAAATCAGGTGTTATTTTTTATTTTCAAAAACAAGCGACAAGCAAGGGTGTATTACAGCTGTAGCCCGTAACTATAGTTTCATCGTAATAAATTTGTTAAATATTGAAAAATTTTAAAGGAATAACTAAAAATTACATTTGGAGTAATTTGCTTATTAGACACACCATACTTAGCACTCAGTTAACTAATAAAAAAAATTACAAATATTGCAGTATTTTTTACATCGAATTGGCTTGGTTTTTATTGACGAGACAATTGATACAATTTACTTCAAGTTTTGCAGTTTATTATTAATTGTAAAAATCTATTCAAGACCGATCCCCAATTTTAGTTTTGGTAACATCGGCTTAACAAACCTTAAGTAATAGTTAGGTTAAATCATTTTTTTTAGGTTTGTATGGGGGAAAATATGATGTGTTTCTATATAGGTCAAGCTCATCAGCTCGCGGTGCTCTTTGCAGACTAATGAACGAGGCTCCGACGACCGACTGATAGCGTAATAACCATCCGAATTAACCAAACCCATCTGTTATCGTTCACAAAAGCATTTCCATGTATACATCATAAATACACTCGTGGAAATAATTGCAGGAAAAAAAATAGAAAGAATGTTTGTGAGTTTTGCTGTATTTTTTACCAATTCCTGTTTAGTTTTTAATTGTTTTCGTCAAAAATGTATTTTTGTTGTGTTACTGTTACACTTAAGCATCACTTAAAGTGATAATGCCGAATTTAAACATAGTTCAAATCTCTAGAGCTGTTACTTTAGTAGAAATGGTTAGACATACAAGAAAGTTTCCAAGTCTGTAAATTATGATACCGACAGACTGGAGAATATACGCGACGTAAAAGATAAGGTAGCAGAAAAATTACAAAAGCCCGCTCGCCAGACCTAAACCTGATTGACCATGTTTGGCATAAACCGAGAAGACAAATTAAACTAAGAAACCCAGTACCAAATAACATTAGAGAGCTTTAAATTGCATTGGTAGAAGAATGGTCTCTTATGACACAAAGTTTTATTGATGATTCAATAAAAAGTATGCCCAGACGAATGCAGGAAGTTATGACAGCAAGAGGAGGTAACACTGAATACAGATTGCGTCAAACGTTACAAAAAAATCTGCCGTTGAACGAATTTAAATACTCTCGATGAAAGTTCAAGAGCGATAATTATCCTTAAAACTACAGTATACATTTGTTGCCTTCAATTTGTTTTTTTTTTAAATTAGTCTTACGTTTTTTTGTTCAACAATGTTAGTTTTACTAGTAATTTTTTTTTATTGGGGAAGGGGACATACGAGCAAACGGCTTACCTGATGCTAAGTAATTACCGTTGCCCGCGTACATCTGCAACACCAGAGGAGCTGCAGTTGCGTTGCCAACCTTTGTGGATATTTGGGGTATGGGAGGGAAGACAGGAAGGGGGAAGGGGAGGGGGCGGAGAGTGTGCCTCCGGTTACCTCACTAACCGAATGAAATGCAGAAGCACAAGATGCCTCTAGTTCACGACGGTATTCGGTGAGGTCGTGGTACGAGCCAGCTCATACGAGCAGTAGCAAAAGCTACCACTTGAATCAATCCTTCAATAAACACAATTTTTATGCTAATTTGTCCCTTTTTGCAGTCCAATTCCAATTTCGATAGGCAGAGGAAGTTGAAGAAAAATGGCTAACCAAACATCTTGCTTATTGTCCGCAGTATCTAACGAACGACGATTAACAGACAAACATTTGGTGATGGTTGCTATAAACAAATTTCTCTCTCTTTCCGTTGACAGGTTGTAAATTAGCACTTCTGCTTGCCCAGCGAACGAGCCTTAAGTTGCTTTGTTGTTGAAGTAATTATAAAAAAAAATATATTACATTACACAGGTATATTACAAAAAAAAATTCCTACTTTAATATACATGTCTTGGGTGTTCCGCCTTATTATCCTTGTTTATATCCTCTTATCCATCCCTATAAGGGTTGCCATCCTCAAGATGCTTATGTTATGGCAACCCTAATGGGACCCTAACATAAGCAAAACCAGATAAAAACATAGTACTTACCAATAGTACAATTCATCGACATAAAGTATAGGAAACGAACGTTGTGATAACGGGCTTAGGTTTACGAGGCGAGGCCAACGTGCAGGGCGTGACGGCCGCCGTGACTGCGGCCGATCGCGCGCGACAAAACATCGTTACGCGTCTGTGCTGGCAAATGTCCTGAACGACAACATAGTGATGTGATACACTTTACACAAAGGGCCTATTCGAATTGGTCGTCCATTTGAAATAGCAAGGTCTCAATGCAATATAAAATAACCAATTATTATCTGACCATTGATTGTTATTAATCTACTGCTGATTCAAATGGATATTACATGACATGCGGATGTAATAAAAGTATTCTCGACTTTTTATTACTTTAATTAAGAAGCATGTTTTGTAATATCGAGAGCAACATGCCATCGATGCGATCGATGTGCCACTTGTTAACTGTATTTCTAAAATGATAATTTAATACATGCTTGACATTGAAGGAAAACTTTTACCAAGTCTGAAAATTGAGATTATCTCAAGAGAATGTGTAGACCAATGGATTAAAATAAAAGTAGCCTTTACTTATTACTTCAGAGTGTATTATTCTATAACTCTTTTTTATTTAAATGTGTATTTATGCATTATTTTAAATTTGTATACCTATTTATGAATATTATATTATTAATGTTTATTTAATAATTAAGTATAGTTTTTTTTCCGAGTTTATTAATTTATTGTTTTAATATGCAAATTATAAATTGCATAAAATTGTTATACTTTTTGTTCTTTGGTTAGACCCTGCCATCAACTTTTTATCATGACTAGTGTTGAATGGACGAAAAAGCCACTAAGAATTAGGTCCCCCCATTTTAACCCTTAGCTTAAGGTTGTTTTTGGTAATACATAGTTATGCGCAAAGAATTATGTTTATGTTAGATATTTTTTTATATAATTACTCGTTTCCAAAGAATTGCCGTAAGAATCTGTTGTACGTGTTTTATTGTGGTATTGTAATCAATTTGTGTTCTCATTTTAAAGTTTAACTTCTAGCGCTCGTAAAATATTAATCTCTGTTTACGTCTTGTTAAATCAGTAACCATTTTAAAATCACCCGCACCAGCTCGCATGCCTACCACAAACTGGTGTGTAAAATTGATTACAGATATTCGAATGTCTCGGTTTATTAATTTTTAACGGTCAAAGACACGGTGGGAAGCATGTCTAATTCCCGTTAAAGATTTCGACTAAGTAAAAGTCGCTAAAATCTTCTTAAAAGTAAGCATAATATTTGTGTAGGTTATAGGAAATATAAACCGGCCTGCACATTAAAAAAATATGATATTGTTGATATTGTATTAATAATCGGTATAAAATATTTATTGTACTAATAGTATGGCCAATAGCGCCGGTGGAAAATTAAAAAGACTATTATTTTGAAATCCTTCCGTTTGTTGTACGTTCCGTTATGGAGCAAGTTGGTATGCCACCTTTACATTGGTATACGCAACTATTGTAGCTGTAATTTTATACACATATTGCTTAACTACGATAGTCAACGTTTGTAATTTTCAAAAATTCAATACCAATTTTACTTTTCACATGAGTTTTAAATTGGTCAAGTTTCCACCACTTTTATGTTTTTCAACCATAGTCGTCTCGAAACGATCATTATTGTTACTCCTGAATCAACCAGATCGAGGAATAAATTGCGCTACAAAATGTGAATTTTGTTATCAGACATGGAGAAGTATTGTTCATGACCCAGTTTGATTCAGAAATAGTATTAAACATAGTAAAGTGTCACAGGCTACCACAGCACTTACTAGCTCTTCGGTCTGCAGTTAAAATAAAAAGTAGGAACTCGTAACTCACCGATTCTGAAACCAGACTTGCACCACGCGCATATCTAAGCCGGTGTCCTGCGCGAGTTGCTCCCGCACATGGCGCGCTGGCTTGGGACTGCTGCTATACGCGCTTTTTAATGTCTCCAACTGCTTGGCGGTGATTGTGGTGCGCGGCCGTTTGCTCGCTGCGTCACCGTCCAGCGAGCCCTCGCCGCCTTTTTCATGTGTGAACGCGCGTCAATTAATTTGATTTATCGAAAAGATTAGAAGAAAAGTTGGGATTCATGAGTTATGTAAAGTAAAGATTGTTGGAAGGACACGGTGCTCTTTCCATTATTTTAAATAATTATTGTCATCAATGTGTTAAATAAGTAGAGAATTAATCATTTGCGCTCAAATTTATTTAAAAATTAACATGGGTGCGTACTCATGTACGCGCGTTTAAAATGAATGCTTCTTTGCCGTGACTAAAAGATTAAGGGGTTAGATGCAGTTAGAATTTTGAAAAAATCTATTTTTTTGCATATTATTAAAGTATGATATTTCGAAAATATTTCCCGAAAATTTCAAGGTAGTCCGATGAATATTTTACGAGAAATTCAATTATTACTAAATATAATTATATTACATATAATAATAATTAATAATATTAATAACTTTATAATTATTAAAAAATATTAACTTAAACGAATTTTTATCCTTCTTAAATTACCCAAAATATAAGAAAATCGAAATATGATTAAAAAAATCAAATAAAAACAAAAATGTAAACAATTAAATACTCAAAATTTGGGCAGAAAAATTGATATTTGGATTCAACGGACTAAAATATGTTAAGAAAACTTAACTTTTTCCATTCAGCTCGACTTCTAACAAACAAAACATGGAAAATCGACAAAGGAAAACTTTGAACGTGTTTTTCTCGAAACCATGTTTTTCAGGTTGGTGACCACTGTAACTCAAAAACTACTTGATGATCTTTATTAGAAGGATTTTAAGTATTTGTGTAAAAACTACTATTTTTTTAAGCAAGTAACTAATGAATTTTTGGTCGAATATCGGGGTGTTTAATTTCAGAAGCCGCCTTTTGTGGAATTTAAAAAAAATAATGAAAATGGACCTTTTTTACGCTTGTGACTATCTTGCGAGCATGTTCCGTGTATATAGCGAAATAAAGGGAGATGGAAAATACGATAGATGAAACTTTAATTAAACAAAATACAAATATTTAATAATTATACACAAAAATATTTAATAATTAAAACAATTTAAAGAAATAACTACACCGTATTCTCTTTTATGGCGCGCAACTCCCGTCACTTAACCCTCAACGCGCCTAAAGAATTATAACTCAAAAAGCTAGTATTAATAAATGAAATATGTGCACACACCTTTAGCCCTAGCCGCTTCATAGTCTGGCTTGCAAACCAGCTTTCCATCTTCCATCAAATAGAACTCATCGCCCGTATTGAGCGTCCTCGCGCAAGCGGCGCAAGCGAAGCACCGCATGTGGTAGACATGGGACTGCGCCCTCCGCACCACCTGCGTCGGCGGGATACCCTGCCCGCAGCCCGCGCACTTGGTGCCATAACGCCTGGGACAACAGCCGCAATCACAACAACATTATCAACGTGACATTTGCTTTTGATCAGTTAACGAAGAGTTTAAACTAAAAAAAATACCTGTACTGGTACTCTGTACTCTGAATCAACTACATAGGTAGGCTTACCTATAATTACTTATAATTAAATTCAAAAATTCAGAAGAAATGATTAAAAAGGTCTAAGATTCGGAATTAAAACGATTTTTGACTTTCTATAACACTTAAATATAATAAATTAAAACACCGTTAATGCTAAGGTACCGGCAATGCGCTCACTAACACACCTGGCCAACATGGTGAATATGAGCAAATCCTCCAAAGCATGCTAACTTGCGCTAGTGCTTTCACAGTAAGGCTTATGACCAGCAGTCAACTTGAACAGGTTGATAAAGAAAAAGAAGAATAGCTCGGAGGCTATTCGCTAACACTAAATAAAATTTCATAGTTTTCCTGCCATCTGAATTCTATCTCCAGTACCAGTACTATTTACATTATTTTTACAAAATCTATTTGTAATTTCAATTACTGTATACCATGTGCACTAAAATCTGTAAACAATAATTCTACAACATATTCAGTTTCCTTTCTTTGATTCCGAATCACTAAACTGCACCTTAAATTTTTTTTTAAAAGAAGGTTAAAAGATTGATTTAGACTTTTTTTAACTTTTCTAGTGAAACAAAAAAAAACTTAATAAGCCTCCGCGCCTAGAGGTGGTGGCGTAAGAAGATCTATCACCCCCTCCAAACCCATTGGTGTCGACTCAACAAAACTAAACTATAATCTCATGGCTTCCGATAAATACTCTTACCGCGGAATACTCATTTCAAAAAAATTCCGGTCTATGTATTTTCAGTCCAAAATACATAGACCGGTGACGGGCTAGCAGCGTTTATAGAGAGAGAGCGGTCTAATACTATGGTCCTTTCGTCCAGCCACGCGTGGTGATTACGAATAGCCTGGGGTGGTAAAGGAAAACGTAGTAAGGTAACCTCAATTCAAAAATTCTCCTGCATCTCAAAAATAAAAATAAACATTTAGATGTCATAAAATTTACCTCTCCGTACTCCCAACCTACCCCACTACAAAAGCAGATGTGTTAAAACTATACTTACAATGCATTAAGCAATCAAAGGACAGGTTATACATTCGTTGACAGTTGGAGCGTTCTATGCTCTCATTCCAGCACATAGTCTTACACACTTATATATATATATATATATATATATGTATATATATATATATACATATATATATATAGCACAACTAATTATATCTAAAGAAGCCATTTGCCATGAATAGCCTCCTAGACAGCCATGGTCAGGACAATTAATTAATTTCTGACAACCACACAAAAAACAAACCGACAAATACTCTGTGCGTTAAAATAATTGGTTGAATTCCAGCAGTTCTATTCTAGAACTGTACCATGTAGGACTTGTGGGATTTTTTTCTCCCAATAGTTCCACAATAATGTAAGACCTAAAATGGTAAAGTTCTATAGTACTACTGGGAATTAACCAAATAATTCACACAACCCACATTAACATACTCATTTAATATACTATTACATAATTTACTATACAAATAAAATGGCTAGTGATTTACATCATATTGGATAATTTTTCATATTTCTATTGATTTCAAACAAATGCGAAAATCATTAATAGTGCTTAGCAAAAATAGTAATTAGGTTATAATCGAAGTATTATTGTATTTTCTATCTAAAAAATAAAATATTTGTAAATATTACATTTAAAAAGATATTTCGAATGTGGGGGGAAAAATAAAGAAGAACTTTACAAGGTCACGAAACGTATTTAACGCTGAACCAGAACTTAATTTTACATACTTATTATTTTAATTAGGGTAATGTAATTTTAGGAAATTACTTAATTACACCAGTTCTGGCTGGCCACATGTGTCCTATGGAGTGATTCATGGCAAATATTTCAATAACATCTTTGCACATTTTGTGTGTGAAAGTGACGAAAGTCTTACGGATTAGACCATAACATTTTATCACATTTTAATACTAAGAGTATAAACAATTTTTTATCAAGGTTGGATACTTAACTATCAAGCAATAGGTAATAGACAACCTAGTAAATTTCATCGCTAATAAATCAGCATTAACATAACTATCAATATCAGTAGGGCAAGGGCACCTCTAACTACTTTGTAAGGGATTACAAGGTTGGTTTTGTGTGATTTGTTGTGATCGTCACCATCAAGTATTTTCCATTCATCTCGAAATGTCGTTTCTATGATATCATATGAGGCTTACTTGAAGAAATCTTCTGTACAGTAGAGCTGGTTGTTCCTGGCAAAGCACTTGCCGGACAGCATTGCGCGGCACTCGACGCACCTCAGGCAGCCCGCGTGCCACGTGCGGTCCGATACCTTCAGCACGTACCGGTCCACTATCATCTCGTGGCAGCCGCCGCACTTCGGGATACTGGCTGCACAACATAGCGGAGTCAGGACGTAAGAATAAAATTAACACTATTTAGTTTGGAAGACTAAGATTCGTGGGGTGAAGGTTACTGTAATTTTCTTATAATTACTTTAAATAACAGAATAGTGTTAGTTTCGGTATAGTAGTATTTATTATTTATTTTATTATCAATATACGGTTTCAACAAAATAAGTCGATACATGTTTCACAAATCAAAAAACACAAGCGTTACGCGTTGCAGACGTGGCATTAATTTAGCGCCTTTAAAAAGGTAAGTTCCAAAAATGCACGAATATTATCACAATCACTCGATATACGTTATACATGTTTTACGTACAAAGAAACACTTCGGGCAGATGCTCCAGTTGTATCGGCGGTACGCGCATTTCGCCGAGAACGGTGTCATCACCGGGGTACATCATTGTACCCAACATGCTCACGCGGCCGCCCTCAGCCGCTCCGTCCGGCGCACTGCCGCCACCCCGCTGCGCAACCCCAACCCTCTTATCACTGCTTCGCAACCATTGGTTAACGCCTCTTCTATGATAACAACCACCACGCCCATCTACCAATCCAAATGCAGCTTTGATCCTCCCATAGATCGATTGCGAATTTCCACAGTCTTTCTGTACGTTATTGAACGTTTTACATAGCTCAAGTGCTTTACAGACGGATGCTTTTTGTAATTTTAGCGCAGTGAACCGCATTTCAGAAAACGATTTTGGTATTATCAACAGAAACATCTGATCCGCTTAAGATAGATTTCAGACGCAAAGTTCTCAAAGTTGAAGTATACTTATTTATAAACATATTGAATTAGATTTTGCAAAGAAAAAAATTTACTTACATTTGCTGAATAGCTGAATAGATTGTAAAAGTTGGTTTTAAATACACCTGCTGATGAAGGGTAAGGGTTAGCCACTTTAATAGGTCAAACAATTAGGTCCTTAGACTTTATCTATAGATATAAAATGATAACAATTTTTCTTGAACCGATTCGCTGTACTCTATTATTATTAACGAAAAATCTAATAAACCTGTGCACGGTCAAACAGGGACTCGTGCAAGTACAATAAATTATACAAGTGAACGCGAGGGCAGAGGCGTGTGCAAGTTTACGAGGGTATAAATCAGAGCTCTAGCGTCACTCTTTCCTCCCTTCGGATCACCGAACTGGGCATGATAAAGTAAAGCAGGACACTCGTTCCGGACGCGAGAGTATGAGCTGGTTATAGTATATTTACCTAATTTTATTTAAATATAAAACTCCAACACCTTATTACAAAACTAGGTTTTACTTTGGTTTCGGTTTAAATCTTGAAGACCATAAAAAATTGGCTATTTGGACCATTTTTAAGCTACATTTTAAGCTGAGACTAAATTAAAAAAATGGTTTATCTTTAATTGCCAATTGTGAAAGTCACATAGTCTAATTCTGAAAAATCTACCTAATTGGTTTGATGCGAAAATTATTTAAAAAAAATCTAATGTTTTCTTTAACTTTCACTAATGAAATTATTGTAAAAGTATCTAATCCTAGTAAAATTATAATTTTGTATGTTTGGGTGTTTGTCTCTCAATCACACCTTAAGGGGTGAAGGAATTTAAAAGACTTTTGGCAGCGAGATAGATTATGCAGTGAATTAAGAATAAGGTAAATCAATCTGGGCAAATCTGTCTGCAGGATAATAACCGGATACATGCGTTGGTGTTTAATCTAAAAGGAGGTACGTGGTTCCTGCATGGTTTATAACACTCATAGCGTAGTAAAACAGAACAGTAGGTTAATATGACTCGGGCCCCGTGCGAGATTTAATTTGTCTTCTATTTCTGGGTTGTCCCTATCACTTTTAGATTTATAGCTAAGTAGGTAAAACACTTTTGTTATATAGGTAATAGATATCGTATGCATTATTAATAATTTCAATAACAAATATAAACAGAATAATTGTAATAGTTGATATTGATATTTGTTCTCAATTTCTATGCTAATTATAGCAGAATTTTTTGAAATTTATTTAACTAAGAACTTGGAATTCCATATACTTAGAAATAAATGGATTATTATTTTTATAATGTATCTCTGTTATGTTTATTTTAATCAAATATTTATTGATAAAATTGTTGATATTGATATTTGTTCTCAATTTCTACGCTAATTATAGCAGAATATTTTGAAATTTATTTAACTAAGAACTTGGAATTCCATATAAATGGATTATTATTTTTATAATGTTTCTCCCTAATAATCAAGGTTTCATGCGTGTTTCTAACCACAACCCGGTAACAGGATAATTCTCATACAAACACCTTAGGATCTTAAGATCCCATTACATAACAACCAACTCCAAATAACTAAAATAATTTAACACTGACCATATGAGGTCATATGTATCATTAGTTACTTGTCGACATAGTTGAAGCATAAGCTTGGTTGTTCGGAACGAGGCCAGGCGGCTTCTTAATAACATGAGACTTGACTAAGCAGAACTGCGGCGCGGCCTCCCCGTAAGTATAGTGTTCTGTGGGTGCGACCCCGACTAGAGCCTTTCTGAGTTTTTTTTTATGAGAAAGACGGCAAACGAGCAAGCGGTTCACCTGATGGTAAGTGATTACCGTCGCCCACGTACATCTGCAACACCAGAGGTGCTGTAGGTGCGTTACCGGCCTCTGAGAGTATTTGGGAGATGGATAGGAGAATGAGGAGGGGATGGGGAGGGGACTGGGCCTCCGGATACCTCACTCACCGAACGAAACGCAAGAAGCATAAGATGCCTCTACTTCACGCCGGTATTCTGCCAGGTATTCTGCCAATCCGGTCGAGCCGGCCCATTCGAACAGCAACAAAAGCCGCCGTTCGGCCTTGGCTCTACCACATTTAAAACCTGCTGAGATATTACCGTTGTGTGCGTGCTGTGATTCGTGAGTACTGGCAAGCGCACATATTTGCTCGCTACCTTTCTGATCGGTTACCAGATAGCCTACTATTCTAATTGTAATATGCTCATGGACTTCATGGTATATAACAGCAACACTTTTAAGTTCGAGCTATAAAACATAGCTATGAATTTCCATATACCAGTTACTACTTCGTGACTATGCATATATCTAATTCAATACCTATGTATTCCAACTTTTTTTGCTATTTGTTTTGTTATAATATCAGTTCATACAGAGCTGCGGCGGACTGGCGGACTCCTTCTTTGTCTTGCTGTCATCTAGGTAGGTATCATTTCTGCTGCCAATCAGCAGTGTAACCATTATTGTGTTCCGGTTTAAAAGGTATCCGGTTTATAGAGAGCCAGTATAATTACAGTCAATGAGGCATTACGTCTCAGTCCTTAGGGGTGACAACGCATCCGTAACCTCCTTCGATTGAAATTGGTTACAGGCGTCGATAGGTTGCAGTATCCACTTACAGTCTGGTGGACAGTTAGCTTATTTGTCACCCCAATCTAACATAAAAAAGTGTTTGTTGTGACGAATATTCAACTTAAATAGGTAAAATGGGAAAAAACATCCAATATGAAAAGCAATAAATATTCATATGCCGGAATTGCCCCACTGCAGACTTCATCAGCTTTATAATCTACAGTCTTTTTAGTATTTAGATAAAACGTAGAGACTAGAAAGTGTTTGTATGTTTTACTATTATCATTAATGATGGCATACTCAACAACGTACGAATTCATGTCAATAGAAAATTCTAATAAAAAAAAACTTAATACCAGGGATTATAGACTTGTCTGGTTTTCTTATCATAATAAAAACGGAGCAAAATGTCGCATATTATTACTTCTAGAAACGTCTTGAATGTACATTTAATCTGCATTTAACTAATAAAATAATTTGAAGGTTATTAATTCAATAACAATTGATGCCATATGTAGGCAGAGATTACAGATTTCCATTTGGCACGAAACGAAGCCAACATACTTCTCGTGTCTCCGGTAGACAAGAAACGTGACAATGATGGTGGTGGTATGGTATGGTGGGATGGATGGATGGTATTTCCTTAGGTTACTCAAAATTTTTCTTTCAAGTACCTGATATTTTTTGCCTTCGGTATTTAATTAGTTTATACCTATCCAGTTTAGAAACGTTTATCTTGATAGATACATATTTTACTATTATTTTTATCCATAAGTAGAAATATATGCCGTAAATCTAACCGTTCACTTGCACTGAATAATTTTTCAGAGGAATTAACGTTTTTTTTTAAATAATTTGAGTAATGAATGAACTAACAGTTCACCTGATGCTAACAGTCCATCTGATGCTCCTGCAGACTATGGATACCTGCAAACAACTTCAATCGCAGAAGGACACTGAAGAGTTGTCATCCTAAGATAGAATGCCTCATGATCTGTAATTATACCGGCTCTATACCCTCTAAATCCGAATTCAACAGTGGTTGCACGGATGATTACTGACAGAAATAGGCAAGAGGGTTATAGCTGCACAGACGGCCACAGAAAAGGAACCTACCGTCTAGTTATGAAATTTCATATGGTGAATGTCCAACTGTTAGAATTTTAGACATTTACTGACTGATAGATCATCTAATCTTAAGTAGGTACATACTTCTAATCGCGCTAGAGCTTTCAGATCCCAATCTGTAAGTAGAAGAAGAAGTAATAAGTAGTTAGAACTGTTGATTATTACCAGAAAAACTACTAAAATCAAACATTTTATTACGGCTCCGTGGTACCTCACGTAGTTAAGCTTTTGGCTGAGAAGCTGCGAGTCGCGGATTTCATTCTTGCAAGGAACAAGTAATTTCATGGATTACAATTAATTGGTCCTGGTCTGTTTATCTATGTAGTTTAATTAAATGTAAGTAAAACTTAATTTTTTTGGTTTTGATTAAATAACATGTTTTGTGTATGATAAAATCGACTAATTTGTAATACAAATACACAAAAAGGCTAAAAGCTATCGGTCTCAAAACTATCGTTTTTATAGACCTGAACTGGTCTTCTTTTTTCTATTTTTTTGTAAGAAATTTGTTTTTGTATTCTAGCACAAATCATAATTCACAACAAAAAGCAATTTACCGTTAAACACTACTTTGACTAAAATCTAAAATATAACAACGTTAAAAAAAGTTTCGATAAAGCCGCGTTTCAACAGATAATTGCTGGGGGCAGACGCGTGCGGTTTCCCTAGGGTGTAGACGCGTGCGCGAGCGCCGGAATATAATTGAGGGTTACTTTATGTTACTGGGACGGGATACACATTGCTAGTGCTTCGGTTCTTCCTTTCCTTGCTAATCTGTTGATCAAGTGTGACAAGCGTCCACTCGGTTGGAATCAATAAGAGTATGCTTTGAAACAACACTCGTAAATTTAAATAATTCCGCGATCCTGTTATAAATCCTACAGACATTCACCGTAATTAGTCATAAACTTTATAAGTTAATAAAGATAACCTTTCAGAACTTTTTCATTGAAATAGTTAAGTTATACTTAACTTAAATATCGTCGGAAACTGGCACAAGTCATAAACTGATGAGACTTTTGAAAAAAAAAATTAAAATACATTTTTAATCTCCATAGCCCTTTTCAAATGATACCTACTTTATGTTTTTAAAAATATACCAACAATAATTAATTTTTGATAAACTATGGCTAGCAGCTGCGATCCGAAATCACGACCGCTCTTGTTTGTTCGGCCCCGGATCGCACAAAGGGTTTATATATATGTTGGGAATTTTCGCCTATTTAAAATTAATAAAATAGATGTAGAATCATCACGTTCATAATTACACGTTAATAAATCTCTGGTTAATATATAATTGTTAACATACCTATTTCTCTGTTAATTAAGTTTTCTATTAGACTGGCCAGTAAAATTCACAGCATTGCTCCAATAATGCGTTACCGACATTTCGATAACAGAGTAAAAGGTATAATATAGCATTTCTTTCTCGAAATACCTACCTCACCTGTATGTGGTACACCCTGCTAGAAAACAAACGAAACTCTGACGACCCAATGATGGCGGAATATTTATCCGAATTAGCCGATCCCAAATTCCACAGACCAGTGATGGGCAGCAGCAACGCTACTGCGCGGGTACCGCCACTGCGCTCTCCTCGTTTGTCCATCGTGGTGAGTATGAGAAAATCTTTCTATAAATATATGCCGAGATTAGCCGGTTCTTTCAGAAAAGGCCTATGTTCAGCAGTGGACTAAAATAGGCTGATGTAGTTACAAATATGTTCCAAGAAATTTAGATTTTCATTGGAAAGAGGATATGGATTACTAGAGCAGGCACTTGTCTTAAATATTCATAAATATTAAATATTCATAAAACTCGTTCTCGTAGTGTAAGTGTTATGAAATTGTAGAACCACGGTGTAGGACCCGTGGTCACCATGGTTTTTGGTTTGTGTGAGTGACCTACATTCAATCCCCGGTGCCGATATTATTAAAGGAATATACTAGAATAATGTATTATTAATACCTAAGTGGTTAAGTTCACCGATCCTGAACAAGCATGGCGTCATCTGCCCAGGTCTAAGATTCTTTGAGACTTTATGCCTTTGCCTAGCAGTGAAACATTTATAAACTGATACGTACTGTGTTGTAATAAAAATATTGATTACCGAAAATAAGGAGAACAAACACATTACAAACATATATTACAAAAATATAAGCTTTCACGACCGTTTACCCAATTATGGGATGGTCATAGATCTAGTCATTTATTTCCGAATTCACATTTACTCGTATTTTAGTCTCCACTTCTCACCATATTACAGTTGAAACGTGACAGGTGTCATTGTGTCTAGGCCAACGACACAAATTGTACGTTAAAATAACTCACTGGTACGATCCCACCACATAGAGGATCGAACTCAGCTCGCCTGATTTGGAGGCAGAGGCAGGCCTTTCGGTTATCGTGGCGTATAAACTTCAATAATAATAAGATACAATTAAGACTATATGATTTCATTAAGAATGAAAATAAAGTTGTAGTGTATAATGTTTATTTTCATAAAGTTGCAGGTGTAAATTTTTGTTTTAATCATACACTTAATAAACTTACTTTTAGATCAATGAGTTTAATCCATGTAATATTAAATTCTTCAGTCAGTTGGTTACAATTTATTAAAATATTTCTTTAGTTGATTTGTATCACATGATTACAACAAATATGTAGGTACCCATGATAAGTATCACTCATATTTGTCGCATTCCTTTTGATTTTCCCTCAGGCGTTCCTCTCAGACGCGTGCCGTACCGGCGGGCTGCGGTATTAGGTTTCTATGGGAAACTACTAACGTATTGGGCGATCACCCTTCAGAACAATAATAGTAAATTCTGTGTAACAATAATTCTATATTTTCTGTTGACATAAATTTACAAGTACAACACAACATAATAATTATATACAATAAATTAAAAGTAATAATTTAATATTTAAAAAGTAATGTTATAAAACTTTATTATTTACTAGCATGTACGTTAGCCTGGCGCCGCCCGGTGCTCGTAGTAAAACAAATAATTAAATAAAAAATTAAATATTTTTGCATTTTTGTTATCGACTCTATAAGTTCAGAAATATATAGATATAAAATTCCAAGTCTTTATCTCATTTGTTCATCTGTTCAGTTCAAACTCATATCAATCGCAATCTCAAATCAATTTCATATATCTAGAAAGTACTACAATGTATCTTCAGTATTTTTTCAGAAACTAATGGTTTCTGTTTAGATACAATAAAATTTTGGAAAAAAAACTTGTCAACGATCTAACTCTATTTTTGTGCATTTCCGCAGAGGACTGGTAAGTAAGCAATGAAGATACTTGCGCTTCGATAGGGCTAATCAACTTCATATCTAAACCCTCTTTGGCGCATTCCTTTGTTAAGAATTAAGTTTAAAATAAACACAATATTTAATCGCATGGTGTTACTTAAATGGTTTAAGTATCCAGCAATGTATATATATATTTATATATAATTATAAACGTCAATGCTGAGCGCCATCGCTGCCCGCCTGCTGCAAACAACGTTTTAATTCGATAATGTCTCCATTATCTGATTATAGTAGAACCGAAAAATTATATCATCTCGTAATTAGATTAAAATGCAATTTGGAGACGCGAAGCGGGTGGCACGCGCCTACCATTCAGACATTTTTATGGTTTCTAGCAGTAGGGGTTCGTTAACTCCCGATCATACAGTGACTAACCTTTTGTAAAACGTCTACACTATTACAGCAGCAGTAAAATTACTGATGACTTTTTAAGTGTTGATATACCACAAGCTTTATGGTGAAGAAAAACTTAACTTGAAATAAAAACAAATCAATGACATGGGAAGTCTACTTACTTGCATTGGAGCAGTGTGCCCATAAGAGGCCTAAGCTGAGCAAGAGCAATTTTTTGGACTGTTACTAACTACTTGCTACTTGTTTTCTTTTGTTAGTCAGTGTTTGCTACGTAACAATTGCAGGCGCAAGTATCGCAAAATTTACAAATCGAACATAATAAACTTTAATATGACACTGTTAGTTAAGTTGTACCTGGTCAAATTATTGTGTTGATAATCTACATATAATTATAGTCTAAGAAAACAATTTATAATCTAACAAAGAATTGCTATGCCATAAAATCAAAACTAATAGAACAAACTTACTACGCGCTGTAGTCGTCCCCTTCAAAAAGCGAGTCACCCTACTTATTAAAATTAATAAGTGGGTTCTTCGTCTGTATTAATGATCGTGCTGTGTCAATAACCGTATAATATATTTGGTAAACAACGTTAACCAGCCCATAGCAAATATAAAACAGCCTGAAGAGATTTGGATGAATTATAGGTTACTTGGCAAAGAAAACAATTGCTTTTTAGAGAATGTTAACCAAATGTTCATTTACTAATATTCCAGGTAACTACTCCAACTAAGCTGTGGTAGCCTAGTGGGCAGGGCGCTCGCTTTAATTTCGTGGTACGCGAGTGACCTGAGTTCGATCCTCAATGCTGCACCACTAAAATTGTTAATAGCAATTTCAAGTGTTGAATTTAATTTGAAAGAAAAACATCCTCAGGAAACCTGCATATCTAAGAAATAATAAAAAAAGTATATTTCGAATGCCGTGAATAACACGTGTAATGTGAATAACATTCCGCCAACCCGTACTCCGACCGATCCTCAACGGCTCTAAAACCCTCTCAATCTAGAGAATCATATCGAGAGAAGACCCAACAGTGGGACATTAACAGGCTTAGACTTTACACCAACTATGCATAGAAGCATGTGTCTGGAGTGGTTCATGATATTATAAATGAACATGAACTTACTGCGTTCGATATTCTACATGCATATAGTAGTAGTATATTTATTATTTTTAAAAATAACCAAATTTATAAATAGTAGCCTTCACAAATAATTTATTATCAAAAGAACAAAATAATCTGTGAAGTATCAAGTTTTTTTTAACGCAGAAGTGTGTGATTCAAAAGAATTTCTTTTGTTGCAATACGTCTTTAGTTTATTAAGATTACCTAATTTTATATGTGGCGTGGTAACGAAGCTGTAATCCGGCACCTTCTTTATGCCGAAGGTGTCGCAAAAATTAGAATCATGAGAATCTCCGGGGAAAAACTCAGAGAAGAGTTTTATCTCTCAGAGAAGTGAAAAATGGGTGCCGGAAGCAGGTTTGACCACCCTGAGTCTCGACAAATTGATATAGGGTAAAAATTAAATGTTAACTATAAGATAATTTATTTTAATCATTTACCGCCTGTAACAGAAAAATCTCTATCGTTTTGCTTACAAAAGTACCTACTCGACTCTTTGATCTAGTTTTATTTGCCAACCACTACAAGCCCGTCTCTGAGGGTAACCATAGGAAAGGGGCGGCGTGTTTGTTAAATAAATGTTTTTAATAAGCGTACTGGCTCTATTTGTCTTATAATAACTTATTATGGCTAGCTCTCCAAGCGAAAGCTCTGCAGTGCACGCAATTTTATTAATGGATACGTTTTTATGTAGGAATTTTTAATGTGAGATTACGAATCGGATTTCGAGCTGGGTCGCGGTCGTCATCATTGTTTTGGCGCAAACATGGTTTCGTTGGTTAATGAGGTACATTAAGGAGAAAGCGCTGAGCGTGACGTAAGCGTATCGAGCGACTTGCTGAGCTCCGGTAGCTGAAATTGAATCTCGCACGCATGCCGTCCGCACGACTCCGCATTTAGTTATGCTTCCCCGCAAAGTTAGCCACAGAATATGTAGTACAAAATCAACCTTACCATTATGACTGTCAATTAACTACCTAGTTAATTACGCTTGTTTTGCTTTAATTAATATATTTTATAGTAAAGGTGTATATATAGTTTTCATATATAGAAACAAATAAATACTTTAGCAACAGAGCTCGCGGTATCATCCTTCTAATTTCTTCAAAATGTTTAGTGCACGGGTAATAATGTAACAAACCATGTGGGTTGGGAGAGGTAGGAGTCCTTTCTCAATCCTGTATCCAATCCTTTTCTTCCAAGGGGCCGTCTGGCGGGATACCACCCGCTTATTTATACCATTAAGCATCAGTGCCTCCACTGCTGTGTTCCAGTTTGAAAGATATGTGAGCTAGTATGTCTCGCTGTCAGGCATTCCTTTTTAGTCCTCTTGAGGATTTTCTCTGATTGTAGTTGTTTGCAGATATCCAAGGGCTGCAGTAGCCACTTATCATCTGGTGGATCGTTTATCAATCTAATTTTTAAAACCTAACTAAAAGTTAAACTAATCTTTAAAAAACCATCGAGTAAAATTACAAGGGCAAGATTTTTTCTGCACATTTTATAACATGCATTAATCTAAAGTTAAAGTCCATTTCCAAGTCTTATATTTTAAAAAAATTCTGTAATTATTTGAAAATTTTAAAACTTTAGTCATAATTTTATAAAATGTTATAAATAAATATACTCTCATGGGCGTTTATTCAATAATATGGTCGTCAGAGGTTTATTTTAATCGTGCCAACCCACTTTTCATCAGAAATTTGTCAGATATTATTTTGACAGATAGTAAGCCTGTCGCCGTCTTAGTGATGAGACCAAGATACAAATCGTGCATAAATTCCGAAAAATTTATTAGGACGAGCAGTCCACGGAAGTGACGGATTCGGACATGAGACAGAGAGACCCATAAACCAATAATTGTGTGTTTAATTACGTTATCGCTAATCCGTGCGGTGATCTTCGTATATTCTGTGCATTAATAGAAAAGCGGCGGAGACACACTTCAATACTTACTATGTAAATCTTTAGCCCAAGAGCGAGTGTACAAACTGTTGACATATAACAGCTTCAGTGATAAGGATGGAAATAATGGCACTCCTGCTTACACCGTGAGGAGCTACGGGTGAGAACTTCTGTTTTATTACTACAGCCTCACGAAATCGCCAGAATCTTGTAGGTCATTAAGCGGGGGGTAATATGCAAGGTTAGCATTTAGAGAAATAGGTGGTGGTATATTCCCTCTTCTGTGGTGTCTAGATTTAGAATCCTGCAGTAAAAAAAAAACAATGGCTATTGTAAATTGAGTTTATACATTAGCACGGTCACTAATCTGATTTTTTATGATAATGTTAATGTAATGATATTATGATACGGATTCCACACGGCAAGATTCCTTCTCGCGCTTGACCGTTTGTATAAATAAGTCTTATTTTAAATTTAACAGTAGATTTATTCGCATCGCGTTGACCTTGTTCAATGTTTGTTTCTGATTTAGTTGCTTAAATAGCAAATTCGTATTTGATTTCTGTTCGTCGTTATTCAAAACGTAGCAACCAAAGTATCTATCAAAAGTAATGCAACACTTAGTTAAAAATTACTGATTTGTTTTCAATGTCACTCGCTGCACTTATTTTTTCTTCAAAATGATTACAACTACAATCACTTTTATACAGATTTATAATATGAATAGATAGGCACAATAAAATCAAGGTCACTTGATAGTTCTTTTATGGATTGGCGTTCACGGGCGACTACATACCTATTCACTATTTATTTGTACAAATACAATTCAGTCCCCATTATAGTGTACACACCTAACAGCTAGACATAGATTTACTGTACAGTATATTATATATACTCTATGATATGAACCCGTGGTAAGTGTTAAGCGTATATAAACAACCAAAGATTAAAACACCTAAATAAGTGACAAAAATTAAGGCTACTTATAAATTATTGTTTTTTTTTTATTCTGGCTGTAATTTCTGTGACACTGCACTTAACTTGGTACCACCTCGGTTGAGCCGGCCCGTTCGAGCAGTGGGTCCCAGCAGTACTTTAAAAATGTAAAGATTCGTCGACATTCCCCTGTAAAATCATACTGTGTTATTTTTTAACATAGTTTCTAGTTATATCCAAGACATTAAATGATACCCTGTCTTGGATGTGAAATATAACACGGTATAATTTTATCGAGGAATAATACCATACAGAAATATTTCTATGGCCTAACGGATAAGACCTCTGCTCGTAGTCAGCCCGGTCATTGATGTGAAATCGAGAACAGTTTAGGCAACTGAACACAACAGTAGTCATAATAGACTAATAAAACAATTTAAAAACCAGATGTAGGCACGCTAATGTGAAATAGACTTGACATAAAACATAATCTTAGAAAGAAAAAAAAACAAGCTTATACATATGATATAGCCAAACTGCAGTATAGTTTATTGGGGAACGTTAAGTATTATAAATTAAACAAACATAGTTCCTAGTGTTTGCTGCTTTTGTAACGTAGCTTCGGGTAAAATTGTTATTAACACTACGACGCTATGGTCTACGGAAACGAATCGCCACAGAATACTCCTTGTATTCTGTAAAAAGTCTTGCTGGTGTAGGTACTATGAAATAAAATTTTATAAAAATGTAATAACTTAATAGAACATGGTGCTAGCTAAAAAATAAGGCTCAGGCGACCGAATAACCGCGTAAAACTCTACAAATTTTAGGATAGGAAATAGAATCATGGGTTAGTTAACGGAAATACATTATTTTAAAGATGTTGTTAAAATGATTTTGCTTACAATCCCGCACGAATAAAACAATGAAATATATTACCCAGTCTGAAGAGAAGAATAGCACCACCTCTTTCACCTCTTTTACTATACTGGGCCCTTTCTTGGAGAAGTCTATGTTCAGCAGTAAACTTAAATAGGATGATGACGAAAAGTGCAGTGTTTTCGACCACGGCGACAACTTCTGAATACTATCGGCAACGACGCGCAACAAAAACAAAAACCTGCCTAAATCCAATCTAACGCTTATGCGATAAGATCGTAAGAAATGATCAGATACAATGTCAGAGACAAGGGACGAAATTCATCACAACCAGTACCCGAAAACGAATGTTTGAGTTTTTCCCGAAGCCACTATACCGTGGCTTCGGCTTCCAGCCCAGGACTGACTGACTACTGAGCCAGCTCAGTCCATCATCAGCCTAGGGTGGTCGTAAATGGTACCTCTACAAAGAAATCAAATATTCGTTAGTATTGAATTGCATTATTAAATGCAATAGGTATACATGTTAAGTTCAGGTTTAATGCTAATAAATAACATTAAATTGAATGTACCGCAAAAATATTGATATTTGAAGCTTTATAATACCTGTACTGCATCTTTGTAATAAGTTTAATATTCATAAGTAAGTAATTATAAATATCGACATAGATAGACTTTTAAATAAAATTGAAGTGTCTGTCTGTGATTACGAAATAACTCCTTATTTGCATTTTTATTCTTTTATTCTGGCTGTTTGTCCGGGCTTATCTTGGAATCGGTTGTACATATTTCGACGCGAATTTCAGTAGAAGGAACTTTGTACTACTTTTATTTAGGGTTTCTGCGCGAACATTGGGTGCGCGGTGGACATTTTAACGTAGTAACTCCCAGTACTACTAACTAAACAATACTCCTAGATTATACGCCGATGAAATCGCTGACAAAAGTAGATTACATTTTATTTATCAATAGTTGAAACCCTCTCGAAAACATTAAAGAGATCTATTTAGCAGTTAAAGTCTATTATCTATTATAATTTTTGGTATACTGCATACAATTTATAAGAAGACAATTAAAACGTAGTGATTGGTAATATACTCGTACTCTATGAGAACAATGAATAAAAGTTATGATAAGATTAGAAGATGTTACGATTAGATTAGATGTCGTGAATGTCATCCATGATAATGGTTTCTAAATACACTTAATATGATGATGATCATATTAACAGGGGAACGGTTTTGTTGGCATACCTACTAAAGGTTGTATTAATATAACGGGTATAAACTCTGAAACAATAACAATGTAACAAATCTTTTTTTTTATATAATCTGTCCAGAGCTGAATGTTAATAAAATATTTTTTGTTTTCCTCCAGTAGGTCATAATTCTGAGATAAAACTGTTTTCTATCTACGCAATAGTTGTTATGATTCCTTTGTTTCTTTCTGTGAACAGTGGAGTGAAGTAAATACGATAGACTAATTTCAAATGTCGTCTAGCGTGTGTACGAATCGTTGTTGATACGTTTGCGGCAAACTTTGAACTAGATGTGCTCGCGACTTCGTTTGCGTAATCAAAGAGGAATTGAATTTTTTTTAATTTAGTAACCAAAACATTGGGCTGCCGGAAAATGTATATTAACCAATATTATACTGTTCCTTTTTTTAAAAGCCAATTCTATTAACAAAACGTTGACATTAACAAAACTTTGATTCAGTATTTTCATAAGAGTTGCCCAACTCGACCATGGCCATTAATTCGATTGAGGGTATTATAAAAATATCTTAGCGTCTGATAGGCAGCGAAATAACAATCAAATCCTCTAGTTTTATGGATATTCACAGCTGTTGGTGATCTCTTAACATCAGATGAGCCGCTCGCTAAAACAAAAGAGTAAATATGACACTAACTATTCATGATTGTTTAGATGCTGATTTATAGTTTTTGTTAATTTTAGTATGATTAAGCGACAATTTTGAATATTATATGAATTCGTCTTCTCTTAATGATCTTTTGAGTCCGCTATCTTCACACACGCTGATGAATGCAAATTTGTATGGAGATATCTGACGAGCATTCGGCTTAGTCGGAATCAAGTAGTCTGGCAGGGGTGATGCCAATCTTGTGAGATTCCACTCCAACATGGCCCGTTCACCATGGCCACTTTCTAACATCATGTATAATTAGGACAGACCGACCCACTTCTGTTTTTAAGAGTCAAAAAATTGTCGAACCTATCTTTACAGTGCATTGAATCAAAGGCGCATGCTTGCTGCAAGAAAGCTGGCATGGATAGGTAAGCGATTACCGTCGCCCACGTACATCTGCAACACCAGAGGTGTTGCAGCGGCGTCGTCGGCCTTTAAGGGTATTTGGGAGATGGAAGGGAGGATGTGGAAGGGGATGGGGAGGGGAGTGGGCCTCCGGTTACCTCGCTCACCGAACGAAACGCAGAAGCACAAGATGCCTCTACTTCACGTCGGTATTCTGCGAAGCTGTGGTACCAACCCGGTGGAGGCGGCCCCTTCGAGCAGTAGCAATAGCCGCCGCTTGGCTTTACCACGAGCAGAACAGACACAATGTGCAATTGTGTACAATATTTAAGACAAGGCGGTTGTAATAAAATATTAAGGAATACATTAAATTAATTTATTGTTTCATTATAAAAAACCACATAGTTGTTTTAGTAAAAATACATTTATTTTATCGTTGGAAGTATATTTTTTGAAGTATTAATCTCATATTACCGTAAGAAACTCATTAACTCACCTTGTTTCAGACCTACATTCTGAACAGAACAGATGCAGGTTGATGTTGGCTGTCTGAAGCCGCCTTTACATGAAAACAACGAAGCGAAAAATGATAAAAATGTACCATTTTACAATTAGCAAAGACATTGGATTCTTTACTAAATTGTTTCGTAGAGAAACACTATAGATAACTCTAATTTTAGTTAGAAGATTTTAAAAAGTTGAATTTAGCTAAATGTCAGTCTGTGTCCTTGTTTTGGAAACAAAACATAATATAAAAAATTGTCGAATTGTATCTGTTTTTAATCAAATTATTTTAATTGTAGTATATGAGATAGATCGCTCGCTAAATCTGAATCATATAAAGCCATCAGTGTCATTAAATCACTTCAGATAAAGTTTAGGTAACAGCCGGTTGATTGCTAAGAGCTTAGCACATTGCTAAGAGATGAACCGGTAATTCTATGAGAATTAATGACAACGTTATTTATTGATTAACTTTACAAATTCAAAAGATCTAAAAAGCTACCTACCAACTAAATGTATAACATTTAACTCTTCACGTGTCAGAAACATAATATCTATTGTTACAGTAAAATGTCAAAGAATTTTCGAATGCATTGCAAAGTTATTCTCACGCCAATGTTTTTTCCTTAAAGTGAAAGGAGTTTACCCACATCCGTGTATGAAACCTAATGCAAAATAAGAAATCATAAAGTGCAGGAGGTGATTAAATCAGTATGAATCAGCTGTTGCGGGGAGATATGGCGCGTGGCAATTGCGAGGTAGAGCGAAGCCCTACGGCGCAAACGCAGGGCTTCGCGTGACGTCAGTCGCATCTGCCCGACAGATGGCGCCCGTGCGAGATAATATCGCACGCCACGCACACCAGAAAGTTTCGGGAAATTCAAAACAATGAATGCGCAACACATTTTACGAATTATTTCGTTCATTCCAGAGTCTCCTAAATTCTAAATAATAATTTTATAATAGTTATCTTGTGAAATGTTATCCCAATTTGACGGGTTTTTTTAATTACAATTTTCAAGTTATGATTTTCATGATTTTTAAGAATATTATATAAATTTTACTTAAGGATTGATTTTTTTATGTAATTTAGTCACTTTTGATGTACATTATGCCTACATGCCTCAGAACAGTCGCACATTATGCACTTTGCACGCACATTCACACCGCGGTTTCTACTCCCTATTGTTTTTATTACCGACTAAATGGTAATTACCGTGGTATCATCGCAATTAGTGATTTGTTTTGTTATTACTTTACGCCATATGTCAGCCCAACTCGCCGCACCTTTTTTAAACTATGTAATTGACTTCTTGTTCAATTAATCGTGTACACGGACATATCCACTTTTTCCATTGTCCGTGATCATAAGCAATTTATTTGTGCTAATGTTAATATTATTCATTTGTTTCACAAACTTAACAAAAAATACTAACATGTTAAACAAATTATATACTTATACTGTGGTCCTACGCAAATTTTTTTTTTAATTCCAAGAAATTTAATTATGTGAGTAAAATTTAATTATTATAAATAAAATTAATGCTTATCAAAGTCCTATTGCAGTTTTGCTATTGCCTATGCGAGTTTATTACCATTTGAATTTGGTGGGATTTTAAGCCGAGAATAGACAACCACACTGCTTCAGTGCTTGTCTGATAATGCACTTCATGTGGCCTCAAAATGTTTTTTGTTATAAAACCATGTTTCCTTCATAAGCATGTGGCAAATCGCACCATAAATATATTTTTTAATGGTTCACGACCAAAGGTTACTAGGATTCAAGTTCAAACACAATTAAAAAATAACTTAAGAAAATTAGGTGTAGTCAACTCATACTAGTCTTTACTAAGTATAGTATTTTACTATATATTATTCAGAGGTATAATTTATTTGAATATTGTAAGTAAATTTGTTTGATATTTGTAGATGAAATAGCGCAAAGCGCTGCTTGGGTGCTTTATCGACGTACTCTGACCAAATGATACAATCATTCAATGAAATAATGTACGAACAAATATTAGTCATCAATATTACGTTCATATTTAGGTCATAATAACCTTTTTATGTTAATAATAAATTGTTAATTACAAGGTGATTTTTATGTTTATTTATAAGGTACAATATAATAGTCTTTTTAAAAAATAATCATGTCATCATCATTGTTCGTCAGGAAGCTGACGAAAAAGGTTCTGGTGATTACTTGTGTCTGTGGAAATCAAAAGAACTGCATCATCCTATTGATCTTGAAATTTGTTACGCATTAAGGTCTTCAACAACCACTACAAAACAGTTCACGCCTCTAAACCAGCAAACTAGTCCGTTAAGAAAAATATTGTTCACTAAAAAGTTATTATAAAGGGTTATTAATGTATACGTTACGACCATGTGTTCTAACTTTATTAGCGACTTATAGAATATTTCAGTTGTAAAATATTTAACTGCATTTTTGTCAAAAATAAGTATTGTATACGTTGATATCAACACCATATATCAAGCTTTTAACGTAGTACTATAACTGACTCCGCGATATTGGGTAAAGAGCCAAGTTTAACACTTGTATCTATTACCGTTTTTACGATTAAGCAAAAACAAAAAGCGGTAAAAAACACCTTTATTGTATGAGGAATCCCTATTATTATTAGATTAGAGTAATAAATTGCAAACACGAATAAATTTTCTGTTTAACACGAAACCTTGAAAGGTTACCAATATGGAAGACATGGAAGATATGATTTCAATTTAGAGCTATCTAAGAACTAAAACAGAAAAAGATTTTAAATAAATAAATATTGAAAAATGACGGGGCATTAAACTTTTGTTATCCTGCTTTATCGATAAAATTTAAGTCGCAAGTAATATTTACTGTCTAAGAAGATAATACTCCAATGTCACAAGCCAGAGCGCCATCGTGCTTACCAAGGAATCCTTGGTTTTATAATTTATTTTTAACCACCAAACAGCGCGAACGAAAACATTAAAATGTTTAGTTCATACTAGAAAATGACAAATGTATTAAACTGTACTATAAAAGATCTCCGATCACGACTTTAATACAAAAAAGGGCATTAGTGAAGTCCCGGTGACATATTTGTCACTTTTTTAAAACAGAAGTGTTAGGACAATCACTGTTGGAAACAATGATATTATAAGTTTTAGAACCGATGATAGTGTAAGTTTTACTTATAATATCATCAGGTGAAATATTTAAAAGAGCTATAGTACAATATAGTCCTAAATTGTGATGCATGGAGCTAAAATAACATGGCTGTGTAACTACATTGCGATGTAAGCGCGTCAAAACCGGCCTGAGCAAATGTTTACATTATTATATTATTGTATGAAACACTAATTAGTATAATTTAGGTTTCATACAACTTTTCTTTTAAATTGTTGAATATACAAAGAAAAATACCGCGTGGCTTAGTAATTACTGTACCTCTACACATGAATTATTGGTATTTGGCGTATTGTGTGGCGTCTCGTGTTTCGGACACTGATCTGACCTTTCTTCCAATCTTATCGTATAAATACGGGATGGTAAACTAAAATAACATGTGTCTGTTGTCATTCATTTTACTATATCTACAAAAACTCCGATATTTATAATATTTATTAAATATAAAACATACCGATTCACCTTATGGCATTTTCAGGAAATAAATTTCTATATGATGTAGACACTTCTACACTTCTGACAGTGTGTCACTACAACAATTGCAATTGTTTTTTAATCTGTTTTCCTGATAATTTTTTTACCTCATTATGTTATAATCATTATATATCCTTATATTAACCCGTAAACTATCTATTGTTATTTAAAGGCTTTACCCAAACTAGGTAGGAATGCCAAAAGGCAAATAGGTAATAGCAGCAACAGACATCTCGCATGTTCGTGACACACTGTCACCCGTTTGGGTATACTGTGTCAAGCAGAGATGTGTTATCCTTTAAGTACTAAGTGCTCTTGAAAATTTAATAATCTGCGATGGATCTGGTTTAGATTTCTTGTGCAGAAAGATGCACCATTTAAATCGTTTATTGTAATTTTAGTGCCGATTTCACAATCATCATCCATCTATTTAATTCCACTACTGAAGATACGCCTTTCCAAGAAAGCGTCAATAAGCCGGGTTATATTCTTGTTGTGTTTGCCCTTGCGTTGAGGGTCGGTGAGCGCAGTATCGCAACCCTCACGATAGTGATGCTGCTCTCCATTACTAGCATGAGAGATTTGGGTTCGGCAAATTCAGATAGATTTTCCATCATCAATCAGTCGCAAGAGCCTCGTTTGTTGAATAGCAGTATGTACTACGTGCTGGTGAGGTCAGGCTTTTGAGAAAAATATTGCCTCTTTCTGGCTGCAAAATCTTCTCAAGAATAGTAGGACGTCGCTTTTATATTTGCATTCTACTTAGAGGAATTGTTTAACGCCCATGGTTATAAAAGTGCGAACATGGTCGCCTCATGCGCTCAATTTTATAGGTGACGCCTGATGAGGTGATGGATTTCTACGGTGCGGCCCTACGGTATATCATTTGCGTCGTCTTCTTCTTCTTCTGCCTCTTAATAGTCTACTGCAGGCTATAAGCATCCTAGGATGGGAGGATTTGCCTCAATTGCCACGTTAGGCTGGCAGATTAGCGATACAACCTTTTCATTTAACCATATTGCCATCTGTCGGGTGCCAGGAGAATTTCAAAGACTTTGTCGGGATTTAAAGTAATTATAATGATTAATATTAAAATATACATATGTGTATATATATTAATTTTAACTTAATATGTGTATTTAAACTGATTAACTCCAAATTTTTGATATTTATAATTACGAAAAAAATCGCTTCAACACGAAATACATAATTCATTGTACAGGAATAACAATCAAGAACATTGTTGTTGTCATTGCATATCATGTCGCATTAGTTTTAATTGTATTCGTGACTCTACTTTACTGTAATTCTTACACTGTGGTGGAAAATGTTACACAAGTTAATGGAAACGTGAAAAATTATCGAAATAATCTTCATGTACGATACAGCGTACCGAGATTTGTATATTATATTCTGTAACAATTGGCCTAAGTATTTTTTTTAGTTTAATAACTTTAACAGACATTGGTTGTCTCTTTTATTTGTCTTATTGGTATTTAATCATTTTTATTACCCATCATGGTTAACCTTTGTCTGTATAATAGACCAATTAGTAGCACTCACGTAAGCATTGAGATTCACATGAAACTAGCATCAAGCTAAAGTGACTCACAATATTTTATTATTTATTTAATTTAACTTTATTTGTATACCTTAAGACAAGCTATACAAAGAGTGGACTTAATACATAATTATATTGTAGCTGAACAATAAATTTAGATGATAATTCTGATACCAACATTTTTTTTTACCATCACTCACGTCGGGTATCACATGCCCACTTCTGAACTATTATTAACTTAATATGATCACATTAATATAAGACCAGGGTGTCGTTGGCCTATTTAACTATTAGCGTACATATATCTAGCCAAAATACCGAAATAAAAAAAAACCCTGTAACTAAATATATATTCAGTAGAGTAAGTGAAGTAGCAAATAATTATTACGGCTACTATACTAGTAATTAGAGAAAAAAAATTGGGAGTAAAATAAAAAAAAAACTTTTTTCAGATAATATGAATAGCGTAACTGTCCAAATAAAACGCAAGCGTCGTTCGTCCTGAATAATAGTTTACTAACCTCGACAAGAGCGGCGACCTCGCAGGATTTTTATGCCGCGCATCGGCGAATTCAAACGCGGCAGCAGACGTCAGTTGTTAAGGTTGGCCTAGTTAACTATTAGCCCAAATGTATATTGATTCAAATTAACAAAAACTAAAAGAGTATACTGTTCATATATATTTGATATTTAGTACATGACTTAGAAATAGCCTGTTAAATATTAGGCTAAATTTAATCGTAGTAACGTCGCATCCAGCCTATATATGCCCAAATCTAAATCCCGCGCACTAAAGATGAGATGAGCAGCAACACTAGTGCGAGAGACACTCATCAACACGCCAGGGTTCTATGACAATGTAACGGAAATAATTTTGCAAAAGTTCTTCTTAAGGTAGTAATTACTTAATTGGCTGTAAACAGTAAATTTCCAAAAATGTATATAGAAACGCACAACCTTTTAATGCTTCCTTAATAAATCTTAAATGTATATTCATCATCATCATTCAGCCTATCGCAAATCGAAAGCTAAGAATAGGCTTCCTTCATAGACTGATGTACATATGTTTAATTCGGATTCTACATCATATAAAAAGAATTACTCTTTTTGAGAAGCTGGTTTGATAGAACGGAACTTTATAAATTTTAATGTTTTAAATTTGCTTAAAAAAGCAATAATTGCACTTGCTTGTTGTTAAGTCGCTTTATAGAATGTGTGTTTTTCACGTGTGAGAGTCGCTGAATAAAGAAAGTGATTTGATAAATTGAAATGGACATCTTATTGTTAAATATAGTGTTACGTTCCAAAAAAGTTTGTATTCACATGAAAGCGCGATAAACTTTTAGATTAAGCGTAAGTGAAGGAAAAATTTAGTGACGGAGCCCACGTGAAAACAATGAACTTTCACACGAGAGGCAGCCAGGTTGATTCATAGCAGTTTGTTGTGGAATCAAAGCGGAGAATTCAGCTTGTGGTGGAGTCGTAATTGAATTTGGTAAACAATCCGTTTCCCGCAACGAGCGTCGTATACATTCGTAACACGAACGCTTACCCACGCACCTGTTCTCCGTTTTATTTATAACGCCTTTTTTATGCTAGATACAACTACGATTTCATTTATTTTCTATGTCAGTGTGTTGGAAACAAATATAAAAAAAGTTGAATAAAAGAGTATATGCTGCGGTTACGATAGCCAAGCCAGTGACGATAGTGGCGGTAGGCGACTAAGGGCAAAAAGACCTTTCCGTGGTGCTGTAGTTATGGCGCCTTTTGTGAGGGGCCTAGAAGTATGTTCTGCAGTATGTTGATGATGATGTAGAATGTAGATAATTATACTACAGTTGTGAACGCTAGTCCCAAGAGTCGAAATTATAGCTTTTATGTTATAATTAAGGAGAAAAGGAAAAAGTAAACTGTTCTTATGACGCAATAATCTATTTCTTTCATTTTCCTCATTTGAATTTGTTGTAATTGGCCACGTTTGAAGCTTGGCACATTGGCGACCACTCGATAAAATAACTGGAATAATAAGCCGAAAATGCCAACAAACAAAGTTTATTGGCATTTTCCTTAGTCGATTTTTACAATATTCTTATGATTTTTACGTTACAAAATATGTCATATCATAGGTCGCAGAAATGTCAAACGTTGGGAAAGAAAGTTATACGTGTGGTAACTTGCAACATTACGGGAAGTCGATGTATGCAGGTGGCTCAGGACCGTGCTTTATGGCAATCTTTGGGAGAGCCCCATGATCAGAAGTGGGCTTGTGACAGGTTAAAATGACATATCGACTAAACTATAGCGTTTCATAGGAATTTTAGATATTTTATGATCGGTCTCTTTATGGGCGACTACAGGTGATCGGCACCTGGGACCAATGTTAAAGAAAATGCGACAATTCATATTATTTTATTTTGATATTAGGGGACGCGTACTTGCATGAACTTTAGATCGCGGTACCAGCACGATTGAATTTATTAATTGCAATTTGCTGATTGCAGAACGTCGTTGAAAATCTGATAAATATGCATTCCTGAAATTAAAAATGTTCCCATACATTATAATCGTTAGAAATACGTCTAAAACAGTAGCAAATCCATAAGAAGTAGTATATGTGTGTAAAGTGTGAAAAAAAGTAGGTAGATACTCAACTCCTAGCTTCTTATAATAAAGTTATATTACTACTTTTAGTTAGGTACTGTTTAGTTTTCATTGTTAAATAAACGACCCTACCAAAATCAGTACATTCACTGGGTAACTTTTTAGCCGCGAGAAAAAACAATAGAACAATCTCTCACAAGTATCGCTTTCACCCGACGGCAGATCAATGTAAGCCCCGCGTGATAATTGAATTGCGAGGGTCAGAGCGACCCCGGGGCTAGTATTAGTGATACATTTGATTCATATGCGGCTTCCCTAACCAGAACTATTCTTCTCTATTTAGGGAATGACTAAGTGACTTCGATTAGTTACAGTAATTAAAAACTCATCACCGAAAATATTTGATATAATCGAATTCGATTCGAATGATTTCTTGCCAACATAAAAACGGTAAAATTATTTTGACTGTTTTTGTCCTCGTCTCATAATTAATAAACATATTTAATAATGTGAAATTTGTGCGCTTAATGTAAAGGATATATACGATAAAGTGCTACTTGGTACAAATCCATAACGAAAAGAAACGATTGACAAAATGAGTAAGCAAAAGCCTATACACGCTGGGAACCTAACTTACGTACATCGACCATGTGCATATAGATGAAGGACAATCACAGCAAGAAAATTTAACATTTTTATTTCACGGGATCAATTAAATTAATTTTGTTCTACATTATTTTCTGCAGGTCAGTGTTCTAAGCCTAATTAATTGAAAAAAATTAAACAAACTATTTTATGCCCCTGTAAACAGTTTTATATTTCAGAAAATTACTCGTTTATGCAATTGCTCCTACATTTTAGGTTTTATGTCTAATGACATGTGACATACGATCTCATAAATATTGTAAAAAACAATGCGACTTTTCCCAGTGGGTTAACGCTCGTATTTTGCTCCTCTCCGCGAGGGGTCATTACTAAACTCCATTACACTTTTTGTGCCAAGTGTTTTGGTGGTATAACAAGGGTGAAAACGACCCTACAAAACGAATGACACGCTCTCATCTCAACATCCTCTATTTTTATTGCTGGTGAGAAAGGAAAACATTTAGTTAGTCATTCCTTATACATTTTTATTAGAAAACTTTATCCGTTGTCGAATAATCCTTGCCTAATCTAATATAATCTGTGCTTAATATGTTAGCCTAATTTGCTTGTGCCGAATTGAGTTTGTTTAAGTTACATAAAAAAATTGTTATACTTAAACTATATTTAACACGCCTACTGAGAGTCAAACTCCCGAGTCGATGGTTCCGTATGATAATATTGCATTCGGAAACAATTATATCTTGAGTTTTACAAACAAGGTTATTAGGTTAAGCTTTTCCTGTAATCTACTATATTACAAGAATTATTATATATAAAATATATTAAGTTTTCTATTATTGCGAATTATTGCTATTTAGGAAAACTTTTCAAGAAATATATAGTATGTTGGCTTTGGACTACAATGGAAGGCTGATGTTATGGTACGTAGTATTGTTTGACTTGACTTGAATTATTGACTCGCGTCTTCCGGACATTGTTGAAAGTTGTGAGGGTTCATAATGTAAGGTACGTTTTTATTATTCAAAAGTTCCAAAATTTAAGAACTAGAAAGTTAAATTATTTAACTTAAACATTTGGATATTAAGAATATTTCTGAATTTCTTTTAGAGATATTTCCAAACGATAGTGTAAATAAAATGAAAAAACGCCTACCTTACCTGCATGTGGTGTAGCCTGCTAGCCTAGCTACGAGGCTCTGGCGACCGAATAATGGGGAAATATTCATCCGAATTCGCCGAATCCTAATGCCACACGCTAGTGATGGGGAGCAGCATACGACACTGCGCTCACCAACCCGCTTACCCACGTGCGACAATGTAAATGAGTCTAAAGGTTATGCGAAAACTATAACTAAGCAAAATTATTCTAAAAAATAGTTAAGTTAAATCTACCAGACGTAAAAAATATTAATTACCTTCACGTAAAAGGAAATATGTAATATGCTTTTTGCTGCTGGCTCTCAAACAAAGCTTGATTATTAGATAGAAAGGTAAATTTCCCAGTTATTTTGTTGGAAAACAAGCTCGTAATCCGCGTATATACTTTCAACTAGATATCTATAGAGCCGTGGTAGCGTAGTGGTCAGAGCGTTCGGTTTAATATGATAGTACGCGAGTGACCAGGGTTCGATCCCCAGTGCCAGCATCACTAAAATTGTTTTTACCACGTGCTCGACGGAGAAAAAAACATCGTGAGGAAACCTGCATTTCTGAAAAATAAAAAAATATACATTATTTTCGTAGACGTGTGAAGTCCGCCAACGCTCACAGGAGTAGACTGGTGGACCCTTCCCGGCTCCAATCACTGACAAATAATCTTTGAGAGAAGGCCTTTACAGACTAGTGGGCATTAGCAGGCAGGTAATTTACTTTTGTACATACTATTATGATATGAATATATATTATAAAATTCACCTAATACTAATACCTACAAGTTTTAGTATTGAAATAAAAAAGAACTAACTAAATACTATCCCTTTCTTGAACTTTCCGTCCTATTTGAGTGAGTGATCACATGGCTTAATGCGTTTGAATACACATAGAGAATCGTCATCAATCTCGAAGGGGTGGAATAATGTACCCATAGAGCTAACGTAGTCGGATAATGCGATGGGCATATGGCGTCATACGCGACAACACCGGACTGCACGACACTAGTCGTTACGCTTGGATACCGCCAAATACTCGTGGGTCCAAGTGATCCGCACCGGCCTTTACAGTACGGTCACAAATTGAGATTATATCACTTGAAGTGGACACCTTTGTAGCTCCATTTCTATATGTTCAAATAATCTTCCTTTGAAATCAATGACAAATGTGCCCTAAATTTAAAGAGCGTTTTCGTATTTGTTTGAGCTAAAGTGACCCGCATTTTATTGAGTGTATACTACGACTATGTATCATGGGATTGAATATGTGTTTGTTTTAAACATTACAACTAGTGTGAACCGATGAACCGTAAACTTTAAAATGATTTTTGCTTACAAAGAGCTAGTACGAAGTTCAAACTAAAACAATTTTCATGGCTTAGTATTATAATAGTTAGTAAAAAGTTTTATCATAAGGGTACATGGGGAGCCTTTAAATGATAAAAACTAGATTTATTAACAAGTGTGCATATTTATTTACTATGTTTTTACGAAAAACGAATACAAAAAAAAAATATTTTGATGAAACTTGGATTGCATCACAGAATTTGTCTCTTCAAGGGGAGGCGAACTCGCATTGGCGATGTCACGGGGAGTGCTAAGTGCTTCGAGGCCACATGTCGCTCTCGTCGCGCTAATCTCCTGGATTTGCCATGCGATGTCCCTCGCCATTCCCCATCTCGCTCCCCGCCACACCAGACAATACATCCATCTCATGTGCCTCATTGAATATTATTGCTCTATGGGGATTTTGAAAATATGGAGCCGTTTAGCGAAAGCCGTACATTGTATCCATGCTGTGGAATTATTCATACGCGGCCCAGTGCATTTATCACTTAATGGTATTAGCTATTAGACCGTTTAATCGCTCGATTTGCGACTTTATGGGTTAAGATTAACTTTATGGAAAAGTGAAATTTCCCTTACGACGTATACCTTTTGTGTATCATACAGTGTCATAAAATGTGTAATCAAAACAATTTTCAATAACTTCAAAACAATTTTTTTTAAATATAAATTAAATAATCAATGTTTACTTTGGTATCTACAGATGAATAAGGTTTGTGCTAAAGTAGAATTTCTGTAGACATTCGTGACTTATGTGCCTTTTTTCATATAATATATACAAAGTATATTTCAATATTCCTCAATGTCAAAAGTCAAAGTCTGCACTGTACAGTGAACTATAATAATGATCGCACGGGCTGTCAACGCGCCAAGCGGCATTCAATCCATATGCCAACTTCTATAAAGTAACAAATATAAATTTACCGTTGAGATTTCCATTATTTAAACCTATTAACCATACGCGTAAGATTCAAATCACTTACGCAGCTTTTGGTATTCAACGCAAATATATTGCCATTAAAAATGACTGCATTTTAGGGACTCCGGCTTGTCATTGCTTCCCTAACCCTAAATACGTTCCTTTCTGTCTAGCCGGATGGGCAGACAGGTTAACTTTTGTTGTTCTACAAAAGCCGTGCATTACAAGTCCGATTGTTGGCACAAATGTCGGGTATTACACAGCATTTTATTTGCCGTTGATTATTTCAAGTTCTAATTCATTGTGGTAGTATTCCTGTTAAGTGATTGTTTGCAATTAAGTAACTTTTCAGTTTTCTTTTACCTGTATTTTTTTTCTCTAAAATAAAGTAGAGTATTTACTTTCGATATAATAAACAAAGGTTGTTATAAACATTCCGTTGGTTTTATGTAATCAAAAAACAGCAAATATATTAAATTAAATCATTTTAAATGTTACTCATCTGCGTAACTTGAAATCTCTTTACTGAAAAAAACGTAAATCCTTCGTTCAATATGACAGTACGTCTGAGAAAGATATTGACATTTTGGTATACACAAAAGTACGAATATTTCTTTACCCCAAACGAAAGTCAATAGAGGTTTTGAGGCATTGCCCTCGAGGTGGTTTCGTGCGGGTTTCAGGCGGGGCGGGCACCGCGGGGAGGTGGTGTCTGGGGACGGGTGTACTCTTCTTGATTACAGAACGCCGTGCAACCCCGCTCTGATACTCCCTCTTATTTCCCCGTCAGAAAACATACCCACGTTATATAGTGTTGACTTTTTATATCAAGTGTTAGCACTTCATAATTTAACATAGTTATTAAATCTATTAATAGGCTTTATTTTCTTATATGCTTTAAGTAGTAAAAAGAAAACTATTTGAGAAAATAGCAGAAATACTGTTTAATTATTACACCCTGTCGAAATAAGCATTATGTTCTTGTGACCATATTGTTATTTTTGACGACCGCATGGCTTAGTAGTCAGCGTACATGAAACAGCATTGGATTGTATCCCAGCCGAAGCCAATATTTGTTCACAAAACTAATTATTTTTGAGTATGGTTGTGCGTCGTTGAGTCCCATTTCTCTAGCTCTTTATAATCTATATAATTATAATATATATATATCTTTGATCCTATTGCATAAGAGTTACATCGAATACGAGTAGATCAAGAGTCAGTGCCTCAGAGTTCATTTAGGGCATTATAATATCTCTTACGCAGTTGACAACTGCCGATGATAATCGGAAGTTTTTAGGAAAAAGGCCAAGAAGAAAGCATCACAATTATGTTAAAGATCATTCATAATTTTTCGATATTTTCAATATTCAATAAAAAATTTAATGAGGCTCATATTCACTATCAAAAGCTTGTCGGTAACAAGCTTAAATTATGTAAGAACGTTGTCTCTGGGCGCCGCCTTGGTTCGAAAACGCAGGTGGCCCGGCGGCCGAGATTGTACGCATCAAACATGCACGAAGTTACGATCCGAGCACTCATAAAAATACATATTCTAGCAGAAGGGCGCTGCTTTTAATACGAAGCCGTAATGAACAACCCGAGGTCGCTCGTCTTCCTAATTTTCTCTTCAACTACCCATTGAAGCAGATTGCAAGTCTTTAGTAATTGTTTAATGAGGTTAAGGTGAAAACGTTTTCAGTCGTTCCCTTATTTAATAGATTTTTGTCATTTAAAAGCTTGTATAACGATTCGTATATTGTTCTATTTTTTTTGTAATCTCTTATTCATTTGTAATCTAATTCCTTTAGTTATGATACATCATAATACTCGTAGTTTAGTATGAGGGCACCCATCACCGTATTTCATCTCATCACTATACTACAATATTTAAATTATTTTAAATACTGTCTTTTTATATATAATATATGGAAGAGTGGTCAAACGAGGGTGCGGCTTCAGTGATAATAATTGACCACGACCGGCTTTCCGGAAAACAATCAAAGTTAGAGAAAGGAGTAAGCTCTATTCTTGAAGGTCCCTTAGTTATATACGTCTGAAAATACCACTAACGTCAGCAGATTTCACAAAGCGTATGGTGATCAATAGAAAATCATCAAAGTGACATCGCGAATTCTAGCGAAATCTATAAAACTTAGTGCCGAGGCATTTTGAATTATATATGCGATAAGAAAATGCAAAACGATGCAACGTCTTCACGCAGGGTCAACGAATGATGCCGATCAGAAAGAACTTGTGTTAAAATGGAAGAACCTAAACTGAGGAGAACCGATAAAGTATGTACGTACGTGGTACCAATCCGGTCGCAAGCAAAAGCAGCAAAAGTCGCCGCTTGGCTCTACCACTTGAGATATCTTCTCATCCCAGCATATTTAAATTAAGCAAACATAAATACAAAACAATTTCCTTTCCGCTCATTATATGGCTTTTGTCTTAACTAGCTTACCGGCCGCGACTTCGTCCGCCTGAATTTCGTACCTTATACTTGTATATTTGAGGTGTTGTCTTTCGAAGCTCAAATGACCAGACTACAATTTTTAAGAACATAACAGAAAAAACGCAGGAGTGATCTTTGATATATGCATTTTATTTTTTTGTTAGAAGCAAATAACCCTATAAGGTGTTATGGGAAAGAGTAAATTTTTATTCAATCTACTTTCTACATCAGATATCTCAGACATCTATTTCCTTATTCCTGTTACCCAAAAACCTTAAACCTTATTCCTGTTACCCATAGTCAAATAAATTACCTCTGAAATTCGGTGTTCCGTACACATATCAAAAAAACAGGATGCATTTTCTGGAAGATGGCAATCCTTAATTTCATCAGCCTATATAAGTTCACTGCTGAAGATAGACCTCTCCAAGATAGTCTCCAAGATAGAACCCTCGCACTAGTGATACTACTTTCCATCACTAGTCACGCAGAGCCCCTTTATTAACTAGCAGGGTAGACCACCTGAAGATGAATGATGACATTTGTGGAAGTTGGTACATTACCCCTTACAAACATTGAAATTTAAGAGAGCGCTTTAAGCTATAACCACGCCAAACAGTAAGTCAATTTGATGCGATTCAATTTACAATAACTAACTTATAAATAAGCATACTTTGATTTATATTTTTGACTTTCATAATCATTGAAAGGATTGTATTATATCGAATTCAGTAATTTCTAAATTAGAAAAACATAAATCGTTCGAGCTCTTAAAGAAGTCATACGAATATAATTAAAGAAGAATTCATCTTAACTTTGATTACATTCAAAACTTTTGCCTACATTCAATTTACTATAATAGAAGTCAAAAACCAGCTACCTCTACATAATTACCTACGCAACGATCGCTCCCCTCACCATCTGCCCTATACGCTGCACCCACTTTGTTTTGATATGAATTTAGTAGGGAAAAAATTTATACTTGTTAAGATAAAATCGCTTGGTAAGAGCTATTACTCATTTCGCTGTGCCTTACAACAATATGCATGAAAAGTATAAGTATCATTACTAATCAAAATTCTTCTTCATTATGAGCTTGTGAATATTCTTCTGCTGGAAATAAATCTCGGCCAAAAATAGGTGATAGCAATACTAGACGCCTCGCACTTTTAATGCCATGGCCCTTCAATGGCCTCTATATTTTCGATCTGGTATTTTCTGAGATATTTATTCGTCATCTGGAGGACACCATGAGATTTCAAGACTTTTTCCTAAGTCGACTCTTACGACATCTAAGGCTGCTTACGATTTGCTTAGGCTGTCACAACAGGGAAAGACAAATCTATAAAAAATCAAAACAATTACAGACATTATTTCTGTACATGCATAATATTTAGACAAATAAACAATTAGGACCGGGCACGGGGATATTTCAGAATCCAAAGATTTGTTGACATGTTTGTCTCAACTGACTCTAAACCACTGACTAATATAGTTTTGATATCATTTTCACTGTTCGTATAGCATAAAAGACAAAAAGTTTCCTGAGGACGAAGACGCGATTAGAAATTACATGTACTAGACATGTCCATACAAAAGATAGGAAAATAAAATAAATTGAATTCAAACAACACTTTATCGTTTAGTATGTTGAGTAAGGAAAACCGGAGATACAATTACTGCCGATAAGACATCTGTCTTCAGAAGTATCGCAAAACGTGGTCGCAATACGACTTATCGCAAATCTATCTACTACCTAAAAACATAGTAACAGACGTTTATGTACTCTGTACGCTCATCTCTCTGTCACATGCGTTACATTTGTTAACAGACTGCTTCTAGAGACTGGTCTACTCAATTATGGCTGCACTTATCCATTCATTTTTGATTATGAAATTTGGTCATTATTATATACCTATGAGAGTATAGTTTTAAGACATTGTATGGATTAAATTATTGGTAAAAAGTGGCGACACTAAATAATGTTTTTTCTTAGTCAAAACAACATCATTACGAAACGTGTTTGATAAACTTAGTTTAATTTTCTTTCTTTGGAAAGAACTTTCATTTTCGGATAAGAGTATTTTTTTTTTTTTTTATTTTAAATACTTTATTGCATACACCCCAATTGGAGGTTACAAAGGGCGGACTTAATGCCTATTGGCATTCTCTCCCAGTCAACCCATGGGTTGGTGAGATAGCCGTAGCAGGTGTATTCATTTATTAAATTAATTAAGTAATAAAATGATTTAAAATAACTATAAACAAATATAAATAGATATAATAAAATTAATGAATAAAATAAATAATATACATAATAATATACTATTACATATGTAGATAGATAAATAAACATAAATAAGAAACACAATAATAACTAAATAAGTCCATTTAAATTTAAATAATGTTCTTTAACTAAATTTTTAAAAGAGTTCCTGCTTGCCGATTTCTTAACTTCGTCGGGCAGGGAGTTCCAGAGCAGTATAGCCTGAACCTTAAAAGAGTTGCCGACAAAACCGGTGAAGTGTTGTGGAATACTAATCTTAAGATTAGATGAAGATCGCAGCTTTCTGTCGTGCGTCAAGAAAAGATAACAAAATTTTTCTTGAAGATACGCCGGGGAATTTACATCATTAAGGATGGAATAGAGAGTAACTAGAATCCTAGAGTGACGCCTCTGTTGGATAGTAAGCCATTTAAGGCGAATACGGAATTCAGAGATGTGGTCATACTTACGAAGACCAAAGATAAAACGAATACAGTTATTAAGAAGGCGCTCTAGCTTGTTGAGAAGATCTTGGTTCAGATCTGGATAACATACGTCGGCATAATCAATTATGGGTATAACTAGAGTTTGCACAAGCATGAGCTTTGTCTTGTGGGGAAGAAAGTGTTTTAGACGATAGAGTGTTCTTAAGGTGGCAGAGACTTTGCGGCTGATTTCGGTTATCTGTTTGCCCCAGGTTAAAGTTTTATCCATATGCAGTCCCAGATTTCTAACTGAATCAGAAAATGGTACTAAAATACCATTGTATTCAATAGAAGGCAAGGTTCCAAGATCGACCTTAGCCAGCATTCTTGAGCTGCCAATTAGTATTGCTTGACATTTCGTTGGGTTGACGCAAACTCCAAAACGCATTGACCAATCGTAGACTGCTTTTAGGTTGTTATTCAGTATAGTCACCGCGTTATGCAGATCATCTATATTAGATTGTACGTAATTTGTAGGTCATCTGCATACAGATGGTAAGCACAGTCGAAGGTGGAGGTGATAGAGTTAATGAAAACCGAGAAGAGTATTGAGAAAGAATTCCGCCTTGCGGAACGCCAGATTCCAAATTTAACCACTGTGAGGCTTCTTGCCCTACGTGGACTGACTGCTGACGCCCGCGTCTAAATCTAAAGTCTCTGGATCTAAGTCGCCTGGAATTATGATCATATCCGACCTTTTCTAATATACTATGCTTTTATATACAATGCTAAAGTACTAATGTATTCAAAGTATATTCTATTATACACTTTATTAGCTTTAGCTAAATAAGCCAAGCCTAAAACTAACAGCCTGTAAGTACCCACTGAAGGCCTCCTTTTCAAATATCTGAGAGGGTAAAAGCCGGGAATGATGACACGCTGCTTCAGTGCGGGTTGGCCGGCTTTACATATCCTCGAAATAATATTTTTTATTATTTCTCAGACATGCAGGTTTCCTCACGATATTTTTCTTCACCGCCGAGCACGTTATAAATACAGCACTTAAAATTGCTATTAACAATTTTAGTGGTACCGGCTACTGAGGATCGAACTCAGGTCACTCGCGCTCATTGAAACTAAAGTGAGGGCTCTGACCTCTAGGCTAACACGGCTACGCAAGCCTGTTCATGTTCATTAATATCTTAAATCTTATATATTATCTCTATATCTCCATTATTATATCTTACCCATTATGTTATCTCTTTTCTATCTTAAATCTTATATATTATCTCTATATCTCCATTATTATATCTTACCCATTATGTTATCTCTTTTCTATCTTAAATCTTATATATTATCTCTATATCTCCATTATTATATCTTACCCATTATGTTATCTCTTTTCTATCTTAAATCTTATATATTATCTCTATATCTCCATTATTATATCTTACCCATTATGTTATCTCTTTTCTATCTTAAATCTTATATATTATCTCTATATCTCCATTATTATATCTTACCCATTATGTTATCTCTTTTCTATCTTAAATCTTAATAACAATTTTATGTTAAAAATACGGACAAGATTTGGAAATCATAATAATTATACTGTGATGTAGACGATGAAAATGATAATATCAGATGTTTACCACTTATAATCCAATCAACTTCAAAATTAAGACCATTGCATTATTCTAGATGAACACTGTCTTGTCTTTATGGGTATATTAAAATGTTAACAGTTCCAAGTACACCAATAGGAACAGACGGCCCGGCATCTCTCTGATTGATTAAAACTCTAACAAAGGGATAAAACTGATCACTGAGAGCTTTGTATAGAGAAGCCCTTTATGTTTCTGTAATCAAAGAATTCACCCTATACAAAGTCATTGAACAAAAATATGAATTTTCTTATGATTATTTTGTGTAAAGAAAATGTGGTATGATTACATTACAGGCATATTAAAATATTTATGCTTATATCAATCATGAATTAATTTGAATTAATGATAAATATTAAATAACAACTCAGTGTTGAATGAAAGAAAAGGTGACTACGATTTCGTAAGCGTGAATTGAAAAATTATAATTCATTCAAATCCAGAATTATCTGCAATAATCATCTTCATAATTACAGCCTATGAAACAAGAAACGAGAAATATACCTACCAAATAGGTCGACTGAAACCTGAGCTACCTGCATTCATCGACATCCCGTAACATTGTGAGGGCGTTATTCCATCTATAGTGGACGGCCGTCACACACTAATTTTGCATGTCTTTTAGGTCATTTAAAATGTTAGTCCCCTGGTTTCAGGGAATATTGTCAGTTTTTTTTGTAGATAAATAAAATTTTTAGCATACAGTGAAACAGAGAACACAAGTCTATTGTATTTATTTGTTAATACTCAGTCATCAGGGTACATTTGAGCTGATTCGTGGGCTTTGGCTTTAAATCCCTGTAAAATCAATTGAAATATATCACACAAATACTACGTTTTTATGGTATTTAGTGTCATAGCGGGTCAATATATATAATAGATAATTTAAACCGAAAACCTACCATTCAGTAGACAGTTTTGCTAACGATCGAGAGAAACCATCGTATAATTTGAATACAATCTTAAAAGCTAAGATTATTCATCCATCCAATTCTATTGTTTCAATACGTCAATTCGACAAATTCTTATAATTCTTAACGTGTTGAAACAATAGAAATTCTTTTGTTACAACACGTGTAGACACGTGACCTGACGTGACTGCTGAGCTAGGTCTTGAGATCGAGTCCCAGCCGAAGTCTATATTTTTTTGAAAAACAAAAATTATTGGTTTTCGGGTCTGGTTGTGTTGTATTGCGTACCTTGTTTCCGACATGGCATCTGATCATTCCTCCAATCTTATCGTACGAAATAACGAGTACTTCTGAGTTTGCTCGTTCTCTTACGGCATTATACTCGTAATATTTCCTACGCAGTTGACCATAGCAGATAGTATTCGGAAGTATTGTTGCTGTGGTTGAAGTCGGTCACTATTTTTCTGTCACCACCACCATTTGGTATACCTATATTTAATTAATTCAAAATATTTTTTGAAAATTAGAGTAAGTTATAAACCAAAAATATATTTAAAGACAACAGTTATTATTAAAAGAGGATCATAGTAAAGCTCAGGCTCAGGTACACGAGGGTCGGAAGCTAACAGATGTCGCCCCCCGCCGAGCGAATGATGAGCGAACCCTGACTAAAGCTGAATGGCCTATATAATTTGTTACCTTTCGATCTCTTTGTCTTTAAAGCGGTCAGCCGAGTCACAGTTTCAAATAATTCAATTAATTCGTACTATAAAACAGGAGCAAATAGTAATAACGACATTAATATTATCAATAAAGATTATTAGTATTAAAAAAAAAAAAAATTTAAAAGCTTAAGAAACATTTTAAATATTTTAAAACTGTAATTTATTAGCATACTGCATAGGCAGTAACAAGGCACGGTCCTGAGACATGTTCATCCATTGGTTCGCTCCATTTTATGAAGGACGTTCTACACTGCATTTGCCTGTACGAGGTTGACACTCGAGAACCTTTCTTCCCCAACGGAGGTCAGTTTTGCGACCTGTGCCCTTACCGAGCTCGTTCCATGTCCCGCTGAGGATCTTTGAGCATCGAGAGCACGGCCTTATGAAATATAATATCTAAAGGACTAAATGACATAACAACGTCATATCCTAACGAGTACATCTGTCTTCAAGGGATATTAGTTTCTTATTTTCGCAGCTAGTAATACATGCAAAATACGTATGAACACTGTATTGTAACAATTGTAGAAAACGTAAACGTGACGTTTCTGTACTTGGTCAATACTCTTATATAACACAATACACAGACGAAGCGTACAATAAAGTATCTAATTGGTTTTATAGTTTTGTCAATCAGTGGTAAATCTCAAAACGAATTCCTTTGCGGACAAGGCCATTAGCTTGTGGAACAAACTTCTTACGCAAATTCATAGTGCGAAAACACTACATTAATTTAAACAGACGTCAAAAATCACTCTGTCATCACTAATCATCATTAGCGACATTGGGATTTTTTTGTTTTGTATCTATTTTTGTTTTTTTTACATACATAACTATGTCTATTCCGTCTTATGTATATATATTACATTTAATTTTTATGTATTACTAGAGTATTATAATTTTTTGTAATCTTTTGTATTGGTTTTTTTTATTTACCTAACTACCACCACCTCCTAAGGTTCGATAGTTCAGTTCCTCCTTATAACTCTTCCTTAAGATTCTCTGGAAGAGCGCTCTCTTTAGCGATAAGACCGCTTTGTACCTACCTCTTAAGTTATTATTTTGTATTTTTGAGGTGCACATGAAGTATATACTTACACTGAGTACAAATCTATTATTATCTTAAAATAAATATATTTTACAATTACATAGAACTAAAATTAAAATTTCTCTCAAACATGCAATATTACAGTGATAAAGAAACTATCTTAAGTTATTTGGAGTACTCTTATTTCCAATCGATACAATTGTTCAAATCAGTTACGGTGAGCAAATCGTTCACCTAATGATATAGTCGCGAATGCGAAGCAGATAGTCATTTTATTAGACTAAAAGAGGTAGTTGCAAATATTAACAAAAAAATTGTGATCAGATTTACCAGTGTAATGTAAAGTGTAATATGTGTAAGTGTACAAGTGTATACCAGTAACCGAGGTGCTCGGGCTGTCTGCGGGCAGTTGTAACCAGACCAGGCTGAGATGAGACTCAGTTTTAAGCAGTTATCAGTAAAGCGAGGCTTGGGGTGGCTATAGGGGAGGTTGAACGACACTGCGGGGTTAATCCCCGGATATTACCAGATCAGTTATTAGCGTATCGTATGTAATCAGTAAACATACGTGAAGAACTGGTGTCGTGTTAAGGATACATATTAGTAACATGTATTGCTGTTGGTGACGGTTGTTAGATTATTATTGGCCTTTTGTGTTAGGTTGAAATAATTGCCGACGGCTGCTACACCATATCAGTTGCAATACCACCCAGAACGTTGAAATATCCCGTCTACTGAAATACGCTAATTACTCTAATACTTCAGTTAACATCATTTCTTTTTTAAATCAATTTAATGTTTCCTATGTTAATTAAAATGTGCACTTCTTACACACAGTAGGAGTACCTCAGCGGCATAAATGACAGTAGCTGGCATTGGGGTGCTAGTAGTAACAACTCTGAGCCTATGAGTAGTCTACTACTAGATGTAGGTCCATAGTACTTTTTGCTGTCATCGCCACCTTTAGCCAGGCGGTAAAAAAATCAGTACTAGCTATAAAATTACTCCTTCGACCACATGGAGTTATTAGCCAAAACATATAAAAAAACCGCCACTAAATTACATAACTAAAATATGTTAAAAATTTCAAAGAAAGGTATTATATATATTTAGTAAAACTAAGTTAAATACTTAATAAGTTTTTTTTTAAATATGAACTACTGCATAAAAACGGTAATTACTAATTACTATTTAAAGCGTCAATAATTTTTACTTTTTTTTACCAGTTTGAAGATATTCGTTAAACAATATAAAAACGTAGATGTTGTGTGAAAATTTGAAACCGGAAGGAAACGATTCGCCGCGCACGCGTCAACACGTGCCTACTTCCGGCGTTAATGCAGTAACATAATAGGAGACATCTCCACTTTCTTCCTGTGCCGGTTAAATAGTAGGTCAATACTGTCCTGTCATTATCCTTTTAGTTAAAATTTTATTAACATTAATTTATTAGAAGCCAGTCTGATTGAATTACAAAAAATTATCCCTTTGTTCCCAAAACTTGAGACAATAATACGCAACTGAGGACAGATCAGATTGATTCCTTGTATTTACACGAATACCTCACATCCAAATGAAACTAATGTTTACAGATTTTGTTAGGTTAAATCATTCCTTATAAAATCCGTAATGTAGATACATTTCGGGTGTTTTACAGCACTTGTCCTTGGCAGGAATCGTTGAGATTTTTTGAGGAGTTACGGTCTATGAAATCTTATCAATTGATGTAATTTGATAGATGGAACATATTCCAACTTCAAATAAATTTCATTCAATTACTAAGTAATAAATCAACACAAAGACTATACGCATATAAGCATGATAGTTGTTAAATAGGCTAGGTAAGAATTGCGCAATTTCGTCTGACAATATTGTGTTTTAATATATAGTTAGGTAGTAAGTGGTTATAACAACATATTACGGGTTACTTTCCCTCGCGTAACAAACATCAGGTATAACATGATGAAATTATAATAGTACGATCTATGCTGTATTAAGTTTAAATTCAGTCTTACAGGTACTTATAATCTGGTTTGAAACTTTAACTCTAATTAGGTAAGTCATTTAATCAAATGATGAATTATCTTCATAATCGATAATCGATAAACATTTTACGAATAATATCGGCAGATTTCAACTGAAAAAATTAGGGGTTGAAGTTGTCTTATATTGAAAATGCTAAACCCCTTTATTTCTAAAAAGAAATATTTTGATTTAATCTAAGTAATTAACCCATATTACCACCACCCATATATATACCTTATCACCAAGGCACTCTGAACTCTACAAAATCTATGAAGGCGTTTTGTACCTCCTCCTATGAACAAAAGTGTCCAAATTACGGTAAAATGTTAATCTAGCGAGTACGGAGGATTACTTATGGTTTCTAAATGTAGTTCTAGTAATGTATAACTATTTGTCGAGCAGTGTGAGGTCTTGCGTTATCATAGAGCAATAACGTTGAAAATAGATTGACGAAACGGTGATGTTTCTTTGAGAGTTTAGCCATCATTGCTCGAAGTTCTTCACAATAGACGTCTGCTGATATTGATCACCGGATCTCAAAAAGCTATAGTGAATTACACCACGAAGTGACCACCAAACATTTACCATTACTTTTCCATGGTTGAGTATCGCTTTAAGGTATTGTTCCGATATGTGACCTGGGTTCGTCCATTACGTTTTCCGCTCGCGGTATAGAAAATCCACTTTTCATCACACGTCACAATTTTGTCAATATCCTTTCATTTATGTGCAAATGAGTCAATATTGCAGGTAAACTAACGTCAAACCATAACGCTAATTCCTTGGTTGATAAGGATCGGCCTCCTCCATTACTTTTCATTCGATATTATTTACCCAAGTATCTGGTCTTCATCGTGGTTCATTCTTCTAGTCGAAGTTTACACTCGAACCACATCAGAACACGTATGTTGAACTCAAATACTGAATGTAAACATTTTAGTATTTATAACGCTATAGTTTTGTTAAAAAAAAGTTTTCATCACGAATTTTGGACCAAACAGGTTTAATTAAAATTCAAAGTGACAACTTCATGCATTGACCCCTATTATAAAAGTGCTGTAAGTGTACGCATACACAGACATTCTGTCATTTTTATCTTTCCATATCCGATGTAACGCTTATACAATAAGATCAGTGGAAGGCTTAGAAGCAGTTTCAGAGATACGGACCGCAAACAACACAACCAGACCCGAAAACCAATAATCTATGCTTAGCACAAATATTGGTAATATTCTGCTGGTATGCTAAGTACGTCTGCACAGTCATGGCCTAGTAGTCAGATACGCTAGCCACGTGGTTGTCATGTCAATCAACTCATCTACGGCGACGTTACTCTCCACCTGCCACATTCTAGCTTCCGAAGAGGAGAAAAATGTTTGGTCGCTCTGAAACTCGGCAATTTGCGATTATAAGTGAAAGGCGTGAGTGCTTACCTTTAATCTTTATTAGTATAAATTATAATACTTCTTATTTAGTATAAAACCAAATCCCAATCCGGGTTTGGCTGCAATCGCTCTGGATACGAATCCATGGACTTACGCATCGTCTCAAATTTAGCCACTGCTAGTTCTAAAACGATTTCGGAGTTACGTTTTGAGCAGGCAATGTTCTTTAGTACTAGCCACAATTTATAGAGTAGAACCAGATTTGAGCTGTTCGTGACTTGTGACCATGATCAGAGTCTTGCTGGAAAGTACTCGATACGTTTTTGAAAAGTGTGTCACTCGGAGGCATCACTTCACGATCCAAGACAGTCTCTAGATTAATTTTGGTCGAAGTCTTTAATCCTTTTTCACGAAAATAAAGCTTCATGAAAAAAAATTCATCTGAAAATGCATATTTCTGTCTTTCACCAGCGTTATGATCGCTGCTGCAGGGACTAATTTAGCTTAAGATCCATTTTAATAATTTGTGACAGGGTCCTAGCAGGAATCTTTTTTAAAATGAAACGATAATATTTTTTCGTTGCTAATAGGATTTCGACGGATTCCAGCTCTGACAGCGTTCAAAGCACATCTGGTAGTAACAACCCTGGGTCGCCCCCCTCGACACATTGTCTTTGACAGAGGAAATGTTGCACCTATTGATAGTGCGATATAGAAACATACAGCTTTGAAGCGTCTTAAAAAGTGCTGACGGCTCCATACCCTCTTTGCAAAGCAATCACTGTTATTATATGATCTTGAAAGTTCCTCTCTATAATGTAATTTAACAATAACGGTGAAAAAACATGTGATATGGCGGCAAAACGATCAATCCTTCATAATAAACGTATTTCAAATTAGAATTCAGGAATTAATTTTTTTATTGTGACATACTAGTTAAATTTAAATCAATAAAACAATCATCGATGAAAAAAGACTTCGTTTGGTATAGAAATTTCTTAATGGTTTAATTCTTAAAAGTAACATAAGTATAGATTGGTTATTTGCAGCTAAAAATAATTATATTAAATAATGAATGTGACGTAAAACATAAAACAAACTCCTTACTACAAATAGTACTTTAATACAAATATAGCTAACAATACCCTCGTATAACAACAATTTACTAAGTGCGACGTTATCGGTATAATAGGTGCGCGTTGGCGTTTAAATCGAAAAGAGCTCATCGACGCTTCTGTGTTGTACGAGCACTTAACTTGATTACGTGAAGCCCTGCGCTTTCTCATTGGTATAAGCCCATACAAAAAGTGGTGTTAGAATGAAAGCGCGGGCTCGCTCAAGCTGTAACCGCCCGGCCGCCCTGTCACGTGGCGCCAGTCCATGCACGTGCCCGCCTTAGTAATTGTATCGTGCGATATATATTACTGATCATTCTTCCTCGACTACGAGTGACTGTGTTCTTTTATAATAAATGCATTGTTAAGTTTTCCTTATTGTTCAACAAATGTAACTGTTCAAGGCTGTAATAAAACGTCTAAAACAACTGCAAACAGTTCTCACCTTCTAGTGCTTTATTCCTTGCTAACAGAGCCAGGAGCACATCGGGCGGCGGCGGCTCTAGAGGATGCATATCAAGTGTAGTACCCATAGAGACGTTACGCTTCACACAGTCCTGTGCAACTTCGTTGTATCCAGTTTCCATGTGTCACAACTATGTTATTAAAACACCACACAAACAATGAACATTTACCCGAGAGTCAAGCATTCCGGTCCGCGACTATATCCTTGTCGTGCTGATCATACATCGAGAACGAGATGCCGAGCCGAGAATAGCGGATCGGGCGTCGCGGCGCGGGTGAAAGCCTGCCCCACGTGCGGTACCGCCCACACCCGCCCTATACGCCGTTCGCTCTGCGCACTACCCTCCTACCTCCCATTGAGAAGTAATTTTTTACCCCCCGAATCTGATAAACCCTTGGGCAAGAGGGGACAACCGGGGCTCCCCCGCCCCGAACTAATTTGTCGGAGTCGTACGACACACCCCTGGTGCTTACATCCATCTACAATATTACTCCGGCACGTTATCCCGTTCGCGGGGGCACTGCGTTGCTACTCATCTGGCGTCATTGTAAAGAAAGGGAATTTTGAAATTGTAATTGTAGCATTTTTAACAATTTTATTAAAAAAATATTTGTATTCTTAAACGTAATTTAAACTTGAATTTAGTACTCTAACGATATCGATGAAATATTCGCGTTTATTAGGTATATATACGTAGCTATAATAGCAATTATTCAAAACAATACTTATCATAATCTCTTCTGAATGAAAATTAATTAATTTTGTTTCAATTTAGTTTTATTCTTAAAGACAGACAGAGTATATAGCTATAATATAACCTTAGATTAATCTGCGAATATAACCATTTCCTGTGAATGTTATCCATAGATAAAATTCAAACACTAATAGAATAAAAAAACTTTAGTAGGTATTTGTAGGTATACTATTATGACATAGTCTTTGACTACCACGTATCCTCTTAGTAGTCTGTGACTACAACAGATGAATAGGTAATACAATTATTTGACATTTTAATTTTCACACGCATTTGTATATCGTTTACAATTATTACCCTATGTTAAAATACTGTTAAGTCAAGATGGCACTTTGTAATAATTATAATTTGGACAATAGTTTCAAAAGGTTAAAAGTTATTGAATTTCCTATATGTTATGTTGGATTATCTGCATCTAAAATAATCGATGTGGAGACTAATTTATACACCTCTGCATATATCAAAACAGTATATCAGGGATCTTTAATGGTATGAAAATTTCTCTTTTGTTAATAAATAATCGCAGTCGATTGATGTGTTTTAAGTTCTAATTTTTATAATAAAATCATTACCCTATCTGTTGCCATTTCTCCTAAGTCGTGAAGGCGTTTTACGGACATAAATTGCGCATCGACAAACACACAGGACCGAAACAATTATTTATATGATATACAACTTGTACCCGTGCGGGAATCGAATCTCGGACCCGCAGCTCCACAGCCAACCGTTTAGCCACTGCTCCACCGAGCCGTCACTTACGAAGTACTTAAAAATATATTTTTTGGCGCTTTTTTGGAAATGGCTATGTGTTGCAGCGCACTTCGATTGATAACGAATGTACTTTAACCCCTACCATGATATTGTATACATTTAAAGATTACGCGATCATCTATATTAATTACGAAAATAACAAAAATTATTTTTATTTTAAGAAATTTGAAGAAGCTCGTAACGTTTCCGCATCACACAGAGCATTTAATATGAGGGTTATGGACCACCACAATATAGAAATTACATTCAAACCAACTAGTAAATGCATTTTAGGAATCATACATAACAAAGATTTTGATAACAGATTTGTGGTTGATTTGCGTCTCATACAAGTGGATGGAATAAGATGTTGCGATAATGAATTTCATTCAGAAATTGGCAGATACTACTTAAGCGGTCAATTTGAATACATTAAGATTCTGCATGAACCTAAAATGTTAGATTTTGGTGAAATTCCTATGCATACAAAAGTCTCCAAGATTTTGATCATACGAAATGAATCTAGATTCATAACAGCTAAACTTTACTACCAGAAATCAGTTGGTTTTTATGTATCACCTGATGACTTTAGCATATCGCCTTTTTCGTCCCAAAAAGTATTGGTCACTATAAAACCTAATTGTTTAAAAGTAAGAAAGCAAATTACTTTTTATATAAATAACCTTAACGATTTATCTTTAAAAATAAAAATTATAAAAGTATGTTAAAGTATGATCAAAATGTTATACCTTACGAAATTACCTGTAAAGCTATAGTCATTTGTCCAAAAAAGACTCGTTCTATATATGTGAGATCATTACATACTTTAAAAGAACTGAATCCCGGCTATACATATTTAAACGGGGAACTATTAAGAATGGAAGAGCGAAGAAAAAAAGCTCATGAATTTTTTATTACGTCGAAATTATTACACGTAAGAAAAATATCATCTCAAAAGAGAATTACAGGAATAGAAAAATGTTATACTGATACATTAAGTGGAACAAATTCTCCCACGGATAGATTGTTTAAAACAGATAGTAAAACCTTGTCGACTTACGACGTATTCTTTATTCTACCCCATCCAACAACTGTAGATTTTGGCCGAGTTGGTTTATCTTCTTACGCTGAAAAGGAATTGACTGTTAATAATAGAAGTGAATTTGTAATAACATTGCATTTTTTTCACAATGAATATATCGCTTATACGGAAAGGAAAGTACGTACTTTGAAAATTAAAGCGAAACCGAATAAAGAAATAAAAATAGTTTTATTCTGTTTGGCTTTAATAGAAGGAAACTATAGTGGATATTTCGAATACAGTATAAACGAAAAGCACCTTCGAAAGCATCCGTATAATCTCCAAGTTGGAAATCCAACACTTATGATATCTGATAAAGGCCTAAAGTTTGGAATGGTGACAACTGACTCTTTTGTTACATCCTTACCTGTAAAAATTTACAATAATTTTAACGTACCTGTAGACTTCAAATGGAGTTTTCCCCACAACGATGTACCATTTGAGGTACTTCCTAGCAAATGTTCAGTTCCAGGGAACACATGCAGGATATGCGATATAATATACAAATGCAAGCCCACAAAAGCAAAATCATTTGAAATCGACTTTTACTGTCAAAAAAAGGTGATTCCAATTGAACTTAGTGTTGTTACTCGAAAAGTTTCAATAAAGTTTATACAACCTTCACTAACATTTAATGAAATTGCTTTAAATTTAGAGACTGTTGAAAAAGTCAAATTAGAAAATTCATCACGAGAACTTGCTTCCTTTTACGTGGTAGAACCGCTGATACCCGGTTTTAGAATAGAACCTATGAAAGGAGTAATAGGTCCGAAAATGATTATGATTTTCGACGTTATTGTAAAAATTTCTTGCATATTGGAATTCGCTTTTGATGTTGTTTTAAAGATTAATAACAAAGAAAATGTCATACTACCTGTAAGTGGCGCTGTTGTTGAGCCAAAAATAAATATACAACCAAAAAATATAAACATGCCCCGGATTCCGTGTTTTATGTCAACTTACATGCAAATAACATTACACAATACTACTAATGTAAAATCCGTGATTGAAGTTTTAGATAATAATGATGAAAATATATTTTATATTTACGTCAATAACGGTTATGCAAAACGTAGAGTGTCAAAACTTAGTATTGACGAAGGAGAAACAAAAACAATATTTTTAAAAGTACGTGGTATATATAGAAGAGAGTATGATTTTTATATGCCTTTTAAAGTGAATGGATTAATTGGTCCCCCAAATAATAATCCACAATCACATGATGTTCGTTATTACATTCAAAAATACGAGCAGTAAGTTTTTAATCAGATATTTTATTATGTAAGTATACAATTATTTTTAATCTAAAAGCCGAAAATACTTTTACAGATTATATGAAAACAATACAAAAGTAAAAATTAAATCGAGTTACAAGGAAATCAGTTTTTGTCATCTATCGGGTGTTATTACGTTACCATGGGTGGAATTATCTGTTGAAAATTTTGAAATCGTTTATGTTCACAATGGTAACAATAACATAGAATTTGAAATGAAAAACGTTTCAAAATATAATTTACAAGTTAGCATTTTAACAGCCAAGCTAATACCAAATTTTTCTTTGAATTTACTATCGGAAGAAAAGCCATTACAAACCTTTGATAATTACATAAAATTTGAACTTGTTTCCTTAAAGAAAGTACATTTTTGTTTAAAATTTCATCCGAAAAGTTATGGTAAATTTGTATCGACGGCTTTATTATATTTGGATATAAACATGACTACACCATTTCATAACTTAACATTCATTGGTGTCAACGATCTACCAATTATAACTCCTAGTACAATACGGATAATATTTCCGTCTGCTTATGTCGGCCAGAAAGTATCTTATACGATTACTTTAAAAACAGACACAAAATGTGATTTGAGCTCAATTTCATTTGAAACGAAGGATCCTGGTGTAATAACAGTGGATTTACTAGATATTGTACCAGATGACATTAGTAAGAGCTATAATTTAACAAAAGCAAAAATTACAGCTTCGAGCCACACAAGCATTGTAGCAACTTCAATTGTTGCTTTTAAACACTCTTGTGGATCATCTTGCAATGTAGAAGTTAAATTCTGCTTTACGTACTGTCCTTTAACTTTACATGCAAGCTCTTTTGTTAAACTTGAAGATAATCCGTATCCATATTTTCCTGTAAATACTCAAGTTGATCTGTATAACTACATGGAAACATGCTTGGAATTCCTTGAGAGGTGGATGCATCATCAAGGCTTTAGAAAGGATTTATATCCTAAAATTCCTGAAACATTCCACGCCGTATCTATTGGAATGTCATCACAGGTTGTAACAAAATCAAAAGGAATTAATGTATCATATTTAAATTTTATGAAAAGAATTGCGGGCCCATTAATGAAACATGTACAAAAAGTAACGTACGTATATCATATTTGAAACATGCATAAAACAGAACCTAAAAATAAAATACTTTCTTTTATTTTCTAGAATTTACGATGCTAACGAAACAGTTAAACAAGTCAAGGAAATTCATGCTGTTTATGGAGAAATTTTTAATTTACTAAAATCTCGCGGTGCTAATTTATGGGCGTTGGAACCAAAGTTCCTTTTAAGTTACGATCAATTTGTTACTTATACTTCAAATGTACCACCAAAAAGTGAAGCCGATAAAAGTTTTACTAGAGATCTTATTAATAATTCAATGTTATTCAAAAGATTAAATAAACAATGCTGGCTTGACTTTATCCTACAGAGTTACAAAGTTTTCGTATTAGATAGCTGCTTTTTTGACTGCATATGTGTAAGTTCGCAGCCAAGAGATATATTGAATATAATAATTACTTGGTACAATGAGCAGTTACAAATATATTATAATCCACTGCGCATTAAAGATAAAGCTATAAAATGTATTAAGAATATCACAACTGATTTATCTGATGGCATTGCTATTATAGCGACTTTATTGAATCATTGTCCATTCCTAAATGAACACTTCTCAATATATAACGATGAAAAGGGTTGCAAAAGCAGAAGTGGAATAATTAGTAATGCTTGCCTTATCATCGAAGCTATTACTCAACTTCGACTTAATTTTCCACTCTCCAGTAAAGATTTTCTTCAGCCTAATTTTTTACAAATGCTCTTTTTATCGATAAACTTACATATAGTTTTGCCTATGTTCAAACCAAAAGACATTATTAAACTGAGTCCCCCACTATTGAGAAGTTCCACAAGAAAAATTACAATAAGTCCCGCAAATCAAGAATCTTTAATATTTAATTATGTCCTCCTTGATAACCCGAGTAATAATTTTGTTATTGAAAAAGTGTTGGCTATTGACAATAATAAAAAGGTCATCGTAAGTGTTACTTACACTGCAAATTTTGTCGAAGACTTTAAATCAATTCTTCTTGTACACGGATACAACAAAACAAGAATGTTTGATACTTACATTGTGTTCATACTTTTGGGAAGCACAGGAATGTTGTCACCTTTGAGAAAATTCAAAGTTACAGGGCCCAATTATCGACAACAAAAAGTAGATGTATTAGTATCGTCACCTTTTAATACAACTGCTAAATATCATATGTCTATAATAGACAACGAGCCTTCAATTCCTTTAAAGCTTGATGAAGACACTAATCATAAGTTTTTTGTGAGACGACTCAGTCTAATTGACAAGGAGATTGTTTTAACCGGTGTACCCAAGGAAAATGGGCAAGACGTTTTGGAACACAGAGTATACTTTTTTTTGATTTGTTTAGACACTCAAATTAGTAATGCCTGGGTCTGGTTCAGAAGTAACGTAGGAGAATTTTTTATCAAAGTGACTTCACAACCTCGGTGTGACATAATTATTGATACGCTACATGCATATGTAGATAAATGGCCAATGGTACCATGCAATTGTGGAAATTCATGTAAATGTTATCGTACCAGTGTTTTAAGGGTACCTCATCGTAATGGGTTGATGATAAAATCTCTACGGTCTGCATTATTTGAACATGTATCTGAAAAGATGATTGAAATCTTTGATCAACTTGTAGGTACATACCTCTATTTATTGTTGTATAAATGTTTCTAAAGATAATTCTTGCTGTTAATTCATTTGATACTATTCTTATTATATCATAGTATAGGTTATCAATCACATGTCTACTGCGCAAATTATAGAAATTTGCTTTATAATTAACAATCTCTAATTTAAAAAAATAAATTCGTTGATTGTCTGAATCTAATCAAATATATATAGATAATGTAAATATATGTGTAATTTGGCCAGATATTTGGTATTTATTAATTGTGTGCTGTAATTGAGAAAACAATTTACATAGACGGTTTTTATATTTGTTAGTATATCGTATACTAAAAATATAAAACCTTTTTACTTCTGAATTAAGTTTTCGACTGACGAGGTGACGAATGAAGCGACGAAGATGAAGCTCTATTAATTAAATTATAATTTCCAGAAACAGCCACAGGCAGAATAATATTAATCATGTTATTAACTGAAGGCGGTACCAATGTATCGGATATACATCATATCTTGCGTGAAGAGACCTCTTTCCGGATTACGACGCGTGCTCTCGAGCCGCATGTTGACCGAGTGACATTGGCTCACCATTCTGAAGAGACATTTGCCCTACCGATAACTGTACCAGCGCACGATAAATCCGAGAAATATTCTGTCACTTTCACCTCAGAATGTGGTATGGATGTTCGCACTTATAAAGTTCTCTTTCTAGAGAATGAATAGAGAATATGTTTTTGTACATTTATCAATGCGAATATACGAAATTATGCACGTTCGTTACATTTTACAGCTGAATTTGTAGCAAATTTATTTCATAAATAATTCGTCATCATTTTATCACGGCATGTTCAGTTATTGCTGTCATACTTCGTTTAGTTTCATAAACAGGTTTCCGGCCCCAAATATTTATTCTACAGACATCTCTAGTTTTCAATTCGTATAACGGGTTACGTAGTAAGTATAACAGGAGGAAAAAAAGCTTTGATTAAAAAAAAACAAATTACTGTTTTGTACGTGCTTAAATCGCGTGTCGCTAAATAGAATCATGACTTAATTTTTGAACATGTAGTATTAGACATAGAACTATAACCTTGTTGTTGCGAATTTAGACAATCTAATCACAGCAAATGCTTCCTATAAAAAAAATAGTTTAGCGTGACTAAAGGTTCAAAAAAATTGTATGTACTATACGTTCTATTGGAGATAAAAACTTTACATTGTTATTTTTGATTACTTTAATATTTGAATAAACAATGAAACAACGACATGCGTTTAACTTAACTAAAAATCCTGTCGAAATCAGTTGTCTACCATTTTTCTTTAAGTAAATTAAAAACTTAATAATAACTTCAAATACTTCCCCTACTAAATACTATACTACTAAATAAATACTATATCTAGCCGATGCCCGCGTAGCTTAGAGGTTACCTGACTACAGAGCCTAGAGATTAGGACTCGAATCCCAACCAAAGGAAATATTTGTGAAAAAAAACAAATTATTTTTTTCGGTTCTGGTTGTATTGTGTTCTTCTCATGTCTCCCTTATACTGCATGTGACCCTTCCTCCGATCTTGGCGGATAAGCGTTACATCAAATATCGGAAGGTAAAGACGATTGAGTGCCTATGTTTGTTTTGAGTTTGTTGTTTGCCTGAGTTTTCGAAATTTGTCACCGTGGTTGAAATCGGCCCGGAGTACAAAAAAACCATGGGCTTGAACACGTCACAACTCACATATTACAGGGAATGTATAAAAAACATTGAAATTACCCTGCTTGAATAAATAAATATGTAAATTTCGCAGACAATCCAGCGAGCACCATTTACTCGTAACATTTTTTGTTTCTACGTTTCGTGACCTTACGTGATTTAAATACTGATGGGAAGAGAAATTGTCCACAAATGCAACCCACTAATCTAATTTCTTTTCTCAATGTTTGCCTCTCTGATTATTTTTTAAGATTGTACATAATAATCAAAAATAAAAGTTCACTAATTAACAGTTTATTTAAATTAGGATTTATGTTTACACATTGGAATAAAACATTTTTTTACGAATTTTTGCGTGAATAACTTCTATTTTTTAGGAACTTATCATTACTTAACTAAGTACAATCAAAAATAAGAGTAAAAGTTTTTACTTTCCATCAAGATACCACAATGTCAACTCTGACATCACCTTTCTTCTCCTGAATTTCGTAAGAGGGGACTTTGGAAAAAGCCTTGAAGATAAAAACCAATTTCTGAGAGCAAACATGGCGAAAAGGCTCGGCACTCATTCTAGTTTCTGAAGAGACAAAAAGTGTTGCGGAAGCCCGTGAATCGGGCGAGATAAAGTTTCTTACGGGTAAAATTTTATCTTCGCAGCGGGAATAAAACTTTTTGTTTCAGAATTCATTAATTTGGTTAGCGCTAGACTGCTTTTACTTTAATTTGAGAAAAACCTTAGGTAGGATCCATCCATCCATCAGATTCGGATGAATGGATGGATTGTTTCCCGTCCGAAATAAAATGATTTCTTATTGAATAATTAACTGCCATACAACATTACACACCTAATAGGCATTCAACGGAATAGCCCCGGAAAGCAGCTTCCCATGACCATTCAAGCGCACTTCGGAAGTAAAGAGGTGATGGTACCGCAGCGCGTCGCCTGCTACCTTGACCGAGCCACTGGGCCATGCTTACCCGACCGATGACAACAACGTAGGTAACGACAATTTGATAAAAAATCTAAATATTCCCTCGTTTGCGGTGACTACGCGCCTTGTTACATAACGTAAAATTAGGTAACCACCCATTGCTAGTCAAGTAAAGAGGGAAAATTATCTTTCATTAGTCTCTAAGAACAAAATCTAGGTTATTTTTCTGGACATTAATGATTTGAACTTAGATTCCATATATTATTTGAATAAAACGTCTATTATGTTCCAAGTTTTGTGTTCAAGTATCTTTATATTCTTTGTGAAATGTCGTTACTATGTTGTTTTTCTATGTTCTATGTTTCGAGATTCTATTTTACAAAAATTCACCTTCATCGTAAACAAATGCATCCAATATGTAAGATAACAAATCATTATTTTGACATAAAATCCTCTTTAGCCCACTATTACATAACAGCTGTTAAATAACTATGGGTAAGTTACAATTAAAATAATAATATCCTTTCCGTCATAGTCCGTTTTTACAATACTAATTATAGCTGCTGCGGACGCGCGAGCGCCGTAGAAAGCTGTTGTGCGCCTATAAATCCACTTCTCGTCAACACGAGCCTCCATTGTCTCGCAAGTCGTCATCAAAGCTTCATATCTTCAACAAATTTTATTTTACACAAATTACTCTTTTGTACTAACTGAAACATTAAAGTATCATAAATATACATATATAATTTAATCTGTTGTGTATATTAGTGTAGTTGAGTGGCAATATAAAGTGAAAAATGGAAATGGACGGCAACCAATTTCGGGAGTTCGGTAAGGCTGCTATAGACATACTGGCAGATTATTACGAACATATACGCGAAAGGTAAGTACTTTATGTAACCGTATACGCATAATAGTTCCGATGATGGATAAAAAATATGATGATATTTTTCTAAGAGTTCTGGCCTACGTCGGATATGGTGTTGTATGGCCGGAATGCAAACACTTTCGATAAATCAGCAAAGACATTCAATCTTCAACACTAGTCCATATTCGATAAGACGAGAATAGTTCGTATGCAGTGTAAAAAAACATTATATTCCAGATCCTAAAACCGTTTTTTTTTTATTTTGCTCTGAGATTCGAATCCATTACTAACGACTCGGCAGGTACAATTTAATAGAGCCACGCGGTCATCACGTACGCATCAAAACTAAAAATATAATGGAAGAAAATAAATAAGTTTCATTTATTTTTTTCGATTTAAATACTTTTCCATTAGCTTTTTTACAATAAAATTTCTTTCTGTCTGTCCACACATTTATTGTTCTAGGACGACTGCATTCATTTTGGAGTGATTGTAAACAGTAACCCTGTGACTTATTTAATCATTGGCATCAAATACGATTTCTCACATGATGATCTCTAAAGACATGTTTTGAAATCTATGCTTACAAAGTCACGGACAAGTTTGAGTACAGTTCGCTTATTTAGCGTAGCGATTATACAAGTCTAGAACGGAGAGTGGCCTATATCCAATAATGGACTGAAGCTACTGAAAAAGAAGTTCACATAGCAAATCCCAAAACTAATAACATATTTCGATAACATAAGCTATTCCCATTAATCATATCATAAAACAACATGTTGATAAAATCAAACAGAAAAAATTCTATTTCATTTATTTTTGTTAAGTCATCGATGACATACGTTGTAATGTAAAAAGTTAATAAGTTTACTGTGCCTTCTCACAATGAACGAAGTTAATCATCGAAGACACGAAACATCCCATCAAACAAATTATCTTCTAGTAATAATTACACAACATAATTATCGTAAATTAATGTACTTAAGTAGCATAGCCACAGAGTAAGGATAGTAGTAATAATACTGAGATACGACGAAGCCGTCTAGACCGAGCAATTGTGCGGCAGGTGGGGGTCGAGGGAGCGACACATGTCCTGAGTAGTATGGGACCAATATTAAAGGGTTGTCGAGTATCGCTCACGTAAAGTTAATGTAAAAGGTATTTTTTCATTGACGTCCACATCATTCAGTTTAATATTATATGTTTTATTATAATTTAAAATTTACAATAATTCAAATTCAGTTAATGTGACAAAAAATTTTAAAGTTATTAGAGTCGATTGTCTTGCTCAGCAACTAAACTAACATTAAAATATTGGTTTCTTTTATTAAAATAAATACAAGAAATAGACGGTAAAAATTTTGATCCAGTCAAATGATTAATTTTGCGTGACGTTACGTTCCGTGGTTACATCTATGCGAAAATTTTGTTCTGGCTAAAATGATAACTCTTAAATTCTTGTTAAAAATCTCTTTCTTGTATTTAAGATAATTTAAAGATTGAGACTATTTTTTTTAAAGAGGTAATCATTATGGTTAACTATTTAATGATTATGATTATTGTTTATAATAATAGTGATCCAAAATAAATAAGTTGTAAGATATTGTTTAATTGCGACAACCTTAGCCTCCATACACTGCCGCGACGCTGTCTACACATTGTCGGAATTCACCAAGGTATCAAAGGCGTTTATCTACTGTATCTCTAATTTTATACTGTGGCATAGCTATGTAACCACCTTAAGTTCTTTCTTTCAGAATATGTTATGCATTTCATTGGTTTTTAGGGTTCCGTACCATATACTGTATTTAAACAAGAATTAGTCAACATACCGATTCAAAATTTAGTTTGTAAATTGTGACCAAAACAAGGGAACATTTTTAACGAGTATAAGCGATGTCCAAGTGTGGCCAGCTCGAAAATGCAATTTCCCAAACCCCAAAATTTGGACATTTTATCCAATATGTTGACCGAAAGCCAAAAATTGTGTTATAATTTTTTTTTTATTTTCTAGCGGATTTTCATACTTTTCCATACAAGTAAAAGGTGCCGATTTTTTTTTTCTCGCCATGTAGTGAATCATAGTGCTAAATATATATTAATTGATAAAGTAAGGAAACCCTATATCAAAGTGAGGCCCGACTCGCACTTGGCCAGTTTCTACTGAATAGGAGAGGTTATTGCACTCCCATTCACTTTGTCGTATAATATTTACGGGTGTACTACCATAAATGAAAAAAATACATAATTACTTCACCATGAATCGTTGCATAATGCTACCTTTATTTCTATACAGAAAAGTCCTACCATCCGTGGAACCAGGACAATTAATTCAACAAATGCCTGAAGATGCGCCGGAACAACCAGGAGACTGGAAAGATGTCCTGAAGGAATTTAATGAACTGATTTTGCCTGGCGTAAGCAAAAAAAAATATTTGTTATTTGCATATTACATGCATTTAATTAATCTGTTTTCTTCGTGGTGCTCTAATCCACCTGGAATGATTACCAGAGGCCCTGCCCAACCAAACAAACTACTTATTCTATGTGTATGCGTTACTACCCTTCACATGTTTACATGTTTTACATAAGGATTTCTATGATTTTAGCACGTCTAGAATTAACAGAAAGACAGTGATGGGCTGGCAACCGGTTTTTTGTAGCTGTTTTTGTTTTGTTGTCATTTTTTGCGGTATTATCGTTCATTTTACTATTTTCCTTAAGACAAAGAACTAAATAGTGCTAAATAATCTACAATAACAATAAGCAATAATATCCATCGTGAGATCGTCGAACGAAATAATTAAGGAGTCGTTTATACTGCAACATAATATGTGTTAAATTTACTTTAGAAAAATAAGAATGAGCATTAAAAAGATGTTTCTTAAAAATACTTGTTAAATGTTGAGGGATCGACATATAACAGTGTTTTGTGGATAATAACTAACCTTTCACGTGTGATAACCACAGAATTTTTACTGTTTCAACTCATCAAGAATTAGCTATGAAAGCGTTGTGGAATAAACTGTATTAACAAACGTGAGAAACGAACAGGAAATTGAACTCTGGCGGAGTTTTTTAGAATTGACATTTTTAAATAGAAATATAAAGTGAAACATTTTACGTACAGACGTTTCGAAACTTTCGACAACGAAAATTTCTGATAATCCATTATCTCAAAATGTAATGAAACATAAACCCATGACATGTTGCAACAATATAAATTCTATAGTAATGACTGATAAAGAAAAAGAAATTGAGTGTGATAGTTATCTTATTTAATGTTTGTTTTATTCTTTATTTAATTATCAAAGCCAATAGTCCACGGGTCTTCACTTTTAAGAATCAATCCGGTTCTTCAAAAATGTTTTGTGAAAGTTTCTTAAAGTTGTGTTGCTGTTACGACCCATATTGACGGGCAAAGTGACTTGTCATGTAAGAAGGAGTGATATGCTCTAGGACCTCAGGACTGATAGTTTCGAAATAGATATTATTTAGCAGACTAATAATTTATACTACTTTCAGAAACAGGGTGTTAAGTATTTATAAATATTTTGATATTTATAGCACACATTTTATACAACTCTCTCTCTCTCTCTCCTTCTGTATACAATTTTTGTAACCAAAGCGGTACTATTATTTATTTCAATTTGTCATTTTCTTCGCTCTGTCGTATTTTTCTATATTGATATATGAAAAACTATTTTAATATACATCAAAGAATGATTCACTCTGCACAGAGAGTAAAAACATGTAAATGCTTCTATTTTATGTGCGAACATTAACATCACTTCATTAAACTTGCGACTACAGTTCTTAAACGATGATTCACATTTGGCTGCATTTAAAATATATTCACGTTGTAATAGCAAATATTCGTTAATTACATAATATTAATATCGTAAGATACGACTAAGGTTAAGCCTTGAAAATGTAATGGCGTCTGACAAAAGGCGGATTAACCATCTCAAAAGATGTTTAAAATAAGAATCGAAGGTAAGTTGTATGCGCAAATGAATGTCTCGTCAAAATCGCATAAGATATGCAATTTTGTCATATTTGAAATTGAACTACTATTTACGGATTTAATCGCGTTTAATTTTCTTTTTATAATCCCGGAAGATGAATCTAATTATATAATTTATATATATATTAATTTTGTTTTCTTTTTTATCACGTTATAGATAACTCACTGGCACTCCCCGCAATTTCACGCATATTATCCAACCGGAGTTTCATATGCAAGCATTGTAGGTAACCTGCTTAGTGATGGCCTTGGAATTGTTGGCTTCACTTGGGTAAGTCTAATATCTTATTAATCATTAAAAATACTTCTATTAACATGCCGTGGTAAGAAGATCTGCCATTCCCTTTCATCCGACTTAGCTAAAGTATCTCGAAAATTCCCGATTGAAAATTACAAAGACGGATGAGAGCAATGTCTTAAGTGCCAGCGGTCTGGTAATGTAAGCGTCGATCCACCTACTAACCGTGACTACTGTGGTCTTCCCATAGGCTTATAAGCTATCTAGCAGTAAGACCGTTTAGTAGGTATTTGAAAAAGAGATCCACTTATGAAAATTATTTTACTGTGGTCAACGTTAACAAGCGCAGAAACTATGGCGATTACCACTCAAAACAGAATAAGAAGAGGTAAAGCAATTAATTTGAGGTTGTTTGCGCAAATGAATGTAGACGGGAGAGGTCTAAACACCGTTATGTTTTACTGCTGTATATACTGAGAATAATACAACACAACCAGAAACGAGAACCAATAATTTGTGTGTTTAGAACAAATATTGACTTCGCCTGGAACTCGAACTCACGGCTCACGGCTTAGTAGCCTGGTATGCTAGCCACTAAACCACACGGTCGTCACCACCATAATATATTCTGGTTAAGAACCAGAAGTTGTCAGTAGCACAGCATATTATAGTACCGCTCTGTGTTAGAGCTAATACAAATGTACCATTAGATAGCCTAGCGAGTATTGGGCAGCAATCTGATACGCGATTGTTTATCTACTGTATTGAGATTAAATTATTATTCTAAATTATCCAGAAATTTTAACATTACCTTGGCATGCTATTTTATTAACCCGTATATTTTGTAGAATTTACACACATTCAGAATACAAAAATTTTATTTTATTCTTCGTACTATTCAAAGACATTAGAGAATATAACAAATATATAATATTTATATGTCTTTGGTAATATTGCAGTTCTATAAAATCAGGCGTTCAATGCTTCATCTCGTGATCAGAAAAATAAAGAAATACTCTCTAGCATAGGTTCCTTTATTCATAAAGCGTTCCGAAGAAATAGACATACACTCGAAAACATTGCCTTCCTTCTGGAGCAATCGGGTAAAATGTTATCCACACTGTCTCCTGTGTCGTGGATGCGGTTTACAAATATAAATCGCACATGAACACCCACAGCCGGAACAATTATTTGTAGTCTATACAATATTCTTGGCCGTGCAAGAATCGATCCGCAGCGCCTCAGCGAAACGTTTCAGTAAACCGACATATTAAATGTCCATGTTAAATATTTGCTAAGCTTACAAATAATATCATGTTTAAAAATTACTCAATTATTCAGTTCGGCTGCCTAAATCAGAAATCTGTGGAAGGGTATTGAACATCGAAAGTAATGTTGGTGTATTGCGATCATTGCCCATAGACCACGCTCATAGTATCTAATTTCCTAACTAACAGATTACTTGTCTCTAACTCTTTAGTTTAAAAGTAAAAGAATTATGATGTTTTCATTCCACAGATAGCAAGTCCAGTGTGTACTGAATTAGAGGTGGTAACAATGAATTGGCTCGGAAAGTTACTTGGCTTACCAGAGAATTTTCTCAATTGTTCATCCGGTCCGGGCGGTGGAATTATTCAGGTGCCTAATATTTTTTACGTCTTATAAATGAAAATTTTAATAGACTTTTTATTTATTATATGTTGCCGGAAGTCTATGGACGCAGGGGGCTCAGGACCGAGCTTTAGGGCAATCTTTGGGGGAGACCAATGTTCAGCAGTGGAATAGTGATAGGCTGAAATGGTGATGATGATAATAAATGAAAGCGGTCTTTCTTTTGATGTTACTAATATTGATCCTTTTTGCATTACAGGGTTCTGCTAGTGAATCCACGTTAGTGGGTCTTCTAGCAGCTAAAGACAGAATGATTCGGAAAATTATAGAGATCGATCACGACCTCGATCCTGATGATTTACGTAACAAGTTGGTTGCATACACATCTGATCAATGCAATTCTTCCGTCGAAAAGGCTGGTGTCCTTGGTTCCATGAAAATGCGCTTATTAAAATCTGACGCATTTGGAAAGTTACGTGGTGAAACTCTGAAGGAAGCATTTGAAGAGGATAGAGCTAAAGGGCTCATACCCTGCTACGTCGTAGCTAACTTAGGAACTACTGGTACCTGTGCCTTCGATCCTCTTTGTGAACTCGGCCCAATATGTAACGAACATAACGTGTGGCTGCACGTTGATGCTGCTTATGCAGGAAGTGCATTTGTATGTCCTGAGTACCGAGATTTGATGAAAGGTGTAGAATATGCCGACTCATTTGATATAAATGCACATAAATGGCTGCTTGTGAATTTTGACTGTTCTGCTATGTGGGTAAAGAATGGATATGATTTAATTAATGCCTTCGATGTTCAAAGGATTTACTTAGAAGATGTCAAAACGCGGTTCAAAATTCCCGATTACAGACATTGGCAAATGCCTTTGGGTAGAAGATTCAGATCGCTAAAATTATGGACCGTTATGAAAACATACGGTGCGGAAGGGATACGAACCCACATTAGAAATCAAATTAGCCTGGCACAATATTTTGCGAAATTAGTTGAATCGGACGATAGGTTTCTAATCGAACCAGAACCAGCCATGGGTCTAGTATGCTTTAGGCTAAAAGATGGAGACTGTATAACAAAGAAATTACTAGAAAATTTGACAGCAAAGAAAGAGATTTTTATGGTGGCTGCAAGTTATCGTGGACGTTACATTATTCGTTGGGTGATTTGTTCAAGGCTTACTACTAAAGCAGATGTTGAAATTAGCTGGAATAAGATCAAAACAGAGACTGACCTTATTTGTTCAAATAAAATACATTCAAAGTCTAAAATATCGAATATTGAGAATATAGAAACCTTATGTGTCTCTGAAGAAAAGTCGAAGTAATACGAAGTAATACGAAGTATTTATCAAAAACAAACTACTTCTACCCAATCTTCGTATGCTGAATTTTACAAAGTATTTTAAATTAAATACACCTCAAAGATTATAAATGTTTCAAAGAATTACATAGTAAGTTATTCTTTTACTCGAACGACTCGTATCGATTGACGTATTTAATGAAGTGATAAGTACCTAATTTTATTTATAAACATAATGAATATTTACGTGGTAAATGGATTGTTCTGATTAAATGCCTAGTGCTTGATGAAATTACTATAATGAATAAAATGGAGCAATATTAACTAGAGCGAAAAGTATTGTATTGTATAATGTAAGGACAAAATTATTATTTTACTGCAGTAATAAATTACATAAGTACTTTAAAATTAAACCAATATTTACCGATTTTATACGTTTAATTTTACCTTTTCACTCAGTCAGATCCGTGGCAATGTGTGCAGTTAAACACCCGCAACGTCGGGATAAAAAAAATTAAAAAGCGATAAAATCTGTAAATATTAGTATTTTTCAAATATTCGCGTAAATACTAGAAATCCTTATATACTTACTTGTTATAATTATTATCTAATCATTGTCTTTTGTGACGCACGTTAATAAAATATAACGCAAAAAATCATTGTTTAATTAGAGAAATCACAACTATGTAACAGTAGTACAATCACATTAACAACAATGTTACAGTAGTATCTTATTATTGACGACCACGTGACTTAATGGTTACATACCTGTCTGTTGACCCATGTCGAATCCAAACCATAGTCAATATTTATGCAACTAATAAATTAATGGTTTTCGGGTTGTTTGTGTTGTGTTGCTTCTCGTGTCTTTCTCTTCACCAGACTTTTTCTCCGATCTTATCTCATAAGCATTAATCGGATACCGGATTATCTATGCCGTAAGGTAAAGACGAGTTCCACTGTGTTTGATGGTGAACATGGGCACTATATCCTACGTAGTTGACAACTGACGGAAGTCGCCGTGACCTAAATCGTTCAGGGGGACAACATATTATCGGTTTAGGAATTTATATTAAATATAAAAAAATATTAAGACAAAACTTTATTGCATGTTACATGATAAAAGTAGTTCGACTTCGGTAGTAGGTGCTAGGTGCTAGTGTCTAGTATCTGTCAGGATTTCTTTTTAATATATATTGTACTAAATTGGTAATTAAGAACGGGTAGATTTATGAAATGAAGATGGAATCATTAAAAGCTATTACAGATCTTAACTAAACACAACTACAAGTATGACTAACACATATGCCATAAGAATATCCTTTAGGGAGGCAGTGTTCTTGGCACACTATGTCTTCATTAGGTTCTTCAAATTGGCAGATTATTCTTCCGGAAATTTTTAGATCTGAAAAATAGGTAAATATTTTCTAGATCAATTACGTAACCTTAGGTAAATAAATTACCGTGTGGCAGGGGCGTCGAAGATTCTGCCATGCTCATCCTGTGGGTGTCATAAAAGTCGATAAAGGAAAATGCCTGGCAAATCTTATCGCTTCCGTTAGATGGCGGAATAATCATCTTTAATATGCCAGACCTCAATAATTACCCAAATCGATGATGAATCGGCAATCTGCTAGTCGAGCGTGAGGATTGCCCTTTTAGCCCGATATACTCCCATCGGAGACGTCTCGTATATCCATGAAAAAAAGGGCTGGTGAAGAATAAGAAGATAAAAGAGCAATGATAACGAAGGTACAACTTCATCATTCAGTCATCAGTATGACATATTCTTACAGTATCTGGCACAAGGTCATAGAAAGTTAGCGACCCTATAAAGATATCCTCTAATAGTATTATGCCAATATTTAGTTCTTGAATGATCTCGTTTTGATCAACTTAAAATGCATTGAACGTAATTTCTACCGTTTTCTGTGAATGTATATTAAAACAAATGACGACATCAGAGTCGTATAGGTCATACCTCTTGTTTCTATTGTTATGGGAAAAAGATAAACTATAAACGTACATAAATAACTTGTGGTCTCTTAAATAAAAAATAAATATTTTATATAATGAATGTGATATAATTATTATTAAGCCCCTTTGTAAAAACTGATAAAGAAAAAATATTAGTAACTGTAAATTTAACGTCGAAATTGCAAACACTGTATGTAAATCTAACGTTAAACGACAAAAATGTTATAATAACCGTACTATTTTCTATTCTTTAAGCTATAAAAATGATTAAAGTTGCATACAGTTTATTCAATACCTTTTTCAATAGACACTTCGGGGGACGAATGTTCCTTTTCTGTAGCAATATGTTTGTCATTACTTGATATTGTTTCTTGTTTAGTAACACCGATGTCCCTTGGCCATGCTTTTGCATTTTTTGCAAAAAATGCACAAGCAATGACCAATAACAAGAAAGAAATTGTCTTGAATTGCATATTGATTGCTGCACTATGTGATTCGAAAAGTATAGTCTAAGTAAAAATGTGTAAACTGAAAGGCACAGACAATGACCACTGTATATGTGAGCAGTGACGGATACTTAATGCATTTTATAAGTAAGGTCATTTTAAGCCACGCTCTTTTAATGAAATCGATGCGTCATGCGGGTTGCTTACTCACACATCAATTACTAGAATTACATTTAAGAGGTTATAGTTTGTAATTAATTTCTGGTAATTAGTATGTACTGCAATCATGAAATTGCTTGACAAAAATAATTAAACAAGAATTATAAGTAGGTTAACTGGTATCTCGTGAATACTAAATCTCTACATGCACCAAATATTAAATGAAATAGAATACTTACGTAGCTAACCTAAACAAAAAAATTGTAGATTTGAATGTGGAACGCACTAGCTTGTCCTAAATTTAACCTATCATACCTTTTCTATTGCTTCAACTTTCAGCCGTAATTTATATTATATATAATTTAATAGTTATGTAACTACGGTATGTCTATCCCTATTACTTATCCGATAGTCTATAACACATGATTCGGGTATCTAGACGCAACCACGGCTTCCCGAGTTATTATTGATAGAATTCACACCTTCCGAGATAGAGGTATTTCTTTACTATTCTAATTCTTGTCTTTCATCTCTAGCTTTACATATTTGGTGCAGTATGAGAAAGACAAGTGTCCGTCAACATGTTACATTTTGATGCCGCTTACTGATAGTTCTTGTCAAAATTTGGGAAAACTTTCAAAGAAAACCTCAGTCGTTGACAGTTGCAAATATTGGGTCTTCTGCCTTGCCCGCGCAAGATTACAGGCGTGATTTACATGACAACTGCGTGGCACAGTAGTAAGCACACTTTTCTGCTAGTCGTGGATCCTGGGGTTAAGTCTCAACACCCAAATAATAAGTCTTGTAATATATGTATTGTAATCCTTCCGTAGCTTTGACACATTATGTCTTACTTCTCTGTTTTACGAATGTAAAATGATGGTGAACACAAGTACCTATGTTTTTGTGCACTATAAATTAATATCCTACATAAATAACATCTCCTGGTTATTATCGCGTGTACCATGTTGTCAAAGTCAAAATATGCCAGGACAGATCAAGAAAATATGAATTTGTTGATATTTGTTGATACAAAAATATTGTCAACCAACATAGCTGGTGACCGTTCGAATCCTGGTGCTAAAATTGTAAATTCTAATCTATATCGGAATCACAATTCTTCTGGGAAAATTAAGGTCTCCCCTCGTATGTGTGTTATATTTGTAATATATGTGTTATCTAAAGCTTAACATATAGCATACTGATAACATATAAAACTTAATTGTTTATCAATATTTTATCAGTTTGACACGTTTTGACCACGTTTGATAGTTTTGACATATGGATATACAAGAGTGGCAACAGAATATAGCTCCGCCCAGTACATTAATAATTAGTCCGAGAGTTGAATAAAAGTAACTACAACTTCCTACCAGTCTACAGTTACTGCATAGCTACTAATATATGTATATATACATAGGTTCAATAGCTTATAACAAATTTGGGAAAGATATTTTAAACACTATGTAAAATGTTTTGAAAAAAAATTGAGACGTTTATGGACTTTATGCAGTGTCAGTAAGAATAGCACAAAATTGGTTCAAGCGTTTTCAATCCGGGAATTTTAATGTCAAAGAAAGCTCGCTCTGGTCGCCTCAGTAATTACTACATTAAGAGAGTACTGTCAAAACTATTTGTCCCATATAAACTATGATAAAAAATATCTTGAATTTTGATATAAAATACGAAACAAATTTTTCGTCGATCTTTTGTATTGATATGAGTTTTCTTTTTTGGCTGAAGGTCTTTCAGCAACACCACAACAAATTAAAAAAGTAGTGTATATCAATGTCAAAAGTAAAAAAACAACACCACAAACCTTCATAGAGAAATAAAACAATCTTGTTTTTTGTCTTTTTATTTAATCATACATACTGTTCTTTTAGTTCTGAACATTAACCATGGTATACTTGCATTTTCCATCAAATTTGACAGAAGAAGAGTTAATGCTACAAGCTAAATATCAAAAATTAAAGAAAAAAAAGAAAGCTCTCCAAGCATTAAAAGCACCAAAACAGGAGCCTGAAAAACCTATATTGCCGAAACGACCAACCGAGGCACGTGATGCGAGAGAAATAGCACGGAAACTTATAAAAAGTGGTGCAATTCAAGCTATTAAAAGTCCTCCTCCACAACCGCAAAATGCTACTTTTAAACGACCTCGTGCAGGTACCGTTCATAGTTATTTTAGGAGTCCATACTACGGCTAAATACTGGTTGTAGTATTTAAATGGAACAGCCCAACCAGAGTAGTATAACTGACAAAATACCAGTATAAACAAGCTGCCTAGCACTACAGCATTTAGTAGGGTCACTATCAAGAAGCAGAGATCCAATTATTGGAAACTAGAAAGTATATCTAAATTCTTTTCTTGGATAGACATTAACTTATTGAATATTTATTGCTTTATATTAAATATGTTTCAGGCAGAGAACGCAAACTTAGTGGCTCTGCCGGTGCTACTGGGGGAGTAGCTTCTTATCAACCATTCAGTGCCTCACAAGAACCACCTCCTCCAGAAGAAAAACCATCTCCTCGAGTTAAATATCTCTATGATTCATTTGTGACTGCAAGAGAAAAGTATGTATAATTGCAATTAATAATTTTTAGTATTTGCCATCAATAAATAAAAATTAGTAATATATTAATTACGTTTGGGGAAAAGTTTTTTTCATATTTTATAAGAAAATTGGCAGTAAAATCTCATTGGCTATACTGTTTTTATCTGAAAGGTTTTGATACCATTAAATAGATGATATTTTGAAAATAAAAAAATGAAAAGTAATATAGTTTCCCTTTATTTTTCTATAGTTTATTCTGACCACCGAAATGAGTGAATCTAATAAAGAAATTAGATATGTTTTGAAGTTCTAGTGCAAAAAAGAGCAAAATGCAATACAAGGCATAAAAAAATATTGTCATATTTATAGACTTAATGCAATGGCAGTAAGAGTAGCACAAAATTGGTTGAAGCGTTTTCAGTTTGGGAATTTTGATGTCAAAGATAAAGCGCACTCTGGTCAATCTGTTACAGAAAAGTCAATGCCATTTTTGAAAGAATGTAGCAAGATCGGTATATTAGTAGTTACGACATAGCTGAAGAGTTTGGAGCTGACCTTAGAACAGTTAACCCATTTGAAAAAGTCTGGATATACAAAAAAGCTCAATATTTGGATGCCATGTAAATTGTGTACTTATTTGCAATTCTCTACTGAAACCTAATTAAACCAAACCATTTTTGAACAAATTGGTAACTGGAAGTGGATTACGTATGCTAAGAAGGTATGAAAAAGATCATGGTCAAAGGGCAGTCTAGCTCCACACATATTAAGGGAGCTTGGTTGAGAAATGTTAATGCATCCACCACATAGCCCTGACCTTGGACCCCCAAATTTTCACCTGCTTCTGTATCTTCAGAATTTTTTAGTTAGTATTAGGTTAACATCAAAAGAGGACTGTCAAAACTATTACCAAATGGCTACATGTTATCAAACACAATGGCACATAAATACTGTAATCAAATGTAAATAAACTATGATTAGAAATATCTTTAATTTGTATATAAAATACGAAAAAACTTTTTCCTAACCCATTATTTATAACACTTTTTTTTATGGGAAAGGCAGCAAATGAGTAAGTGATTACTATCGCCCACGGACATCTGCAACACCGGAGATGCTGGCCTTTAAGGATATTTGGAACATTGAAGGGAGGATGCAATTCTTGCTATGTACCTACATTTGAAAGGACTTAGAAGTAATTTCATAAAAAAAACCCCAGAGACATATATGAATGCATCCAAATCTTGCAAATAAATTCAGTAAATACATTTAAACTACTTGACATAAATATAAATACACTCCTAAGTCAGAAATGTTATATCAAATATGTCAAATCAAAATTATCCAAATTCATACAAAAATACTTAAAATAAGACTAGAAAGAAATTTTAAATAATTAAAGCTCCATACTTTTTTAATATTTAACAGTATTGTTTATAAATGTTAATATCTCGATATATTTGCAATAATGTTTTTTTTTTTGGAAACATTATTTATTGTATTTCGCCAAAAGGTTAGTTAATTTAGAAGTAAAATAGCATCAATAAATAAATATATTTTGTAACATACAATAAATATTTGGACTTTGACTATAGATGATTTGACTTTGATATATATATAGAGATGGTATAGGTAAATTTTTAGGTAACATGAGACTAGTTTAAAATAATATATACACAATCTTTTAACTAAAAATTACTTACATTATCAAATCCAATTTTAACATTAAAATATTTCAGAGAAGAAAAAGGAACCCGTAATACAGTTGGAGGTGATACACCTCAAACAACTGGAGGAAAAAGCTGCACATTGCAAATTACAGGTGCCAATGTTGCAGAAGAAGGGATAAGACGACGTTTAGCAACATTTGAACCCTTTACATTTGCTATAGAGGAGGAAGAGAAGTATGTTTGTCACAAATTCCCTTGCAGTTATCATTTTTTTGTATATATCTCATAAATTACCTAATAAATTCTTCGAATTCATTTTATAAGTGCCAAAATACATTTTACATTTATTTATAATAACATTTCTTCTCCTTCATTGGCCCCTTTACACAGTCCACTGCTGGACATAGAATGGTGAAATATTAAAAATTGTTAAATGTGTTTCAAAACATTTTGTATGTGTTAAAAAACCATTCATACAGTAATCCGTACACAACAGTCATGGGGTTAGCTTTTTTTTTTGGAAAATCTGTCTTTGTTTAGGTTGAGTTCTGAACTGACAGAAATCTGTTTTTGAATAAGTCAGTTTTCATATACACTATACAGGAGAAATGATTCGTTGCGTTACCGCGCGTTACTCTCCCTGTTATCCGCGGAGCGGAGCGGCTTTTCTGGAATCGTGTCGTGGTGATGCTGCGGGGAGAGAGGTGTGTCAGTATGAGCCATAAACATCAGAACAGTCTTTCCCGAGAAGGGACCAACTGGGCCTGGTTGGTTAGTTGCGGACGGGAACGCTCGCGAATTATCCATGGCCTTGCTGATATCCGTCGAAGCTGTAACACCGTGGAGTTTTGGTCGGTGTAAGCCCGATATAATCTTTAACGTCATGTGTTAGACATCATTCCAAGAAAATGTTTGTCATCATCTCAAACATGTATTTAATTAGATTCAATATAAATTTTTCAATTCGTTATTTTTGTTCTCAAACATCAATATTTTATTAATGTAATTATTTTTCCGATTCAGAGTATTCTTGACTTTTGAAACTCCTGACATGGCAGCTCACGCCTTATCTGCATTAGAAGACTCTGAGGACAATTGGCGTGTGACATTAACGCGACGCCCGCCGGGCTCGTGGACACCGGCAGCCGCACCTCGAAGCGCTCAACCAATAAAAGACACAAAACGTACTATTCTAACTTATGACGATATTTTCGAATAAGTAATTATATATGAAATATAAAATAACTTTTATAAAATATTTGATTGCCATCATATCCATATATTACTGCAGTACCACCCGTTACCAACAGTCACTGTAGGCGAGGTTAAAGGTATCATTGAAAAGCGGACGGGATATAAATACAGTGAGCGATCAAGTCCTCCCCAACCCGTTCTTGCCTACCCCTGCCCTGGCCCTTCTTACCCGCTGTCCCAAAAAAACAGGCCTCGAGTTTCCTTACCTCTCTGGGGAAAGTCTACCATCGACTAATCCTTAGTCGGCTAAAGGATTGCGTTCAATTCCTTAATATGATTTCTAACGAGCAGTTGGGCTGTCGAGTAAAACAGTCGTAGGTTCAACTATTTGAAACAATTGAAATTCTATTGTTATTATACAAGGTCAAAAAAATAAACAATCAAAAAAATCTTACAATATCAGATAAATTACTATAGTACGAAATCAACGGAAAAATTTGTAAGCTGTAGTATTAACAAATAACTTCCACACACAACGAACAAATACAAAACATTATGCTTTTTACACGGTTTTTATTAGCTTAACTTGTATGTATGCACGGACCTATTAATGTAATGGAATCTTTCAATGACATTTTCACCCACTTACATACGATCAAATGATTTTGTATTATGCACACGGATTAAGAACCGATGACAATAAAATAATATGGTACTATTGAGCTGTTCTGATGACGGCGCAGGAAGGTAGGTAAAGGAACTGTTGAATGACTACTAGTAAACATGTAGTTTGGGCTCATAAGATTCCTTCATTTCTCCTGATCGAAAGGGATGGCTCTCCTGTATGTTTTTTTTATTCTTTCATACATAATAATACAGCCCCATTTTAAATAAATAATTTTAGACTACATATTTTTTCTTATAAAGGCTTGGAGATTGGCTCTCCTTCACTAGTTTGTGGGATTTGGGTTCGGCATATTCGGGTGAATATTCCAACATCATACGGCCGCCCGAGCCTCGTTTGTTATCTAACAGGGTGCTTCACGTGCAGTTGGAGTTGGCATTTGGAGAAAGATATAAATAGGGAGAATCCCTTACACACCAGGAAAGTATAACGACCACAACGAAAATAAATAAAGTTATTAAATATTAACTGAAAAATTGTAATTTGATGATGATTCGAATCCAGGAATTTGTAAAGAATTAGAATCTGAAAAGTTATGCCTGTGAAAGTCTCCTCCCTGAGTGCAAGGAGACTTAAAGTTTTGTATATACACATTTAAAATGCATACCAAAGTAAATTAATTAATTTCAAAAGTACCACTACCATCGAAGACAAACAATTACGTGGAGCAGCTGAAAGTTTTGAGCGCAAGTACCTTTAAGTATCACTAATGACTCGCGCTGCACAGTGCTCCTAGACATGGAAAAAGTGTTCGATCGAGTGTGTCACAACGGATTGCTGTAGAAGCTGTCGCTGCAGCCGCTGCCTCTCCGCTACGTAAGGGTGGTGGACTCCTTCCTCTAAGACAGAAGATTTCAGGTGGTAGTGGAAGACACTTTGTTCGGTGAACGATCCATCACTGCCGTCAAATGCCGTCTTCCTACATTCCTAAAGACGAGCCCTCGCTGCTCGCTGTGTACGTTCGCAGTGAGAAAAATGCAGAGAGCACTTGATACCCTACCCAACTGGCTCTCCGACTGGAGGTTGTCGGTGAATGTCGGCCAGACGAAGGCAATCGTCATCGGACCCTTCAGAAAGCTGCTACCGAAACTTCGTCTCCAAAACGTAGAATGGTCGAGCACGGTTAAATAGCTGGGAGTGACCATCGTTAGAAGACTGTCAATGGCGCACCACGTCCGGAAAGTCGTGGTCAAAACAAGATCGGCAAGCGCACTACTGCGACCAGTGCTCAGGTCCCGCCTGTCTTTGAAAATGAAGCTCGGGATCTACAAAATATATTTGAGATGCATATAGCAGGAAGGGCCTTGCTTCGAACAAATTGGTCATTTTGCATAATAATTTGCATATGAACAAGGTGTGTGCGCGATGGGTTCCGGAAATGTTCACGCCGCTGGACAAGTTGTGTCGAGTCACAACTTCGCAGGAGTTTTTACACCTCCGCATGTTTTTTCTTGCCTTGTCACTGTAGATGAAACATTGATCCGACACTGCGATCCGGAGTCAAAACAGAAGTCAATGCTAGAAAAGGGATAAAAGCCGCCAAGTTAATTCAAAAAGAAAAGATCGGCGAACAAGCTCATGGCCACTGTTTGTTGGGGTTGTAAAGGATTTTTTTCATCGACTACCTTCCCAAAAATACTACAATGAACGGTAACTATTACGCCGCATTGTTGACAAAAGTGCGTCAAGTGGTTGTCGAGAAAAAGAGAGGCAAACTGGCGAAAAGCCCTGTTTTTACAAGACAATGCGCCCGTTCACACTGCGCGAGTTGCAAGGCGTGCCCTCGCCGAGACAGAATTTGAAGAAATGAACCACCCGCCCTACAGTCCAGACCTGGCGCCTATCGATTATTTCCTCTTTTCGAAATTGAAAAAGGACCTCCAAGGACGGAGATTTTCCAGTGACGATGAAATGAAGGAGACCGTAAACGAACATTTCGAGGGTAAAGACGGCGAATGTCTTTTGACCGGGTTAAAAGCCCTTTTTAATAAATGTAAGAAGTGTATTGAAGTAGAGGAAGATTACATTTACTTTCATTTACAGTCATTATTTTTACTTAAGATTTGTTGGACTAATGAGGAACAAAAATTTTAATCTGCGTTTCCTGGCCTTCAATTAAATTGAAAGTCCTACAATAGATTCGCAATGTTATGGTTGAGGTTATTGCGTTTTGTTATTTCTGTATTTTCGAGGATTTATGTACACAATATTGATAGTTTTTTTTTATTTATGCCTTAACTAAGTAAGTTAATTCACGGGCGAATATATAAAAGGTCATCAATTTAATTCCGGAGGCCACCAATTTTTCATTTTACTTCTATGAGTCGACTTCTACTTTCTTTAGTAGCAGAGGTCTATTTAATACATATATTAGAAAAACTTTTTCTTCTTGGATGAAATTGTTGTAGCTACTGCTACAATAAAAATATTACAAATTGACATTGACATTTGACCATTACCACAGAGCACAGAGTAAATAATATAAAAGAAAAGATGTATTTCGTATCGTAGGGGATTTCGAGTCGGCAAATAATCTACAATTATAAAAAGCGACATTTAAATCAATATAATTCAAAATGTTTCGATTAATTAATAACGTTACACATTCCTTTTTGAATATTACGTTCAAACGAATTTTGCAACAGGAAAATTCCAACGTAATGTTAATACAGGGAAGTAGAAACTTATCTAACAGAGGTAAAAAGTGTGATAATTAGGTTTATATGCATTTTTAATGATACTATCTAACCGTACTTTAATTTTTGTAGTCGACAATGATAAATTCTCGTTGAAACATGAAGAGATTGGTCGACCTCTCTACTTTGATGCTCAAGCAACAACTCCTGTGGTAAGAATATTTTAGTTTTTATTTTAATATTTTTTGCAACATTCAAGGAATGTATGAGCTTTTGTAGCTCAACTTAAGTTACATATTACGCAAGTGACTTGATTTTAACTCTCCGTGTCTGCACCACAAACATTGTTGATAATTGAGCTGTAAACATAAAAATATAAATGACTAAAAGGCATGTGAAATTACTTGTCTGCTCCAAAAATCCTTTTAAGAAAGTTAGAGAAGGCCTGTTATTACCTATAGGAGATTCAAGTCTGTGTCAATATTATATAGTCAATACTTTTATTGTGAGCATTTATTATTCTGAATACAAAAGTTTTTAATTCCTCATGTTTAAATTATTTCAGGATCCAAGAATCCTCGATGCTATGTTGCCATATTTGGTAAGTTACCATGGAAATCCACATTCTCGTACACATACCTATGGATGGGAGAGTGAAGCAGCAGTAGAAAGAGCAAGAGAGCAAGTGGCATTTTTAATAGGAGCTGATCCTAAAGAAATTGTTTTTACCTCAGGCGCTACAGAGTCCAACAATATTTCTGTTAAAGGTGTAGCACGTTTCTATGCACCAAGAAAGAAACACATAGTCACAACACAAATAGTAATAATAATTTTATTATTTCTTTCATTATTATAGTGTTGGTACACAACATTGATAAACTAATACATTTTTTTTAGGAGCACAAATGTGTACTAGATTCATGTCGTGCTTTGGAGGGTGAAGGTTTCAAAATTACCTACCTACCTGTCGGCCCCAATGGAATTATTAATCTGGAAGAACTAGAAGAGGCCTTAACTCCTGAAACATGTCTAGTTTCTGTTATGACAGTTAACAACGAAATAGGTACATTTTACAGCTTTAATTAAAATTAAAATTCATGATCTATCAATGTAACATTATTCCTACTTGTATTATATATATATTTCAGGAGTTAAACAGCCAGTTTCTGAAATAGGGGCTATATGCAAAAAGAAGAAGGTATTTTTTCACACAGATGCAGCTCAAGCTTTGGGTAAAATACCTCTTGATGTTAATGAAATGAATATTGATCTTATGTCAATTTCTGGACACAAAATTTATGGCCCTAAGGGAGTTGGAGCACTATTCATTAGACGAAGGCCTAGAGTAAGAGTGGAACCTATCCAAAGCGGTGGTGGTCAGGAAAGAGGAATGAGGAGTGGGACTGTGCCCACACCTTTGGTAGTGGGATTGGGTATGTAGCTTTCCATTAAAAATTAAAAATAATCTTTTCATGCCACTATGAATTAGATAAAATTTAAAAAAAAAATTTACTTTTACATTAGAAACATTGTCAACTTATTAAACATTTTTTAATAATTGTCCATAAAAATTTACAAGATTCAAGGAACATTCATAAAACTTCATAAGAGAAGATGGGTACATAAAAATAATGGAAAAGTAACTGGACGCCGAAATGGTTGTCTGTGTGTTATGTCAAATAATCGACATTGCAGTGGGTATTACGTGCAAGGTATCATCTCTCAGTCTGGTCGATTGAAGAGCGTCAGGCATCACCTCTGGGACACACAAAAGTAAAGTATTCGCTCGTGGTTGTTAGCGAACATCGCCGCGCTGGGAAATCTCTCTCGCCTCTTCTGCTGGATGCATTGTTGTCTTTGCATCACACACATGTAAAAATATACAACTGAATCAATGAACTACTGGACACTGTATGCACGAAAATCTTAAACTTTAGTATATTACTAGTGATATAAAAGATTTTTTTTTGTTTTGTCAAGAGAAATTAAATTTCGTTAGTCAATCGTGATGACCCGTGGTATCCTAGTGGTCAGGGCGCTCACTTTAGTTTCATAGAGCGTGTGTGACCTGGGTTCGATACCCGATGCCGGCACCACTAAAATTGTTAATACCAATTTTAAGTGCTCTATTTACCGCGTGCTTAGCGGCGAAGGAAACATCGTGAGGAAACCTGCATGTCTGAAAAATAATAAAAATATTATTTCAAGGTGATGTGAAGCCCGTCAACCCGCACTGGAGCAGCGTGGCGGCCCCTTCCCGGCTACTAAACCCTCTCTGTATTTGAGAAAGAGGCCTTTTCCCAGCTCTGGCCACTTACTGGCTGCTACTTTACTTTTATTTTAGTCAATCGTAATTTTTTATTTTACAACTGTTTTATAATGAGGGTTCTCCGCCGCAGCCAAATGCTTAGCCACTCGGCCACTGAGCCGTCAAACTATATTTGGTACAACAATATTTTTATTAATTGAATGTTGGTTCAGACTGTCTCTTTCCTTTAGATTGTTAGGTAGCCCTTCCCCCGCACTGTTGCAGAATTTTGAATTGATAATATTTTCTATGCAGGTGCAGCTTGTGAAATCGCTGAACGTGAAATGAAATATGACCATGCTTGGATGGTAAAACTGTCCCAAAGATTCCTGGATAGAATGTATTCTAAATTAACTCATGTAATTAGGAATGGAGACCCTGAGCAATCATATCCTGGATGTATCAACCTGTCATTTGCCTATGTTGAAGGTACATGTATGCAATAATTATCGTCAAAAACCGTATCGCCCGTCCGCCCCGTCGTCCGCTGCCCGCGTAAGAATTCGCCGACGCGCCGACAATAAAGTTAAAACAGAATAGTAGGTAATCTGCATAGAAAGCAGCTAATGTGTGCTTTGCCATGCACATTTCTGTATACTTGTACAAACCACATCGCACCACGTACGCACACATCGGCAATATCTCAGTATATCAGAAAGGCACTAGTCGAGGTCACGTCGTACCTGAAGTCAACGTTATCAATACGCCACCCCGCCCCGACACCGAACAATGAAGCTTATACTTCAAGTATGTAAACTGTAACTAATGATAAATATGAGCTCATATACTCAGTGCTCATTTATTTTAGTTATTACCTACTAGTCCGTTTTTAATTTATAAAATCCAGCGAGGTCTGGTCGAATATTGCTTGCGTTATTTATAGAGTAGAAAACGTTTTTATTTCTTTCGTAAAAGCAAGTTCTCGCTACTTTTGAATAAACCACTAGTTTTCAGTTGTCAATAACGTATATATTTTTTATAATTAATTAATTATTGAGATGTAAATATTAAATTATTTTATTGTGATCTCTTTAAAACTTGAAAACCCAACATATCCCAAGCGGCTGTATGGCATTTTGAGACTTCTAGCATGCCCCCATATCAACTATCATCATTGGTCTTTAAGCGATTCACCGCTGGACCTAGACTTCTCTTAAAGTTGGAGGGACCTGCTTTATTGTAGCGATGAGAATAATTCTTTAAAGTAAATATCGTAAAAACCGACTAAACCGGTGACAGTCTGCTATAAATAAAGCCACTACCGAATCTCAGTGAATTAAATCCTTTTTTCTATAAAATATTCTATGTACTAGATCTTAACTAGACTAAAAGTTATTTATGTATACCACAATTAAAGTATGCGGTTCTATAACCCAAATAATATTACTTGCAGGTGAATCACTTCTGATGGCATTGAAAGATGTTGCATTATCCAGCGGATCTGCTTGTACTTCTGCCTCCTTGGAACCATCATATGTGCTGAGAGCTATTGGAGCAGAAGAAGATTTAGCACACAGCTCTATAAGGTACAATTTATTTACATAAAATAGTTTCATGCTATAACCACTGTCCATGGAGTACACAGATTGTATTGGAATGAGCCTAGGAATAAGAAAAAGAGTAGTTTTGGGGGTCAGGTTACAAGACTATGGTCTGACTACAGCCCACATGATATATATCCAGCTAAAGTGTGACTCAAGCACATGAAAACAAAATATTGACCAGTTTCAGCTACCACAATCCATTTGTTGCCCAAATATAGCCTTTCTCCTGAATATCATTTGTCATATTCATATGTTATTATTATTATTCTAAAATTACTTAAACATTGTCCTTCTTGAAGATGTTCTAACTGTTAGATGCTTCTCCTGTTTCTATAATTGGATAATGATATAATGTTCGCATAATTTCATGGCACATTCTGGCTTCAAATACTGTTTTAACCCTGTCTACTTAGGAGTAGTCTGGTAGGTACCACTCTTCCATTTCTGCCATCAAACAGCAGTGCAATTACAGTTGTGTTCCAGTTTGTAAAAAGTATAGAGAGCCAGTATAGTTACGGGCTGTGCGGCATTCCGTCTTAGTCCTCAGGGGTGACACTGCGTGTGTAACCTTAAACTTGCTTGCAGTTGTCCATTCTGCTGCAGTAGTCACTTCAGGTGGACTGTTACCTCATTTTTCCCCCGATTTCAAAGTTATAAAAATTACATAGGTATTTATTATACTGATATATAACTTTATAATTTTTTCAAAGAAACTATTGTTTTTGATGATAATAATATCCGAACTTCAAGGGAATAGGTATTTAAAAATAACCGTATTGCTAGGCCAAGCTATATGTTGCTATTTGCACCGTCATCATCATTAGCCTATTTTAGGCCACTGCTACACATAGGCCTCTCCAAGAAAGCGCCAGCAAAAGCCGGCATACAATTCTTTGAAGGTTTGCGATACTAATTACACTGGGCGCTGGTTGTGTTATATTAATGTTTGTAAATTTTTAATGATTTTTTCTTTTGACATTGATAGTCTTTGTATCCATTATTGTTAAAGGTTTGGTTTTGGAAGGTTCACAACTATGGATGAAGTGGACTACACAGCCGAAAAAACAATCAAACATGTTGAGCGTCTCCGTGAAATGAGTCCCCTTTGGGAAATGGTGCAAGAAGGTGTAGATATTAAAACGATAAAATGGTCTCAACATTAAAATGTTTAGGCACTTTACAATGTTGATGTTATATATAATTTTAAGGTATAGGTTAATTATATATCCACTTGGATTTATTTCGTTGTAATTAACATTTCCAACAGATCTGTCATAAAAATAAGATAAATAGTATTGACATATAAAAATAAAACAGATTGTGATTTCGATTTGTCCGTTCAACGGATTTATGTAGACTTTTGCACTGAAGACAACAACATTCTTAAATATAATTGAATATGTTTATCGATGCGTTAATATAGATATGTATAAATATAGATAAGGGTGTCGTGATAGAACTGTTGTAAACAAGGTTTCATTATTCAAAAGTGAATCTAGATATCACCAAACTTTTGAATTAAGAAAGAAATCACACTATAAATTGTTTCATTTTGTTATGAATTGTGACTATTTGTCAACAGATAATTAAGTTAGCTAGGGTTCCGCAGACAGTTCCCAGAAAAGCCGCTTTGCAAAGAAAGCCCGCTGGCGCGATATGCGACATTAAAGTCGTAGCTCCACTATCCCCACTTATTACTATGCTCCCTCTTGCCAATAACTAGATGACCTACTCCTCCCTCCTGGTAAGTAGTGGTAAAAGCTATAATGCCTGTCTATCGTATTGTACTTCGACACGTAGGTTCCTCATGGTTCACCACAGGAGACCAGGCCCAGTTTAGATGCCTATCTTCTTCTTCAAACTGTTAATAAATCACTGTAGTTCTCTCGCACTTGGTGGATTTGCTATAAACACCACGTTTTGTATCAGAGTTGACAATAAAAAATAAATAGTAATAAAACGTTTATTTCTCCTCGCTTAATTACAATCTCAAAATCATCAAAAGGTACTTACAGTCAAATATGTATGGAGCTGGTGTTTATGATAGGTCTAGACCAGTAATACAGTTTACAATTACAAGAAACTTTGCACCTTGGACACTGCTACCCGTCATCATCAGTGTACTTTAAGTCTGGCATTTTTTGTTAGGTATTTCGCAACATGTAATAAAGGGACCGCCACGTTGTTCCAATGAAGATTACCAACCTTTATTGGAACAAACGCGTTTACTGCCGAACGCGAAGTGTAGATTCAGTACTAAAAATTGTGTAATAATCGTAGTCATTGTTAATGGCACCTGCTGGTGCCTCGCAGACCGGCGGCTCGTTTCGCTCGTTTACTATGAAATCAAAGTGGTCGCACTAACAGAAAAATATCTATGACTGTGATAGATGGTGCAATATTTTAGATTTAAAATAAACTAGCCCCGGTGGCGTTAGTAGCATCTAAGTCTATAGAAAATGTTTGATTTGCTCTATTTTGCTCCACAATACCCAATTTATTATTTACTGTACTACAAATATCATGCAAGCGAACTCTCGGGTATTCGTTAGTCATATAATCAGTTTTCTGGCTTGCTCATTTAAGTTCTACGGACAATAAGTTCCACATATAAAACATTCCATCGCAAAGGTATTATGCGCGCCACGAAAGATGATATCTCACGCACCATATGATTTATTATTTAACATGCAGTGACGATTTATAGGTCCTTAGCGATCGGAGGCGGGGAAAATCGGGGCGAGGCTAGCGCAGTCATCGTCTCCCCATTCTCCGAACCCACCGTAGAGCCGCCTAGTGCACCGCTTAGTGCAGAGGTCACGAGTGTAGTATTCTTATTGAATCTTTGTTGTTTTCTAAAATAAATGCCTCGAGATGAATAGAGATAAATTAGGAAAATTATGTAATGAAAGAATAACATTTTTAGATTAATGATTTCATTTATTACTTTCTGTTTAGACCCCATAAACTCACAATAATTTGTTATTTGTTAACTTGATAATTCTGTATTGAGTAAATGATTACTGTAGTTATATTGATAAGTAAGCGAATTGGATTAGCCAGATGGCGAATGCCAAGACGTTAAAACTTAAAATATTGAGAAAGGTGCACTTTTTGCTAAAGTTTCGCTTTTCTTTGAAAAAATGCCCCGTGTGATGTGCTTTTGGTGATTTATCTTGTATGTGCTTAAAAAAGAGATATGGTTGCGTCAGGGTGCTTTGTTTACATTTTGCTATTGCTAAAAAATGGACTTTTGTAATCGTACGAATCTGCGCGATCCCCCTTGGGTGTGGCCTTGGTGGTGGCTCGTCAGTCAGCCAAAGTCAATGTATTAAAATTTGAGTAGGTTGCTTAAAATATATTAAAAGTTGACATATAGTATTATAGTAACATTTTATTTTCGATGTACTTGTGGAAAGTCTTTACTTGTTACATCAATCACTTCTTCAATAATAGTAGTTAGTAGGTATTAGAAGGCACATGAGTAAATACCCTTCAGAGAAAAAGCTACTAAGAAGCTTACGAAATGTATGCTTTTTTCGGCAGGGCTATCACATAAACACAGAAGATAAATAAACTAATGATTTGTTTAGCCACGATAGCCGAGCGCTTAGTGGATCTGCCTCCGAATTAGTGTTTGATCACCTATTTGGAAGACTCGTACAAATGAGTTTTTTGAAACTTATGTATGATTTGTACCGTAGGCCTGGACACAAAGACGGTGACAAGCTCACCACCTCTTTGGTTGGTCCCAAATAAAGGTGTGTTATACAGGCGACGTATACTTGAACCCGTCGGTGAGAGATCACACACACACATCACCGCTCCTTGTAGTAGTGTACCTATCGTAGGGCGTTTGTACGAATCTTTGTCTCTGAGGTATTTACTCATATGCTACTAGTTACAAGCTTCATATTTATGAAGATCAGTATATTCACCATCGATTTTAGGTGTATTAGTGCTTACATAATTATTTAATACAAAGCAAAATTACTAATAAAATATTACAACTTGTAATAGTAATATATAACATAAACATGGATTTCAGGTACATAAAATACTTGGTACAGGTGGAATTAAAATATGATACTGGGTGGGTACATTTTATATATCCTTAAAAAAAAGGTAAGCCAGCACCAGTTTACTGAATTGATTAAATCCCATTCATTGAAATAAGTTAATAAATAAATCTTATACATTTTGCTATACAATCCACATAACAGGAGTAAATTTCCAGCAGGATTGGAGATCGCAGTATTTTTCGAGATGGTTATCCCGTCATCTGACGATTGATATTGCGAGTTTCATGGCTTTTCCCTTAATCGCTTCTTACACCCACGGTAAGAAAGGCAACCCCTCTTACGCCTATAATATACGGCATATAGGCACATCTATAAGCCATATATCTGATGGTAATGACAATGATGATATCGACTACAGCGAGTCGAAATCCAGCAGGAGGATTCCGAATACAATCCACAGTTGTCAACAAACAGGCACTCGCTCGTCTTTGCGGACTCGTATCCAATGTAACACATATGCGATAAGATCGGTGGAAGGGTCTAATCAAAATTCAACAATTTGTGTATTTCAGTTATTGGCTCCGGCTGTGAATAAAACCCACGACCTTAAGCTAAAATTCTAGCTATTAGTACTATAGATATATGATCATAGAAAGAAATATATTTGAAAATTGTTATTTTATTAAATTACAATTTTCAAATATATTAATTGATTTTGATTAGCAAAGTAATATGTATATCGTTAAAATAACACAATCTTAGCTTTAAAACCAACTTTTGTTTCATAACTTTTTAATCCTTTAATATTTTTTTTTTTTTACCTTTCAATGCACTACTGAACATAGGTTTGTCTCTACGTGGTAATCGGAGATTAGGAATATTTCCCTAATCGCTACGCTTTGCAGGCTGTTGCATGCTCACCGTAATGATCCTGGGATCAGCTGTTCTCTTTTTTTTTAAGGAAGGCAATTACGTATTAAAAGGAACCTTTGGGCTAGACGGATGTCACACTGGTGCTCACTGGCGGCGAAACCTTCAAGAGAACCAAGTAGCTTAGGTTCAGAGATAGATTAGATAAGATAAGGAACCAATTGAAGTACATGGGCCTCCGATTGGACAGTCGCTGCAGCTCTTATGAACACCTCGATCGCCCGGTCCCCTGGATTGAGTGAATAGGTGCTACGTATGGGGATTGCTGCCTAATCCATCTAGTCATGAGTGTCCAAGGAAGAAAGTTCGCTGCGGGGGTCGAACGAAAGAGACGCCTATATGGTCATTTGTCTCATTGGAACCAAGATCTACGAGTATAGTATCAAGAGGTGGACGGCTATACGGATCGTCCGAGGATACCGAACGATCACTTGTGATGGTTCACTGTTAGAGTTCGTTTAATTTGGGACCATCTGTTGGAAGCAATAAGATTCTTCAGGCATTTCCCCTAGCCTCCTTTTCCGGGATTTACGAAATGAAATGGGCTGCCAGGTTCTTTTACGCAACAACCACAGTAAATGTTTTTATAAGTTTTTTGCCGCACAATGTGTATTTTTCTTTTATTGTCGGAAAAGTATCCAGCTCATAAATAGTTGTGGAAGAAAAGTTGTTATTTCTATCAATATTACGTCAGATCTATATAAAATAGTTGCACATATCAAAAAAGTCTTAATAATTTAATATACATACTTTAATGTATATACATATGTGGTGGTATGTATATACATTACATATATACATTACGTTTAATAATTTAATGTATATACATACAACGTGGTCAATATAGTATAGGCGAATTTTTTTTTTTAATCAATGCTGTATTAAATACATTCATATGAATATCAATAAAAAAAGTAGACAAAGCTTATCAATATATTAGCAACTACAAGGGGGTTCTTCTTCAGGGGGATCTGGTTGACTTATTTTAAAACTATTATGGTCTAATGTTTGCAGCTCTATTCTTGATCTGTTCGACTCTACAAGCTGTAGAGCAATGTCTGAAAACATTTCTTCCAATCCTTTTCCGGTTTTGCACGATGTTTTGTAAGTCGTGCTTATTAAATTATGGCATTGTTCACTGGAACAACAAATAATGAATTAATGTGCTAACAATAAATATGTATTACATATAAATCACAAAAAACCAGTGTTTAAATTTTAACTATTTATTATTCTAAAAACTGACTGAATTTATCGCAGATTCGAATTATTCGACAAAATATACTGATAGCCATTAAGGCGTGTCCAATTTTTATTTATTAAAATCAACATGGATTTTTTTTGTTAGTAACTATGTTGCTTAGGTCACTAATGTTAGTATTTTGTTGACTTATTAAATTATATTATAATACAGTGATTCATATATGAAGAATCGAACCTACTAAGGATGCTGATTGGGCTGCATCCTGATCATGATCGTTATTTTTATTTTCTACGACTTGTTATATGTATAAAACTCGTAGAAAATACTCGTAGTATTGTGTAGTGGTTGCTTGTATAATATATAAAAAGATGTACAATTTGCTCTGAAAAGTGAGTAGCCTCCGGTTACCCCACTCAACGAACGAAACTCAGGACCAGGCTCTAGTTCACGCCGCTATTCTGCGAGGCCGTGGTACTACCGCCGTCGAGCCGGCCCATTCGAATAGCAGCAAAAGCCGCCGCTGGGCTCTAACCATGTACAAAAATTCAACGCAAATTTTGTAAGCATAAGCACGATATATAGGTTTAAAAGTTTAGTAGAAAATATTTTCGAAATGATTTATACAAGTCAATTATTTATTTATAGAATAAATCAACAGCTCTAATTTTATGAAAGTCACAGAGGACAATAGATATTAGGCAAGGTTCCAAAGTAACTGCCATACACACATTAGATGAATCGGTTTTACATTAATGATGAGGTGAAATCAGCAGTTTTCAGACAAATATCCAGACTAATTTATTAAGAGTATAGAATTGTTAGTAATGCGCTGTGAAACGTGTATTGATATAAAAGGAGATTATAAGGAGATATATGATAACGGGACCCTCCCCCAGTGACCAGGGGAGCTGTAAAGACAGCTGGTGTTCGTCGTTGGTTGTTACGTCCAGCTCTGACATCGATACTCACCCCTTTGGTTGAAAACTCTTAAAAAAATGTCAATTCAAATAAATTAGCGATTATGGCGATGTGACTGCCCATTCTCCTAGGCTGAGTCATAGGAAATAGAAATTCGTAATCACGTTCTACCGCTATAGGTGAGTCGTTAGAGCTATACTGACCGGCAGCTTTGTCCGCGTGATGTTTTATTTTTCGATAGATATTTCAATTTAGATAAAAGAAAAATCCTAAGTATTTTAAGGTTTCTGTCATTAAGGCATGCTTGTGTGACCAATATTTGTATGTTTTTATATATATACATATATATAGGGACAAGCTAGAATGGCTTAAATCCAACCCACTGAACAAGCTGTCCTTTGCTTTCTTTGTTGTCCTTATAAGTATATATAAGTACCCATGAAAAACAGTACTAAAATATTACTTTACTCAATGGCGATGGACCAGACCGTGCACTTTCAAAACAATCAAGAAAATTGATTGTTTCTATTTATGGAGAGGGCGGAAGCCCCAACTTCAAATTATAAATTAAAAAAATTTAATTTAGTGACCTTATATCGAATATGTCGAAATAGAAATAAGAGGAAATGGAGGAAAAAATTTCCCTTAAAATTTTGAATATCTAATATCTAGGATTTTAGAGGTTCTTTATAACTTATTATGAAGCTTTGCAATTTTATCTTAAGTTTAAAGGACAATGTTCAAAAAGTTGGAACAATGATAACAAAAGTAATTGATTCGGTAAATAAAGTTCATATAACGAATGGGAAAGTATGTATGTTTGAATGTTTGTTTCTATTCATAAATGTCTCAACATGAACCCATTGAAGCCTGGAGAATATAGACTGTTTTTTACTTTTTTCCCAGGAAAGCCTGGGAAGATTCACAGTATGGGTTAATCCGCAGATGGAAGCTAGTACTTTAATATTATGTACCAATGTATGTATGTAAAAGTATCATACCAAAATGTTTCTATATCTGCATCAGTCACTTGTGGTGATGTTCCTTCCAGGTCTGATTTATTTCCACACAAAAATATCTTTGCGTTTTCAGCATATGTCACTATATCTAACAGGTGTTGACTCAAAACATGAAATGAGGAAGCATTGTCCAAGGAAAAGACCAGTATTGCTGCTTCAGCAAATTTGTAATAACTTGATGTTACAGATGCTATCCTCTCCATGCCTCCAGTGTCCCATAACTGTAACTAAAATACAAACAAATTAGCTTATTAAAATAGCAAAGTAAACACTTAATTTATTTTAAATTAACATAATTGAAATGATTAATATTAAGTATAAATCCACAACATATCTTAATACTTTAAGCAAGTAATTTTCGAATGTGTTCCGACATAGTTTTAACACGGCAGAGACAGCTTGCAATATAATGCTATCATGCTGCGCTTATAGAGGATTTGACGTGATTTGGCATTTTTGGTTTAATCCCTTTGTAATGGAAATTTTGAATTAAAGAACCAAGAAGACCAGACACTATGGTAAAAAACGATGAATTCAGAGCTAATCCTAATCATACAACCTAGGAATCAGTGTCATGTTATATGACATTAGTTTACCCACAAAATCAAATCATCATTTGCCACAAATTGGTAAACAAAACTAGATAAATCCTCATGAATTAACTGAAGTGCATAGAGGAGCATGCATTAAAGCTTGCCCTGCTTTGATGAGTAGGTACAGAAATATGGGTTTTTGGACTGAATTGTAATGTGTGATGAAAAGTGGCTTCTCTATCATAATCACAAGCAAAAAATGCCAGAGCCCAGGTTAAACACCGGAACAATCCCCCACAAGCTTACCCATAGAAAAACAATGGTAAATGTTTTGTGGTCATTTCATGGTGTAATTCACTATAGATTATTGAGATTTGGTGTATCAATAACAGCAGATGTCTATTGTGAATAACTTTGAACAATGATGGTAACAACTTCCTACAAGGAAAAAAAAATTGTATTCAGGAAGTGGAGCAAAATGCTTTCATAGAATTGTAGTCTGTATCCCCAGAGCTCTATCGCAAAGGCATGAATGACCTTCCCTCGAGATGACACAATACTTCATAAATACTTCAAGAAACTAAATATATTTTTTTTAGAAAAACATTGTTTGAGCTTTCAATATGAAATAAAAGCTCAGTTCTATCACAAAGACATAAATAATCTACTTTCAGTTTTGCGAACATGCACATTACAAGCACACTGTTGTATTTTGTTTTTGGTCTTGCCCTAATCGCTTCAATGCCTATCTAAATGTCAGTATATACTAAATATATGGTGTGCCTTCATGCCTTTCGTCTAAAGTACCCTTAAAATAGCTTCCCGAGCACACAAAAAGAAATTTTATTACATTTTACTCCTGAAATGTCCATCCACGAAAAAGAAAACCCATGTGGTGTCAGTATAACACCCCATTTCCTCCATGACTTCCAATAAATTAAACAAAAATAACCTTTCCTGTGTATTAACCTAAAACACCCAACTGGTGTCTAGCAGTAACTTCTATGGTGCTAGGCATGAAGTACTAGATGCCCCTTAATAACCAGTTACGGCTTCTAATGAAAATTGTGTTTATTTTTGTGATAATAGTAGTGATTACGTCAAGTACAAACTACCTAAAATTACAACTTTATTTTACGCATAATTTAGAATAGGAGTTATACTAAGTTAGATACAACCTTTACGTCCTTGTCAGCGACTTGATAGAGTTTCTCAAAGTGGTCTAACCCCAACGTTGATCTTCTGTCTGAGTTTGGAACAAACGTATTGTTTATAAATCGTCTGAAGATAGAGCTTTTTCCTACTCCATATTCACCACATAAAATTACTTTGAGAACAGGAGTTTTAACAATGGCCATCGTTCAACGTCTTGTTTAAATAGTCAGATATATTGTCACTAATATATATAGAATGTAATTAAAAACAGTAAAACATTGTTCCCCAAATAATTGTTGGTTTATTTTTATTTCTCATACATTGTTTCAATGTTACTAAAACCTACTAACTAGTAACTACAATTAAAAGTCAAACAAAACAGCATAGATAAGTGTGACCAGATATAAATTGATGATCCTGCTAGCCAACTACCAAAAACTGTTAAGCTATTTAGAGAAAACGCTAAATTTATGCTTACAAATTAACTCATATTTTGTATGGAAATATACATACATAAAAATTGTTGCTGAAATTGTTAAACTCTAACACCGTTAGACCAACATGAAATTTGGTAACTTATATGTTATTTTTTATGGAGATTTCTATGTTATCAACTTTGTTGTAATGCGGCACTAGTTTCTTAAGATTTTAAAGGCTTCTGTGATAGTCTTAAAGGCATTTAAGACCTTTAAGACTATCACACAGATATTTTTATATTGTCTATTGTCAAACGATTACAATATGTTAAAATTTATTATTACTCGTATTCATAAACAATAGATTAGATAAGTACGTAAATTTATAACAATAGTTTTAGTAATTAAGTCATTCTTCGATATTACTTTAACATAATTATATTATTATTATATTATACAATTTAATTCTAGATTTTTTCAAATTCGCGTAAATCTGCACCGATGTTCAGAGGAGTACAGAGGTGTTAGACGTCTTATTGTTTAAGTTGAAGACCGTTTCACATAAGTGCAGAGCGTAGAGGCAGAGTAGTGAGCAGAACAGAAGGACAGAGACTAGACGGCACAGTTAAAGTTCGCTGAGAAATGGGTACCTCATTCATCTTGTGCTTCTACGTTTCGTTCGGTGAGTGAGGCAATCGGAAACCCTCCCCCCCCCCCACCACCCTTCCAACCCTCTCCAAATATCGTAAAAGGTAATGATTTCTAGTATTAACGTGAACACTACACATTTTAAATGAAACTATTATTTAAGGATTTTTAATCGCGTTTAATTAAGTTTTGTATTCTCGACGTTTCGATTGTTTTACAGCAGCCGTGGAGAGTTAGAGGATTTATATTTTATTGGTTAATGTTATTTAAATTTTTATTCATCATCGGTGAATAGGAAAAACAATAAGTTAAATAAATGATTAAGTATTTAAATATTGTCTGGAATAAGCAGAAGAAGGACCATTATCGTCAAATTATATCAGCGTTTTAGATAATTAACAATTTTGTAATAATTAATTTATTTGAAGAATATTAATAAGAAAAATCTTATTCAACTGAAAGTACCTTCCTTTCGTCTTTTGTGCAAACTGGGGACTGACTGGACTGGATAATAATAGTACTCAGGCCCAGGCGTACCTGAAAGTTCATTTCATTTTAGATATATGTAATAAATTGTACTTAATTACATGACAATAATTTTTTATTAGTATTATTATTACCTAGTCTGCAGTTGCCGTGGCTCCAGGCAATTTCCAGTTCACACTGTAGAGTAAGCGAGAAACATAGGCGTTCTCGCATATCATGATTCAGACATTGGGAAATATTTATATTGTGCCCCACGCAATTCACGGAAATGAAAAACCAAATTCAAATAAATGGGTATGGAGATATAAGGATTTGATGTAAATTAACAACTTTTATTTTCAAATTGCTTTTTATTAATGAATAACAGTTAATTCGTTACCGATTGTAAAGCCGTTGACACAAAGCCACTTTATTGATTCAAGGACCACCTCTACATCAAGTTGACAATTGACATTATGATAGAGAAAACAGAGATTAAAAATGCTGTTGTTTGAATTACATTCTTTTATTTCAATAATTTTATATTGTTATTAAAGTTATTATAAATACAATATACTTGTTTACACTAGTATACTAATCCATGGCTCGTTAATAATATAATAATTATATAGTTTGGTGTAGTTAATAATACCGACTAATAAGATGGATGTGCAAACATCTCATTTAGCTGCAGCATTAATGTCTACAACGAGTTCCTACAATAACAATGTCTCGGCTTCAGATTCTACAATACCTGTATCTAACAGTGATAACGATGTACACAAAAATGAAAAGCACAATGAACCACACAAAGAAGCTTGTGAAGAAGAGAAGGAAGAGACTGGTAGTGGAGATGAATTTTCTGATGAGGTATAAGTTATATAACAACTAACGTCTGTATTTCTCATTGTTACAGTTGTTATCTGATAGAGCTCTGATGCTGCACAACAAGCTATGAAGATTCTAAGCATCTTTGCCATTCTTTGCTTCTCACATCAATGACTAAGTAGGGCTATTGTAAACATTTAACAATCCACATCATTAAATAGAATTTCTATTGGTTCAAGCCATCGAGAATTAATAATTGTATTATGCAAATGAAAGTATAATTAAGCAGATAATTGAAGTATGATTTGCATAGTCAAGTATATTGTTTTTTATGAACCTTTAGAAATTAGTAATTGTACAGCTTTAAGAGTTAAATCATATATCAATGCTGGTACCTTAATTGTAGGACATTCTCAAGTGCCTATTTCTGTTATTAACTACTATTTTACTATACCGGTGATTTAACAATTTAAAATATTTAAAGAAAGTAGAAAAGCTTTGAGAAATCTGTATCTCCTCACAATAAAGACATAAAGTCTAAACACAAAATATAATCCTAAATAAACACACACTACAACATGTACAATTAATTTTAAAGTTTATACACTTGGATTATGATATTTTCTTAATTCCTTAAAGGAATCAGAAGCGCAGCCTGGAAACAAATCTATGCCTGGTAGAGGTGTTACCTTACAAATGCTCCTGGAAGAGAAAATGTTAGTGCCTGGTATAGCTGCAATGACTATAGAATATTTGGTGAGTTTGTTATAGAGAAGTGATGTTTGTGAATATAAGATTACTTATTCAGCATGGTGAGTATGGGCTAACTATCGAAGAATGGTGTATGTAAACAGTGGTGTAAACAGTAAAAGCAGCTACGAATTTTGCAATGCTGTATGGTGCCAATGCTACAAAATCATTGCAGATTTTTTGATCACCTACTGCTGTAGACTGACTGATTATGTAGGGATCACCATTAAGTGCTAGACCGAATAAAGTCTTAACTGATTTGGCGGAAAAGACTTTCAGGCTTCTGTTTGCCAAGTCTCTTTATTTAAATAAAAGAGTAATGCTGCTGCCACTGGTGCAAGGCATGGCCGCGACGCTGCTGCCGCTGGTGCAAAGACTAGTCGCGACGCTGCTGCCGCTGGTGCAAAGACTAGTCGCGACGCTGCTGCCGCTGGTGCAAAGACTAGTCGCGACGCTGCTGCCGCTGGTGCAAAGACTAGTCGCGACGCTGCTGCCGCTGGTGCAAAGACTAGTCGCGACGCTGCTGCCGCTGGTGCAAAGACTAGTCGCGACGCTGCTGCCGCTGGTGCAAAGACTAGTCGCGACGCTGCTGCCGCTGGTGCAAAGACTAGTCGCGACGCTGCTGCCGCTGGTGCAAAGACTAGTCGCGACGCTGCTGCCGCTGGTGCAAAGACTAGTCGCGACGCTGCTGCCGCTGGTGCAAAGACTAGTCGCGACGCTGCTGCCGCTGGTGCAAAGACTAGTCGCGACGCTGCTGCCGCTGGTGCAAAGACTAGTCGCGACGCTGCTGCCGCTGGTGCAAAGACTAGTCGCGACGCTGCTGCCGCTGGTGCAAAGACTAGTCGCGACGCTGCTGCCGCTGGTGCAAAGACTAGTCGCGACGCTGCTGCCGCTGGTGCAAAGACTAGTCGCGACGCTGCTGCCGCTGGTGCAAAGACTAGTCGCGACGCTGCTGCCGCTGGTGCAAAGACTAGTCGCGACGCTGCTGCCGCTGGTGCAAAGACTAGTCGCGACGCTGCTGCCGCTGGTGCAAAGACTAGTCGCGACGCTGCTGCCGCTGGTGCAAAGACTAGTCGCGACGCTGCTGCCGCTGGTGCAAAGACTAGTCGCGACGCTGCTGCCGCTGGTGCAAAGACTAGTCGCGACGCTGCTGCCGCTGGTGCAAAGACTAGTCGCGACGCTGCTGCCGCTGGTGCAAAGACTAGTCGCGACGCTGCTGCCGCTGGTGCAAAGACTAGTCGCGACGCTGCTGCCGCTGGTGCAAAGACTAGTCGCGACGCTGCTGCCGCTGGTGCAAAGACTAGTCGCGACGCTGCTGCCGCTGGTGCAAAGACTAGTCGCGACGCTGCTGCCGCTGGTGCAAAGACTAGTCGCGACGCTGCTGCCGCTGGTGCAAAGACTAGTCGCGACGCTGCTGCCGCTGGTGCAAAGACTAGTCGCGACGCTGCTGCATGCTCCTGCTGTGTCGTGCTCTGACCCTTGTTTACGAAGGAAAAACTTCCAACATGAACTATAGGTGAGCTTGTAGCAACCCCAGGGCTCCTCTTAAAGTACGAGATCGACACTTAGGTTACCGTCAATAAGAGTGGAAATGGTTCGAATTTTAACGACTTTGTACTTCAGTACCTAATGTAGACCGTGAATTTGGGACTATTGTGGGCCAAAGAATGATGATATATATGTAAATGTAAAATATAATTTCGGAGAACTTCAAATTTCCCATAGCAGAGAAGAGACCAGCAAGGAAAATCCCCTATTTAGTCACAGCCATTCTACAAATTGCTTCCCCATGTAATTTTTGGACTACACTTAGACATACAAACATGACATGCACACTCAAAATATTGTCCTTTTAATTATAAGGGGTATACAGAGTAGCCAATACCTTATTCTGTTAACACACAGAATCATATATGTTATGTAGAATAATTACTAGATCAATATTTTGAATAAACAGAATCAAAATGAAACAGTTTGTATGGGTGGTTCAGTAGAAGTACCTACTGTACTTCTACTGAACCACCCATACAAATACTGCTTCTTGGATACTGCTTGAATGCTGATTGATAAAGATATAGTAATAGGGGATACAGATCAAGATAGTCAGAGCAGACAATTCTTTAATTCAGGCTTTTATGCTGAATAATAAAAAAAATTCATTACAATTTCATATAACTTTATTTTACTGTAATTAAATTGTATAATCATTTGTTATTGTTATATTCCAGGGCCAGAAATTTGTAGGTGATTTACAAGGTGATGGAAAAATAAAATCCCATGAAACAGAAACCATTTTCTGTTCTCCTTCTGCATGGGCAATACATTGTAAGCGTATTATAAATCCAGATAAGAGATCTGGTTGTGGATGGGCATCAGTAAAGTATAGAGGCAAAAAATTGGATACCATAAAAGCTACATATCTTCGAAGGAAGCAGTTGCAGAGAGAAAATATGCATTCAGATGGTATTTGCATATAATGTTTAATATACATAAACAAAAAAGTGTTTATTTTAATTTTGATAGATATTTTTTTTTATTATTTAGATATTATGTTTATTTGGTTTTGTATTAATAATATTATGTTTACAGAAGAGAATGAAATGGAAGTTGAAAGTCCTCCAGAGCCACCACCACAAAGAGTTGTTATGAAACATAATACTGTTCCTAATAGGATGATGCAACAGTAAATATTTTTTTGAAAAATTTATATTTAAGTAATAGAAGTTTGTTTACATATTTGGATTATTGGAATTGTCATGAATAATGGCCATAAAATGTGCAATTTTATATCAATAACTGTTGTAGTTTTGATTGATACATATATTTATAAAAAATATTTACTAATTTTAGTTCAGAACAACACAGATATTTATATTATGATATATAACTATTTATTATGATTTGTTTTATTTCAGTGATGCAAATATGTTGATAGAGGCAGTGTCTTTTTCTTCGGCAGGCAAGGTACAGCCATTTTTGGTTTCAGTCAGTTCTAATGCCTCTCTTGTTCTTGATCTCCATTGTCATTTGAAAAAGGAAGAAGTTCATGGTTATTTGGCAGGAACATGGGATTTGAATAGTCACAGTATGTAATTACCAATTATGGTATCAAATTACTATCTTTTCACTGTTCTGAAACCGAAATATACAAATTTAAGAAGAAGAATGTAACAAGTACTTTGGTTTAGTTTATAGTTTAAGAAAAACGGTTTAAACTGTAGATTTATTTCACTCCTTCGAATTTGTAACCATGTACACTATCTGTGTGATATTTATTAAATTGTTATTTAATGTTTCTAATACATTTCAATAAATGTTTGCAATATATAATATTATATTCGCAAAAGATTACATATGCAAAATATCACTTTCTTAAAATAATACATTTTTCCAAAAAAACTTTCCAGGCGTCTTTAAATATGACAGAGTTTACTAGCACTCTTTACTAGTAATTCCTGGTTGATTAAATGAAGAAGTAAATCTTTTGAATACTTTGAACTGACACTACTGCATGTTTATTGGTTGAATTCTAATAGATATGTTTTATTTTCTTTTTGTTATTTAAAGTCAGGTCAGTCTAAACAAAAAGTTAGTGAATATTTTAATTAGAGTTTGTATGATTACTGCAATCAATGAAAGTTAAATCATCACAATCAAATTTTCAGTGATGTTTTTTTAAATTTTGTTACTTCATTGTTAGCATAACTTCTAACATTTTGATTAAAAATTATTTAAATTTTGTTTTATAGTGTTTGATTGTTGTACTATTTTGCACAAAATTGCTTGTATAAAAACCTTGTATCTCTTTTGAACAAAAGGGATTAGTTTTAAGTTGATTATAAGAAATCATTCTGGCTTTTTTTTTAAAACTGACTGCTTTCAATGTCTTCGGTTTCAGAATGTCGGAAAGGTATAAAATTCTTTTTGTCTCATCTTGACTTAATCTAAACTTTTTTCAGCTGTTATGGTGACACACACTTTTCCTTGCTTGAAAAATAAAAATGATCCTAGACCTAAGGTTTTGGTGGAAATAGAAATACAGATGGAGATGGAAAGACTTGGTCTAACATTACTTGGATGGTATCATTCACATCCAACAAATCCCGCTATGCCCAGCCTCCGTGATTGTGATAATCAACTTGAATACCAAATAAAAATGAGAGGACCCTCAGAAATATCTTACATACCATGCATTGGTGTTATATGCTGTAAGTAAATAACGAAAAGTTTATTTATTTAGTTGTTTAGAAATTTTATTTCAATAACTTGTCTGCTTACAGCTCCATATAATCCTGAGAGTCCAGTTTTGGAATCATCATTAACGTTTTTTTGGGTGATACCTCCGCCAGAACAAAGACCCACCGAATACCCACGGCCGTTATTACTACAGTATAATATGATTCATGATAGTCATTTATCGACACATGCAATGGAATATATTAAGAGAACCATAAAATATTATTTTAATTATGCTGATGAAACATTTGTAAACTTCAAAGATAATTACAAGCCCGATATTACATTTTTAGATAAGTTGAAGTGCACTTTAACACCTAAATTTCCACGAGAGCAAAGTGATGGCTTATTATGGCATTTCATTCGTGATGAATTAGGATGTTCATCTGAAGAAGACGAGAAAATAGATTTAGATGCACTTTTAGCTGTTCCTCAACCAATTCCTGCGCCGAAGACTACGCAATCTACATCTATACCTAATTTTCCATCAGTTAGTACTCTGCAGCAGATGGTTAGCCGGCCAGCTGGTGTTCCTCCTATTAATGTATCATCAGGCATAGGATCAATGTCACCCCATAAATTTGAAGCGCCTCAATTAAATATTCCAGTACTTTCAACCTCATCGAAATCGTCAAAGTCGAATTCGTCATCATTGCCATCTGGATACCCTACAGGGTTAGATATGTTGACAAGTATGGCTTTAGGTTTGGGAACAGGGAATATGGCTCTACCCTTAGGAGCAGGTAGTTTAGAAAGTTTGGCTGCAGCTAATAGTATGCTAACAGGACTCACTCCAGGAATGTCGTCTAACTTGGCAGCAAGTCTATCTAATAGCAAACTGTCTGATCCACCATCATATGCTGCATCTCTACAGAATTTAACAGGTATGGGACCTTATGAAAAAACGTCTACTAGTACATCGACGAGCAATTCTACTACCACGGCACCAATTCCAGCAAGTATTGCTTCTAACCTTATGATGAGTTCTGCTGATATTGCCAATGCTTTGTTTTCGGCGAGTAAATATTCCAGTGCGGGTATTTTAGGCATTCCTGATCCTATGTCTAAATCTACTCTAGCTGCGAATAATATGTTTTTGTCACCGTCTTTACTGAAAATGCAAGAGTCTCTTTTAAAGCCACTCTCGAGTAGCAGTCCGATTGCTTCGAAAGTTGGTCTAGATCAAAACGTGTTAATGAAATCCCCTCATGAATTATTGAAGAGCACTAAAGACTATCTGCCTCCAGATTTTGGTAGTATTGGCAAAGGGAAGATAGAAAGTGCTTTGGATACAGGAAAACATACAGAGGGCAGTACCACCACTAAAGCGGATACTTCGAAAACCATTCCTCTAACCTCAGATACTCAAGCAACTGATTTTAGTATGCCATCCCGTGTTGGCGGAGAATCATTTTTGAACCAAATGTTGGAGTTAACTAAGAAGACAACAATGCCGGATTATATGAATGAATATAATCAGCCATTAAAGCTGACGGAAGAAGAAACTCAGATTGCGCCACCATCCAGTCATTCTTATTCAAACACATCAAGCATTGTCGATACGATAGCTCAAGTGGCTATGGGAAATTATTCTAAAATGGACGAGGTTATGGACTATACCAAAGGTCAAGATTATAGCACAAGCAAAAATTCGACTGTTGAAAATGAAAACTAAATCAACCTTGCCTTATAGGGTCACCTTAATCGTTTGTCTGCTTGGCTGTAGCTTGTTTGTCCCTTTTTTCAGCAATGAGAACGACTCGAGTTGAAATATATTTTCGGATTTATCATCCTGGTGTAAGAAAAAAGTTCGTTGAAAGTTTTGGTTTACTCTTCATCCTCACTACTTCTACCGACACTGGTCATGTATTTATTAGGCTTTATGATGCTTTAATATTAATGTAAAATGATGATGAATTCTGCAATCAAACATGCGAATCCTATTTGCTCTGTAATATTCATTATATATCATATGCATACAATGCTTGATTTGAGTTGACTATTTACTTCGATATTTATGAATGTAAATTATGTCTCGGATTCAGCTCCAAAATGAAACCCATTTAGCAAATGTAATTAGAAGCATAAATAAATTGCTAAAACCCAGATTGCAGTACCAGGATTGGCATCCGGCGACGGAATTGCCTAGGTTTGTATTTAAGGTTTTGTACCATATTCCAGAAGAATATTCCACAATTTGATATGCAACCTTAGGTGACTTTTACGACATCCGCCGTCCGAGATGGATCCGTGGTATATCTTTTTTCACCTGATGGTAAGTGATCACCGACGCCCACGAACATCCACAACACCAGAGGAGCTACAGATGCGCTGCCGGCCTTAAAATTTATATCTTAACCGTCCTAACACGGTAATTTCTAATTTATCATTACCTAAATTAAAAGAATCAAGAATGATACACATAAGATATCATTTTGATGTATAAGGGCATAAGCATAGTTAAATGATAATCTTTTTTGATTTAAGAAAATTATAAAATGATTACGTTTAGCAAAGAACTAGTTACTAAAGTAAAGAAATGTGTCGGAAAAAAATTACAGCCCTTGACAAGTTTGTCAAAGTCCTAATGGTTAATTGAAAGGAAGACAACATACTTCAAGGTCTGTAGGTATTATGTTAGGTAATATGTAACAGTATTAAAACTTAGTTTAAATATGTAGGTGAATATCAAACTACTCATTGAAGTCACTGCATTTTTGTACTAGATTAAGATAGACTTTTGTATAAAATTTTAGTTTTATGAAAAGACGCGTTTTAACTGATTTTGACTACGGCGATATGTTTCAGTAGCTATCACATCAGAACTTTTGCGATAGGTATATAATTTTACATATTATTATAGAGCCGTCCCTTCTTTTGTTATGTAGATATGGAAAGGTAATGTAAGCCTTGCGTGTAATGACTTTAGACACGACATTTATATTCAGACTTAAAAAAAAAAAACATTTTCGTAAATGTCGGCTCAGATCAAGACAAAAGAACTAAATGCTACGTATGTTGATCGCTGTACAACCCAAAGCTGGCAAGCAACGTTACAATATATTTCTAAATGTTTTACTCCGTATTAAATCTACCAAACAGGTATAAACGTCACATATGCATGATGAATGATTAGGAATTCAAAGTATATTTACGTTCTCAGCATAATATTGTATGTACTTAGTAAGTAGTTATTAAAATTCAATTTATTTTTAAAACATCTTGTCAAGGTTTCTTTTGATTTCGTGTCTGTTACTGTACTTGCGTGAATTTTTATATTTCGAAACTTGTGTATAATATTTATTATTTAGAATAATAATAAAAAACTACATAAATTGTGAGTTTGATTAATTAATTATATGTTAATATGGACACTGAAATGATAATGTGACAGGTAATTTGTAGCGCACCTCAAAATTTTGAAAAATGTGATATGTCGCAGCCTAATTATTAAATAAACCGTTTTACAAAGCAACTAGTTTGCATGAAATCTGTGTATATGTTATTACCGTTCCAGTAGTCTTCTGTTGCGATCAGGCTTCTTTTTAGGATGTTTCGACCTAATTGTTACTCTTGGCGTCTTGGGTAAGCGAATTTACCCTCGCAAATTTATCTTCTACCTCTTCCTACACTCAATATAATACGAAGACCGCAGATATCACAATAAAAATAAACTGCGACTCTGTTGGCTGTATACGATAGAGAGGGACGCAAAACAAATCTTTAGTAGCGGACTTGCGCGCTTCGCCACCGTTGCCCACGAGAATGGAGGTTGTACAGTAAAGCGCGCTTGTGTTTCAGAGGGCCTTGCCAGGAAGAAGATGATTATTCCGTATAGACGGTATCGCCTTCGGCTGGCGCTGGAGTAAGCGTTCTGTTGATATGCAAAGGTGGAACATTATTCATTCCCAACGACGCGCTCCTTGCTTTGCACGGCTAACTTCACCTAGTAAGCTTATCAGTTACAAATGGTCAATCTTTGGCTGTTGCGCTTTTTATTTTTGCCATCGTTTGTGCAACTATCATGTGATATTAATAAAGTGGGCTTATGGTAAGAATAATTGGGCAATAAATAAAGAAAGTTTGTGTTTAGGTATAAATTATTTTTGGTGGATAGGCACTACGAATTTTATGATATTCATATAGTTCTTTATGACATATCACCTATAAATATAGAAATAAATGGTATTTGGTCTTGACTATTATTTAATTTGAAGCAACAGGCAGACATTGGCAACTATTACTCTCACTCATTGTCATAGATCATAACAGATTATCTCAATGCCATGACGATATGTACAGCAAAATTCTAAAAGGTGTTAGAAATTAAATACTGCATGCAATTATTTATACTTGTGAATGAAGGTAATGAAAAATCTGTAAATAATGGTTCACAGCACATTATCAAGAATGTTTCATAACACTACACATATTCGTTTGCAGTAGATGGATGGTTGGTGTGTGCAATTTGTGATTCTCATGTTAGGCGTCCAAACCGATTGGTATAACACAGAACCACAAGTTTTTCTTTAACTCTCAAATATAGAAATCACAATCACTTTGACAGATTAATCCCTTATGCACGGCTGCGAGAGACGACAGATCCGCGTAAAGGCACCAACATTACCAAATAGTTTCGAGTAACGTGGTATGACGTATGTGAATACATTATCTTTGGTGTTACGGCTAACATATGTAGCATCTATGAGACTAAATGCAAAGAGTATTACTAAATACAAAATATAAACATTGAAAATTACAAACGGCCTTGTCTCATCAATCAACTCAAAAGGTGTTACGATGGGAGTTACTAAAATTTTAAAACTTGATAATTTCCTGCAAATTCTACAAAAAGTTGTTAGATCTACCATTTACATATATATTTTGCAAGTATTTTCACAATATATCCAATGATAAATCAAAATTACTGATCGGCAATATTCCAAACTAGAATAGAAAAAAGTCGAAGTTAGATTAAGATATAGTTTGTCACTTACTGACGATTGGTGACATCTAAGTTAACAAAGTTATGCACAGAATGAGAGCCTGGATGTTAAAATTGGATAGACCCAATATTGCCGTCTTGCATAGCTGTTTCCACGTCCCTCTACGATAAGTGCAGAAATCGAGCCGAATATGATGAAATATTCGCACTCTGCTATTCTTTACTTACATCATTCTACTCAAACTCCAAAAATAACGACTTTTGAGTAACGAGATATTTATCTAAGACAAATATAGTCAAATCATTGAAATTTGAAAATTAAAATTAACATGCTAGGGAAACTACAGGCATCTTCTGAGACATTTTTTATAAAACTCAATAGTACCGTTGAGTGGGTTTTGTCGTGGTCGAGCTTAAAGAAAGTAAGGTTTTGGTTACGTAGCAACTATTAAATAATCTACGGCTTTTATTTATTCTAAGGATCAAGAGAGAATCAACATAACTTAATAGAATACATTTTTTAGGCTTCCTTAAATTAAGATTAAAATTCGACACAAAAAATGTCTTACAGATATTCGTACTATTATAATTTTTACCTATTTGTAATTTTGTGATAATCTGTTACCCTTTGTCTTTTTTATAGGTGAGGTAAAATGCGACTTAGGGTAAAGCAATAAAAGTCCTATGGAAATCTCCGGGAGCAAATCCGACGATGATGCATACCGTACGTCAACTTCTATCTCCCGGAGAGGCGAGAATTAAGTTCTTGCAGCATGGATACCTGCAACAACTGTTTTCAATGAAAGTTATAGGCGTGGCTATTTATGAGGATTAAGGTGGAATGTCTCACAGTTTGTAATTATATTCGCTCTCTATACCTTTCAAACCTTTATTTCTTACGATAATCATGTATGTGAAAAATAGCATTTTATCGTGAAATAACTACTTCCGGGATTTTAGTGAAATATTTTTGTACCGTAGAGGATAAGGCGGAAATTTGCCTGGTTTTAAACAAATTTTGTGAAATATAGGTCTACTTTCACCCAATTCTTATTGTCGAACTAATTTGAAAATACAAAGAAATAAATAAAAATGAGATTTATTGAGTACCAGTATGGATGTCGAGGATGTATAGCGTGTTTTTTAGTATTTTTCTTTACGACACCGACGGGACGAGATGCGGTTATGAATTATGTTACGCTCTGGGGTGGTGGCGGGGATACCAGCAAATAAAAAAATATCACTAAGAAGGCATTTCGCTACCTACCCTGTAGAATTTCGACACGCTGTGATTTAAAGTATAATGAATATAATAACCATGATTCGAATTTTCACGTGGTAGAGCCATGTGGCGGCTTTAGCTGCTGCTCGAATGGGCTGGCTCGACCGAATTAGTTCCACGGCCTCTCAAAATATCGGAGTGAAGTAGAGGCGTTTTGTACTTCTGCGTTCGGTGAGTGAGGTAACCGGTGATCCACCCCCTCCTCCCCTAACTCCCTGCCTTCCCACCCCCTAAATATCTTTTGAGGCCGGTAACACACCTGGAGCTCCTCTGGTGTTGCAGATGTACGTGGGCGACGGTAATCACTTGCCATCAGGTTGCTCGTTTGCCCGCTTAAGCATTAAAAAAAATATCGCTAAGTACGGATTCCAATCACTGTCCCCGATTATCAATAAATTTTAATCAAGGCCTGATAATAAAATGACGTTTGAATGATAAAGGGACTTAAAGTTAATCAGATAATTCAATTTGATTGGTGCGTATTCTTACCAAGTGATCAACAGTGCATTGTTGTTATAGCGCTGTATAAATACTATTTTAATATACCTAATACAAGTTATGTGAAGTGAATTCAGTGTTAATGACTGTTTTAGAGTTTAAAAACGTGAGTATTTTAGTTATTTTATGCGATATGAGTTAATCTAAAAATTATGTTATAGATTAACACTTCACACACACAGCAAATTAATTTCTGTCAATGCCAGGGTTGTTCAAATCTCAAACTTTCCATTCACTTATTAATTATGGGATATTCTGCGAGATACTTGCTCTGTGATACAAATGCATACCTTTTATTATTGTGTGTTTTTCTACGATATACATTCTTAGGTATATTTTATCAAGGAGATAACATTGTTTTCATGATTGTTCGTAAACATCGAGGTTAATTTAAAAAAACATATATTTTACATTGAATGCTCAAACAATTTTTTTCTAAGAAAACATATATTTAGTTAATCGAAGTATTTACCCTCATTATTTATACTTTCCGTCATCTCGACAGAAGATCATTCATGCCTTTGCGATAGAAGGCTGTTACTCTACAAAGTCTATTAAGGCATTTAGTACCGCTTCCTGAGAACATAATTATTTCAACAATATTTTTTGGGGCTGGATCTGGCGAGTACGGAGAATGACGTATGGTTTCTTACTGCAGGTCTTGTGATGTTAAAACGATTTGTTGACCAGTTTAATAAGATCTTGCGTTATCAGTCGGCAATAATGCGAAGATCGATTGCCGTGACGGGGTTGTTTCTCTGAGAGTCTCGCGATTATTGTTCGAAGTTATTCACAATAAACATCTGCTGTTATTGATATATAGGATCTGAAAAAAGCTATAGTGAATTATTCCCCGAAGTGACCACCAAACAGTTATTGTTATTTTTCTAAGGGAATTGTTCCGGTATTTGACCTGGGTTCAGCCATTGCGTTTTTGAATACTTTCATAAATATAGAGATAGTGTCAGATGAAAAATTTAACATATACTAAGATTTTGGTAGCCTCTGTAAACAGTTTCTATTGCACGTTTTTGTAATAAACAACCTTTGTAAGCTGCATACGTTATAGAAATAACATCCGGTATTTCTATAACGCAATTCGGAAGGCAAATGCTTCCTTTCAACACGTGAAAGAAAAACTCTTTCAAGTGTTCATTGTTGGAACCAGAAAAGGTTTTTCTTCAATTCGCACTTCCTTGTAATATTCTAAGCATTTCTCAGTCATGCCGGTTTCCTCAGGGATTTTCTTGACCCCCTGCACGATACAAAAAAAAGAATAATAAATTTTTTGTCTATTTATTCAGAGATCTATGTAATGGCATCAACTCCAGGGTTTAAGGACTTAGAAGTTGATAGCGATCAGTCGGACTCCGAATTTCAGCCGCTGTACGATGACAATGATGAATTAGAGTAAGTAATTTTGCACTTTATACTTTTGATATTGTAATCATAACGTTCTCGAGGCCGATATCGATTGAGACGAATGATGATGTTCCATATTATTTGAAATATGGGAAAGGGTAGGGGGGGGGGGTAGAGGGAGGGGGGACACCTTCATCTTGACTCTTGAATATGTGTGTTGAGCACTTTATTTTTAACCATTAGCCGCAACTTGTAGGATCGTGAACACATAGGAGTAGGTCGTGATCTAAAAACGTACAGAAACATTCTCATCTGGTAGTAATAAAAACTTTTAGGGGTAAGTAACTTTTGTTGCATAAACAGATGAGACACAAATTCATATTAAATCTATGTACAAGGTTGGACTTATCTCCAGATATACGTCCTCATCCGGCTCTTAAAGGTCCACTGCTTTACAGAAAACTACCGTCATATCAGTAAAATACTCCAGTAATTGCTACAAAGCACGATCTTTGCGACGACCCCATAGATGCATTTATTTTGTTTCATTATCATTGTCATGGAATCAATCGATAAGTGTTTTATCTTTAATATACATATCGAAGTGGATTTGTGATTCAAAACAATTCCGCGGAATCGTCTTGGGTAACGTTTGATTAGATGCCTATTTCCAAATGAAACGCATTGGGCGGTGCATCTTAGGCGGTGTTTCCCATCGTTTGTTCGAATATTTAATACGCAACATAGACACGAACATACACGTGCCTATAATTTCTCAGAGACGGAGTATTAGAAACCACAGCCATGAAAGTATAGAGAACTGAGGAGTTCTCAATATTTTCAACGGTCTATGGAGAGCAATGATTAAACATAAATCATATTGTATTATTTACTGTTTATCTTTACGTATTGTTTGTAGTTTTCTGCAAAAAAGAACGGTGATGGAATGACAACTGGTCACATTTTGATACCGTATACTATTTTTGTTAGGATAGGAATCTATGACTGTTAACTGGGTAATGTAGATTCCGCCGTTTGTCTAATGATAGCAATTTTATCCGAGTGCTCTTCTATTCTTCTATTGACGTTTACCTCACCCACGGATTCAGATAGGTTGATGGCTACTTCTACAAATTTAAGATAATTACTTTATATATTGTGTATGGATTTTGGTATAATGCTTCAGGGGTTATTGCTTGATACGCGATTCTATTATACTAAAACTCCTTGAATTCTGCTGTACCTAATAGTTTGGCTTATAACTGGACTTATTTTAAACAGTCAAAGAACAGCTCAAGAAACGAAAGGATGGAATCTTTTTCGAGAGATTCCAGTAAAGAAGGAGAGTGGGTCGATGACGTCCACCGAATGGATTGATACCAGCATGAAGATTTTCAAGGTTCTTGCGTATATTCTAACGTTTGCGGCAATTTTGGGCTCAGCCGTCATAGCGAAGGGGACTTTACTTTTTATAACATCACAACTAAAGAAAGGTCGCCATGTCAATCACTGTAATAAAGCTTTGGGTAATTTTTGATATATGATAATAATTGTATTTTGTGGTATCATTTTGATTTGAACTATTAAATTAAAGTAATCTTTTTTTAGCTTTAGACAAGCAATTTTTAGCAATCCTTCCATTAGAAGAGCGAGTGACATGGCTTTGGGCCGCGCTACTTGTATTTGGAATTCCAGAACTGGGAATGTTTTTTCGGTCATTACGCATTTGCTTTTTCAAAACTACTAAAAAGCCAAGTAGAATACAATTTTTTGTAGTAAGTATTACTTTTTTTATATTTTTTTTTTGATGGTAACGGAGTATGTAAATTGTTAAAATTTGCAGGCTTTTTTGATAGAAACGTTACATACTGTTGGAGTTGCGACGTTACTCCTAATTATATTGCCCGAATTAGATGTTGTGAAAGGGGCCATGTTGATGAATGCGATGTGTATTGTTCCTGGTATACTTAACGCGGTAACTAGAGATGGAACCGAGAGTCGCTACATAATAAAGATTATTTTTGATGTTCTTGCAATATCTGCACAAGCAACAGCATTTGTCGTTTGGCCACTTTTAGACGGAACTCAGGCTTTATGGACTATACCAATGACTTGCATCTTCGTGTCACTTGGATGGTGGGAAAATTATGTGAACTTTAACGAAAGAAACACTACTGGTATGTAATATTTACAAAAAAAATCTAGTAAATAACTATTAAAATATCTATTATACACTGAATTTATTCGTCCACCCGGCTCAAGGGTTAGTGTGTATGGAATACTATTCACATATTATAGGAATTTATGGGACAAGGTGTTTGTTTTCTATCTGATACTACTAACTCTTCATCCGATGTTACTGCATTAGCTATAATGGAGAAGGGAATGGGAATGATCGTTATGATTTAAATTAATTATTTTTTTGATTCGTTTTGGTGGTTTTTAGCCACATCATGTTAATTACAACATGAAATGTTGTGTCGCTAACTTGGTAACATTATTCTATTTTTTTTTCAGTTGCTTTCTACTATTTAAACAAACTTAGACTGGCACTCAAAACAACTAGGTATTACACACAAAGAACACTTACTGTTTGGAAGATTGTCGTCTTCATGGTGTGCATTATAATTTCATTACACGTACAAAACGATGACCCTTTTGCTATATTTACGTCTGTCAAGACTGCATTTAGCCTCCGCAACTACAGTGTATATGAAGTAAGACATATAAATCAAATACATAATAGTTTTTTTCAGGTCATTTATATCGGTTTATTGATTTCAATCGTTTGTTACAGCTACAAGTAATAATTCAAGACGCATACGATGGTCAATTAGACTTTAACATGACGGACGCTGCGTTCATTTTGCCCGTGTCATGGAATTCGTCATTATGGGTGACTTTAATTCAAGTTGCGGCGGCCTATTTCTGTTACACATGTGCAAAATTTGCTTGCAAGATTCTTATTCAAAATGTCAGCTTTACGTTCGCTCTCTGTCTCGTCGGGCCGGTCTTAGTCAATTTACTCATCGTGTTCTGCGGAATGAGAAATGCGGATCCCTGTGCATTTCATGGCATGATACCGGATTATTTATTCTTTGAGATTCCTCCAGGTTAGCACGGAAAGTTTTAAAAACTATTGTCAAATATCATTAATATTATTATGTGTAATATTTAAACATTTTATACTAATATTGAATACCAGAATACTGTTATGTGTTACAGAATTTATGACCATACTAGGTATTTACGTACCTGATGACAAGTATTGTCCAGTAATCAGAACGTGTAGTTGTGGTTGACACCAGCGGGTTCGACATTATCACAAAGCTCACGCAGAGAAAATGGCTGATAAAATTTCTAATGTTATCACATGATAAACACGGCATAACTTTGGTAGTCATTAGTTTTTACAGCGCTTCACAATCTACTGCTGAACACATGACTCTCCAAATGATTGTCACAAGATTGAACAGAACCACGAGTATCTATCCCAATATTACCAATACCAGTAGCAAGTGCTTTCATCCCATACGATTATCAGTTCTACGGATCTACACATGCAACACGAGGCTACTTAAGGTCTGCATATTATTCAATTTTTTGAGATTGTGGTAAAAAACGAGCTAATCGTCCATCTGATAACCTGGCAAGTGGTTACTGTAGCCCTAGGACATCTGCAAACAACTTCAATCGAAGGTTGTCACCGTACAGAGACGTTGTCACCCCTGAGGACTAAGATGAAATGCCTCACAGCCCGTAATTATACCTTATACCGTGACCTTTCAAAACTGGAACACAACCGGAATAGCACTGCTGTTTAGCGGTAGCAATGGAGATTCCAGCACTTGTTAAAAATAAAGAAGTATTGATGCAAAGTACGACGGCAGAAAAGTAATTTAATGTAATAGGAAAATGAAATGAACACAGTATTTAATAGATAAAAGATATAACAGTTTCGTCAGACTTAGCAGGATGACCTAAATAACGTTTTTTATATTGCAGTGTACTTCCTTAAGGAATATGTAGGCAATGAAATGGCATGGATTTGGCTTTTGTGGTTGGCTTCTCAGGCGTGGATAACTATGCACACGTGGATGCCACGCTGTGAACGACTCGCCGCTACAGACAAACTTTTTGCAAAACCCTGGTATCTTGGACCTCTTATTGATCAATCAATGCTTTTAAATCGCACGAAAGATGACGAAAATGACATACAAATTGAGGTAAATAATCCGACACCAATATACCGTGAAAATTTAATTCTTCTTCTTTATATTTATTTGGATTATTTTATAGGATTTGAAAGATCTTCATGATGAAGATACTCTATCTCAGGCTAGTTCAGATCACGCTACAAAAGATGTAAAACCTTCCGACAGCATAACCAGGTATATTTAAAGATACTAATGTTTCGGCTCTTGTATTATAGATATCTATTGATAGCTAGCATACATTTTATGACAGACCCAAATATACATAAAGGTTTTTTTTTCTCATTGTGTTTCATATGAAGTTTCATCAAGTGACAACAATAGCAAGTATAATTTTTTTTTCTCAGCTAACTCCGTACTGTGTGTATTACATATAATATACATTTATTACAATTATTTAGCTATTATTATTCTACGATTTACACTGATTTGATGGAAGCTTACATTAAGTTTGTCTCAAACAGTTAAAAAGGTCAAAAGGACTCTCTACGAGTTCGCGGGTAATGATTCAGGCGCCGCCCAGGTGTGATGTGGATTTGACTAGATGCATGTACGAGTATGTGTGTCGGTTATTGGTACAGCGCGCATGTCTATGAGTTTAGTCTCATTCCCTGCTCTTACTCTAATCTTCGTCTTCTCCTCACTCAGACTCTGAAATAGAAATAACAAGATTTAGAAATGTAACTAGTAAAAGGCCTTCATAGTTGATAAAAACACAGCATTTTTCTTGTAGTAGCTTCTTGGTTCTCCTTACAGGCAGTCCATTACTGGCTACTGTAGCTGCCGCCGATGATCATGATTGAAATGTGATAGTAAATTTGTAACTTTAATAAATATCATAGTTTGGTCAAGTAAAAATATCCCTCTTACTTGAACTTGAAAACGACAAAATGCAAAGACAAAATTCGTATGACCTTAAATTGTTTTAATTGTTTACTTCAACAACTATAATTTTATTCCCAGGATTTACGTTTGCGCGACGATGTGGCACGAAACAAAGGACGAGATGATAGAATTCTTAAAGTCTATTTTCCGTCTCGATGAAGATCAGAGCGCGCGTCGCGTTGCTCAGAAGTATCTAGGAATAGTAGATCCGGACTATTATGAGCTGGAGTGTAAGTATTCTGGTATAATTGGTATTTTAGCTAAAATCTATTTTAATTTTTTCATTGTTTTGGAATGAATCGTTAACAATTGCGGTCACAAATCAATAAAAGATTTAATTGTTGTTAGATTGTTAGTATACAAAAATGTGAATGGCTTCTGCATCGATACTATATTACGGTACAATTAAAATTTTAGAAATATTTTCAATGTACAGATTTACAGTTCTGTGGACTATTTATAGGATTTAAAGTAATGTAACATTGTTGGTTTGGTTGCTATAAAAGTTTGGACAATACGCTCCAAACTTTTTAAATCTATAAAACATAACTAAATCTTTCTGTTTAATAATTCCTCTAGTGTTGATGACCGCCTGGATAGCGTTGTGTTTTAATCCCGGCCGAAGCCCATATTGCAAAACAAATATACAGGTTGAATGCGACGTGACGACATTAGATTTAACCTCATAATCTATAGACTATTTCTAAGTCAAATACCAAATATTTCACTAACAAATATAAGTACTGTAGTTAAGTAAATAGATTTTTTTTTGATTTTGTAATTTTGTACTCAAGATACTATAGGAGCTAGTTCCTTGAGTCAAAATTACAAAAAAATATTTAATTAGGCCAGCGATACCCAGTTCAAAGACGTTATAGACCATTCGCGCTGTTGTCGCTGGAAATTAGATCCTGCGAGGTCATCACTCTTACCGAGGTCAGTAAACTATGAGTCAGGACGATTAGCGCTTGCGTTTTGTATGGATTATTAGGCTATTTAATTTCTTTGTAAAAAGGATGTTATAATTTCTGTTGTAAAAAGTTGTATACAGGTTAGTTACAATTAACAAAAATATAACGTGGTGATTATTATAGTAAATAAAATAATTAAAAAAACCTTTGAATCTTGAAATTCTTGAAAGTATTAGCTTGAACATATATTACCAGGTCATATATTCATGGACGATGCATTCGAAGTATCAGATCACAGTGCAGAAGATTCTCAAGTGAATCGCTTCGTAAAATGTCTGGTCGACACAATTGACGAAGCAGCTTCTGAAGTGCACTTAACTAATGTTAGACTGAGGCCACCTAAGAAGTATCCGACACCTTATGGCGGAAAGTTAGTTTGGATTCTGCCGGGAAAGAATAAAATGATTTGTCATTTGAAAGACAAATCAAAGATTAGACATAGAAAGCGTTGGTCACAGGTAAGTTTAAAATTCATGTTTATACATATGTATTATATAAGCATATTTGTTTTTTTTTTGGAATAACATTTCGCTGAACAATTGAAAAGCCTGTCTCCTTGTTTATGATATACATTAAATGTAGCAGAATTGTATTAGCTCTCGCCGCTTAAAGATATGGTCAAAAAAATGCTGTTAGTTTTGTGTAATGAATATTTACTTCAACTCAGCAGAAGACCAAAATAGGTTGATTTAGGCCTATTGTAGTCTCCTGCTGAGCATACGCCTCTCCAAGAAAGCATCCACTAGTCTGTGGGGTTTGGTAAATTCGGATGTATGTTCCGCGATAAGCAGAGCCTCGTTTGCAAGGCGCATTACGTGCGGATGCGGTTGGCACTTGAAAAAAAGAGATGGTAGATTCCCCGTTACACGTATATATTTCACTGTTATTTAACAGTGCCACACGCCTTTCCTCCTTTTTTGCCTAGAAGTCATTTCTGTCGTCAAACAGCAGTGCAATTTCTGTTGTGTTTCGGTCTGAAAGGAATAGAGAACAAGTATAATTTCGGGCTGTTAGGTATTCCACTTTAGTCTTTAGGGGTGACATGCATCTGTTTTACTTTTAAGGTAATGTACATGTACTATTTCTTGGGACATCGTTTAATGGATTTACCGTTGTCTGTTGACCGGAAAGAAGTTATTGCCGAAAATACCTATCTCCTCGCTTTAGACGGAGATATTGATTTTAAACCAAGTGCGGTTACTTTACTTATAGATCTAATGAAGAAAGACAAAAACTTGGGCGCCGCATGTGGTCGCATTCATCCGGTAGGATCAGGTGAGTAAAACTAAATTAATTTTTTTTTTCAGGATTGCTCTCAGTTTTTAGTCCACGTCGATTTTATTTTATTAACTAACCAATACAGGTTTTTTCACAATGTTTTATATTAAAATCGAGCACTTGTTCTAATAAGTAACTAACCTTTAAATTAAGCCGGACTTCGCCTTTCCCCTCAAACATTTGATAAAGTTTTGGATCCGGGAAGGGGTGATCCGTCACGCGGCTGCTCCTGTTCGACTTTAATCGTCCTCGAAATTATATTAAACTCATGATGATTTCCTTCACCGCCGAGCACGTGGTAAATTCAGCACTTAAAATTGCTTTTAGTACTTTCCAAAATATAACGGGAACAAGCAAAATGAAACAAAGCTTTCTTTAGGTTGAATTATTCTGTGCCGATGTTTGCAGAATTATTTACAGCTAAAATATTTCTTAATGCTGGCGGCCTTAAAAATCTGCAACCAAAAAAGGATGAGAGCGTCCTTTGGGTGTTGTAAGAGTCGACTATGGAAATAACTGCAAAACCCCCGTGGCAGGCGACAGATGGCGGAATACCTACCACAAAATAGACTTACCATACACAAGGAGCTTTTAAGCTGCGAGATGTCTGGTACAGCAATCTTCAACTTTTTGTAATTTAAATAGGAGCTTTCCGGGTGCAACTACTGTTGTTTTCCAATTGAAAATGTATAGAGAGCCAGAATAATTATAGGCTGTGTCGCATTCGTGTGACATTCCATTTTAGTCCACAGGAGTGACAAAGCATTTGTATCCTCCTTCGATTGAAGTAGTTTGCAGGTGTCCTCCACGGGCTGCAATCAGTATGACTGTTTGGTAGTTTCTCGCGTGGCATTCACTGAAAACCCTCATTCTTATGGGAGGCCCTTGTCCAGCAGAAGAGTGTTTTTAGACTGTTAAAGAAGAAGCCACAAAATTATTTGTAGGTTTTATGGCGTGGTACCAAATGTTTGAATACGCTATTGGCCATTGGTTGCAAAAGGCCACGGAACACATGATCGGTTGCGTACTCTGTAGTCCGGGATGTTTTTCTCTCTTCCGAGGAAAGGCCCTGATGGACGACAATGTTATGAAGAAGTATACGCTCACGTCAAATGAAGCTCGTCATTATGTGCAATATGATCAAGGTACGTTTCTTATGACAATATCCACGGTTAGTTGTTGCCAAAAGGGGTAATTCTGTCTTTGATCGAGACTTACTGTAATCGCCAGTGTAATCGGTATAATGCATATTATTATTTTTAAGTATACATGTAATGCTAATACATTCTTCATATGCCTGTGAATAGCTTTCTACTTCATCAGCATATTCCAGCCCACTGATGAACATCGGCCTCTTCAAAAAAGCATCACCAAAAACCGGCATACATTTTCGGAAGGTTTACCCATGCATACCACGTTAGTAAAGTGAGTTGGCAAATTCGTATGGATATTCCTACATCATTCAGTCGCCAAAGCCTCATTTGTTTGCTAGTACAGTGCACCATGTGTAGTTGAGTTTGGAATTCGTAGAAGAGACGGTATTTTTTCTCCTTTTCTATTCCTTCTTTTACTTTCATTTCATTGGCGAATCCAAGTACTTACTCAAAATATTTTGATATTGTAGTAGTACTAGTATGTAAAGCAATTTATGGGCCGGTGATGACTATGATGACTTTTTATAAACATGAACAGAAAATTATTTAATTATAGTAGTTGCGATGTTTTTAATTAGTCAAAGAAAATGGTTTTTTTTATAAAATTCTTTCACGCATTTGGTGGTAATGAAGTGTGAAAAGGCTAATAAATTGTACAAAAGCAATGCATATTAAACATACGTATAATGTAATATTAATGTTATATTTTAATGATAATTTCACTATGGTCTATTAACATATATTACACAAGTAAATAGATAGATCTATTTACTATCTATTACTATAAGAATACATATTAATACATTATCAACCTGTAACAGGCTGATAATGATAATAGTTATTAAAAAAATGTATCAATAATTCTATATACTAACTATGAGAAAGCCAAATCTGCCAAATAATCCAAAAAAAATTGGGTTCTGGCATTTTTTTAAAACTTACTTTATATAATAGAGTTTAGGCTTATTGTGCTCAAGATGCTTACTGTATCAGTTCATATATTTTTATTACTGCCCGTACTTCTAAATCGATCAATTAATTATCCACCCCGAAAATGGACCAAGCGATCGATTTTTTTAAATAATCCGTTGGTTTTTAAAATTCTTAATTTAGGTATTACTTATGATTCTAATTTTAGGGGAAGACCGATGGTTGTGCACTTTACTTCTACAACGTGGCTACAGAGTGGAATATTCAGCAGCTTCTGACGCTTACACGCACTGCCCTGAACGTTTTGATGAGTTCTTTAACCAGCGACGTCGTTGGGTGCCTTCCACCATCGCCAATATCTTCGATTTACTAGCCGATTCTAAACGCACTGTTACTGTTAACGATAACATATCTACGCTATATGTAGTCTATCAGGTACGAGAATGGTACATGTTATTACTAAACATGTTACATCATTTACTAATGTCGTCAAAAGGGACTAAACGCGTGTGTTATATTACGCAGAGTGTAGGGTTTAAAATTGGCGTTGTAATATTTGTCGCAATTGGTGTGATTGGCAAGTGAATTGACGAATGTCCTTGTCGCGTCACAGCTTGCACACTGTATGCTGACAGCGATCTGGGTTTGGTATAAGGAGGTCGTGTACAGGACGACATGAGGCCGTGGATGGTTATAGCCGTAAATCCACAAAATTTTGCTAGGTTGATTTTTAACGTATAGCATGCATGCGTAATGCTTAAGTCTATGCATTTTGAATAACCAGTTTAATATTGAATTGGTAAAGATTAGTTAAAAAAAAGGATACCTACAGTGTTATGTTTGATGAAAAGAAGAAAAAACGTCGGTTTCATCTCTGTTATTTGGACCCTGCTATAGTGGTAGACTGTAAAAAAGGTTTTCAAAGACCTTTTCATTTCTTTCGTCGAACATAAATTATTTGAATTTAGATTTAATTTATGTATTATTTACGGCTTATTACTATAATACTATTTTCAATTTTAGACGTTGCTCATGATGGGTACGATATTAGGGCCTGGTACGATATTCCTTATGATGGTCGGCGCGATGAACGCAATCACTGGTATGAGTATAATGAATTCCCTAATGTTGAACCTTATACCAGTTCTTGTATTCGTAACAGTATGCATGACTTGCAAGTCTGAAATACAGGTATGCATTTAGTTGTTATATTATTTTTATATCCGATTGCCAAATTTACCTAAGTTGTATACTGATTTTGTACACATACAAATTTAATTTATCACATAAAATGCTATAAATTTAAATGAAATTTACACTTTTCTTAAGGATTCGGTCAGGCAATCTCTTCAATTAAATATTGAATCCCAATGGTTTTTATTAATAATATCCTTTTCAGTTAATGCTTGCAAACGCAATCACATGTGTGTACGCCATGCTTATGATGATGGTAATTGTGGGAATAGCTCTTCAAATAGTAGAGGACGGCTGGTTAGCGCCGTCTAGCATGTTCACTGTAGTAACTTTCGGAATATTCTTCATAACAGCGGCACTGCATCCACAGGAAATCATTTGTTTGTTATATTTAGGTGTGTACTACATTACGATTCCGAGCATGTACATGTTACTGATCATTTATTCATTATGCAATTTGAATAACGTTTCGTGGGGAACCCGAGAAGTCGTGCAGAAGAAAACTCTTAAGGTAAGCAGATTGTACACGAATATGTGACTACTTTTTATAAGTAAGAATTCAAAAATAATATTCACATAATACCATTAAGTGAAACCTATATTTTTATCAATATATTGTAACTATAAAAAAGACATTTTTCACATGCATAATTTTTATAAATTTATTTGTAAGTGTTCACTTATGATTTTAAGCGACATTGTGTACACTCCGTAAACCGAAGGACAACTAAAGTGTTGATATCTTTAATTTTTAAATATTTTTGTAAATGCTCTTGTCAAGTCAGATAATGTCGGCAAATTTTGTGCAATAAAGGTATTAAAAAAGGGCACCCGAAACTTAATATTTTTTGTAGGAGATGGAAATTGAGAAGAAAGCAGCAGAGGAAGCAAAGAAAAAGATGGACAACCAGAGCATCATGAAATGGTTTGGAAAATCGGACGAGACGAGCGGCTCCCTAGAGTGCAGCATGGCTGGGTTGTTCAGGTGCATGTGGTGCACCAATCCTAAGGATCACAAAGAAGATTTACATTTGTTGCAAATAGCCAACTCTATTGAGAAGATTGAAAAGAGCCTGGGCTCCTTGTTAGTATACGAATTAGTCCATTAAAAATCAATTTTTTAATAGCATCATGTACAAAAATTATTATTAAAATTTCAGGGGTGCTCCACCGGAACTCGAGGCGGCGCCCAGGCGTCGCTCTTCTATGCCTCTACGCAGCGACACTCTGTCTATGCTACCCGAATACGAAGATAGCGAAGATTCCGTTGATATACCAAGGGTAACTTAACTCCTATTATTGTTTTATGTATTCTATGGTTCTTTTAGCAATCGCTGATCACAGTTAAAATTTTTATTACATATAAAGTTTGCACAGTTCTTCACAACAGGATTGTTTAATAGTTGAAACCTCAAATAGGTTTTGCTGTCACCTACGAGGATAATTTTTATGGGTTTATATAACTTTCAATCAGGCGTTTATAAAAATTTGTATCGCTAATGGTCCAGTAAAATAAAATATTCAATATTATACTTTATTATACAGGAAGAAAGAGATGACCTTATAAATCCATATTGGATAGAAGATCCTAACCTACAAAAAGGTGAAGTAGACTTTCTGATGACCGCTGAAACTGAGTTTTGGAAGGATTTGATCGACGCTTACCTAAGACCGATTGATGAAAACAAAGAAGAACTGGTACTGTTTATAATTGTCTATTAAAAAAGTGTCCATTTGCCGTCTACGGGAGTAAACCCGGCGACAAGGCTTGTCAGGCGTAAATTTCGGCAACGGAGAGGTAAAAGTTGGTTTGGGAAAGCCCATTTCTATATGCCAAGTCGTATCAAATGGAAACCCCATATGTCGGGACTTCAAATGTTTTGTTTTACTCTTAATGCGTCAGTTTTTAATCATTGTGCAAAAGTAGTAAAAATAATTGTTGAGAGGGTTATGGAGCAAAAACTGTTAATCCGCCATCTGTTGGATACCGTGACATTTTTCATGGCTTTTTACTTAGTTGATTCTTACTACCATGGAACTAGAAAGTGGGTGGCACATTTTCTTAACCAGCCGACTATAAATTAATGGTTATAAAAAATATTACTATCTATACATTGTAAACAAAAAATATCTCATTCTTAACATAACGACCATAACAACCCCTGTATCTCTATATAATTATTAAATCACAAACAAAAAATTTGTAAGTTTTGTATTATATTGATAATTGTTTACTTGTGTTAAATCTAAATAATGTGATATTTACAGGAACGTATTAAAACCGATCTGAAGAATCTGCGAGATACAATGGTGTTCGCTTTCGTCATGCTCAACTCTCTGTTTGTGCTGGTTATCTTTTTGCTACAGCTGAATCAGGATCAACTGCATTTCAAATGGCCACTGGGCCAAAAAGTAGTTATCACCTACGACAACGACATGAACTTGGTAAGATAATTTAAATTTTTACCCCTGTTCTCCTCGGGACTTTTTAAAGCATATTACTTTTTTTACGTTTACGAATTTATTAAATATACATATGGGTTTCTTTGCTTAAATCTGCATTCAAAAATTAAATGGTAGTAGATATTTAATAGAAGGAGAGCACCACCCGTATAAATTAAAGCATGCAATTGAGAGACAATTATGTATACTGCTTCTACTATAACCACACCTAGCACCAATACAACTCTCATTACTACCACAAAATAAAATAGTATCCGTATTTTAATTAAGTAAATCTGCATTCGATCTATAATATTATAGATTTCCATAGTTTTATTTACTCATTATATTAAATAAATATTATAAATCTTAAATTTTACAATTAACATCTTCGGCACAAAATATATTTACATAATTACGTGGGCGTAAGAGGAAACATTCTAGCTTTTAGCTAAAATTTTAATGGTAGAGAAATAGTTTTCTTTTCCACTATACCTACTCAAAAACATCACCCTAATGCCAACCTCCGGGCCACGCGGTACGCCCTGCTAGTTGACAAACAAAGCATTGGTGACTTTCTGTATGGCTATCGAAATTAATAAATTGCCCCACTCCTATATTACCATGGGTGTTGTAGAAGGCGTCAAACGAAAATGTACTCGGCATTTTAAATGTAGCATCAGCATCTTGTATTTTTAAAAAATTGATGCCCCGCTGTCTATTTCTGTTTGTATTTATTGTATTTATGTCTGTTTCTATTGAATTGCTTCATATATCTATACTTCATATATCTTCTCTCTAGATAAATTTAGACCGCGAATACTTGATGTTGGAACCAATCGGATCACTGTTCCTCATATTCTTCGGGAGCGTGATGCTTATACAGTTCTTTGCTATGATATTCCATCGTATGGGTACCCTCACTCATTTATTATCTACTGTACAGCTTAACTGGTACTTCACCAAGAAGGTAAATATATATTTTTTTACATTATACCGCATTACAACCATAAAGAACAGACCGTTAGATACACCCTATTTTAGTCCACTGCTAAACTTAGGCCTCTACAAGAAAGCGGCCGCACAAGCTGGCATACATTTCTTGGAAGGATTACCCACACTCACCACGCAGGGCAAGCGAGTTGGTAAGCGAAGATCCGATACACTCGCAATAGTGGTGTGAAATAAATTACGAGCATACATTGTGTTCTATACTTAACTGGAAGTGATCGATTTCAAACGATTGCCGTGTGGTGGCAGTATGAAAGTATTTCTCACTTCACTTCTTTTCGTAAGTGTTAAATAAAGGACAAGTGTTGATAATATTTGGGTGAGCGACAGATGGCAGATTTACCATCTCAAAATATGCCAGACCTACAGACGGGCTAAGGTACTAGACGTCTGGTACTGCATTCGCCAATCGATCAGCCAAGCGCAGCAAAGAGGCAAAAGTCTAGTACTGAACTTTAACAGGATAACGAAGAAGAAGACATAGTCTGTTTCATAATTGGCAACAAGTGAACAAAAAAGCGGTTTGTTGTTTTTTCATTTGTATATATAATGTCACGAAATTCCCGCTATGCCAACATTTTTTATGTAAGTACCAAATTGTTATTAAATGAATTTATTATTCATACCCTGACGATGCCGTAGGGCGAAACCAGTCAGTTTGTTATATAAATTAATAAAATGTGTCGTGAAACTAGTACATATGGTAATAATAATTGTCAATATGATAAAGTTTCACCAAGTGATAATAATCGCAAGTATAAATTATAAATTATTATTCGATCGTTAGCCGGAGGAAATGACAGAGCAAGCTATCATAGAGAAGCAAGCGATAGCAATCGCAAAGGATCTTCAAAAGTTGAACGTGGATGATCTCGAGCGACGCGGCGTAGACAACGCCACCGTCTCCCGACGTCGGACCCTCCACTACTTGGAGCGAGCCCGCGACAACAAGCAAAGTGTAATCAACTTGGACGCCAATTTCAAGAGGCGTTTGACGTTACTTCAAAACGCTGATCCTGGTCAGTAACATGTTGTGGACACTCTATCATAGTTTGGTAACTCTCTGAAGATGACAGCTCCCCGACATATCTGTACGGTGATATGTCATGTCTGCGAAAATACTTATATTGAATTGTTCTACTTCTTACTACCACGTGCAGAATGTATTTTTTTTAAACAAAAAATAATTATATTATTAATTACGGTATAATATTAAAATATTCTTTAGATATTTGAGGAAATAGGGTATTAAATGCAGGCACAAGATGCCTCTACTTTATTTCGGTATTCTGCGAGGTCCGTAGTACTACACCGGGTGAGCCGGCCCACTTAAGCTGATGCAAAGGATGCCGCTTGACTCTAACACGTACAAAATTATAAGCGTGTAAATATGTATAAGAGTAGCACTACCATATCGTACATGGGTACTAATGTGGTTCTACCACATATTAGCTTGACTTCACCATGTGCCAACGTGGCTTTATCAAGGTTTGACATTTTGTAACTATGCACATACTCCTTTTTTTCGTGGTCTGTAATTAGACTGTATACAAGCATGCTCCCTTGACCAGATATGATCGCCCGGCTGCCGTCGCTGCGCGGCAGCGTGTCGGCACGGCGCGCGACGCTGCGAGCACTGCAATCGCGGCGCGAGTCCCTCACGGCCGAGCGCCGTCGCTCGCAGTTACCACGCGACTCCAACACCTACTTGTACGACGAACCTAAAACTACGGTAATTATTATCAATTCTTTTAAACTAAGGCTTAGTTGGATACGAATGTAAGTGGCAATAAATACTGGTGTGTCACGCGTGGAAGACTTACACATATGGTACACAACTCGTTAGGCAGGCGGGTTGGAGAGGGTAATTTCAGTAGGCTGGCACTAGAGATGCTTCTTTTCCATCACTAGTCCGTGGAATTTGGATTCAGCATATCACTAAAGAAAATTTGTTAAACCCATATCTTTGGGTTTAACAAATTTTCTTGTCACAAACCATGGTCCTGATCCACCTGCACTATTTTAGTCACTTAAGAATGCTTGGATTATTGTAAAAAGGTTTCACTTTTTTCTTTTATAATTTAACGACTAGATTTTTATTCTATTCTATTTAAAACCTAGCAATATAAATAAATAGATATTAAGATCCTATTTACTGTTTGTTACACTCTAATCGACTATACTAATGCTATAGTAATAAACGTTTAATTTTATTTCACTATTATTTTCATGGTCCGTCGGCTCACATGTTACTGACTTGTTATCTAAGTCAAGGGCTTTGAGTTCGAATTACGCGCCGATCCTTTTCGTGCAATATGTGTATATACATTTAAAGATTTACATATTTTATATGTTTTCAAATGCACATTCATCAGATAACACAAACAAAAAGGAGAATTGACATCAAATCTAAATAATAAGAATGTTTAATGAGTCTGGCATTCCAACTTTTTCTCAAAATCTCATCCTTGTCTTATATTACATCCTTATATCTGCAATGACCTACGAGTGAAGATCTGGCGAGCGATTGATGGCAGGAAATACTTACGACTATGCCGAGCCAAAATCGCACAGACTAGCGCATCACCTCTAGTACAGCGTCATACCAGTTTTTGTTGGCATCTTAAGGCCTATGTCTGGACATAGGTACTGGTAGTGGACTCGAGCTAGCTTGAGTGAGGTCTACCAAGTGTGAGCGTGTCAGTCACAGCATGAAGTTTCACACAAAAGCATGATGCTGCTTGTTTTTCTGTTTCATCACTAGCCAGTAGGATTTTGGACCTGGCTGTAGTTATCACCTTTAGTTATCATCTTTCAATCGCCACAGTGTCGTTTCGTCGATGTCTACAATAATAATATTAATAATGTGTTATGAATATTCAAACACGCTATCCAGCCCTAAACTAAGACTCTGTCTGTCTTGCTAAATGGATGATGAATAGATAAATATACCTACATAGTTAAAAAATCGAATCGTATATATAATCATTAATATTGATCATACAAATGTTTGCCGCAAGCCATTATTTTATAATCTTAAAACAGCTCTTACTACAGAAAATGCAAACCATTATTTGCTTAGTTGGTTTTCGTTAGTAGTTTTATCTATCAATTAGAGACCTCGTTAAAAATATTCTTATGTTAAGAGAGTTTTTAAAAGGCTTGGACACTAAGATGGCGATAGGCTTACCACCTGTCATGTTATCCCAAATAAGCTCAGGTGAAAAATGGGTTGAAAGGACTAAAATGGTTAGACCTCTGACTACCCTTTTATTGAGTATACGATCGAGAGAGCTTCTTTACTTTTTTTTTTTTTTTTGGAGATACACCTTCCTCATTTGATGGGAGTAATTTCCATACAGATAACGCTTGCCATGTCTATCTGTCTATCTATCTATGCGATAAAACGAAGGAAGTTACCAGATGCAGAGTGAGACACTCGGAACTCAACATAATATAACCAGAATCAAAAATCAGTAATTTGCAAATTTGAGAATAGGATATGGTTGAGATTCAAAAGCAGGTTCCGTGACGTATCGGAAACTGACGGAATTAAAATCAAAGGAATATATTTTTATATTTAATTTTAGAATTAAATGAATAAGTGTATTATTATAATAAAATAGTTTGTTGGTTGGTTGTTAGTTGGGCGACCTTGCTGGAAGGTCATCGATGTCAGGTGTGTATGTGAACAAAGGATACGAACCCGCACTCGACAGCGACGACGATGGCACGCCTCTACCCCGCCGCAGCACTGTGCGGTTCCGCGAGAACTTCTAGTGATTGTTTTTACATTTTATTCTTTACCTACTATTTATTTATGCAATCCAAATTTGCGTTTGAAAATATTTAATCTCGAAAAGAATCATTAATATCTATTCCTGGATATATATTTATAAAATAAATTAAATTATAATACTTTCTGAATAAAAAGGTTGTATCATTTGCTTATAATCCTTCGATTTAATTCTTCATTCATTATGTAAATCATAATAAATGAAGAATTAAATCGCCTATTTTCACTGCTGAGCATGGGGCTCTCCAAGAAAGCGCTTGCTAGCTAAAGCCGGGATTCAATTCTTGTAAGATTTACCCACCACTCTGGACAAGCGAGTTGGTGAGCGCAGTGTCAGGACCATCGCACTAGTGACGCTACTCCCTGACACAAATCTGTAGGATTTGGGTTTGGTAAATTTGGTTGGATTTTCCGCCAGCAGTCGGTCGCCAAATACTCGTTTATAAGCTAGCAGAGTGTGAGGTTGTCGTTTGGAGAAAGAGATGTCATGATCCCCCGTACATCGATTTAAATCGCTAAGTTGAAAATTAAAATTTACATTGCTTACATTCTATTGCTTTACGTAAACTAATTATAAAGTCAAATGGTACATTAATACGATTACGAAAGCAGTAATGCTTAAAGAGATTTGCACGAGGTTAGTATATTTAATACTAGTAGTGGTATCTTATCACTAGTCAGAGCGCTCGGTTTAATTTCATAGTAAGCGAGTGACCTGGGTTCTATCCCCAGTCCCAGTACCACTAGCATTGACCACCACTAACTTGAATTAAAACAACGCACTCGCGGTGAAGTGATTGTGAACCGTGAGGGAACTTGCAGATCTGAGAAATAATAAAAAAATATTATTTCGTGCACAATTGACAAGAGCAGCGTGATTGACCCATCGGCTCCAAAACCTTCTTCAGTGGTACATTTACAGGATGCTATTTAACTTTTCATAATAATAACTCATATAATTTTTTCTTCATTTAAATTTCGATGTTATGTAGTAGAATACCATCTATGTACTATATATGTATTATATATTCAGCGAAAATTACCTAACAATTGCTAGCAAGAATACTAAAAAGTAGAATATCACTCATATCTGGCTTACATATTATATAATATAATTATATACTAGCTTTCCGCCCGTGACTTCCGTGATTTTGAAAGAAATAAAAATTGGTGATCATAACCTAACACCTCTTTGTAAACTATGTTTGTGGTGTTGCATTTCGGGGCTAACGTGACCAGACTACTGGCGAAGCTCATCCGAGAATGTGTCACATAGAACTGACCATGAGAGAAGCAATCCTCTGTCAATTTGATGCTGGTCCAATTCATCGATTTCCTTGTGATTTATGATCACGGTAAAGCCGTTAAACAGTTTCAAATTAATAGCAGCTGATTTATAATTTTTTGCTGTTTCAATAGTACGCACACACAACCATTGTATAGACTTCTTTTTGTTGTTACTTCGATCAGGATTCTACCACTGAAATTTAAAACTTAAATTTGAAGGAATGGTGATCTTACCTCTCAGTGATGGGTAATTTCCACCTATTTGAAGTAACATATCAGCGAAAAGCCTAAATTGAATCATCACCTCCTAAGTACACCTCTTAATTGCATGGAGTGAAAGTTTCTGGATATATGAGGCTTTTACGCAAGGTTTTACTTCATCTATCTGTTTACCACTCTCCCCCCTTCCAATCAAACTATTGATTGACTAAGCCTGGTATATTACCCTATTTGAAAATGTGTATTACAAATTAGTGGTGGTTCCATCATATTAAAGGGTAGTATGAAAATAGAGAGCTGTTTCACCTTCCATTAACGTAGTAGTAATCCTCTTTGTCAAACGAATGTTTTAACGGTGACCCCTGGCATGTAGTGTATTGTTTTCCAGGCGAACCAACGCAGTAGATTTTTTTGCTATTTACTGCTAAAGATACCGCCATTTAAGTTACAGCCACCGCCAACGCTCGGTATGTGACAATCAGTATGAAAAATAAAAATGGCTCAGTTAAAATAAAAAAAAAATATTTGGTACTACATTAATTGTTCAGCTGAAAACACTGAAGCTTATTACACGAAGACGGAATTCATATGAGAATAAAAATTTTATCCTCTTAGGGGTCGATTCTTAAAAAACACTGAATAACGTAATTCTTCGTTTTTTCATTCAACCATAGGACTAAATAATTTTCATGGTTTTAACTAAAAAATAACTGTGTTCCTATATAAACTTTCATCACATATTTCACCCACTTTTTAAAAATTCGGAAGCAAATGTCTTAATAATATCTAACCGAAAGTTTAAACATTAAAAAAAATATTTACTACTACAAAAAACGTCATTCCTGTAGCAAATATCTCCCATATCATTTTTCCTTTCCTTTAATTTCCAAAAATCTTAGCACACTTTTTTCCTATTTTTGATCAAAAAACCAGGTATTTGACCCGTTTTCTTGAATTTAACTTCAAAAGTGTCGGATCGCATACAAACTTACATCCCCTATAGGGGAAGATAATATGGGAAGAAGATATTGTAAAATTCTTTCTTAGTTTTCGTACTTAGTCTTTCATTATAATAGTAACTTAACGTCCAAATTTCAGGTAATTAGCTTCATTAAGCTATTTAAGCAGGTGTAGCTGCTGCAGTTTCGGTTCGACGATGATGAATCGTATTCTTACATAGTTCGTATGTGTATGTGAAATTCAAAGTTTTTATCTCTATGGTTGCTGAGATAAAGGAGGAGTAAAGTTTTTATAAATGAGCATAGAATTGTTAGAAGAAAAATAAAACGGTTTTATAAAGTAATAATATGAGCCTTTAGTGTTTTTTACGTAGGCTCAGATTTGAAAAAAAAATATAAGTAAAGGTATTTTTTTTGTGTATTGCCATAAATTACATGGGCCCAGAACATATCTCAATTAAAGTTCAATTCCTATCAAATTATAATATATTTTTCCAGATATATTTTTCAAGATAGCCCTTATATGGACGACCAAATGAGAGGGACAAAACCCACAGAGATATTACATTTATGGACGACTTCTGTTTCAAATGTAATATAAAGCTTAGGCGATATAGGCTAGTATTATTAGACTTTTTTTAAAAATTGTGTTACTTAATAATTGATATTATCTGAAGTCGTAAAACCTCATATAAATACTGTTCAATATTCTAAGCGTTGTTACAACTCTTATGAACTAAGACTGATTTGTTGTAAGTTTCTAAATGAATTTTTCTGTGGTTATTATAGAATTTTTACAGACGGATCCATTTGTGATAAAGGTATAGGAGCAGCATTCTTGGATTCTCAGACGGCAGACCATGTTAAATTGAGCATCAGTAATAAAATTTCAATAATGCATGTGGAGCTCATAGCGATTGCAGAAGCATTGTCTTATATTTCCTCTGTCAATCATGACAGATTTGTGATTTTGACAGATTCAAAAAGTGCTTTGCAACATTTGATCCATCGTACGTCTAATTTTAGGGGAGTACCATTGGCATATACTGTGTTAAATAGTATTTACAAGCTTAAATCCTGCAACAAAAGTGTTGTTATACAGTGGGTGCCTTCACATGTAGGTATTACAGGGAACGAGGAGGTGGATCGTCGCTAAGTTAGCCTCCTCTGATGGTATTGAAGTCAATTGTTTACCATGTTTTGAGTAAAGTTAGAGAAAAATGTTTTAAAATTTGGTCTGAATATTTCGATGAGAGAGCTTTAACGAAAGGTGTCTGGTACAAAACAATTCAAGCAACCCTTCCACGTTCCCTTTGGTTCGAAAAGAGGCAAATGAAAAGGCGTGATTTGATCACAGCCTTAACACTTCTATCTTAAGGTCACATTCCGTTGAACAATTTTGGATTTATGATGGGCAAAAGTAATTCTCCATATTGCAGTCATTGTAACATTATAAAAGACGTACTTCACTTTACCATGGAGTGCATACGGAATGAGACTCAGAGACGTACTGCCTTATCACGGGACTATAATGTCGGTATTTGTAATAGTATTCTGGCATTCCCTGAATCCGAGAGTGCTAGAATATTGTTTCAAATTGTTAAATTGGGGCTAAATGACAGGTAGATTAAGTTAATTTAATTATGTATCCATAAGACTAATTGGGTCTAATACAGACAGGTTTCAGTCACGTTTGAATGCTGTAAACCATCTAAAATCGAATGGTATTGGTCATCAATTCACTAAACGCTCATTTGAACTTTAAAATATTCATTTGTGGATTTTGGACCCGGAAAAACACTGGCCCTGCTGACCCCGTACAGTATTGCAGCTATATTCTATCTCCGTGTAGGATGGTAGTAATAATCTATCCTCGAAGTTTTAACCAGTACTTAAAATTAAAATTAACACTTTAAATGAAGTCATCACCAGGAATCGAACCCAGGGCCCCCGCATACTTAATTTTTTTTTTACGTTAATTTTTAAGAGCTGCTGGCCTCCTGACTATTACAGTTCTTTGGACATTACAAATACAATATGTATTTAAAAAAGATTCGATTATGTCATCATGGACCGTCACTGTCTAGTGAGACGAAGCTTTATCTCACCAACTTTTAATTAAAAGTAAATCTTATTATATAATAAGGAGTATAATTCATATTATTATTTCCTTAATCCTTGGATTTAACGTAATCGAAACGCTTGTTCTGCGGGATGATGATCGCAGTACACCTTGCACCTTAGACGCTGTTTGTTGCTGGGCATTCCATACCGGTCTGGATGATTCCAATCCGGCATATTTTTAATGGTTTCTCCGCCATCGGCGCATTCTTGCCTTTTCTTTATGAATTTTCATTAAATTTATTTCCTACACAGAAAAGTCTGTGTAGGAAAACAAAGGTTTTATAGTAAATATAATTTATTTCTTACGTATTTATGGAGAAACTACAAGAATTTAATGTAAAATCTGATAATGGCAATCTTGTAATCTTTTTCAGTACTTAGGTGTAAAAATGTGAGAATGCGTCACAAACTCGCGAATATTTAAAAAAATAACTGCGTTCTGTCATTACGTATATGTGCATGAAAAAATTCATTACGGGACAAGTCAATCAAGACTTACGGGGTTCATTAAAGGTAAATGCTATGTCTTATCCCACAGTCGAATTTAAACGTGGAAGAACATCCAACAAGATCTAGATCGTTTTTTTTTTTGGCTCAATATGTATAACAATGGACGAAACGTGGCTTCACCATGACGATGATACGACGATACTACTTGAAAAAGACCATCATCTCTAACTCCTAATAAATTCAAGACGAATCTTTCCGCCGGTATGATCATCTGACTCTCTTTGTAGGATAGCCAAGGTGATACGTATGCAGAACAAAAAAAAATTGCGCTATAAAATTAGCGAGAAGTGTATGGCAAGCTCGCAAAGAATGTTCATAGTATCATCAAGATCAAACTCCGGCCCCTGAGTAATATTAAAAGTTACCTCTAAGATACTCATTCTCACTTTTATTAAATGCCCTCTGTACGTTGTACTTTAAAGCTCTAAGAAGTAATCCAAGCTTTTTTCGCAACCAAAATGTTTATTAAAATTATTTTTATAAAGTTATTATAAGCCGATTTTTATCAGTAGTGTCTTTATTAATACATGACTTTTTCATCTGCCTATTAGGCCTCTTGTGAGAAATTGAGAGGAGTAGCAATCGTTGCGCTTAGCTTCTTTTTTACACTTTGCAATACCTTCATATCATAAATTTGGTTAATTTTTCTGATAATTCGGTTATTTTTTTATAACTTGGTTCAAAATATCTAAGAGGTATTACAATAGTTGATATCAAAAGCACTAGAAGCGTTGTTGGATTAGGGACATGTCTAGCGAATGAGTTGGAGATTGTTGGCGAGTGACAGGTCACTGTGGCAACTGTGGCCCCGTGCCGATCGCCGGCGAGCGGCAGTGAGCCAGTGAGTGCGCGGCGACTCCGGCGACCGCACCGCGCACACAATGCGCATCGAAAACGCTCAAACGCGAGTGCTTTGTACCCACTGGAAAATTGTGAAGTGACACCTGACTATAGGATTTCATATCTACACCTATATAGACGAAACAGTAAGTGAGACATATATTTTTTTTTATAAAGTTAACCTTTAGTTTCCGAGGTCATAGTGTGCGATCTCATGCGAAAGTATGCAAGGGTGATTGCGATTGTTCCTAATTTAAATATATGTTCATATGTCTAAAACCTTGCCCCGCAGAGTAAAATAGTTTCACAGAATTCTGTGCAAACCTTTAAAAAGTGTTTACGGCTCTATGTTTAGATTCGCTTTCGAAAGTTCAAATTGGTCTCACAAGAATTTGTAATACTAAACGTTTAAGTAGGTTGAAAATGAAACGTGTGATAACTTTATTAATGTTGGTTTTCGTATTTACGTGCCTAGTACAAGTATGTATTGCAACAAACAAAAGTGAATGTAGGTGTTGTAGGAGAGAACTTATCAAGGCACTAAGTCGTACCAACTACCTTCGTAACTTAAGCGTATTCCCAAGGCAAATGTAAATAAAAATAATTAATTTATAAACGTATGTGCATTACGTCGTCACTATATTTTACAATTTAGTTGCAAATAATAAATATTGACCTCCAGCTCTGTATTCCGCACGGTCTTTTTATTAAATACTCTATGCATATTATTCCAATTTCACTGAACTTAGTCATGTACATTGAAATATGCTTTAATTTTTATATACTTTCTTTTTAATTATCATTTAATGACTTCGGTTATGACTCACTCGTCAATGCTATGTTCGATTGCATGACGAATTAAAATAACAGTAAATTTTGGTTTTCAATTAATTATATAACGATCTTAATCATCGACAAAGTTAGACTAATTAGTCGTTAATCTTACTTTTACATGAAATTTAGTACTGAAGATTATTTAAAGGAAAGTCAAGAACAAAAGTGAATAAATCGTGGAAAGTTCACTCCTTGCCAAGCAGAAATTGTATTGCAGCCTCGTATACATCCGGTTCCGCCACAGGGTCGTTCTCACTTAGAACAAGAGCAATTTTGTTATTTCCGTAGCCGTAATTAACGTAATCCGTTTAACCTGTTACTCGTTAACCTACTTTATTCGAAATTCATTAAATCATTGAATGTTAGTATTTGTTACAGTACCATACAATAATTACAGTTTTTTTTTATAATTACGTCAGATTTAACCTCCCTAAAAGATAAACAGAAAGGTCCTTAAAGTAAAAGAATTAGCTATTGAGAACATAAAACATAAATAAAATTGTTGTGCGTGTAAAGTGTGGGTTGTGACTATCTTACTGTTTTTAGTGACACGTCACGAATTTGCCTTCGTTGTTTAAGTGCATTGTTTTCCTTATTACGCTTAGCTTTAAGACGAATCCTTAAGACAAAGACACAACGACAGAAAGCTAGACCAAAAAAGCTTAGATAATTTTGTTTATGAATTTTAATCGAAGTTTTTCAATAAATTTTAATGGCCCTACTAAACTCGGATATCAATATATCTGTACATTTTATTAAAAACTAAAAAATACTCAATAACTTTACGTGTGGGATACTGATAATTTAAATATATTAAAAAAAACAATTTACAAATATTAATGTTAAACTATTGGAATTATAGTTTCGAGACATTTGTATTTAAATAAAAGAAAAGCAATTTTAAATGCAGAAGTTAATCGATTAGTAGTTGCTTAATAAATTTACTACAATTTGATCCATAACAGCGATGTTGTGATTCGGTACGGATCATTAAATTTTGTTTTCCATTCGGTATACTCCAGTTCTATAGTATTTTGAAACATTCAATCGGTTACTAGGAACTATACTTTACCTATCTTACATTTGTGATATCAACAAGTAAAACCAAAATCTTATTACTAAGAAGTAATCATAATATTTTTATTATAAAAATTGTAATTTTTTGTATGTAGCTATAAAAATGGGTTAAACATTGGATTTCAATGTGACATAAAGAAAGCTCTATATAAAAGACTTCAACGCATGCCTGTTGTAAGAACAGAGTCGTTAGTCGCACTTTCTTCCATAAGTAAGCTTTATTAATTGTTTTATGAGAATGTGAAAATCAATTAATTCGATTTTATGATAGCTACATAGTTTTCTTATAAATAAATTTTGAGAATTAAGATATTAGAACAACGCGGGAAATTACTAGATGGTAGGCTCCTTTTTTGAATGGTAGCCGTTTGGGTAGGTAGTACCACCCTCTACCACTGTTTTGTTATTTTTTGTAGGGTATAGAGAGCCAGTACAAGCTATGAGGTATTCGATCTACGTGCTCAGGGGTGACAATGCATCTGTAACTTTCTTTGACTGTAGTGGTTTGCAGGTGTCCACGGGCTGCAGTAGCCACTTACTACCAAGTGGAATTTTGGGTCTTTTGTCGTTCTAATGTTATATGAAAATCACTTGACTTTTGAAACATTTTTCTTGTATAATTTTATTTATATTTATATCTTATATTTCAATCTTGAAAACAGTAATCAGTACAGTGGACACTCTTCGGTACATACTTTGATTTCACTAGTGCAGCCAGAGGCAGAACGCGAAAAAAGAAATTAACGTTTTTACGTAACGAAGCAATAATAATTTATTACCTGTTAACAAACTTATAATATGGATGACTTGGTGCTTAGTAATGGATAATTAGTGATTATGAAATTTACGGAGTACAATTAGCGTTTGTATATAATGTATCTTTATCGAAGAAATTATCACATGTTTTTTTAATTAAAAATTTGAATCTGATTTGTTTAAAAAATCCATTTCCATGAGTAGTTTACGCTGAATTATTAAAAAAAAGCTAAATTAAAAACGGAAAATAAAACGGAATAAAATTAAAGAAAAATCTAGTTAATATTCGTGAAAGTAGGTTTTGGATTGTATTGTATTTTGAAGATTGTTTTAGAAGTTTTTTTAATGTAAGAGTTTAGAGTTATTTTTCTTAGTCTTAGAGAACAGAATAATACTTGTATCTAACAAGTATTATTCTGTCCGTATAACCCATTTGCCTTTTTGTGTTGTCCTTATTGTTTATTAGATCTACATGCCTAAATTCCTAAATTTACCTCTCCATAAGAAAATTATTTTCTGGCTCAGTCACTTATGTAAGTAAGTAACCAATGGACAACCCACTGATAATGATCTTATCAAAAAAATTATGTCAATATCCAAACTTTAATAATTTTAATGTCGAACATATCTCGGTTAAGCACTGACGTACTGAGGCCTACTTTCTCTTTTGTTTTGTACACATTTTCTCATGTCTCCAACTGACAGTCTATTGATGGCGTAATAACGAGGTAACTACCTGTAAATGTTACTCACACGTGTATCGCTATTGTCAGCATGTAAATAGAGAACCTATATAATTAAAAAGTACCTAAGTATTTTTAATTGTCAAAAGTAGTAATAACCATATTTAATTAAAAAAAAGTTCTGTATACAGACATTATGTACTTTTTTTTTCAAAATATGTTAGCCATTAAAAAAGTTACGATTAGATCGAACCCATTCGTATATATACAATTTAAAAATAAAAACTAATATGTTTTGATATTACAAACATTTTTACATTCTTCTGTTGCAAATACAATAATACGGTTAGTTACAACATCGTTATAGGTAATGCATAGTAGGTATATTTTGAATTTGTCTGTACTAGTTTTTTTTTAAGGGTGCTTGTGTGTTAAAATATTTAAAAAACTTATGAAACATATTTTCGTCCCCTGTTGAGGGCGAGTGGGTTTAAAAATTAAAAGGGGAGAGTATTGGTAGCCGAGTGGGCGCGAGACCCTAGAGTCTCATGACTAATTCTTCATCATCATCATTTCAGCCTATCAGAAGTCCACTGCTGAACATAGGCCTCCCCAAAGATTGCCACGAAGCTCGGTCCTGAGCCACCTGCATCCATCGACATCACGCAACACTGCGCAGGTCGTCACTCCATCTTGTGGGGGGTCGTCCTACACTCCGTTTGCCTGTACGTGGCTGCCACTCGATAACCTTTTTTCCCCAACTAATTCTTGCTAAAATTTAATAAATTATTTTATCATTTCATCGTTATAGTTATAATAATCAAATACCATTAACACTAACAACATAATAACCATTATGATTACTGTATTCGATAACTGCAACCATCATTAGCTATGTCTATTCTAATTGCTAAATGTAGGCTTTCCTAAGAAAGTGCCAACAAAGCTGCTTGAAACTTGAGAGGTTTGTTTATACGTTTATCATTATTTCATTCTTCATATAAAGTGACTCAATTCCGATATCTTCACATTAGTGAACGCTTCCTATAACAAATCTGTAGGATTTTTGGATCAGCATATTCCTGAAATCAGAAGAAGAAAGATGATCCAAACGAAAAAGCAGCGCTTTGTTCCGCGGTTAAAGCTAAACTTTTTTTAAGAATTTAATCCCGAATCGTAAACATGCTATATAAAATATTTGCTATTTTAATTCAAATACCTTTATGAGGTTATTAAACTAAGTTACAAAGCACTAAAGAGCATAAATTTGTAACAAGAACTAAAAACATTTTAAAAATATGAGTCTAAAAAATACGTTTTTTTAAATAACTTGTCAATATTCCTTGCGAGATTTAGTCAAGATCCGAGTTATAAACACTATTTCGATTTTTATTTAAAGTTTAGCGATAACATAATTCGATTGATGACAGAAAATTTATATTAAGAAAGGTAGCGATTATGGGCCTGATTTTGTGTAATTGCCTACACAAATTCAGGCCCATAATCTCAAATGGGGTAAGTGTGATATAAAAACACTTGCACCTGTTAATAGACATAATAATTATTATTCCTTGACAGTAGAAGAACTTTTAAGATATGCAAATATGGTAAGTACATTTGTCTTTAGTTGTCTTCTAGACATGTCCTACTGACGCCTTGTCTTGTACCAGGGCGACAATTTCAAAGATGGTACGAAGTTGTCAACTACGCAACTATCGTGAGGTCTGTTTATGTTTTTCCTTTTAATTTTTCTCTGCTTTTCAGAGCTTTTTGTATTCCCTCAGAATATGGAGAATATCGACACCAAGCATTTAGTAAGTCATTAAAATGGTAATACATAATTTCAGTGGCGATCCATGTGCTAATACATGGGATCGATTTCTATTAGTCGATAGTCTGCTCTTGAGCATCATGTCGGTCCAGATCCAGTTCTTATTGATCGATTATCTGAATGTGACACTGCGGGAACAACTGAACTTCTTAAAAGTTCTATTTTAAAAAACATCATTTTGGTTTTTTTTTTACTTTTCCTGTGTTTCTAACGGCCTTAGCTAATTTATAATGACAACGGAGAGAACACTACACTCGTGATAATATATCCGATGCATTTGCGCGATCTTTTGTTACTAAAAGGAAGTTTTTGTTTTAGAAATTTTCTTTTCAAGACATTTACATTTCTAAAGCTAATATGCATCATACTCACACATAACGTATGACAGGCCAGGTGGTGGGTGCAGTTCCGGTCCTAGTGATTCTGCTCCCCGTTACCAGCTTCTAGTAGTATTCGGCGCATAATTATTAATTGAAGTACATAGAAGAAGGATGAAGTACATGGAAGTGATAAGTAGGGACCATATATTATATTACAAATAAGTAAGCTTCTGATTAGAATTCAGTGTTACCATTCAAAGCGGAAGCAGAGCGGGCCGACGGCAACCTCCGCTCCTTCTCGAGACACGCGCGCCTAACATGATTTCAAAACACATTTGTAAATAAAATTATAAATTACAAATGACACACTAAGGGCCATCTATCAATTACGCAAAATTTCACATTTTGACTCCTCCATTAACACAATAAAATATAGTGTTAGGCACATGCTGCAATTGAATAAAGAGAATTGGAAGTATCGTATATCCTATTCCTAAACACAATCTACATCTCTGCCAAATATGATTCATATTCGTTCAGCTATTTAAGCGTGTTTGAAAGGCAACATACAAATTTCCATTTAAGATATTAATAATAATTATAGTAGAATAAACTTTCCATCAAAATCCGTGAAAACACTTTTAAGTGAAATCGGTTTAAACATACATCAAAAATGTATACATCAGCATAGATAAACACGCAGGCCTGTCACCCATAGGGTAGATAGACATTACAGATTTCTATTTGGCTCTACTCATCGTAGTCAAGCGGGCTTCCGCATCTCACTTTTCGTCTCTATAGAAGCTAAAAATTGCGGCCTCGTCGCCGGGTCTTCTCTCGGAGATTGTTACGAGATTTTCTAGTTTTATAGGGCCTTGGTCGCCTCTTACGACACGCACGGGAAGAAGTTGGCAGTTTTTTTTATGCCACTATAACGTATATGTAAGTATAATGATTTGTGTTGACAACATACATTTTGTCTTAGCTTATGAAAGCGCATTGGACATACAGCTCTACGTGTTAAATGAAATAGAAACATACCATATGTGATACGTTGACTTATTCGAAAAGGAATACCGGCCAACATATAACTTAGTTGATGTAATCTAATCATTATTATGGTATTCGAGTTACTAATCTGTCTCGGCAATACTTTAAAAGGCAATTTGCACTCGGGAGTAGGAAATAATGAATGTGAGGCAGTGTTGCGTAGTGTGGCGGTAGTATGGCCGGAGGATGGAGGCGCGAGAGGGGAGTCGCCAGCTGACGGCCTTTAGCAGTGAAAGTGAGACTGAATCGACCCATTTCAACGCTGCAGTGTTAACTCATGACTCGCATCTTTAGGAAAACATAAGATAAATTTTATGAATGCTTCCAAGTTGTTTATTTTTGGCTGCTAGAATGATGATCTATCTTTTTGATCTCTGTACCCATTCTTTACAAAATGGACCACCTACACTTCTTGTAACACTAATTCAATATCACTGTAAGCGAATAATATAATATGAAATATTCAATAGAATATAAAATATTAAATAAAAATTATTGAGCATAGACCAAATGATGAAACTATTTAGGCTGCACGAAAATTTCATGTTATATGGAATAATCAAAAAATACCAATGCAAAAATAAATAAATGGGTAGTATAGTTACCGGAAATGCCAATATTAATTACCAAACGGCTCCTCGTTATTCAATAAACAAGCATCCGTGTGATGCAGTTATACTATATGTGAAAAGTTTATATGTACATATATTTTCACCTTTGACCTAACAATAAGGAATTATAATACAAGCTATAGAAAGACAAAGCGGTATGGGTTAATGAGTCAAGGTTGCCAAGGTGGAGAATTTAAATCCGTTTAGCAATAACTGACTAAGGCATAAAATGTCTATATGTGACGTCACTGAATAACAAAGGAACTTTAGTCGTATATTTTTAAAACATTCAAAAAGAAATTCAAAAGTCACGGTAATTGTGAAATATCTTATTATCTCTATACCCAAATGTATGGGAATCCTGCGTATAGTCCACTGGACTTAGTCCAGAAAGCCGCGGCCGCCGGTTCCGATCTGAGTCGATGACCTTGCGGCCATCGACGCCGCGCAGCCCTATACGCCAAACTTTGTTTCCAACTAATAGCGCAGCCATGATAGGCTACTTGAGATAAATGACATTACTAATGTTATCGTCTGGTTAGAATATAGAAGAGTGTAGAATAAAATTAAAAATTTTAATTCTTATTCTTATCATAAGATTTAATGAGCAACGAAAAAGTTATACGATGTTTAAATTTCTAAATAAGTCTGTTTTTATTAATTAAAAGATGATTCGATTGGAACTAGCTATAATTTTTTTTAAGTTGGTTGGAGTGCAAGAGATGAACGACTTGCAAGGTCGAAGGATTGTAAGGAATGCGAAAGGCCGCTTGTTTGTATTTCTGATGCATACAATGGATATTGAGAAAAAGTTAAACAAATATTAAATTACGTTGTGAGTAGTACATATCGACTCGTCAGTACCTAATGACGAGACCGTATACCTATAAGACCATATGAATGATCTGATTTACATTCGCATGGTATTAAAAAAGGGTTTACTGATTGGTTTCCTCTTTGCTGATCTAATGGAAGAAAATTATTTTAATTGAGTACAAATTAAAAATTAGTACACCGGTTTTTAATAAAAGAATTAAATGTTCAGAAAATAATGTATAGGATTTTTAAGTATACATATATACTTTTGTTATTCATAGTAAATATAGTTTTTTTTAGTTGACGTTGATTTGCAAAATAATTGTACGTCACAATGTGCGAAACTCGGTGCCAATCTTTCCGTATAATTAAACGTAATAGGTATCAGAACCAGAAATTCAATATATTGAAGATGAAACGAACAGAAATTAGTAAGAAACTAGCGCAAGAAATTACTAAGCTTAGGACTAATATTTATTCCTTAAGCTTACCATACCTTAACAGCCTATAGATAGTTCACTGCAGGATGAACCCATTCGGATGATTTACCGTATCACCACCCTCGGCATCCCAGTACCAGACAAGTCGCACCTTAGCCGTCTGGCTGCTGTTCGTCATCGGTCTGCTTATTTTTAGTGGGGTATTTTTCGTGATGTTTATCTAATCATCTATGCGATTTTTAAGGCTTCCCTCTTCGTCACCTCTTACAACACCTATAGGAAAGGGGTTGACGATTCATAGGCCAATACCACACGGGAGGAAAAACCTTACCCCACACCAGTAGTAATTTCTCATAAATCTTCTCTTAATAGTTTAGAGATAGTTTTCATACGTAAACTGTGCATGGAGAAACACCTTAACATGGTACTAATATTTGAAGTCCATACAAATACTTTGCGGAAATCGATCACACGAAATATCGGCCCTGCGCCTCGGACAAACGCTTAGCCACTGCACCACAGCCGACAACCAAAATAATATATGATACTATCTGCTACTCGCGACTTTGTATGTAAGGAGTTCGTAATTTGCATATTTTGTATGTTTTTTTATATTCGAAAAAAAAACTTTTCTAATTTCTTTGAAAATTTATTTCAATATATTTTAAGAGTATATTAATAAAGTTAATAAAAACAGTATATGAATATATTTTCCATAAACACTTATTTTCTATACTGCACCACTAATAGATTTTTTTTTAAAAGCGCTTATACAGGTATTTTATTCGACTTTCGATCGATTTTACGTCTCTCACTAGGACTATTAGTGCCTTAAAACCTCCATTTCATCCCTTTAGGGGTTAAGTTTATCCTAAAATCCTTATCCTCCTCCTATTAGCAGATGCCTACACCCTGTCAGGAAACCACTTGCCAAATTTAAAGCTTGTAGGGCATAAAGTTCGTGAGATTTCGTGATTAGTCAGTGGTTACCATTTTAATTTGTATTTTCAAACTGATTTATATAAGTTGTTGTTGGGTAAATCTTTTTCGTGGGTGATTGGTATCTATCTAGTCTTGTAAGTATTGTAAAAAATTATGAAAGTGTCAGAGAATATCCGAATACATCCGAGTAGAAGTGACTTAACTGCAAATTAAAATATTCCAAAAATATATTAAAATTTTGTATGTTGCAGCAAATTGCAATAAAAAAATTACGAACTTGATCGCTAAATATTTAAAAAGGAATCGAAATTAGTGTTTTTGTCTAGATAGAAAATACGTTTTTAAGTCAGTTGATAATTACGAAAATATCTATAAAAATATATCATAAAAAATAAAATAGATAAGTAATAAATTAAGTTAGGATAATAAAAATGTAATCACATCTAAACACATTTTAATAAGCAACGTAAACTTCTAAATATGAAGTCCTCAATCTATTCTTTAAGATTCCAGTATACGAGGTCAGTTCGATGTTAACAAATATCTTATACGCTGCTGTTTCTTTTTAGTATTACCAATAGAATGTTTGAGTTTTTGTTCAAGCTTTTAGATACATACATTAATTTAATGTCTTAAGCTATTATGAAGTAAATGTTAAACACTAATTTCCCGCTTTGTCTATTAATGGATTATTCATACTAATTCATATACTCATTAATATTATAAATGCGAAAGAAACTCCGTCGGTCTGTTTATTACGTTTTCACAGCCAAGCCACAGAGCCGGTTTTGTAAACCAAAAATCTGCAACAATGCAGACTTTAGGTATATACACCTTAAACTACAACTTTTTATTCCGGGAAAGCTGCAGGAAAATATTTTATGCGGGCGACGACGTGGTTGGAAGCTAGTTTTCTATCATTCGATGTTATAAAATTGTCGGGTCTCTTATTATTGAATTTAAAAGTGAACTTAGCGATGTTAAATTTAAACTTTTTATTATGTGCACGTATCTAGAACAAGTTCAAAAAACAGTTTTTGTGTCATATCCGTATGCTGGAACAAAAAGATTAACTCTTCACGTGTGTTATGGTAATTTTGAAATGTGTTTTCTTCATATTATTTTTTTTTCAATTTCAGAAATAATCCAAAATGGCGACTTCAGGAGGGAAGTCTCGGCGGGAGGAGACGAGCGATAACTCTGACGACGAGCTTACGCCCCTTGCTAACGAAATTTATGGTGGAAGGTAAATATAATCTTAGCAGCAAACCCATCTGTTTTAACTACTTTTAATCGAGCACAGATGCTTCCGGCTCAATTCTATCAAGAAATATGACACAGACCTTAAATATTTTTTCTCGACTCATATTTTTGAAACTGGTTTTGAAGCCATATTTTTGAAACAAAGCCAGCTAGCTAGTAGAGCTAGTGAGTATTATGCATATTTAAAATTGTGCTATACTATGTCTTTTACAGAAAAATCATACATAAGCTGTGTCTACAATAATCGATATAGCAATATGATTAATGTTATAATTTACGCTTTGTTATTGAAGTTACACATATTAAAGCTTCACATCATATTTAGAATTTTAATTAAAGGTGGTATGATTATATTTATTGTGCGACTTAGATAGATTTTACATATATCGCCCTCTAACTTCTCTCCAAAATGTTTTGTTAAATTTGGATAGATTTTGTTAAATTCACACATGGTATTAGACCATCATATTTGCGCAACTTAGAAAACAACAATACGCTACGGAATCGTGATATTTTACGATTAAGAATAACTAATAAATTTAGTGTGCAGCTTAGAGGTCGGTTAGTTGTCGATCGGCCACCGCGGCCCGGAACCCGCTCAAATGCCAAGGTTGTCAACTCTGACGACACAACTTTCGATCGATCGAGTGCGCCACATTTTTGCGCCCCACTTCGCTTTTAGAGGCCTCAGACTTTAATAACGACGTATGCTTGACGTAAGTCGTTAAAAATGAGAACTTTACATGCCATTTGTTAATAAACAAACATAAAGATTATGTTCTTAAACTTAAAGTACACCAACATATTTTTAAAAATGTGATATTTTCAGTTAATACCTATCATTATTAAAATTATGGTACTTTGGGCAAAATCTGATATAACTCTACCAGTGTTTTGTACCATCTATATACCAAGTAGGCGTTAAGCGCTGCAGGTTCGAGCGTGGTACGAATATTAGATTGCAACGGGTCAGGCCGGCTAGTAGGTATTCTCGCCAACTTTGTCTATTTTTGTTACTTTTATTAATAAACTTCGCTTAATAAAAAATGCTCGAAGAAACACAATTGTCATCACTTTCCTGTAGTGATATTGTATAAAGGCATGTGTACCTATATTGTTAAGGAAATTATGTGGCCCGGCTAAGAGATATGGTCATTGACCGTTGTACGGTGAACCCAATTTGGAAGTGATGGTTTGCATACTAACGTTTTATAGGTAGTACATCCCGCCAAACATTATTAAAACAGGCATTTTGATGCAAATGCCACTTATCCAAAGGACCAATTTTATTAAACAAAAACTGTATGAAATATTAGTGTATCTTTTATTTCATAAACGTAAACAAAGTTTTTTTTTAACTCACCTTCATTGATTTTAATAATTTAACCTACTCGTATAACTGATAAATCGTATACCTACTTTTCTTCCACATGTTCTTTTAATGTGAAAGCAGAGTCTCGCTTACAAGCAACAAAAAGTTTATTAATCAAAGACTTTCGTAACTTATCGTGAGTCTGTACGACAGTGGCTGGGTCTATTGTTACAAAATGCACCGGTGCAAACAGCCTGTGGCATAATATCGTCTACAAATTCTAGCCATAGTCGATCTGTGTAGCAATCGTAGTTTGGAAGGCCATTAGTCATTAAGCCATTAATCTGGCAGCCATTGTATTGAATTCCAATTTTTTTGAATAAGTTTACGACGAATTATTCACCACAATCTTATTTTTCAAGTTACTGTTTTTCAGAGTACATGATATTACGTAGAGGTACTCCAATCACTAAATTTTCTTGATAAATCAAAACAGCACAACAAATAAAATTAGATTATAATTAACTTAAAATTTTGAACTACCAACAACATTTTTATGTTGAATTGTACCGATTCATTCAAAAGACTGACAGTTGACTTATGTTGAGGCGTATTACTCTCGGGGTTAAAAAGTTCAGGGTTAAAGTATTATGATTTTTATTTACCCTTATATGATGCAGTGCCATATGGCGTAAATCTGAAGCTTATCTGCCTCATATGTTATAGATACGCTGACTCTTGAGCCTCGTGACCGTTGTGTAGCCGCGTACGTGCTCAATACCTGCGGAAGCGCGTATACATCAATAGCTAAGATAACGGCTGTGTATCTTAGTGATTTTTGTTTACCAATGGTGATATTTTTTCCCCTGGCCACTTCCGAATAATATCGGCAGTTGTTGAACTGCGCAGAAGGCATTATAGTGTAGTAAATTTACGCGCCAATACAAAGGAATCCACTCGTCGTTACTCAATCGGCCGAAGGGTCAGATGTAGTGTGAAAAAAAAAGACATCAGAGTTTCTTACCGGTTCTTCTCTGAGAAGGTCTTATTTTACGAACCGGTGTAGATATTGATGTTTATAAGTTTTAAACCAACTACTATATTAAGGATTTTGAAAATGTTCGAGTGTCAGACAACAGAAAGGGGCCCGAAAACCGAAAATTTTGCAAAAAAAAAAATTGTAGCCTGGATTTGAATTTCTAATCTGTCGCCAATATTTTTTTTATCGAAATATAAAGTGCTGAATTTTAAACGTGCTCGGCGACGAAAGAAAACATCGTGAGGATACCTGCATGTCTGATAAATAATAAAAATGGTATTTCGAGGACAAAACCCCCTCAAAACGAGAAGAACTTTGTCCAGCAACAACATTTATAGATTACTAATTTAATGATTTAAAATATCGTAGCTTCCAATAAATAGAGGAATATCGATGAAACATGCTAGACCTAAGTTATCAAGTCCAATGACGGACTAGGTAGGATGGTATCTAGGAAGCACTTGCTAAGGTGCGAAATGTTTGATACTACCTCAGGCTGATCTTCAATCCACCGGCCAAGCGTGACGATTACGACAAATCCTAAGCAATGTTCGACGAGGCTGCTGAAGAAGATATCGTGGCAACAATCAGACGATATGGACTTGTCTGAAATCTGTTAGAAGAATATCATCGTAACAATTGTAATGAATATACTAATAAATATTTAACGTTTTTTTACGTTTTACGATTCTTATCTGATTTAGTAATTTACATCGTTTTATTATTTATGGGACTTTCTTTTTCAAAATAATGTTTTCCATTAGTGAGTTTTAAGATGGTGCGCGATTACTGCAATAATAAAAGAGACAGCAACAATAATTTCTCATAACCACTGCCGCAGAACGAAGAAATCCGCACAGAGTTACTGCATAATTTTTTCTAGACAAAAGTAATAATTTATAAGCTTATTTATGTTTTAGTATAAAACTATGTGTTGTGTAATTATTGAAAAGTAGTTGAGATCGTAATAAAAACCTGGAATTAAAAAATATAAAACAGATTAGACATCAAGAAATAAACATGTATTATCTGAAAGCAGTAAACTTATCAGAATTACAAAAAAAAAACTAAAGTGTACTATTTAACTATGACGTTTTAAAATTTTATCAGCTATACTTTTATATGTATTGATTATTCGATAACCATATTGTACTCGAATTATTCATTCACATTTCTTCTTCATTTTTTACTAAAAATTAATATTCAAGTTTAGTCCGCTGACAAACAATAGCGAGTCGTGATTTGTCGTGTGGTGGCCAGGTGCCGCCTTTGGTTCCTCACAGCAGTCGGTACCGTGACCGCACCGTTTGCCGGCCTCGATGCAACGATACGACCAGCGATGAGTTATTGATTGTGAATCGGACAGGCAGGACATAATCAAACTTTCTCCTTTATCTAGTGCTGAAAATTTTACATATTAGTGTTAATATTAAATTCACAATTGGTACGATCTTTACTACTAGTTTCGAATTTTGTGTTTAAAACGATGAAGCGGTGAAGATGAGTGAACAAGATGGCAAAACTTATTACGAAAGGCACGAACTGGGAGAGCCTGTTTATATCGCCAACAATAATAATTCTATTTACAGTACTGGAACATTACATTACTGTAGCATTTACAGGTAGGTTTTGTACTAAATGTGAAATTCAACATTTACTGTTACACTTGGTACATTGATTGAAATTAAAATTTTCTTGTAAATCTCTAAAGTGTGAAACAAAATTTTACAGAATAATTAATAAAGAAGTAATATAGTAAAATTTTGCTTTGTTCATTAATACAATTTTTATTTACTCTCCAATATTAATATACCTTAAATGAAAAATTGCGCTTGCAGTTCACATAAAATCACAACGAAAGTGTGTTAATAAAACTTGAAGATCACTTTTACAGAGTCTCATTTTTTAAATTCATTGTGTGTAAAGTTACGTTACTTGTGTAGTGTTTAAAATATTTTAATTTATAATTTACTCAAATATAATAATTAGTAACGGAATCATATCATAACTTTCTATTGTGCGTAACACAAGTGGACACCTCATGAATGTTAATCAGGATTAGACATTTTATATGCTATAGTGCCTATTATATAAATATAATATTGTTTCATTATATTTTTAATAATATTATCTTTACTTGGTCCACTCCAGAGGTCTGGCCTTCTCTAAACATGAGATGACACTTTAATTGACATACTAACATTTACTAAAATTTATTTCATTAGTTACTTATATCAATATTTTGTTATATACAATACATTATTTAAACGTTGAAGCGTTTAATAAAAAAAAAATATGCAGTAGGCATTTATGATTTCTTGTATGTATGAAAATAACCTTCACAATTCCGTGGTCACGGTGTACTGTAAAGCACCCGAAACGATGGGAATAAAAAGTAAAATCAAACGCGATTAAATCCGTTAATAATAGTTTAATTTCCATACTGCAATTATTTATCATATACGAAATCACATATAGAAAAAGTCGAATTTTAAAAGTTATGCATGTTATGCGAAGGCACCGATGGTTAGGTGCTAGGTAACTTTTAATTGGGTCACGCTTAATACCGGCCGTTAACTTACGTAAGTAGTAATGTCAGTACATAAGTTGGGGTCAGTACATTTCGTAATTATTTCATAATTATCTAACCCTCTACAGATAAAGAAAAAGATATAACGAGTCCGGTTTAATACTATGTCACATATCTCCCACTTATTCTTAGTGTATGTGTAATAACAGAGGTGACATACCTCAATACGTAAAAACCTAAACAAAACATACAGGAATGTTTATACAGATACACTATTTTTTCACATGACTTAATGACGCGCTATGACTCGTTGATGAGGACAGATGTAAAGAAGCAGTGCTTTGTTCGGAAACACGCTCTACATTTGTATACTCATGTAACATCACCAATAATCTGGGGTATCTCATTTAACGGACTATTCCAAACACATGGCAATTTTGACAAAAAATATATATTAATATTTCGGATATAGGAAGGATAAAAACAATACTTCTTGGAATAATATGTATGTGTTTCGATGAACAGCAATTTCAAATATCTTCGTATGGCATGTGAAAGTTGTTTTTCTCGCATCAGTGCTTTGTGCTATTTGCTTTATGTTAAGAACTAGGTACTGTTGATATATAATTTATTTACAGTTATAACAATGTTTACAGGGTTATTTAATATTTACTTTACGTTACACATCTATAAAGGTATATCTTATATAAAAGTAACAACAATTGTTTCACGACTTTAGTTTGAGCAAGACACAATCATTCGTTTTGGTTAAATTTTATTTTGTTAAAAAGTTTCTATTTATATTAAGTTAGATTATGTACTGGAAATCGATAAATATTGAAAACAATTTGTTCTCTTTCTTTTCATCTATCAACCTCTGAAAATCCCACTGCTGCATGGGCTTTTCCATGAAAGCGCCAACAAACCCTTTAAATGTTCTGATATACCATCAGAAGATTTAAAACAAAAGTATGTTTTAGTCAAATAAAAAATTAGATAACAGGAGTTTTCATTGGCAAATTAAATTTTAACGCATAATTATTTAATAATATTTTTTTTATAATTTTTCATTTCTAGTCAAAGAACAGTACAAGAAACGAAAGGATGGGACGTGTTCAGAGAATTCCCGCCGAAGCAGGACAGTATATCAATGGAAACACAAAAATGGCTGGAGTTCACAGTTCGAATGCTCAAAGTACTGGCGTATTTTGTCACATTTGTTGTAGTTCTCGGCTCTGGTGTTGTCGCCAAAGGCACGGTGCTCTTTATGACTTCCCAGTTAAAAAAGGATAGGCGAATTGCATATTGTAATAGAAATTTAGGTAAGTTACATTTTTTTTAATCCTGTTAATTACTCCAGATCAATGTGCGAAGTTGAAATTATGTCTATACTCGAATATTATAGTCCCTTGTATATTAATCCTAGGACTAATATAACGCATTTACTTCTCACATGTAATACAAACGTTTTGAGATTCTTATATGCTTATTTCCCATTTCAACTTCTCCTACATACACCTTAGACTTTGTTGCTCGTCGTTGCTCGGTATATTTACAGTCCGGCAAGATATAATACAAAGATTGTTAATCCGGCATCTGTCGGAGGTTATGAAATTTTCAAAGCTTTTCCCATAGTATGTACTACTACTACCTATTCTGTGCCACTACCATTTATTCTATTCATAGCCAACATTTCATCTCTTTTTACACTAGAAGTAAAAGTATACATTTTATGATATTTTTGTTCTTCATGTTAAGTTTTAATCTTTAAATCTTTCTAATATATCATGAATCATGTATTTACACTATATATGATATTGATACAAAGATTCACATGATTTAATCTATCATTACAGGAAGGGATAAGCAGTTTATTGTGAGCCTGCCAGAAGAAGAGCGTATCGCGTGGATGTGGGCTGTTTTCGCTTCTTTTGCCATACCAGAGATTGGGACGTTCATACGCTCAGTTCGAATCTGTTTCTTCAAATCTTCTAAAAGACCTACTACTGTCCGATTTATAGTGGTATGTACAAAATTCTTCAACTGTGATTTTCTAAGATTTGTACTAAAAAATAAAAGTTTTTGTATTACTTTTGTTTATGTACTGAACCCGCCGCCGTTTGGCTGACATAAAATGACCATTCGGCACGTGATTAGAACCTCTCTTTTAATGTGGCAATTAAAAGTCCGTACAAATATGAGTCGGACTCGCACACTATGAATTGCGTACAACCACACAATATATCTGTGTTATGTATAAACCAAAAAAATGTGTTTTCTTTCATTCAGTTCGGGATCCTTTTCCCGACTAACACTTAGCCGGTTTTTATTAACTGTTGTTTTACTACAGAGTTATATGTCTGGCACGACTCTTTTTCAAGGGAAAGACTAAAGGTAACAAGGTGAAATTGATATCAGCTATCATAATAGTCACTGCATTAAAAACATTCCTCTTTTTAAAAATTTATTTTGATGTTCACATAATATCAAAACGAATATAGATTACATTGCTTAGAACCTTGAAACTTATCACAAAGGACTCCAACGATAAGTAAAAAAGGATCAAAAGATATATATATTTTTTTTATATATTTAAGTCGAAATATATTTTGGTATAATTCTGTATTTCTGAACTACTTATAAATTGATTGCATTGTTTGTAATGTTTTGTAATAATTACTTACATGCTGAATGTGAATATATTTATATTCATGAACACTTATTAATAAAATAAAAATGACTTTGACATCAGCCTTCTTAAAATGCTTTTGAGAAATTTAATTTTGAAGATGATTCGTCAGAGTTTTTTTTGTGATAATTGTAGACTTGAAGATGTTTTATTTGTGACGTTCGCATTTAGCAAATATTTTAAAACTCACATTTTCAAAATTAATTTGACTTTAGCCTTGTATTTCAAGCCACGACATAGGTGTCTCTCGATTTAAAAAAACATTCATGAAGTTAGGCTTGGCGAACTTAGGAAGAGCTTTTTGTGCCATACATAATTTATTATTCTTGGGGTTATTAATTGATGCATTTTTTGAAAATAATATATTACGTAAGAGTTTTAATAATTAGCATTTCATGTTTAATTTTCAGGTGTTCTTAGCAGAATCGTTACAAACCATAGGAATGGGTATTTTGTTTTTCATAATTTTACCTGAACTGGACGTCGTCAAAGGAGCCATGCTTACGAATTGCTTTTGCGTAATACCGGCGATCCTCGGCTTGCTCTCACGAAACTCCCGGGACTCGAAACGATTTGTGAAAGTGATCGTCGACATGGCAGCTATTGTCGCGCAAGTCACCGGTTTCATTGTATGGCCGCTCTCAGAGAACAAACCAGTGCTATGGCTCATTCCAATTTCATCGCTATGCATATCTTTGGGATGGTGGGAGAACTACGTAACGAGACAAAGTCCTATAGGTAAGTAAAAACTAAACAAGTTGTGAAAAGTCATCGACAGCTTCTAGATAAAGTCCCGTCACCTGATAAAATATGTATCTTTTTAGCAATATTAAACTTCTATTTAATTCTAGGCATAATTAAGACTTTGGGCAAATTGAAAGAAGAGTTGAATGTTTCACGTTACTACACGTACCGGTTTATGTCTATCTGGAAGATACTTCTGTTTCTTTTGTGTATACTCTTTTCCCTATGGATGGATGGAGATGAACCTGCTATGTTTTTCCAACTATTTAATACCGGTTTTGGACCACATACTATTGTCGTCGAAGAGGTAAGTTCGTTCCACAAATGGAAAATAGAAATAATATTTGAATCATGTACTTAAATAAATAAGAAAAATATTTTCACATTATTATTATTTCAGATACAAATTCAACTCGGCGGAACTATGATACCTGATTTGGTAAATGCAACATTAACGGGAGATTCAGTAGAGGTTGCGGCCGCATACAAGTCTGCAGTTTATGTCATGCTCATTCAGATGTTCGCTGCATATTTATGCTATATATTTGGAAAGTTTGCTTGCAAAATTCTTATTCAAGGATTCAGTTACGCGTTTCCAATTAATCTGGTCATACCACTTGTGGTTAACTTCTTAATCGCTGCCTGTGGATTAAGAAATGGCGATAATTGTTTCTTCCATGGAACTGTGCCGGATTATCTATTTTTTGAGAGTCCACCAGGTCTGTATGCATTTCAAAGTATTAAATCTTCATTAGTAGGTACATATATTCCTTTAACACTTTTCCTTTATTTTTATTTAATGTTAGCAACCCGCCCTATGTGTGAGATGTTCTTCGGTCTAGTAGTTTTCGATTTTTTTTCTTAAAGGTAAAGTAGTTTACTATAGGTATATACATATTATATACATATGACCAAGTAGCTCATTGGTGTGGTTGTGGGCAGTGACTGCTAAGTCAAAGGGCCAGAATTTGAGTCCTAGTCGTTGAGTTTCTGAGCATGGTTACATAGTGTTATGTGATAGATTGAGTTATAGTAATGTTATGTTCCGAATGTCTTATACTGCATCTGACTATATCTATCACATGAACATGATTAAGTGTGTCTATGTTTGTGCATAAACGTGTGGCACTTTTATATATTCCGCGCAGGCCACAATGGTCGTTGTCGGCCAAGAAGTTATCAACAGTATAATATAGAAATCGAGTATAATAAATGTTCAAGTGTGCGAGAAGTAGATGACCGTACTTAGAAGCAATATGCTTGGTTGAATTACATATATGTGTAATTCCACCAAGCGTTTACAGCCAACTTTTTAAAAACGACTATATTCAGCCGTCAATTTTACGATATCTGCAATGACGATGATAATGATTACATTATGTTTTATAGATTTATGACCAACCAATATAAACCGATTTATAAGCCTGTAGCAACATGATTTTAATTTTTTTTTATTTACAGTATTTTCATTAAGCGACTTCATATCGCGACAAATGGCATGGGTTTGGCTTCTGTGGTTATTATCTCAAACCTGGATCACGATACATATTTGGACTCCAAAAGCTGAACGTTTAGCATCAACTGAGAAATTATTCGTTCTTCCTATGTACAATGGTCTACTTATCGATCAAAGTATGGCACTTAACCGAAAGAGAGACGATCAGAAAGATGTAAAAACAGAGGTTCGTGCACTGCTATTGTAAAATTTAGAACAAAAAACGGTCATCGCATTTAATACAATATTTAAACTAACTATCCAAAAACTTTGGTTGTTCTAACTTACATATTTAATGAATATTTCTAATCAGAAGCCTAAATATTAAATTTCATGTTTCTTACTTCAATAATGACGCAAAATTTAAATCCTTATTTTACTCCGTTAGATGTGAAAATTTAAAAAAAATCTGACTAAACGGGGCTTGCATTACGAAAGAAACCTACTTTCTAAATTTCATGATTCTAGCTTCAGCGGTTTAGGTTCTGTGGAGATGAATTTTCAGTCAGTCAGGACATTTAACTTTATACGTATAGATTTTTAATTATTGATCATTTTTATTTGTAGGATCTTGCTGAAATAGAAAAAGAAAAAGGCGACGAATACTATGAAACTATATCAGTTCATACTGATAACACGGGATCTTCTCCTAGAACTATAAAATCCTCTGATCAAATCACTAGAATTTATGCTTGCGCTACTATGTGGCATGAAACGAAAGACGAGATGATGGAGTTTTTAAAGTCTATTCTTCGGTTAGATGAAGATCAGTGTGCTCGGCGAGTTGCTCAGAAATACCTGCGTGTTGTTGATCCTGATTATTATGAGTTCGAAAGTATGAGACATTAGGCCTAACATAATTATATTAATGTCGGAAATAAAAATTGAAATGAGTAAAAATTATTATTTCAGCACACATTTTCTTGGACGACGCCTTTGAAATATCTGACCATAGTGATGATGATTCACAAGTTAATCGGTTCGTCAAACTCTTAGTAGACACTATCGACGAAGCTGCTTCAAACGTTCATCAAACAAATATACGTATACGACCACCAAAAAGGTATCCTGCCCCTTACGGAGGACGCTTAACGTGGGTGTTGCCTGGCAAGACGAAGATGATATGTCACTTAAAAGACAAGGCTAAAATCCGTCATAGGAAACGATGGTCGCAGGTATACAAATAACAATTAATAAAATATATATTTAAACAAACAACAGTAGGTACAATGACTATTGCCTATAACAACTGATTTTATTGCTCAACAGGTTATGTACATGTACTATCTTTTGGGGCATCGCCTAATGGATCACCCGATACCCGTGGACCGAAAAGAAGTAATGGCCGAAAATACCTTCTTATTAACACTCGATGGAGATATTGATTTCCAGCCAAACGCTGTGAGTTTGTTAATAGACTTAATGAAGAAGAACAAAAATCTAGGAGCGGCTTGCGGTCGTATCCATCCAGTTGGAAGTGGTAATTTTTTTTTATTTTTAACTTTAGATATTAGAAATCAGTGTATACAATAGCCAATAATAAATATCTTCCAAGACTTTGGACGACCTGATAGCCTAGTTGGTAGGTTGGTGTATTCGAAACTACGGGTTGCGGGTTCGAATTCCGCTAGAGGCAAACATTTTTATGATGAATATAAATGTTTGATACAGAGTCGTGGTTTTTTATTTATGTACATTAATTATTTATCTATAACTACTTCTTATATAATTAATAAATAAGCTTTTACGACCATATACCATAAACTGGGGTGGCCTGAAAACATTTCAGTCCTTTCATCCCAGTTTTCAGCTTATTTGGGACAACGTGACACGTGGATAGCTTGTCGCCGTCTTAGAATCCAAGCCAACGGTTCAAATCGTTCATAAGTTTCAACAAATTAATTGGTACAATCCCTTCACATAGGGCATCGAACTCATGTCTCATGATTCGGAGGCAGATCCCCTAACCACTCGGCTATCGTGGCTATTATTATATTCTTATTCATTCTAATTCACAGGCCCTATGGTGTGGTATCAAATGTTCGAGTACGCTATTGGTCATTGGTTGCAAAAGGCCACGGAACATATGATCGGTTGTGTACTTTGTAGTCCGGGATGTTTCTCTCTCTTCAGAGGAAAGGCTTTGATGGACGATAATGTAATGAAAAAATACACTTTGAGATCAGACGAAGCTCGGCATTACGTACAATACGATCAAGGTAAATAAATATTTATGTACTAATAAGATCATCTAAAGAAAAAGTGTAATTAGAAGCTTCATTTTCTTATTATACTTAGGTTTTACTTTGTGTGTACCAAATCATGTATAGCTCATATTTGTGCCATAATTTAAATAGTTACTTAAGTTTATATGTATATTTTTGTGTACTAAAATGATTGATTTTTTGTAAACTATGTATCTGACACAGACGTATTATGTTTATTTAACTAATATGTATATTTTGTAGATGTAAGTAACAAGTAGTAAGAATAAGAAAATTTAAAAAAAATATCATCATTACTAATAGTTACCGTGTCAGAAATATTTTTGCGTTCAAGGGTCGTATCGACGCAAGCGATCATAAGTTTAACGTCTTAATCGATTTGTTGTCAGAACGTTTGTTTACCGACTTATTTGGGTTGCCGCATGATTGTTATTATAAAATATCAATGTTATGGTTCCACATCAGATTATTTTAATCCATTGCTGAACATAAGCTCTCCTAAAAGTGCCAGTAAAACCCTGCATAAGTTTGTCCATATTCATCACGGCGGGCAAGCGGGTGTGCCGTCGCCTTTGAACTAGTGATTTTGTCTATAGATTAGCTACTAACTGATCTATGGGATTAGGTTTTGACAATTTCGGGTAGATATACTGCCGTCGCTTGGTCGTCAGACCCTCGTTTGTTTGCTAACAGAGGGCACCACGTGCAGGCGAGGTTAGTATTTGAAGAAAGAAGAATGATAATATTCCCCCTTACACCCTGTCTTATATTTAGAATTCCAAATGTCGACCACCCTTAATAGCCTTTTTGCTTCTATAGTATGGTTACCATCCGGATGAACACTGATCAACGATATCGTAGTTGTTGCCAGGAAAGTCGAGCAATCGAACGTATTTTGTCAGATCGGTTTCCGAAGTGGATAAGCAATTGGCTGCGCTGGGGTTTCGATTATCTCAAAGGCCAAGTATTTGTATGGCCTACAAAGAATCAGGATAGGTTAGTAGTTCCTAAATGTGAAACATTAGTAACCAAGTCGCCTGTCCAGCGTTGTTCCTTCCATGATTAGTATGCCAGCTTCAGACGGCGCATGTCATGGAAACCTTACAAAGGCTGATAAAGAAATTATCTAAACATGTCACCTTGTCCATCAATCTAAAATGGAATTGCATAGTGAACTTTTTCAAACCATCACCATTGAAAAATAACTATCTTTATAATGGCATACACTTACCTGTTAATAGCCCACTGCGGGACATAGGCCTCGCCCATAAGGAGCATTTGCACCAGGCGGATTAGTGAAGTACCAGACACCTCGTACCTTGGACGCTGCTGCCCGTCTGTTTATTTTGGCCCGGTATTTTGATGGTTATCTCGCTGTGTCGGTAGCCATTTCTATTTTCTAGGCTTTTCCCTTGGTCGTTTTCTAAGTTTCCAATTATTTTATTATTTACAGGTGAAGATCGTTGGTTATGCACGCTCCTTTTACAACGTGGTTACCGTGTAGAGTATTCAGCTGCATCAGATGCTTACACTCACTGTCCCGAAGGATTTAGTGAATTTTACAATCAACGTCGTCGTTGGGTACCGTCGACCATTGCCAACATTATGGATTTGCTCGTCGATTATAAACATACAATTAAAATAAACGACAACATTTCATCGCCTTATATCGCATACCAGGTACGAGTATGTTATAAATACATTTAAAAACCAAAAATGTTGCATTATGTCATTTATTTAATCATTTTGTGCTGTTTATAGATGATGTTAATGGGTGGCACGATTCTTGGTCCTGGAACTATATTTCTTATGTTGGTGGGAGCGTTTGTGGCAGCTTTTAGAATAGACAATTGGACCTCCTTCGAATACAACTTATACCCAATTATGTTGTTTATGTTAGTCTGCTTTACAATGAAATCTGAAATCCAGGTAATTTAGTTTTCTTATAACATAATATAATATGTTAAGGCATCTATTTAAATTCCAAGTACCTACTTGAAACTGTAAAACAATATCTAGCATTATTTTATATTTACTATTTATGAACGAACGTTAGCTTGGGTTAGAAAGAACATTAGGAAAGATAGTAAGAGGTTGCATTGCTTACTTTAATAGTTATATTAGAACACTCCAGGGGTATTGAAGGGAAGCATTCGGGTTCTGGGAATCTCTGTTATTCAGACTATTGATTGTTTTAGATTTTTAGTGATATCTCCTTCTTTTCTTACAATATATAATTTTACGATTAATGAATTTTATGTTACTGTTTTGACTACTACTAATTAAATGCATATAGTTCGAAGAGACTGACAAGTAGTGTGTAACATAACATAGTAAGTGTATTACATAAATATTTTTCTTAATTAGATGTTTATGTTTTTCAGTTGATGGTAGCACAAATTTTGTCAACAGCCTATGCGATGATTATGATGGCTGTAATTGTTGGTACAGCGCTTCAGTTGGGAGAGGACGGTATCGGATCACCTTCTGCTATTTTCTTGATATCCTTATCAAGTTCTTTCTTCATCGCAGCATGTTTACATCCACAAGAATTTTGGTGTATTGTACCCGGTATAATTTATTTACTATCTATACCTTCTATGTACTTACTTCTGATTTTGTATTCCGTCATAAACCTGAATGTTGTATCCTGGGGTACTCGAGAAGTTCAAGTGAAAAAGACGAAAAAGGTTAGCAAATTTTTTTATTCACCGAAAAAATCAGAAACTTTTTTATAGTCTACGTCTATTTACTATCGCTTTTTTACAATTTTTAGGAAATTGAACAAGAGAAAAAAGAAGCTGAAGAAGCCAAGAAAAAAGTGAAACAAAAATCTTTGCTGGGCTTCCTTCAAGGCGTGAACAGCAATGAAGAAGAAGGTTCTATAGAGTTTTCTTTTGCTGGACTTTTCAAGTGTCTATTATGCACACATCCTAAGGGAAATGAAGAAAAAGTTCAACTGTTACACATTGCATCTACACTTGAAAAGTTAGAAAAGAAACTAGATACCATTGAAAGGTAAGGTTGACTTAAAAATAATTCTGTCATATTGCTATAATTAACAGAACCGTTGCGGAGCGACCTGTGATTCTAATCAATGGTACCAGATTAATTTATATTCATTCTTATTAAATATTCATATATATACTTAACAATAGTTTGTATTAATAAATAAGTTCTTAGATATATGCATTCAAGGGTCGCGTCATTGCAGGCAAGCCTGTTGTAAACGTCACAACTTACTTGCTATATATACAACGCTTGTCTAAAAACGTCTTATCCTTTTATCAAAATAAATTTAGTACAGCACAAAAGGCTCTCATAGCATCCTCGTGATCTGTCGATGAATAGATTAATATTTTAGTAGTTGTTCCAGAATTCTCTTGCGCTTCAGATATTGTTTTTGTCTAATCTAAGCAATTGGTAAGTCATGTTTATAGACATAATTGGCGATTTAATAAATTCACAAAATTAAGGCCTTGAAAATCGGAATGGCTACCGAGCAACGGCAGGATAACCATCTTAAAAAAATTCCAGTCATTTGACGGGCAGCAGCATCTATGTTGCGAGGTATTTGGTACTGATCGCAGTACTGACCACTTACTACTCTGCTTGCCAATCGCGTCGATTATGATAAATCCTCCTTATGGGAGAGGCTTGCCCTGCAATGGACTATTTTAAGGGTATTTAACAGGTTTTGGACGTGGTAGAGCCAAGCCGCAACTTTCGCTGCTGTTCGAATGGGCCAGGTGGACGCAGGTAGTACCACGATCTCGCAGAATAAGCGGCGTGAAGTAGATGCATCTTGTGCTTTTGTATTTTGTTCCATTAGTTGAGGCCCAGTCCCCTTCCCCTCCCCAAATATTCTCAAAGCCCGGTAACTGTACAGCTCCTCTGGTGTAGCACACATACATCTACGCGGGTATCGGTAATCACTTACCATCAGGTGAGCCGCTAGTATGTTTGCTGTCTTTCCCATAAAATAAATGTTGAATAGTCTTGAGAAAGGCTTGTAACAAATTAATAATTTTTTCATAATTATAAAATAAACTTGTTTTACAGAACTGTTGATCCCCATGGATTAAATAGAGGAAGGAAGTTATCCATAGGACACAGAGGAAGTAATGCTGGAGATCATCAACTAGATGCTTTAGCAGAAGGACCAGAAGAAGACAATGATTTAGCTTCAGAAGCTGACACGATGTCCACTGCCCCTAGAGTAACAATATATTCAGAATTAGGAATTTGTTATTGAAAAATTAGGAGAAGAGAAAAGTGTTTTCTAATTATTTTTTTCTTGCAGGAAAGAAGAGATGATTTAATTAATCCATACTGGATTGAAGATCCTGAACTAAAAAAGGGAGAAGTTGATTTTTTGAGTCAACCCGAAACACTGTTTTGGAAAGATTTAATTGACAAATATTTATATCCCATTGATGCTAATAAAGAGGAGGAGGTAAGCTCTGGCGTGCATGTGCCGCTTATTTAAATATGATTTGATCAAATTTTTGGAAAACCCAAAGATAATTTCCCTTTGGGTTCTTCTAATCTTTTAGCGTTTTCAATATTATTTAAAAAATAATAAATGCCTTCAATGTGCCTTTTCGATATGTAAGTACTAAATTGAAATAAATATAAATAATAAATTATGTTTTTTAGTCATAATCGAAGGTTGAATATTTGTAGGAACATGATTTAAGTAATTAAGATTATATATCTTGTTAAATTGTTGGTTTGCTTATAATGCATGCTTAAATAAAAGCTTACTTTAATTTTTAAATGACTGAATTAATGGAGAAAAAAAAAGCTTTAGAATATTTAAGGATTAAATAATTTTTCAGTCTAATAGAGATGTTTAAACATGTTTACCTTCCCATAATTTTAGGCCCGTATATCCAGAGACCTGAAAGAACTGAGAGACTCTTCTGTATTTTCATTCTTTATGATCAATGCTCTTTTTGTCCTAATTGTATTTTTGCTACAACTGAACAAGGACAACCTTCATTTCAAGTGGCCTTTGGGAGTAAAAACTAATATAACGTATAATGAGGTTTCACAAGAGGTAACGTGAGAAGACACTTTGTGGCAATCAGCGTTCAATGATGACTGTAGAGTAGTGTACGAACTGTTCGCGGTTATAAATGTTCCAAACCCAGAACCCAAAACCCAGTCAACCTTGAAAGCTGATGCGATTAATCTTTTTTATTCTATGTAATTTTACAGACACGAATTGCACGTGACTTGATAGAGCTTCGCAATAAGTCAGTTTTTGCATTTGTTATGTTCAATGCTTTATTCATATTGATAGTATTTTTATTACAACTGAACAAAGATCAACTCCACGTGATTTGGCCTTTGGGAGTAAAGACAAACATTACGTACATCGAGGACACAGGCGAGGTATTGCCAAATATTACCCAAATGTGTGTGACTTCACAAGTCTAATGACCTTCTTCTAACCGGTCTGTTTTGAGATGGCACCAGCATGGAAATCCCAGATTTTTCCACACTGAGAACTAAACACCTTGGGCTACACTGTTACGGTTTTACACCTAATCTAATTTTAAGCCCTATTTCCCCGGTCTTGGAAATTCCTTCCTTTTACAACCAGTCTAATGTAAAAGTTTATTAAAGTAGAAACAAACGACAGATTCTACGTAAAGTAATACTTTTAGATTTACTTACATACCTACCCACAATGTTTGCACTTTACCCAAGGAGTTGTTTTTCTATTTATTAAGGTGGCGGAACTTTCCTATTAAACATGGTTAAAGGTCATTGATTTCTCGTGTACATTATTTTTCTTTGAATCGAACGTGGTGATTTGCTTAACACAACTATAATAGTTTTTGTTGTTTCTATTGATAATCTCATGAAACTTTATATCACAGTTACTCTAAGTAGTTACCACAAATGTTGTAGGTATTAGGTTGTACATTCTATTTCATATTTATATAAATTGCATTTGTCTATTGCTTATAAAAATTGCATTTATCTATTGTTCTTTTTTCAGAATGGCTATATATATATATTAAAAAATATGTTAAATGAACAGCTTGATTTTATATATTCCTGCGATAAATATGTAGAAGCTTTGAAATATAATATATATAATAATAATATTATCGCCAAAATAACAATATTATAATATTTTTTAGGTGCTCATCTCCAAAGAGTATTTACAATTGGAACCTATAGGCTTAGTCTTCGTATTTTTTTTCGCTTTGATCTTAGTCATTCAATTTACTGCTATGTTGTTCCATAGATTTGGAACAATATCACATATTTTAGCGTCTACTGAATTGAACTGGTTCTGCAATAAGAAGGTACGATATTTATGAACAATTGAATACAATAATATAAAATCTATAATATCAATGCGGTCTAAATAAATAATTTCGTTATCTGTTTAGTCTGAAGATTTATCTCAAGACGCGCTCTTGGACAAGAATGCAATTGCAATAGTGAAAGACCTTCAGAAACTGAATGGACTTGATGATGATTACGATAACGACTCAGGGTCAGGACCACAAAATGTGGGTCGAAGAAAAACTATTCACAATTTGGAAAAAGCGCGACAAAAGAAAAGAAATATTGGAACGCTTGATGTCGCCTTTAAGAAACGTTTCTTTAATATGAATGCTAATGAAGGCCCAGGTATAAGTTTTTTTAAGAATATTGAAAATAAAGACAAAAAACTTAAAAAAAATTCTAATTAAAGTGTCATATATTTTTACAACTATACGAATAGGAACCAGTCTTTAAAAATAAAATTACTATGACTCAGGTTTCTGCCAGACTACTTGTCATGTAGTATATTGCAGGTTCTAATAACAATTGTGACAACGTCAAATATCAAATTTTCTTACAGAACCTTATTTTTTAGGAATCAAACAGACTATAACCAACTGGAGAAATGTAACTTTCAAAAAATAAAAGATATTTTTTAATTTTCTCAGTTCCAGAGATTACTCCACTCACGTATACGTGAGTATGTTGTGGTCAGATCGAAGAAGTAACCATTTCATGAAATGGTGGTCAGGAAAAACTTGTCCAGGCAATTCATCATTTTTTTTCATAATGTATTTTTATGTTACGATAAAAACGCACATGAACCGAACGTAAATGGATAGTCTCTTCCGATGAAGTTGTTGAGACCGGTCATTACCGTATTTCTTATCCGTGTGGTTTTAGCTGGTTTGCACTCAACGCAGATCCCATTATAACCGGTCACTGCCTTCAGTGATAGGTACGTTGTCACACATTTCCCCAAGTTACAAAGAAATCGACTAATATTGACGATTGAACGATATGGCCACTACTAGCAGACTGTTTCTTGAAATGGTTGAATTCTGTGATCGAGCCTCGACATATACATACTCACACTCTCTTTTCGGTTTTTTCAAAATCGCTATCTAATTTTATTTTCTACTTTATTTCTCCGAATTAAAATGAGTTTATTGCATGACCATAATTTATGAATGGATGTCAAATACATAAAATCAAATTTAAATTTTATCTCAGGTACACCAGTGCTAAATCGTAAGATGACTTTACGTAGAGAAACATTGAAGGCATTGGAGACGAGACGAAATTCTGTAATGGCGGAAAGGAGAAAATCGCAAATGCAAACCCTCGGAGCCAACAACGAATATGGAGTAGCTGGAATGGTAATGTTTTAAAGTACATTCAATTTAAAAAGAAAATAACGTAAGCGAATTCATAATGTCCAAAAAACCGATTTGTGAATGTCTAAAATGTACCTCTTGTACTACTTGTGTCTTCAATTTATTGTGATGTTTACAAAAAAATGCTTTGACACAGAAATTAGCTTACTAAGCCGAAAAAAGTTTATAAATGTACATGAAATTTGTATTATAATAATACAAGTTCTCGGTTACTTAGAAAAAAACTATGGTTTTGAAAAAACGAAAATGCCTGTTAACCACAATGTAATATATAATCAGTACTGATATATACCTCAACCGAAGCCCACGATAATTTTTACGTCACATTTTTGACCTTTTATTAAAACATTAAAAGGTTGTTTGCCGACTCCTGTGTTACAAATCTCGCTAAGAATGAACTATTACCTGAAGAATACGAAAGTCTTTGCCGTTAACATTTATTTAATACGACGTTTTGACATAACATTTAACCTCATACCATATGAGGTAATTTATTAGTCATAATTACACCATATATTAATTAAATAAGTATAGTAAATTAAGTTACAGAATACATTTTTAAATTTTGTTACTTTGACACACGATGTATTTGTGCTAATAGTTAGGTTTACGAGAACTCTTTCAAAGACCTTATCCTCGTTTCACTCATCGACAAAGAAATCCTGTGTTCTCGCCGTGGTCAATAAACAATGATTAATAGGTTAAGTTTTTTTTTATTCCTAATTTTTTCGTTAACTATTTCAAAATAATTGTAACCAATAGCGCTAACCAAATTTCTATCAAATGTCAACTGCGTCGAATCTATCATATCATACCTCCATCCAGGGCATCTTATTTATGACGTGCGTGAGCGTGATTACGTGTACCAAATATGATTGTTGCTATCATTGTCTCCACTTGTGTTTATCTTAAAAACATAAGGGCAGTTAATAAATTAAGGGACCAGCAACAGTCTCTTTTGTAAAAACCTGTGTCATATTCCATCCTTAGAAAATCCAGAGTATTAATTATGATTTTACGGTTGGCAATTAGCCAAGTGTTGTAACTCCATCATTACATGGTATATGGGTATTATGTAATTGTCTATATTGAGCAGTGCGAAAGTAACTAAATAAAATCATATTTTTTATTATTATTTTTACAGCTAAACAATAACCTCGGCGTAGTTCCTCGTCACCGCACATCTACCGCGAATATATCGGTGAAAGATGTGTTTGCTGAACCCAATGGAGGTCAGATAAATCGAGCGTACGAGACAACACTTGGCGATGACGACGAAATCAACTCTATAAGATTACAGCCCAGACAGACTCAAGTCACTTTCCAGGGTAGATACTAATAGAAAGCGGACATAATTTGTTTGTTCAAAAAGTTGCCAAATTGAAAAATGAATGAAGAATGGTAGCAAAAGAATTTAGATTAAGGATTTTGTAGATACTCATTTTGTATTAGTGTAGGTATTGATTCCTGATTTTTATTGAAGACTCATAAAATACTTTTGAAAGTTTTGGATGGCTTGCGATTTATATAACTTTACATATTTATAAATTGACAATGCGAAAAACTGAAATCAAAACTATAATGTAAATCATAATAGAACTATTGTTCAATGTTTATTAATAAGATATTGTATATTCTGACACTGCCAATTACTTATACAACTTATATTTCTTATGATATTTATGTAAGAAAATAAATATTTTCAAACTTGTTTTGTTGATGTCATTATTAAAATAGAACCAGTATTGTTATATACATATTGTATAATAGAACTTGCTGACCCATGTCATCTTATACATGTTGTAAAAGTCAACTAAGGGAAATATCAGAAATGTAAATGAAGCCTCCATTGGATGGTGGAATAAGCATCTTAAATACAAAAGGCCATTGATGATACTGTTGATCGAAGGCATGAGGTACTACAATAACCAAACCATTTGTCAAGTGGGGTGACTTTGGCGGCCTTTGGGAGAGGCTTATGTTCAGCAGTAGACTCTTAAGAGATTGCTGAAGAATATATATAAGCTTAAACATGGATTTTTACTGGGACTTTACAACTTACAATGGTAGTTTGTTGGCCATAGTCACCGACTTTGTAAGTTTAGTCAAGTTTTAAAAAGTTATAGTTAAATTTTTTGTAATTTCGAGACATTAGAAATAAGAATTGCAATAATAGATTATTGTTCTTATGGATTTTATTGACCCTACTTATCGCTTAATAATAATAAGGGTGTTATTACAATTAATGACAGTATAGAATGAAATATTGTAATTAAATCAGAAATTTATACTGTTTTTTTTCTCTTAGAAAAAATCAAAAGGAATTTACATAAGATATTTAATAACTTATCAAGAATATGCTAATGTCACTTTACAGCCTTAGAGTATTTATAATATTTTTATTGATCTTACTTAATTTTCCAAGAAAGACACAAACTCTGTTAATTTGAACAGTTGATCTTCACTTGAAGTATGTAATGGGGCAGGTTGAACTGGAGGAATTGGTTTGACAGTAGCTCCATCATCACTAACTTCCCATTTACGCTCTTTACAGATTTGTTGAATTGCTTCATTGCTCAAGCCAGTCATGGACACTACTGTATCAAGGGTGATAGAACTGTATGAGCGTCCAATTAAATTAAAGGCTCTCTCCCGTATTCTTTCTGTGAAGACATTCATTAATATTTTAACTGTTGTAATCTGAAAAGTCTCTTTCAGTGACACATTTTAGAGTTCGTGTAGCTAAAGAACTTTTGTATATATATTAGTATGATTAAACAAAGACAGAGGGGTGTAAAGGGGAATATACCATCTTTTTCTCCAAATACCTACCTGACCTGCACATGGTGCACCCTACTAACAAACTTTCAACAGCAGAAAATCCATTCGAGTTTATCAAACCCAAATCCCACAGACTAGTAATGAGGAGCAGCGTGTCTAGTGTGAGGATTTTGGCAGTGTGCTCACCAACTTGATTACCCAGCATGATGAGTATGGATAAACCTGTCATCAAGTGCATGTTGGGTTTTGCAAGCTGTTTCTTGGAAAGGCCAATGTTCAGCAGTGGTTTTGAATAGGCTGATAAAGCAACAAAGATTATATTCAACCATCAACAGAATAACATTGAAGCATGAAGAAATAAAATCAGTATAAAATGTTCAGATCTAGGTGGTATCTAGATGGTAGAACAAATATAAGTATTTATATCACACACAAGTATAAATGTATAATGCATGCAAATAAAGAAAATATACAATTTGCAGTCCAAAATTTACTTTACTATTATATCATATCATTACTCTTACATACATTGCTTACAAAGAATATTTAAAACCCTTTATCTTGAATTTTGTTGGTTTATTATTAAATATGTCTGTTTCACTGTTCTTTACTTAAGGTTATTGTAAAGGCGACAAATTCTGATCAGAGGATTGTAGTATTTGGGATTTATGTTAAATTTTACATGGAAAAGAAGTGTGGGGGAGTCATTAACACTCCAAGATCGTTAGTAACTTTTCTTTCAAGAACATCTCCATTCAAATTGTAATAGAAAATACATTTTAATTAACACCATTATTATTTAGAGTCAAGTCAGTCTGAAGATTTAAAGAATCAGCTGGTCCATTGATGATAGAAAACACCTTTAGACCATAGAGTTTAGAATTTAGGCTACACTATATCATGCCAAATGGAAATTCTTGCTTACTCCTAAAGTGTGAAGTGAACCAAATGATTCACTTCACTTGATTGAGGTGTGCATGACATTAACACCTGGTCTACTTTGTGAAACAGATTTAATAAGATAAGACTGAGTATGTAAAATCTTAGAAATTTTGTAATCACAGAGAGCTACATTTTTGTATTGATTTATGAATTATCAAAATACTACCTCACTCACAAACACAACATAATTAGACTAAAAAATAGGCAAGTAAGTTACCTTCTAGTGCTCTGACGATGTTTGCAATTGGTTCTGTCCAATTATAAGCAGCAAGTGCCTGATATGTCCCAGCATGGTCCTTTTTCCAAAGTTTTTGACCTATAGCCCAAATTGCTGCTATTTCTGGATTACTGCTTGCAATGTTTTGTGGTATTCTTTTCCATAAAAATTTGGCATTACACCTAGAAATTTAAACCATTCCAATATTATTTATATTGTTAATTACATTCTTAGTATTAAGCAAACATTAAAACTATTGGTTTTGATTGTAAAATAGTCAAAACTTTGCATAAAAACATATGCAACATTATCAACCTATAAAATTTCACTGCTGGACATTGTATGCATTGGTGCTGCCTATTCTCAGTCTGGTTATAACAATTACTTGTACATGTTCAAATCGATAATAATAAATTAAATACCTTTCAAGAAAAATGTTGTATTAATAATTTCTTTTTTGCTTTCTAGAAATGGTTTATGTAATGAATGGCAAATTTTTGACTGACACAATGTAACAAATTGCAAGTGTGAGGTCTCAAATATTTGAGAGCTTCTGAGCCGCGAAGAGTCCACAACGTTGCTACAGTGCAGGTGGCGAACTTCTATAAAAACCGTACTTCCCAAAATGTTGAATATGAATATGATGAAAAATTTGATTTATGTAGCTAATAAACATGTGATAGATTGTAAAGATACTTACAAATCGTTTTGATATAAATAAATAGCCAACAATTGAGCGTAAATAGATGGCGTGGCTAGTCCATTAGGGGCCTGAAAAATTAAATAATGGAATTATTAAAAAATAGAGAAGGTTCAAAATATAGTGAAATAGCTTATGTTACCTCTAATTCTTGTTTTTCTAAATCTCCACATAATTTATCAAAATTTGTTATCATATTTATAAAATTATTTTAATTAGAATACAAAAATTATTTTGTTTATTTTTTGATTTTTAGGACCTTAGTGATGTTTTTTAAATTACACTGTCACTGACGTTTGTCACAGGTTATTCACTGACAGACAGTGTCAGATGTCAACTGTCAATTTATTTTTTTGTCTATGGTTACGGAGAGAGTAACAGGACAATGTTAGGAAAAATTTTACGCATAATATACGCTATACGTCAATTATATTTTAGATATTATATTATGGGATGAGATATACGCGTAACTCCGAACTTAGGTAATTAAAGGTATTTGTTTTTGGAAATTTTGTCGGTTCGCTTGTTTATCTGTGTGTTCAGGCAGCACGCAAAAAATAATGGATCGGAGTTAGTGCAGTTTTTATTTTTTTGAATTATTCAACTTAAAAACTGCCTGATTAGGAAGTGCGGGAGTTTTTACGCCAAAATACTAAAACAATTGAATAAAGGCCTAGACTGTACGAAGCTGTATGATTAAAAACCCCTCAGTACTTTTAATCCAGAAAAGTACTGGAATTAACAAGAACGGGATTAATACCACAAATAATGGCCTATAATCACAAAATGCTTTAATTAGTAAATTCACTGTCCGACCGTCTATGAATAATTTCCATGTCATTTTTTAAGAAACAACATTAAAATATAATTGTAGCGTACTTACTTATATATTATACGCGGATGAAAACACAAGTAAAAACTAGTTTGAAATATGTCGCAGAATTATAGTCAAAGCTGTGATGTTATAATTTTACCCTGTCTGACCACGGGTGCCGTAAAAGGCGAGTAATGGTAAAAAGTCTAAAATCTGTACGATATTATCGTATGGTGGCGATATAAGAGAATCTGCCATCTCGTTTCGTCCTGTGGGTGTCGTAAAAGTCGATAAAGGGGAAAAAATTATATTAGGAGATAGGCAGCAGCATCTTCCTGCATTAAAACCATAAAAAAGGCGTGGCAACTATGGCAAAACCCCCTATAAAGACAGGTAAAATAAAGCAATTGCCCCCAGTCCCCGGCGGTCTTGCTAGTTCTAGCTATGGTGGCAGCCATGCGAGGCAGGGGATGCGAAGAATCTAGCAGCCAACCTAAACGACTGGAGCTGGCAACATATAACTTACGCACATTGAGGGCCGACGAGAAGATACTGGAACTGGACAAAGAAGTAAGCAAGTTGCACTGGAGTGTTATAGGGTTGTCTGAAGTCCGAAGACAGGGGGAGGACTCGATAATCTTCAAATCCGGTAACTTGTTGTACTACCGGCAGGGTGACCATCTGTCCCAAGGAGGTGTCGGGTTTTTCGTCCACAGGTCTCTCATCAACAGCGTGATCAAGATCAGAAGTGTGTCGAGTAGGTTCGCGTACCTTATACTCAGAATAATCGACACACCCTGATGATGAAGTGGAGGGAATGAATGAGGATATTTCAAAAGCCATGCATTGCTCTAAGACTCACTATTCGGTGTTGATGGGAGCCTTTAACGCAAAACTAGGCGACGAGCTGATAGTGGGCAACTTTAGAGCAGCGCAATGGAACCCAAAAGGGGAACAACTGGCTGACTTCATTGCAGAGGAGGGATTGTATATGATGATAAACTCCTATTACCAGAAGCGGGCCCACAGAAAGTGGACCTGGATGAGCCCCGATTGTACCATAAAAAATGAGATTGACTTCATTTTGAGCACCAAGTGTCAGTTTTTCAGTGATATCTCTGTGATCACTAGCGTGAAAACCGGCATTGATCACTGAATGGTAAGAGGTACACTGAACCTTAATATTAGGCTCGAGTGGTCTCGTCTGATGAAGGTTACGCTCCGTTCACCACGTGCCCTTATCCAAAACCCCGAGAGCTTCCTGCTCGAATTGCATAATCGCTTTCAGTGCCTAGAAAATTGCGGTACAGTGGACAATTCAAATAGCAAGCTAGTGGAAACTGCCCATGCGATAGGAGTTAAGTTTTGCAGGATCCGCCGCACGAACAAGCCCCAAAACTTTGCCGATCACACTTTTAAACTCATGAAAGTCAGGAGACAGATGAAGCTGCAGTCTACAATTGATGCATCACCATATCGGCAACTAAAATTATAATATCAAAGGGTCTTAATATTCCTGCGACATAAACTAAGTTGTTCAATAATTCTATAGGTTTTAAGAAACGCAATGAAACTTCAGGATAATATCGTTTTTTTTAAATTAATGATTTTCTCTCCTAATACATATTGAATAACGTTTAGGAAGTTGCAGAAATGAAGGAAAAAGACTTCATTCTGACTAATGTTGTAGCCGTTCGGATGGCAGCGCATGCATCATCAGACCGATGTATAGGTGCATTGTCATGATGAAAAATGACGAAATACGGCTCGACTTTCCTCGTCGTCGATTTTTTCAATGCCTAACATTCTCCTGAATGACGAAATACGGCACGCAACTTTCCTCGTCGTTGATTTTTTCAATGCCTAACAATCTCCTGTTTTTATCTCTCTTTTAGTTGTAATCGATCATAATGATACATTTTTTTTATGAGAAAGGGTGCAAACGAGCAAGCGGCTCACCCGGTGTTAAATAATTACCGTCGCCAACGTATATCTGCAACACAAGAGCAGCTGCAGGTGCGGTGCCAGCCCTTAAGGATATTTGGGAGATGGGAGTGAGGAGGAGGGATGGGGAGAGAGAGCGAGCCTCAGTCACCGAACAAAATGCAGAACTACAAGATGCGTCTACTTCACACCGGTATTCGGCGAGGTCGGTATATTATACTATCCCGGTTGAGTCTCCAGATCAAAATGGCTAACCCATGAAACTTGGGTTAGCCATTTAGCAGTTTAATAGAAAATATTCATCATCAATAATTGCCAAATTTTGCTTTGAAATGTCAACTCTTGCTTTCTTTTGTGCGTCTGGTAATATTTTTAGTTAGTAAGTTAACGTCGTACATAGTTAAAAAGAATCTAATACCCGATGTTTTTTGTGGTAATGGCCTCTAATGAATTTAAAATCTCAACAGAATATAATGCATTCCTATAACTTAATGTAAAGTATCCGATTCAACAAATCTTTTTGATCAATGATCAATGATACATGTATGTTTTTATTCTGGGACACTTACATTGATCACGATAAAATGGATACAACTTGAAAATTCAAGGTGAATTCTCGTTATAAATAAACTGGATTTCCGAAAGACGAACGGAGGACAAATCTATTAACAAGTTTGACGAAAATGTATGATTAACATCATTGGGTGCATAACAAAAACCTATTTAGTTTTTTCATTTGGGTAGATAATTATCAATAACTTGTTATGGAAAAGGATTTTAAAATATCTAGAGTATTAAGCCTTCTTTTCGTTTGAACATTGCTGTTTAATAGACGAGGTTTAGGCGGCCGACTGATAGTGAAAAAATTCAACCGAATAAGTTCGCCGCGATATATTAGCAATGCTTATAAATTTTTATTGAAAAAAAGTTTCAAGCAGACACATCACTAAATTTTTTCAACCTAAGCCTGTCTAAACAATAATTTAATGAAATCCTTACTTAGTTTTATAATATTATTATACCATTATATTTATAATATTATTCCGTATCAGTATTTAATTAGTTGTCTGTGTAAAATATAAACTAAATGTGAATGTTTTTTTTTTTTTTTTTACCTTCCTCATGAAATGTTGCCTAGGAGTCATCGGCTGAGGTAATACCCTTTTACCCACTTCTGTCATTAAATAACAGTACAACTACTGTTGTCCTTCAGTTTGAAAGGTAAAAAAAGCCTGTACAATTACGGGCGGTAAAGTATTTCACCTTAGTCCACAGGAGTGACAACACATCTGTAACATTGATTGAAGTTGTTTGCAGGTGTCTGTGGGCTCCAGTAACCACTTGCATAGTGAACTGTTAGTTCGATTTTCAATTCAATCCAATAAAAAAAATGCGTGTTGCAATTTAAAAATAATTAAGTTTCGAAAAATATACTAATTGATCATCAAAAAAATATGTAAATGTCTCTGGGTACGTAATGTTTCGTAAAGAATGTACTAATAGTGATTTCAGAAGTATGATTCTAAATGATATATCTAAAAGAAAAAAAATCTAATGGTAATTAGTGTTTGAGGGTTACAAATAAAATTAAAATATCCGAAAGAAAATGAGGCTTCACTATTAAGTTAGTGTTAATAATTTATTTTCAAAAAGATTATTGCAAAAACAGTTTTTAGATAGTTAAAATGTAGTCTTCATTATGTGCTTCTTTTGAATTAAATTTCATGGCCTCTGATTGAGGGTTTGGGCGGGCACGCTGCAGTCAACTTGTCGACTTGGATTGCTTGTACCTTGCGTCACAATGTAACCGGAGCCGATGGACTGACGTGCTGAGTCATCCTTCAGTATTGTCGCTCATAATGCTAATTTTCGAGTTATACGTGTACCAATTTGCATCTTAATGCGTTTCGAAGTATAAAATCGAAGCCGTGTACCTATTTGTTTATAATAGCCGCAGCGATGCCTACATTTCTTTTGTTAAAAAAATATTCGACCTAATTCCGTACAACATTGTAGTTTGTTATTTTATTACGTACGACTTCAGTCAATTAGTTTATTAAAAATTAAAAAATTTAAATCTAAGACATTTTAACACTAAAAGTACTACGTTACTTCCCTGTAACTTTCTATGAATAATAAGTACTACCTACATTTCTCTTTCCTTGAGGTGTAAATGTTAATAATGAAATATTTATTTTGTTTACATCCCGGCGTTCCATATTAGCTGATAGATTTAGATGTGATTTGTCTAGATAGATATTTATAAAAATCGGCCTTGTGAAAGCGGCGTAGGAATCTACTACACTACTATTTCATTTAAGGTAGGCATAGTTGACATTGGTTAAATAAAAAGCACTGTTGTGTTTAGGTTTGATGGGATAGGGAAACTGAAGCTATTGACATCTTTTTTTCGTTTATAAAACAAAGTTGCAATCTGCGTTTGTCTGTGTATTCGCATAAAGGATTTAATATTTTCTAATTTCATTACTATTTTTGACGATTATTTAGAACATTTCATGAGGATAGTTGATTCCTATATATAAGACATTTTCAAAAAAAAATTAGGGGTTAACCCTTTGAAATTTCGTTTTATGTTGAAAATTCAAACACGGTTTTTTCTAAGAAAAAAACATATTTATTTAATCGAAGCATTTACCCTCATTTTATGTACATTTCTGCGCTCTCGTGGAAATCATTAATGTATTTGCGATAACCCTAGCGATTTGGTTTTCTAAGAAGTCTATGAAGACATTTTGTACCGCTTCCTGTGAACAAAGTATTTTCCCTTAAACGATTTTGTCCAATTGTAAAAAATACGCCAAAATGGTAATCGGACGGGGCTTGATCTAGCGAGTGATCTTGAATGCTGGTCTTGTAATGTCAAAATGGTTTGTCGAGCTGTGTGAGGTCTTGCGTTATCTTGTAGCAATAATGTCGAAGATCGATTGACGAGTCGGGGTGGTTTATCCAAGAGTTTCACCATCATTGTTCGAAGTTCTTCACGATGGATATCTGTTGTTGCAATACACCGGATCTCAAAAAGCTATGGCTATACACGATAAAGTGACAACCAAATAATTAGCATTACTTTCCCTAGTAAAGTGAGCTTTGCTGAAATTCATTTTAATTTTTTATTGAAAACGTTCTACGTTGTTTAAACTTTAATTACTTCACTTGCAAAGTAATTAAGTGTATACTTAGTGAGGTAACAAAAACTTTAATAATTCCAACTGTTTTTTTCGTTGTATCTAAAATGACGCTAAATTATAAGTTTTTAATTTGTCCTATCTTTTTTAGCAAATTATGTAGCGCAAGGTGTTACGGAGAATGGTCTTCACTTTCACTTCTTGTTGGTTTGTCCAATGGAACTGTTGTCACACTCTGTCGGTAACCAATAGCATACCGCCCCGCCTTGAAGGATAGGCGTGCGCTGTGGCCCGGTTCAAATAGCCACAACAATGTCTATCCCACGGTACAGCAACTTCGCTAAACATTTGAACGATGTTATCGTTTTATCCTCTTAGTAGGTAGCCTGAATATTAATATTGTTTAATTTGGAGTCTCTATGTTAACAATTGTGTTGTTGTAATTAATTTCGTATAAATAATTAAACGTTTTTGCTTGCGTATAACAGTTTTTGTGATGCACCTAAAACCGCCGATACAACACTACATTTCTCAGTCTTTAAACATTTATGCTATCAGCATTGATTTTTCATTTACGATTACGCAAGCTTTTGAAAACAAACTGCGTTATGGTCGAAGATTATAAGCATATATCTAAGGGTATACCTATAGATACCTCGCCTGTCATGCAGGGCTAGACAGGGACTGGATATTTTCATTTACACGAATACTTTTCGGCTCTCCGGAACAAAGAACATGTTGGGTGTCGAACCTCGTCACCAGTATGAATTTTTACTTTCATTAAATACCGAAAAATCTTGATATTTATATAGCAGAAATTGTTCCTTCTAGTCTGTCTGAATTTAGGTTTTACTGTATGGGCATACAGTAAGACCTAAGGAAAGACCTTTTTTCTAAAAAGTTGCAATGTATGAGAATCAATTAATGAAAATGATTTATTGTGCGACATAAGAAAGTTATTTTATTTTTTAAGTTATATTATTTTTGCGTTTGTCATATGTTAATTATTATATTATTTTTTACAATTTACAACCGGATGGACCCAACCCCAAGTTGGGAGGATTTTTTTTGTAATGTCTACGCATGGCAGACGGATTGGCGCCCGTTGTACGTGACACTCCACAACAAAGATTCTCTTACCCGATTGTTGTGTCTCGACGATGTACAGCATGAAACTATAAGTTGTAAATTGAAGTACTATACCTACAGCACATGTGGCATGGCATTGGATCTTAGTTATCTAAAGTATACTTGCGAACAAAAAGCAAGCATCAATGGCATTATTCGATTGTGGAATCACAGGAAAGAAAACGTGGACTTTTTTGTTTTTTTTTGATGCAAGATGGCAGGAATTGTTCTATTTACTGGTCACGCGTCTCTTCGTTGACGGTTAATAATAAAGACATATTTTAAAGTAGTAAATCCTTATTATCGATAAGGTTGTTCTTCACTTTTTTGATCACAATTAAATTCTGAATGCAGGAAATACTCAATATATTAAATTTACCCTGTCTGATATCTTTCAGGCAGGAAAAACCACGAAGTTTATTATTATGATTCCATAGGAATCATTGGTGTTTCCTTACTTTACTAGGAAATGCACATTGAAAAGTACATGCTAGGAACAAGACAACAGAAGCTGTGTTTGCTGTGTGTAAAATCAATACCCGCTTTCCTTACTTCCAATAATAATTTCTGCCTACTTCTATTCTTGTTATGAAACTATACATCAGGTAATTGAAAGTGGCTTTTATATTGGAAAAATAAGGAATAAGAGGGGCATACAATTAAAATTACCTGAGGAGTCATTGCGGGAACTACATAAAAGCACTGATACTGCGTAGTGAATATGATGCCCTCCTGGCCGATTCCGACCACAGCACACAGCAGTTGACAACTTCCGCATACTGTCGGAAGTTGTCAACTGCCCATGATATATTATAGTGCCGTAAACTTTCGCGCAAACTTTCGCGCAAACTCACACGTCTTTTTCTTCCCATATCCGATGTAACGCTGATGCGATGAGATCGGAGGAAGGGTCAGATGCAGTGCCAGAGACTCGGGACGAACATAACACAACAAGACTCGAAAACGAATTATTTATTGATTGCACAAATATGGACTTCGGCAGAGATTCAAACCTAGGACCCATGACTCAGTAGTCAGGTACGCTAACCACTACGCCACGCATGTTAAAAGTGTATCATATTGAATCTCCTATCCCTGTTATATATCCGTATTTTTTATATGTTTACTAATAGGGATTTACCTAAATTGTAAACTTGTTCGTTGGCTGCCTTTTTTAATAATTAATTATTGATAACAGATAAACCACGGTACGTGTGTTGTGGTGACGTTTTCTATACCATGTTTAATTCTCTCTACTCATAAAACTATTGGAGGTAAGATGCAATTAGCTGTCCGGAGTATGGTTCGCGACAATTATTTATGTGGTATGGTGCAAGGCGGTGTGCGTGACCCGCGACATGGGTCAGCGGACGCCATCGCCGCCGCACTTCGCCGACAGCGGTGTGCAGAATTGCTAATCGCGTTCAATTTCGGTCTCGCTTCATGGCGCGTTGCTGCATACTTTTACAAATTAATGTAACTTTTCACTTACGAGTACAATAATCTGATTATATACTTGTTCGCTTGTTATTGCAGCATATTCGCGGATAAATTCTAATATGGTTTTCACCAACATTAAGATCAGGGATTCCCAAAGTGGTCCCCAAGGGGTCGATATCGATTTCCCTGGGGTCGACATAATCGAAAACTGATTTTAGGTGTCGAAAAGGTCTAAAAATCGACCCATATAAAGTTCTTATTTGAAACTTTCAACATAATGTATAAGTTGTGTTACGTGTACCAACTTGTTATAAGAATTACTATCATTTTAGTAGGAAGCATAATTGTTGTCTATTTATTTTGTCTAATGAGAAAATGATATCAAGTTTATATACTTAACCAACCCCAAACTTTTTAAATTGGTAAGTATTTTTATCAATAGGAAAACAACTGCAGATAGGATTTTTTTTAACTAATTTAGCTATAGGGGTCTGAGGTATCAGGTTATTTTGGAAAATCTGCCGAAAATAGTCAGGGAATCCCTGATTTAGGTCATCTCACGAGGAAGGTACGAATAGTTTATATTGACAGAGCTGTCCGTGCGAAGCAGACGCGATTCTCTAGTTGTTATATATAAAGGAAAACTAAGCAAGATAAAAGTAAATATAAATAATGTAAAACGTCGGAGATTCTTACCATTGCTATGGGAATATTTTTTTATGTAATAGGGTAGAATACTAATTGCATTTTGCCGCAAAGATTATCAATTTTCGTATCTAAATGATATAAATTTTTCGACTTGTTCCATCAGGTAATTTCATCTCTAACGATATCTGGCCCAACTGGCCGTCTTCCTGATAAGTGTCCCACTTTCTTAACTGCACGATCCTCATCCATCCTTTCACCGCGACCTAACCAGATTCCGTTGTAAGTTTTATTATAAGTTTAATAACATTATACTTAATATCTTTTTAGATTCCGCGATCTTACGCGTGTCTTCTTAATTGAACCAAGAAATTTCTTTTTTTTCCGTCATATGTTTTTTTTTTGTATTAGTGTTCAGTGTCCAGCCGCGTAGCACCGCAACCGTCATCATCGTTACCCATTATTACACCTGTCACAATTCCACCATTGAATATAGGTCTCCCCCAAAGATTGTCCCTAAGCACGGTCATGAGTCATCTCATGGATACCATTAGATTCTCGCCACACTGCAGGTTATTACTCCATCTTGTGGGGGTCGTCCTTGACTGCGTTTACCTTTCCGCGGCTTCCACTCGAGAACCCTTCTTCCATAACGGTTATCAGTTCGGCGAGCTGTCGTATGTGGCCGAAGTATTGCACCATTAGCTTCTGAATCCTTACAGTTTTGTCGGTTATCATAGCTCTGTAGTAGATATTGTCGTTTCAGATTCTTTTACTCAGAGAAACAGCCCGCTGAGCATACTAGAGCTTCTTCATGCGGTGTACACCGTGTAAAATACACTTTTGTCGGGTGGTTTATGTATATTCGACAGACAACAAAGTTGGATTCATCGGTTACCTTTTGGGTTGCTAAGTCGAAGTAAGACTTGCCTTTTTATTTCATACATTACATGTGGAATTGTCTATCGCTTAGCCGCCCTCGCGAGGGTAAGGACGGGTTATGTCGCGGGGCTCGCCAAGCCCCCTCGGAGCAGAGTTTTAGTATTGCGATTCGCCATTGCCCTGTCCTCTGTGACTCTAGTCTATAGTCTGCCACTCTATTGATGTCCACCTCCATTTCCTAGTTTACTTGACTTGAATCTGCGACTGCAGCCACTTTGTTGGTTCGTTTCTCATAACGCTCTTTTATTAGGAGGAGGAATCCACCTCTTTCCTAATGTTCATGGCAGAGTAGGCATTTCAGTGCTGAAGCTGAGCATTAATTCGCTCTGTGCTCACCACAGGCGTAACATCGGGCTTTCCTGTTTACATTATTGAGGTACCTGCTGCCAACTTATCCTTTTCCACTCACCTGAAACAATGCATAGTCCTGGGCTCTGTAATGTTCAACTTTACAACAGTCCAACCAACATTATTCGCCAAGCAGCCGCCAACTTGCGGACCGTTGCGCTCAGCACGTCCCCATACTAGTAGGTGTTCGGCGGACTTTACCGACTTTTATCGTTGTCAAGGTCCCTCAGTTAAATGTCGCCCAATTCATTTGGGTGATTGATACGGATGTTCATGCCTGAAAGAACCTCGCGCATTTTAATTGCTAGCCGGTCAGTTTTCGAGCCGAAGACAGGGTCGGTCTTTTAAAAGAATTTACAGAAATTTGATAAAATTAGGTAATTTTTATATCCAAAATTACATTTGCTTGCTGACAAGAATTCCTATGGCATTTCATAATTTAATCGGTTAAAATATGTCGCATACTTCGAGCTCGAGCAAAATAACAAAGCCGAAGTACAGTGTTATTATTTTTGAAATTAACAAAAATATTTACACAAAAGATTAAACGCATCCAAACTTAATGGGCATTAATTAATACAATTAGCTCACGGCAAATTGCACATAAGACTGAAATAATGAGCGTAAATTGAGGCAACTTTACACTTCTGATTTATTGTCCTGCACTTGCACGATTTCGTCGAAAGAGAAAACAGACCAGTTCAGACCGATATTACGAGCGGTACGTAAAATTGATAATGAATATTTATAAAAAGGCTTAATCACAAGTCACCATATTTTCCTTCGGGTCATGAGGAGAAACCATTAATCAGAACATTTCCACTTAATCATGCAAATGTACCTGTTTTCTCTCCGTAATTATAATTCACTTTAAGTGCTTTTAAAGTTCGTTTTCATGGTAAAAACAACGGGCGTGTCACCAGTGCAATAAAATGCAGTTACGCGATTCGAAATTTTAAATTTATGATGTAATTTCTATATATCATTTAATGTTCTAATTGGTAATGGTTCTGAACATCAAAATGTAATTACATTTTATCTATTACTGGGCGACTGCTTGTCTTAAAATTCCAGAAGTCATTAATATTCTGAATCCAGTTCTTAATAGGACTTGATTCGCATATGTTCGTGCTGATCAATTCTAAAGCTGTTTATTTAATGTCATTTATAGCTCCACCTTACTCTGTACTGATCATTGACATTATAAGATCCCAACCACACTCGTTTTTAAGTAAATTAATATGTTTAATTTCCTGTCTATTTATTTGTTTCGATCCAGTACATTATTAAAAAAAAAATTATAATCCAAACCAAAATTAAGCAGACCGATGACGTGCAGCAGCGTCTAATGCGAGAGGTGTCTCGTTCACAGGTGGATTGCTAATCTGCTTGCCGAGCGTGGCAATGGTGGCATATCCTCTTTTTGGCCCTGTGTCCTGCAGTGGACTAGTTACAGGCTATTAAGGAAAGAAGTGATGATGCAACTACTACTAACTACTGGTCCAATATCATGCATGTCCAGTGTGGTGTGGTGACATAGGTAAATCAAGATATAAGCATGTAGTTAAAAGTAGTACCGCTCTATAAATGTCCCACTGCTAGATAAAGGACCTCTCTTATATTTTTTTTGGAGTAGGAAATAGTGCGCTATCCTACTTCTGTGTTGGCGAACTTCACATGTGCAAGAAAATAATTTGGTATACTTATTTATCAGATTAATATGTGGTAAGGCACTATACTAGTATAGAGATGGCAGTGCTTAGATATCGATGTATATTTTGTTAATTCTTGCCGATCCAAGGCCTTCGACATCTTGTTAGGAACCGAAAGTTAAAGCTTACATTGTATGATACTAGTGGATTGCTATTTAAATTCCGTAATTAATCCTGGTACTGATTTTAGAATCTTAAGTGTTACATGCACTGTACATACATTCAATGAAATGTTTAGTATTAGTTAGCAACTATTGAATACTCAATTATCTTCAAGGTTTTCACTATGCGACACACGTGATGACGACATTTTTGCTGATGAAGATTGAAGGGTGTTCACGTAGTGAAGTAGAAATGCCTGGCCAGATTGTGTAATTGTCATACAAACAAATCATTAAAAAAATAACCCTTCCCTTTAAAAATATGTTACATAAGTTGAAGATTCAGAGCTGACTAATTGACAGCGGTAACAATAAAAAGTTGTGACAAAAGTTCTTGTTTTGATCAAAAAAGTGACGCAATTGTGTCCAAACATTCTTCAGACAATATGCTATCGGTAAACGTTTAATAAAATGGCGGTTAGATGATGGAGTGGTTTGAGAATAGCGCCAAGAGTCTGACCATTAACACTTGACAGATGTGAGCGATGGCAGCAAAGGCGTTCTCCTCCAATGCTAGCTGTTTGTCTAAACAATGGACCGAGCTATCTTTAATCGAATAAAAATAGAGTTTAATTGGGTCCGCAAAACTTCGTCTTGTTTTTGTCGTCGCATATAAACCAATCATTCAATTCAAGGCTGCGATAAGCAGAATTTTGAAAGCTTTAATTGCTTTGATTATTTGTCTCAACGTTGTAACTTTCCTTTCAAATAAAAGTGACTTTGTAATAAAAGAGGTGTCTAAATAGGATTTATATCACTTTCAAAGTTTAATTTACTAAATAGCATAAAAAAGCCATAGTCTATGATTTTTAAGATAATCAAGTAAGCCGTAATATTGTAAGACACTTTTGTAATTGACTTAACATATTATTTATTGCAAGCTGTCAAATATCCATGGAACATCCGTGGTTTATTTAAAGCACCAGATTATTAAAGTTATTCCAGTAAAATACTTTGATTTTAAAATTTATGGGTAATTTTAACTTAACAAATATTTAAGCAAACTAAAACTATGCATTTACATAGTCAACAGAACTTTATCGTGCAGCATAAGGTGCGATTACGATGCGTATATACAATAATGGAACAATATTGGATGTAATAAAATTCAGTCACGATCTTTACCTCATTAACTTTATTTATTTACGTTTGGATCAATCGCTGAATGTCTCTGGGCGGAAGAAAAAAAGGCGAAAAGAGAATTTCGCATTGATTTAATCTGTATTGACTACAGTAACGAGTAAGCCGGAAGGTATTTCGAAAATACCACATAACAGTTATTTCGCAATTGAACATTTCTTTTACTTTACGCTTCTCATATTTATATTTCACGTATTTTATATTTATTATTATTATATATTTTATTAATAAGTATTTCTATACTTTGAAAATGTTTAGGTATCTTTACATAGGCCTGAACATAAACATATTTTTCGTGTGCAATACATTGCACTAAAATCGTTAATGATTACAGTACAAATATGTAATGTAAATACACAGCAGTCTCATACCGTGGGTGTCGTAAGATTCAACCCCATTTAACAGCTAATTCAACCAAACAAAATGCCTAAGAGGTATCGAGGTTTCCAATGTACCTATTTCAAAAAAATGCCGTGAGATGAACTGATTAGTGACGCTTGCCAACCGTAGCAATTAGCAATGTAAGTTACAGCTGTTAACCCTTCACTTGTCATAACTTTAAAACAATTGATATTCTATTGTTATGAGTCATATCAGGACATAGTATATTGACACTAGAAATTAGATACATTTTTTTTACTTTCTTTCTTTGTATTTACAGACAAATACTATCAGTCGAGTTTTGTAGCTATTTTACAACACGTAGGATGAAATCAAATGATCTCAATGATCATAATTTTGCTTCGTAACTGGTATGTAACAATATCATAACTTGGAGTATATTCTTACCTAATCGCAGATTATGGATTTTTTTATTTTACAAACAATAAAAAAAATTAAAAAATATATCAGTTTACAACATTATAGTAGATTTCAATGCAACTCTTTAAAATGTTTCTAATAATCCCAGAATTGGTATATATTACGTTTTATCCCACTTAATATTACAAATATTAAAAGTATGTTTGTCGTACAATCAGAGATGACGTAAATATCATACATAATCCCATAAAATAAGATTTAAAATACTTTTTATCTAAATTAATTCCTGACGTGTTGAAACCAAAGAATTTCTATTGTTATGACACGTGAATGGTTATGGCATTGTGAGTTCTCTTGTTACAAAATTTATAAACACTCAAAAGATCGAATCTCTCGATGCCTCTCTGAAATAAAAGTACTAAGAGAAGATGCTAAAGAGATCTAAGCGTACACACTATTAAAAAAATCATGCCTGTGTTCATGAACCAGAAAAGAAAGCGTGTCATCTAAATTATATAAAATATAACGGTCATCACAGTAGAAGTTAAAAGCTATGCGAATTTTACACGTAGACATAAATTTCCATGAGGTCATTGTTTTTAAATTCCGTCTGTACAGCATTTGTTTTTTTATAGTAAATATTTACACGAATCTTTTCAAATCGTGATTATATGATAACATAATCTAAGTGGTGAAATATTACATAAGTTTTGAGTATGCACATGCATAAGTTGATTTGTTAAATATTTGCATTTTGGATGATATGCACTTACAATTTTTCGTTATACTATAAACTTTTGCAACAAACGGCGTGTCAACAAATGTTTTACCGATTCAGGATTATTGCAATCGAAACGTGGCGTGAAATGGCCAGTTAGTGAGTAATATCATGTTATTTGGAGGTGACGAGGGCGAGGGCGGTCGTGACGGTACGTTCCCGGTGCGCGGGCCCCGGTCACGAGTCGCTCTGCTGACCCTGCCGAGTCCGCTTTCCTTCTCAACATCTAACGACAAGAAACAATTCTATGTCAATACATATCTAAACCATAAAACGTGTATTATGTATAGATTGAGTCACTTGTAGTACGACGTAGTTATTGGTCGCCAGATACTGCATCTTCTGACCTATAACGAGGTGTCGAATGTCTTAATATCGGATGCTTATGTGCATAACGATTTGAACGACACGAGTTGAATTTTGTCTAACTGCGTTGGTTCAACTGGTCGTATTAGTATAATGTTGGTTGCATACTACTACTACATAGTAATTTTGTTAAACATTTTATTAAAGCCAGTCGTGTATTAAAACTGTGAGGCTGTACAATCGGCGATCAGCAAGCACGTAAATTATACTGAGCTTACGTTAAATTAGCTACATTACCTACACCATATACTCCCCTACTGTTTTTGCAATATTCCGTAAGTAATACCTACTCAAAATACAGTTTGCGTGGGAAATATGTCGTGCACTTTGCGTTTTCTTTGCGAGTATGTAAAGTCGTTTATACAAGAGGTTATTTATTATTAAACATTTACTTCATAAGCACATATAACATCTTTATCTTAAACATAAAAATGAAAGTTTGTTTATGGACTATAAATCGTTGTTAGGGAAGTGCTAGTACAGATGATTGAGCGCGTGCAATCGGTAAATAACAAGGAAACGGGATTCTTGTTGCCATTAACTGTCAGGTGTTTTGAGATAAATAGAGACCGTTGTTGCATTTTATTTGTCAATTATTGACGTTGAAGTGTGTAAGAGTATCATTAATCTCAGTTTGAACTTAAAACTGTCTGTTATGTGGTACGTAATCTATTATATCTCACATTGCTTCTTATCTAACGTTTAACTGATCTATTAAATAATGAGCTTGCAGAACATTCGAGAATTAGAACCGATTATTTCTGACAATATTTATAAAATTTTAAAAGTAATTAACGGAGGTAAACAAAATTGATTGTTTTTATGTTACGGGATATATATAGATAAATAAACACTGTGAGAGAGTAGCGCAGTTCCAACTCATGTGCCGGAACATCCATAATGATGATTTTCTTTTGGCCGATTTCCATCACAACTTCTGAATGCTGGTGGCAAATGCACAGAATATAATATAGTAACTGAGTACGGGAAGCTTGCCGCAAAATAATACAATCTAAACCCGAAAACTTATAATTTGTGTAATTGTGGGCTGATTTACCAAGAGATCTCCGGCGGTGACTGAGAAAATCACAAGGAAACAAGAGAGAAATAAAAATATTTCGTAAATAAATGAGAAGTTTGCTTATCCAAACCGGAGCAGCGTGACGGACTGCAGTGATCGTCGAGATTAAAACTCTCGTAAGGAAAGCAGAATGTCTGAGAAATAAAAAAATCGTAGAACTTAAATGCCTGCCAAATCAAGTCAGAGATGCGTAGCGTATTGCGTTACACTTAACAGTTATTTATTGATTAATTCTTTAATTATTTTCGATTGTTTATTATTTTTTGAGAATAAATCGATTATAAATCTATAAGAGTTTTCTTTCAGCAACAAACCTTCGAGTAGAGAGAAGAGTTGAAATGTACCGGAAAAATATATACCTTATATATTGAAAATATGTTATATGGCACAATCTAATATTAATTGCTATGATTTATTAGATGCGTGGTAAATTTAACTTAAAGCAGAGACGCTTTAGTTGTCCCGGTGCCGGCGCCGGCGCCGATTCATATTTAAAATAAATGGACTAAGAATCTTAGGTTGTTGGTCTTTGAAGTGGTCTTTTTTCATGGATAATTCTCCACAAGTTAATAATATATACCGCATATAATATAGTTATATTATACTAGAACATACAACTATGAATTTAAATCTCGTGTCCCATCTTATTTTGTTGTTCATTCATTTAAATTTACTCGAATTATCAAATCGATGTACTATTTTTAAACAAAAAGTCAAAATAAATAGATTCGTCATTAAAAGTTTTTGTTATAAAGATGAAGAAGGCGAGGAAGGGAATGAAAAATGCAGTCACTTTCATAATAACGTTAATAATCTGTTACGTTTCGGAACAACCGATGTGATTTTGTGATGTATGATGCTCGGCACATAAATACAAAAGGCAGTGCTCTTCGATAGTTCCGCTCGTCTACCGGTGTATTTCCCTATTCCCCAAGAAGTCGATATACCCTGCCGAAGGCTTTAGTTTTTACGGTTTTGTTATTGGATTCGTTCATTTTGTGTTGGGCACCTAAAGCGGTGACTGGTATTAATGCGTGAGGTAGACAAAGTTCATTTGGCACTACCCAGCGTAGTCCAAACTATTTTGGAGAAAGAACGTGACGTGTGACATGTCTGGTTACCGATTTATTCACGGTAAATTCCTTCATCGCTACCTCACGGCCAATCATCTAATATGTTTGCTAGTACTACGAATTGGATTACCTACCTAAACTCTGGTCGTTGGTATTGATACAAAAATTACAAAACACTAAAATTATAATGTTTCTTTAGTTAAATCAAATATGTTTCGTTTTTGTTACCTTCTAATATAGGCATGATATTTAAAACAGCATTGTGAAGAAAACCTCTTACTGGTGATTATTGACTGTGGAAGAAAGATTCGATGCTATATCTGAAACATAAGGCAATCATAAAACACTGAGATGTGAGTAATGTGACCGAGACCCGTATTTTGTGAGTTCCACAAATATTATTTACTGCTAGGAGAATCGGACTCGGGATATATTCGACTTGACATGTTGGTCAAGTGGTCTTCGGTGGAATACTCTATGAAGCTACCTGGTTTGCATTATGTAGCATTTGAGAGGCGTAATATAAAACTTTATTACAAGTAAGGAAGAAACAAAACATGTATTTCTAGGGTACAAGGGGGAATAACTATGTTTTTCTTCAAAGGTCAACCTCACTAGCACGCGATGCGTCCTGCTGACTAACGGTTGAGGGTCTGGCAACCGACTGTTAGCGTTAATGTTCATTCAAGTACGCGTACCCAAATCAATGTTGAGTAAGTGAGTGACGGGGTGGAGAATCTTTTGCCATTCCCATTCATTGTGAGTGTGAGCAAATCTTCCATGCACGGCATTCCAGTTTTTCTTGGCACCTTAATTGAAAGGCCTATATCTAGCAGTGAACATTTTCAGGCCCATAAAGAAAGATTTCATGGATAATCGCTATTTTTTTGCCAAAAATCATCCAAGTACCGTAAAATCTAAAACAATGCAAATGAAAAACAAAATCATCTTTTAGTTTACCCGTAAACAGATAAAATAGGAGTATATTTGATATGAGATCGTTTCTATGTTGAGCCATTAACTATAAATTGTTACGAAGCCCACGTTTAGATTTTGCAGTTTACCAAGATATGTTGGCCTCTTGGGAACCTCGAATTATCGAAGAATTACACATTTCATACACTGCTACTAAACGTTTACATAATTTTATAAAATTAAAACTGAACGAAACAAAACTTAGACAGAATACAATGTATTCATATGTCTTTTTAAATAAGTAGGCCGCCTTCTTTCTTAATATTTTGGTAGGAGCGTTTATTAATTAAAATAGGATAATAAGAAACTCAATCGCAATTGCAGAAATTTAATAACACCAAAAACATGTCCTTTACCAACCGAAATACATATTTTTGAGAAAATCGGTGCAGATTGAGCAAGCGCGGCGCGATGCGTATTAAATCTGCGGCGGGGCCGTCACGGATAATTGGAAAGAAGTAGTCTGTTATTCGTGAATATAAAAATGTTTCGTGGGGCGTATATTATTTGGGTGCTCGGTAACGTATTGTTGCAAGCGAAGCGGTCGCGCGTCGTTACGCAAGGATGCACGTGGAACTGCTCCGACCGGCTTTGGATCTGGGCCAGAACCATCTCTCCGTTAAGATATTACCGCTAATAGATATTGAACATCCAGCCGCTAGTCGCTGACTGCACCGCCATTTTTGCTGTCCGGTGTCTGTTGTGCTCGATATGCTTTTAAATTGATTATTGCAGAAGCGCGTAGTGTCATGTTTTTACTCATATACATTAATTACGGATTAGGTAGTTATTTTTTATAATATAAATGGTAAACCTTTATATTATCATACCATATCATACATAGTTTTTAATAGTTTAATTTATTTAATAAAAATATAGAAATATATTTATTTAGTAAACCAATTATAATGTTATTAGGTTTTCTTCATTATATGCTACTCGTATATATACTTTTGAAATATGGCAGAATTCAACATTATAAGGTTTATAATAAGTTCCAATGTTTTCCTAACCGATGTTGAATGATATTATCTGGAGGAAACAGGGTACGCGGCTCGTCTTACACAATGGTAGTTTCACTAAGTGCTGACATTTCATTAAAATATATTGAAATCGTGAAATGGTCTTGCATCCGTTTGATTGAAGTGGTGGTCGGTGATCGGTTGCGCGCGCGTGCGTTAGCTGCACTGCCCGAGATTGAATTGTTTCATCTTACGAAATGGAGCAAAGTATCATGGCAACATTTAATTATATTTTATTCGCGATTCTGAAACTATTATACTCTTTTGTTATGTTAGCAAATTGTTTTATCAAAGATAATCTGTAATATACATATTAAGGTAGTCACTGGTGTCAGGTACAACACGTGGTGAAGGAAATAATTTTTGGCAGAATACAAAAGGTAGCTCAGGTCCCCGGTGAAGGCTGGTTCAATATAAATTATGAGTGACCAGCGGGCAATTGCATGTAAATTCTCACCTGTTTCAGCTACAACTCCTCGAACGAAAGGTAATTCCAGCTCCAACAGTTGCGTTGGGGTAGTCTGCGCCTTCCCGGAAATATCACAGGGAATTTGCGAACTTCACATGCCTGCAGTGTCCAGAAGTTCGCAGCAGTATTATACTTCTTGATTTATATTTTACAGTCACTTTTTATAAGGACATGCTGCATATTATGAATCAGAAGATACATGCAACTAATAAAACAAAATTAATGCGCCAAATAAAATTCAATCGTCTTCCCATATGGAGGATTCCCTAGTGCTTATGTACTGGGTAATACGTCTGGACTTGCGCAATATCTTTTCTACTCTTCCAATATTTTTTAAACTGTACCCATTGCCCATTATGTGATTGCTACTAGATTTAGAATACTTATTGCTAGAACAACATGATAAAAAGAAGTAAGTGGTTTGAATATAAATTTTATATTTCTGATAGTCTTAGATAGTTTTTAAAATAATAAGTAGAAGTGGGTGGAATTCTATTTGATTTATCAAACAGAATTTAATTACGTTTTAAATCGCATTTTCATAACTTTATATATACAGTGTATGTAATAAAAATCAAAAATGTTTATCTAATGTTTAATAATAACTATAATATTTTATTTGCTTAAAACATGGTATGAAATATATCGTAGTAAACTTTTATTATCTGTTAACTCTTCTAATACCTAAATATATTTTGTTCAACCGCTATTACAACTAGTAATCATTACATTAAAGCATATTAGATTATCTGTGATTAGCTTTATAATGACGTCCCTGTTATTAGTTTCCATAATCAGAAATTGTGGTGACCTTGGCGCTAAATCTTAAAACATAAGCGACGTTACTTACGTACTTGTTCGTGGATATCTCCTCACCCGATAAATCTAATTTATTGGGAGCTCGTGCAATCATGCGCGTGTACCCAGTAAACACAGAGTTTATCTCAGTAAATAACTAGACAGCGAGGAGATTCATTAGGCGTCGATCCGTGTCGGGCCGCGCTGTAATCGAAGCAATTGTTCTCCGAGGGAAATTCAATTATTAGCTTGTGGAAGTCGCGAAATATAAGCTATTGGGCAACCCGCTGCGTCCTTTGGAGTTAGAAATAATTACTCGCGATTTATCTCCACTCTTGACTATAATTAAATACTTAATAATTGAAGCGCGCTGGCACGTATCCCTTGCCAATAAATTGTAAACAGCGTTTCTTGAAGTCGGCGCGCGGTGCTCTGCAGCGCACTCGTGATCCGTATTTCTTGTAATTCCGATTGGAGCGGTTTACCCCGGGTAGTTCGGTCTCACGCTTCAAAACAGCTGCCGCTATCGATTTATGCTTTATAAAATTACTCAATTTAATGTAAAAACCTTCACTATCTGCATTAGCCTAGATATTATAAAACATTTTTAGTTTAATGTGGAGTAGTTATTTATTTATTGCTACATTATTCGTATAATAAGGAATCGTAAAGCACATAATGAGATGAAATTTATGGTAGTAATTCAAGAACATTTCCATACAATATGACTAATTTACATTGGAAATCGATTAAGTTGGAGTATAAGGACGGTTACAAAAGATAGTTATACCTATAACTACCTACAAGAAGTTCTGTATATAGTGAAGGCTATATAATTTTTATAAAAATTTGATATTTTTTTTAAATAGTAACCATATTAAAAGAAAATAAAAATATCAATGTAATGTAAAACGTTTTAAATTTGTGTAATGCTTAATATATCATTAAAAGCTTGTAGTTTCCATAGAAATATAGATAGTTTACGCTACAGATATTTAGTTTGCAAGTTCGGTGTCCACATATGTGGCATAAACAAGAACTCGACAAGGCTTAAGCACATTGTAAAGTGCCGGGAATATGGTGAACGTGAATCTAACTGTGAATTTATGTGAGCTCTATAAATTTTCAATTGTCTGTTGTCATTAAATATTCAGAGTAATAAATCAATGCGTTATCGCAGCTCGTTGTCGTAACGGTTACATCGCGGAGGCTCCCTGGAAATAATTTAAAGATATAGATAGGGGAGTCCGGATTACGAATAACAACAAAACGGGAACGATCGCAACGTACAGAGTTTCTGCCTTATATACGAGTATTGTTTTACACTGCTGTGTGGAATCAGACAATAAAATCGTCAGTCAGTCAAGTAAATCAGTCATAGATTAAAATAATTATTTCAACTGAAGTTGTTAACGTTTTGTTTTATAAAAAAATCGAGGCTCGTTAAGATCTGTGAGTAGACACTGCTTGTTGTGCTCTCAATCGTAAACATTTTTTTTAATTTGTAAACAGCACATTTCTATCGCCTCCACTCGATCCACTCTCTTAAGCTTAGATTTAGAGCAATCCTGTGTACTGAAGGTAAGCACCTACCTTCACGTATTAGTTAATATCACGTATTAGATAATCATATCAAGCGATTTTTTTTTTTTTAAAAGGCTTCGTATTATGGCTTTGGCAGCATTTCAAGCCCAACTGGTCCTACTAAGAGCTAGAGTTCATTTTAATCTTTTATGGTCTTGGACAGAGGAATTGTAGGTGTACCCGTCGATAGTACTGTTCGCAGACATACGCGTAGCCTTAGAAACATCTTAAAAGAACGGACAGCTTCAAACCCCTTTTTGTGCAAAGCAGTCTGCAATTCTGTTTTCTTTACGCCCAACTCCATAACGTAAATTAACAATACCGTTGAAAATAATATACGAAAAGGAGGCAAATCGATCTTTTTACATAATAAATGCACTCTTAATTTGAATTCAGAAATAAAGAAGTTATAACTTTTTAAATTGTAACATTATCTATGCCCAGAATACTTATAATACTCGTACGTTCATCACTCCTTTATATTGCTTTTTGGACTTAACATGACGATTATGTTAGGATATTTAGATAGATATCCCTTGGGATTTACAAAAATCCCTGGTCATTGCACCCAAGATACGTCAGATTTGTACTTTATCGTGTTTGTCAATTATATTTTGTTCTTTATGTTAAGAATCAATGAGTTTGCCCCGGCATCGTACGGCGCGCAATATTGGTCAGGGATACGTGGAGTATCAATTCTTGGGTGCAAACCGTGAGATGGTACAAAAGATTTGGGTGCCATTTTACTACAGATAATAATTACGATGTGCGAATATTGCGGTTCTTTAGATTATGCTTTGACAAATCACGACTTTGCAATTCGAATGCAGCAGATTTAATGTATGGGCGGCAGTTTGCATTCTATCCGCGACCCGACGGGCCACCTCTTTCCTAATGCACGCTTATTTGAGCTTTTTAACCTTTCCTCCGTTGTCGATTTTGTGTTTTATACAATAAACTTTATGTTGACTCTTATTCAGACTTCGATCTCGATTAATTGTAATGCGTGTTTAACGATCAATTTACTGTTATGGTTCACATCATAGCACTAAATTTGTATCTCTTTTGGGTATAGAAAAAACTTTACCTTAATTGAATTGTCTCATTATACGATTTGTAATTTTGGTAAGTTTTGTCTGAATATTTATTTATATTTATTAATTTAATTAGGAATAGTAATAATATAACAGTAATATAGTATATAATGACATAGTAATGTATGTACAATCATCATTTCAGCTTAATACAAGTCCATTGCTGAACATAAGCCACCCCCAGCCCAGATATTGATTATGTACAATATTGTAAGCTAATTATAACGTGCAAGGGGTAGTATACCATCTCTTTCTCTAAATGCCGATCTCACATGCACCCTGCTAGCAAACCAACGTGGCTCTGGCGACCGAATACGTACGGCATCTTAATTTAAAATATATAGGAAAGGCAACGACTTAAAAGGACACTTGTCGCACTTACGTCCTTTTTAAATTATAAGAGCGTTGTCTTGTGATTGACATGGGTTTTGATTGATTGGCAACAACGTGCGCATACAACAATAAATTATACTAAGTAAACTTTTTTTGGATCTAATCAAGTATTTATAGACTGTGTAAAGAGATATTTATATATATATATATATATATAAAATCCTGATGTCGATTACCAATGATAACATTATTCATTGTAATACATTGTACACTGTGATCAAATTTAAATCATTTTGTAATATTTATACAATAATATTCATCAGGTGTTTATTCCAGAAAATAAAATTTTTTATACATTGATTTTACCCAGGTCTTTAATCATTAATTACGCTAACGTATAAATGTATGTATATGTGTGTGTACTACTACTATTACCCCATTAATTGCATTCTATGCTCCTCAGGGAGACAACTTCTCTATGAGTATCGGTGACCACTTCTCATCAGAAATACTGTTTGTTTGTCATAGTAATTTGAAATGTCGGAAATAAGTAAAAAATGGTTCTTGAGTGAAATTTAAAGACACCTGTCATTAGCAAGATATATATCATCTGATCTTTGATTATTGTATGAAAAAATAAGAAAGCAGATAGTGTTTTTATGGGAAAGGCGGCAAATGAGCAAGTGGTTCACCTAATGGTAAGTGATTACCATCGCCCACGTACGACGGCAACGCCAAAGGCGCTGCAGATGCATCGTCGGCCTTTAAGAGTATTTGGGAGAACGGAGGGAGGATGAGGAGAGGGATGGGGAAGGGGAGTAGGCCTCCGGTTACCTCACTCACCGAACGAAACGCAGAAGGCGGCCAATTCTTTGCGGAAAAACGCGAAATGCAAGGCCGTAGTACCAACCCGGTCGAGCCGGCCCATTCGGCATCAGCAAGAGCCACCGCTAGGCCTTTCTACAGACTGATATGGCGACAAGAGGAACATCCCATAATGCTATATTATTATATACAGAATATTTAATAATCCTACCGTTGCCCTGCTGTGTTATCAGCGGCAGGTAAAATAGCAGCATTTAATTCCTAATAATATTCAAGTAGCTTATAAAATACTTTAAAAAAAGAATAACAATAAGATGCGAAGGCGTTCATTGTAGGCATTTTAATATTGGTTATTATTTGAATCGTGAAACTTGCTATGAAGCAAGCTAAGATATACCCAGAGCAATTGAGATCTTAATACGGGCATTGTGGACACGGGTTTGGCGAAATGATTACTCATTATCTTTTAAATGGTGAATCGAAACCAACTTATAATTACGAAGCGAACCTTAACCTGAATACGTAATTACCAAATGGGAATGTACAAATCACATAAAAGCGCAGCATGAATAATGACTCCAAAAACTTTTCCAATTGGGCATATATCTCATAAATTCCGTATTAAATAATTTAATATTTATTTATTAGTTATTTACTATAGTATTTATCAAATTAGAGTAGTTATTATAAAACATTTTATTACACAGATAATAAATTTCTTATCGACTGTATCTCCGTCAAGATTTACTGTGAGAATGTATTTAAACAGCGGCTATAGTATATACTTTGACAGTAATATAATTTACTACCACGACATAAACGATTTCAGATAGGACTGTATAAAGTAAAATATAATTTGCTAACGTATAATCCTGTCACATTCAAAATCCTCTATTTAACAACATAAATAGTAATATAATAATGTAAATAAAACAATTGCGAGTATCTTGTAACAATTCGAGTGTCTGATTTTTTTGCCTTTTTGGATATCAATAAGCCCAAAATAGTATTGTAATATTACAATAAAACTAGATGAAGCTTATTTAAATTTTATGGTTCAAATTTCTTTTTGGAAATACAGGCAGATGCAATTGTTTTTTATTTATTCTAAATCGTATTGCAGTAGTAAATATAGTATAAGCACATGCATCTTCCATTTAGAAGCTAGTCAAATATATGTTTGTCCACGTAGCTTAACGGATTTTCGGGAATTCGGTTCATTTCCAGTAGAACTGTACCATGTGGGACTTGTGGGGTTTTTTTTCTCCCAATAGTTCCATAATAATGTTAAAACTGTAATAATGTTCATACAGATGTGAAAAATAACCAACTTTTATATTATTGATACTATATTATAATTTAGTACGTTTGAAAAACTTGGTGAAATAGGTAGCGTGTTTAGTTTCCAGGGTTTATTCGCGGGGATTATTATGAGATTTACAGTCGCTTATTTTCATTCCTATAGTCGCCTCTTTCGACATCCTAGGGAAACAAGTGAAGTTAAAACAAAGTTTTAGAGAAGTCACCTTCAACGCCAATTTTCCAACTCCTACCGGTGGAATATGTTCTTAAAATTTAAATGAGATCACCATGTAGTCTATTCAATAAAAAAAAGTATTAACAAAGACTGTTCACAATCAGCGAAGATATTGCATAACATACATACAAAAATATAGATGAATTGATAACCGGTTTAAGTCAGAACAAAAGGGGTGGAAGATTCTTATGCCGCTACCACCCGGCAAATATGTAGTAGATATAAAAAGCCAAGAGAATAAGTTTAAAAATATCTTTATATTTAATACAAAACTATAGTTATTAAATAGTTACCTACTTTTAACTTGTAACTTCTATACATATTTTTAATGTAAATAAAATAATCTAAATGGCAATAACATATATAAATAAAATTCTGTTTATCCTAATTAGTTAACGCTAGAAATGCCTGTACAAATATTTCCATAGCAATTTGGAATAGTTCAATGATCATATGATTTTATCTCTAAATTTCATTGGTACTTAATATAAAATAATATTCATACCATTAAACATCAAATTAACTTACTTTAACATAATTCATTTCAATTGCAATGACAAACACTTTGACTTCATTATAGCTTGACTGAAGTTAAGCAATAGTAAAAGACAATAAAGATTATAAGAGATTATTAAGATTTGTCACTTACGTGCTATTCTGTATCGAATATGCTGGTTAATTGCTTGACTTGACCCCGAAAATGCCAAAGGTTAAAGTTAAAATTTCGACATTTACTTAACAAGTTTTATTACTGTTACAAAAGATACGAAGAAACTGTACCTACTGTACAAAGTGTATAGGTAAACAGCGTTTTCGTAAAGCTAAGTATTAGCAATAATGAAATTTCTTAAAATAATTCAATTGCTACGGTTCTGATTTTTGTCAGAGTTAGACGTTATTGTTCTCTTATTAGGATCGACGTTTCTTTATGCGTTTGAATTTTAACATTAAATAACAGAAAACTCGGTGCTAGCTCTGCACGATATGACTCGCGGGGTCGACGTAATTAAAATTTTAACATCTTGACGGCAAACAGTCTGTCGAAAATAATTTACATCTTAATCGTAAATAAACCAATGTCCATTCTATAATACATGGTATTAGTTTATGGCGCGAGGGTTGAAAGGTTTCAAAACCGATCAGTTTTGCAAGAGTTTCTATTATGGGCTAAGTGTAGAATGCCTCGGGCGTTTCTGTGTAGGGAATAGCAGAGGGTTACGTAACGCATTGCTATGGAGTGGTTGCTGAGGGGTAGGAGGGCGGTGGGGCGGTGCGGTTGGTGAAAGGGCTGGGCGGAGCGGCGTGCGCAGCGCCGCCCATCGCACATTTCACCACCGTAAGCGCGGAGACTACGCCACGATCCTCGTGCGCGCCCTACTTCCCTCGACAGGTTCGCTCTTGGTGTTCCATTGTGTGCCAACATCTTCGAACAATGCCATTGCGAAACGTTAGATAACATCCACATTAAGTTGACTATTATAGTCTGTTATTCACGAAACAGAGCATATTTAGCTTGTCATTAGATTACATTAATATTTTCGAATACAATTTATACCTATTAACGTTTTCTGCTATTAGTTTTTAATTATTTTACCGATAATTCATTTCTTAGTTAACGGATTAAAGTTTAAAGAATTTTACGGTCATAGCGAATATAATTAAACTTTTATAAAACATAAGATGTTCGCATGTTCAACTATAGCGTGTCAAAGGATCATAAAGAAATAGTTTAGTGCATTGCAGCTGTTACTAGTCGAAAACAAAAATAATTATTAAGTCAAAGGAATCTATTAAAAAAAATTATCTGCTATTTATTGTTATTAACGGTTTTCGAAGTATCTCCTTGCATAGTTCTTTTGTTCTTATGTTATTGCAGTGGAGGATACTAGTCCATTCTCGATGTGATAGACGATTGTTGAGCGCAGTGTGCAGTCCGCGGGGGTAATTGCGCTGAAACGCTTCAATTTGAAGCGTGTTCGCGCCGCATTTGGCTCTAAATAAGACGTCGCTAGTCGGTTCGGTAAAGAGGTCGTATTACTCTTATTGAAGCCTGCAGGCTTGCATTATCTGGTCGCCGAGGGCGGCAGCGCGCGCCGCCATTTCGCTCTGTGACTGAACCGACGTGTCGACGGCGAGATGCAACCAAATATATGACCTGAATTGTGCAATTTGCTCTGTAGGCTAAAATGAATTGCCATAATTTCGAAATATTTTAACACTTTAAAATTTTTAAGCTTTTTTAATGAAATTATCGCATTATCGCTTCACTCGTTTTATTTTGTAGTAACCCAACAGTTGTTACAATTTTGTAGTACAACTGAAACTCCGTTACTGACAACTAGGCATTCTGTCATAGTTTTAAGAATACACATAGCTGCATGTTATTTCTTTATCGAATAATATAGGAGCCAAGTTAGTTGAAAGTAGTTGTAACTCAGTAATCAAGTCGCTCGCTTTAACTTTCGTAGTATACGGGTGACACGGGTTCTAATTCAGGAAAATGTTAATTGTGATATTACACTGAATTACCCACGTGATCTGTGGTGAAAGAGAACCACGTTAAGACGTTGGTGATAGAAAACTGTATAAAAAATCGGTGTGTTTCTTTAATTTTTTTTTACTTAAAACATGTTCTTTGACTTTATGTCTATTCGCGTTGTACAGCTACAATAATTGCTCTCCTAGCATGTCAGTTATTTCTATTACTAAAAACCTACTGGCATATATTATAATTTCAACAACAATACCTAATTGAGGAGGGCGTGCTATAGCACGAGGTGTGCACCATTCATCTTGCCATCGTACTACATCGGTAAGCTCTCAAAGCTATATTTCGAAGGATTGGTTACAGATACAAAATTTATATAATTCTGTATTTCATATGTATTCCGTATAAATTTCCATAATTTTTACATAGGTAAGAAAGACATATGTTGTTATTGAAAATGCCAATATGGTGCATGGCGTAATAAGTCACATTCTTAGAGTTGTCTATGCCAGTAGGTAGATTGTTCAAATTATACTGTGCCCATATTTTCGCGGCGATGTCACAGATCCCGAAAGGTCGCTGAACTAAAATCCCATTGTTTTCTGTTGCGTCAACGAATCGTCTGCCTCGAGATACAAATGAATTGAATTTGTACCGTAGGTACTATTGTAACAACAATCGCGTGACTAATTTATTTTATATTATATCTGTAATGGTATGCAGTACAATTATTAGTTTCTCTACAATAAACCAGGTGATAGGTATAAACAATTTATGTAGAATAAATGGTAGATTTATTTCAAATGAATTGTTTGCAGACTTCTGTAATTAATTTGTTCCATTTATTCTATTGGTGACCATTGGAATCAGGTGGGAATGAACATTATTTTATATTTTTTTTATAAAATTATAATTAAAAAACTGTTTTCAATATATATAGAGTTCCGTAACTGATTTAATGTTTAAAAGTTAATTAAAATCTTCCATCTTCTTACCAAAGATAATATAATTAAATAGAAATATTTTAAATTTGGATCTTAAAACGATAAAATATTCAATATTCTATAACTATGTTATTGTTATCTACCTGATACCGGTTGGAATATTATATTTCTCATTACAGAGCTTCCAGGTGGTGCGACGGCAACCCAGTATTCGCTTGTCACGTTTAGCCTTATTTTGATTGGTAATAGGTAATTAGGTCTGGGTACTACTTGACCAATCCGTTAGGAATTTAATAGGATTTTGAGTAATGCTATTATTATATATTATAGTAGGTAGGTAGCTCAGGTTAGAACTGTGCTTTGTTTGGCAGTCTTTGGCAGAGCCTTATTCAGCGGTGAACTTGTGGCAGTCTGTAAAAATTAACAATGATGAATAAATAATATTAACACAATTATATTCATTCATAAGCGTAAATAAAAATTCTTACCAAGTGTAAGAAACGTTTGGAAATCAAGCATCAATAAAAGTGGAAATCAAGTTACATCAGCAGTAACAGACGTCTCGCGCCTTAGACAACGCTATTCTTCACCGATCTGTGCATTTTCGGTCAGGTATTCTTAAGATGTTTATTCTGCCATTAGTCGGACGCCTATGACTTCCGAAAGTATCATACTAATATATAATCTATAACAATGTTTAAAATTATGCTATATTGTAATAAAACCAATTTCTGGTTTCCACGAGGAGTAGGCCTGTAATAGTACAAGAAGTAAAATTGCAAATGAGTAGTATGGTAATGAATAAAACAAGACCGGACGACAAACCGTTAGCACTAGAACCATTAAACGAAAACAATAACACCTGTCTATAAAGGTCGTTAATTTTTCTTATCTTTATATGTTTTATTCAGTCATTCTTTGGAGTATGGCAGTAACGGTTGTTATAAATTAATGTGCTAAAAATTATTTCAGAAAATTAACTTTTAAAATGGCGAACCAAGAGCGTTGCCTCGGCAATTAATAATAATAATAATATTATTTTAAAAGTGCCTTAATGTAATCTTCAATGCAAAGAGGCTGTAATGACGACAATGATGATACAATTTTTTTAATGAATTTTTAAATTTTGTTATAAAATATTTACGAAATAGATAAGTAAACTGCTTTTTTTTTGCATACAAACGAATTTTCATTATTACGGTAACCTTTACCATCAGAAGCGTCACTTGTTCGTTTGCCTAATATTCTATATAAAAAAATATACGAATATATTCTTTTTAAGCCAACTGACACGAAAGAAGTATAGCTGCTGCGGAGTATTTAGAAAATTATACAGATAAATAAATGATGATGGAAAGCACAGTCCCTTGAGAAGAGCTGCGTCTCTTGTAACGATGTCTGCTGCTGGTCTGCTGCGTACTCGACGAAACGAACGTTTTCTTTTTTCTCCCAAGGAATATTTTAACGCTCAGACGAATTTTAAGCCATGATTACACGATGATGAGCGCAATCCATGCAAAATTCTCTATTTTTTTCCAATATGAGGGCGCATCGATGATCGTCCCATCGAACGAGTATCGCGACAGATTCTTAGTAATTTGCGCAATAGATATGTGGAAGTAGTGTGTCAGCCATCTTTACTCTTTAAGCGTGGTAGAGCCAAGCGGCTGCTTTAGCTGCTGCTCGAATGGGCCGGCTCGACCGGATTGATACCACGGCCTCGCAGAATACCGGCGTGAAGTAGAGGCATCTTGTGCTTCTGCGTTTCGTTCGGTGAGTGAGGTAACCGGAGGCCCACATCCCCTCCCTATTCCCTTCCCATCTCCCAAATATCCTTAAAGACCGGCAACGCACCTACAGCATCTATGGTGTTGCAGATGTATGTGGGTGACGGTAGTCACTTACCATCAGGTGAACCGCTTGCTCGTTTTCCGTCTTTCCATAAAAAGAAAATACTACCATTATAAAGAGATCACTTTATAAATACGAAATTCGGTTCAAAAGGATTGCGTTGTCGCAACCAGCTTTTATCTGGGTGTATGTTTCTAGCAGATACTAATGCTGACGTTGCTGTCTAGCACGGCAGTGTAAAGCCTATTGTTTCGCTTAATTTTCAAAGACATTATTATCAACCCTCGAACAAAGGCATTTATCTCGGAGGAATCTGCTTAAATGTGTATAATGTTTTGGAGTGCTACGCACCAGTGGGCACGAATTGACAATAAGAGCAAAGTTCAACGGCGATCGGTACTCGAGAGGAATGCACAGGCGCGGAGCCGCGGGGTGAACATTTTACGAAGGTGCCGCGCTACAAACTCCAACGAACCTACAACATCACGATTATCTGCTGTTTACAATGCCCTGTCGGACCTAACGGCAGTTTGCGACAATAAATTGGGAAATATAAGAAAATAAAGGGTAAGGTGTTAATAAGATTTCAGTTAAACTATGTATCTTACAGAAATTTACATGCTAATATCTGATTGTAGCTGAATTTTAATAATATTTTTCCTTCTGTAAACGATCAAAAATTATAAACTTAGTGTTATGGCGAACATGTAATTTTTAATACAGTTCAGCGGTCAGGGATACTACTCTGTGGAAAGTTTTGAGCTTAATTTCCAGCGGAAGTCAAAATTAGCCCATATAAAGAAATTATAAAATTTCAGACCAAATCTTAAAATGTATGTGATAATCTCTATGAAAATCAATATTATTGTTGTCTGTTGATTTTGACCACAATGTATGGGTTAGACTTTCATGGCATGGCATACCAGCTTTTATGTCTAGACATATATATACCTTTCCGTTAAGGTAGAGTAATATCCTTTCCGTTATAACTCTACCTTCCGTTATAAGTAGTTCTGTAAGAAGAAGAAGAAGAATCGACAGTAGTAATTTACTTTTTTCATAATGGGTATACCCATAAGCATAATTTTGGTAATCATTTTATCCTAGGATATAAACTTTAAACTGAAAATTGTATTAGTTGCTAACATTCAACGTATTTCCCTGATCTGAGCATTAGTTAAATATATGCGTTCCCATCGCCATAACTACGGCAGCCATGTTAGAACTTGGGCGAGACGCTCGATCTATCTTTTCTTTTCTCGGGCTAGGTGCCCTATATGACAACAGTGTTTTTGTATTTGCCAGTGTCAAAGTGATAATATAATGAGTTCCGAAGATAAATTCAATAGTACTTGAAAACTTGTTCAAGTATATTGATGGTAATACGATAGTCAACTCTTACAGAAGGCAGCTCTTACAGTTGGTCTGATCGCACCAAAACGAAAAACTACGATTTCCTGCCTTCAACTGAATTTCAAAACTACTGTACACATTCACAAGCACTTGAAGCGTAATACGATATTAATATTATATATCAAAACTCTAAATATACATTATCATATTGACACTGGCAGATAGTTAAAGACTGTTGTCATATATAAGACTCGAACCCGAGAAAAAGAAACTGATGTGTACTACATAATATATATCGTTACTACATGTATTAGTGGAGAAACATGGCGGATATATTATTAGTTAAAACCATCATTACATAAATATAAATAGTTTTTGGGTTTTTATTTAATCATTAATGAATGTGATGAATTGTAAAAGATATTTGAAAGCGTTCCATAAAATTTAAATACGAATTTAATAGATTATATCCATGATGATTCATTAATTTTTACAAGAAATATCGTGCTGACACACGTACTTGGTCTGTACGTGTGTACAAGATTTTTTTTTTCAATTAACCTTTTTTCGATAATATAATTAAGATAAATAAACTTATAACAGTCTGAATGTTTAATTGAAATGTACTCTTGCCATTAATGTATCAAATGCCAAAACAAGTCATAGTCTGATGACAAGAATGCCAAACGTCGCCATTACAGCAAATCTTATCTATGAGAGAGGCCTATGTTTAATGTTTAGGCATCTCTCACTGAACTATTTTAAGGCTATCAAAGAAGTAAAATAAAAGTCAATCATCAATAGCACCTATCGTAATTCTCAACGAATATCAGTTTTGTCGACAAATGAGTGCAGTCTTACAGCTATCAGACAGGAGAGTACCGGCTCTGCGCTAACCGGCCCGTTTGCCTTGCCCAGCTTAGTGAGTTCGAGTAAATAAAAATGAAATGCACATAGCTTGACTGAGTTTATCCCAGGTAAGGACGCCTTTTCTTGCCTAGCAACCGTATAGGATGGTACCACGCTCTTGCTTATTTCTGCCGCCAAACAGGCAGTGCAACCGCTATTGTGTTTCGGTTTGAAGGATATAGAATGGAGATCAGTATAATTACTGGCTCTGAGGCTTTCCATTTTAATCGTTAGAGGATAGTTACTATTCTTTATAGTCTATAGGTGGTATATAAGGTCTATTGGTGACTATGCTCCTATAACATTCTTTGTATCGCTAAGTTGATTGCAGGTATCCATGAACTAGAGTAACCACTTACCATCCGGTGGACTATTAACTTGTTCGTTACTCAAACATTAATATAAAAAGTTGAAATTCGAATAAAACTTAACTCATTCTGATCTTTTGAAGGAATATACATTTGATAGTTTGAAATTATCATCATTTGTGATTTTGTTGTAAGTTGGGTACAGCATAATGCTGTTAAATAATAAGTGAAGATATACGTTTCCTTTTATATTTAATTCAGTTGGTTAATACAACAAAGTCTGATAATTTATTTTTATTTCAAAAAAAAACCAATAGAAGTTGAGGTCCTTCCATTTTATTTCTAGAAATTACTTATTTTATAATTACAAGCTTTTATTTAAGTTGCTTTTTTCGTATGTCTTTCCGGTTCAAAAGTTAATCAAGTTTCGAAGCTCTTGGTGACATCCGATAGACCTGAAATTTGGCATACTTATGTAACTTCGATGACAATGCAATAACATGGTATCATGGAGCTGATCTAATGATATAAAACAGAGACCATCTTCTGAACTGTACTTGCCGTTATATAATTTAACATCATATATTTCTTATAAGTGAAATTAATTCTGACAATATAATAACCTGAAATCAAAATCAACAACGCTTGTGCTGCGAACTGGCGAAAGTGTATTCGGAATGCCGCAAACTGTTCACGCATGACCCGCGGGTCAGTCGCACACTCACTGACACATGTCAATTAAGAGGCTTCCTTGCCGCAGCTTAGCGAGGATTGAGTGCTTGAACATGTTTGTGGAAACCCTTCAGGTAGATTGATTCATTACCCTGACCGTTTAGGGGTCTGAGACAACTTGCTGCGCAGCTTCGAACGATCGGGCATATTGCGTCGTTATTAAATAAATTACAACTGTAGTGAATTCAACGATGTCGTACTCAAAAAATAAATGGCCACATGTAATACGTATCTGAACTGGCAATTACCGCTTTGTAGTACAAATACGATTGTTACTAAAGAGGCGTAGTAGAATGATATATTATTGCTTCGTTATTTCCTAAGTGTGTCTGTAGTTGGCAATTTACCGCCTCGGAGATCGATCAGCTCCTATTATTGGAAGAGGTCGGACGTGTACAAACATCGATTTCGTGTCGTTAATCCGACGCTCCGTCTCTACGAGGTGAGAGCCGATACTGAAGGCTCACCTCACGTATCGATGTGAGCACAACTACGTGTAATCGTAATAGTATTCGAGGAAATTGTCTTTGAAATTTGAAGTCAAATTCACACAGACCGTGGATAGCATAATACAAACCATCGAATTTCGACGTTTCGTTAAATATTCACAAATAATCTGTAATTATTTTTTAAATCTTAACATAAAACTATATTGGATACAGGTTTTAAATCTCTTTAATATTGTTACTGAAATGCAGCTGTTTTTATTTCACTACGGAATGCGGAAATGTTAACGCCTTTAACCAGAATTCTTTTTTAGTCTGTTGTCCATTGCTGGGCATAGACATCTGCCAATGAGTGAATATGCGTTAATTTCCAAGCTTAGTATCTGTTCCTTCAAGTTCCTATCCAAGTTGTAAAATATATGAATAAAAGATGACGCAACGTTGAAATAATCATTAACATAAAAACTTAGATACAAAAGTAAAACACAGACATTTCAAAATGTGCTCTAAATTTTCACAATAACAAAACGATTTCAGAGTAGAAGTTACGAAATGATTAATGCGTCAATGATTTTGCATACTTATGCTATGATTCAAGTTAATGTCTTAACGTTTTATCTAGGCAGTGGCCGCTGCCTGCGCCTACACTCACGTGGTCACAAATTTATCACGAGAGAAGTATTCATTGAGATAAAAAGTATCCTATTTCATGGCATAATTTACATACGTCTCTGCCAAATTTAGTTCATATTCGTTGAGTCCCTTTAGCATGATTGAACAACAAACATACAAACTTTCCTTCTGGAATATCATAATAAGAAGAAGGAAAATTTGTATGTTTGATGTTTTTTGTTCTTCAAAAACAAACTTCCATCAGAATACTTATAACTGTTTAAACAGGAATCGACGTTAAAGTTTCACATCTGTAATAACTATTAGATAATATTAAATAAAGGAATCATAAGGAACATTTTACCGATCGACAAACATAAACTTTCGTAGAGTTCCGTCAAAACAGTTATAACTGTTTTTATCAAGAATTGAGGTTCGTGTATGTCTAAATTTATCTTTAGATTATGTAATTATTCTGGTTTGAAAGTATAGTTTTCCATAAAAAAAATAATTAGAATTAATATACTTATGTCTTAGTTATCACGTAATTAGGTATTCATGAATAGCATTTCTTTACGTGTATAATTTCACGCGGGTTTGACTTATTACCTGTTGGGAGGTATAATTTAGCTACAAGCACTAGTGAAGACAAGTCATAACTCGCGTCTACACTTGAAATTGACATAGTTTCTTAGTTATTTCTGATATATAATAATATTTTAATAATACGCTTTTGACGAACAAATATAAATAATACTATTTGTGTTTGGTTTGTGTGGATGTGGATGCCATCCATCATGCATGACGTGTAAGACATTCATTGCTCAATAAATTCTTAGACCCTTCTAATGGGAGGATTTTCCACGCTTGGCAGGCGAATTGGCGATTGCAGTACCAAGACGCCTCGCACCGTAGACGCCGCTGCCCGTCATTGGACTGTGCATTTTCAGACTGACATTTTGTAAGATAGTAAATCTGCCATCTGATCAATACCATCGGAAATCATAGTGGGTAGTAGTAAGTTTTACTTAAGCCGCAGGCAGGTAAAGTAAGCTTTATATCTTTTTATATAGAATGTGTGTGAAAGTGATGAAGGCAATGGGATGACAGCTTTTCACGTTGGTCAACTGTCAACGACGTTTGTAACAGATACGTATGTATCTACCTAATTAATCTGTTTACTAGATACGTACCTACTAAATTGGATACCGATTGTTCCGTATGAGGGAAACGATTTAAAAATTTGCAATACTAAAACAAGTGTTAAGCTGTTAAAATTCACAAGATAAGCAGTTACAAATGAGAGTCGATGGTGCTGAAAGCACGGACTGTGCTTTCGCTAAACGATGGTTTATAAGCAAGGCGCACGTAACCGCCCCAGCACGCTCGCTTATAGCGCGTGATTGCCGCCAATTATTTTCTGTTTATCTCTAATTACGCATGCGCTGGCCAACGTCGGTGGTTTATCGGCAATCTGCCCTTCGGCCCAAGATTTGATCGCTGTCGCTAATCAGCTCTCTATCCTCTTTACATGAAACATCACTGAACTTGCAACAAATGCATTAAGATAAAAGGATCGATTTGTATTAATACTCAATTTGCATGGTAACCTCGTCTTAAATCCGCAATTAAATATCATTTTATTCGCAATAGAAAGTTCTAATGTTTTAAGCTTATCATTGTACTGACAACTTTTAAGATTGTTTTAGACGCGTAGGTTTAAAAGTTGGTGCAATCTTTCAAGGAAATAAAGATTACATCAAAGGTATTACTTAATCATTATTTTTATTTTATTTTTGATGTCAAAGGTATGTGAAGTAAAACGTTATGATATAATGAATAACATGAATAATAGGAACGCATGGATATTTTCGCTATGTTGTTAGTGCTCGAATAATTATTGAGACTGTACGTGTCTCGGACTATCCAGAAAAGATGAAGGTACTGCTTTATAGGACTGTAGTTTTGATCATAGTCGCGTACCAGTGTACTTACAATATCTAATATTCTTTTTATAGCAAAAAGTTGATTTTATTACAGGACAAGGCAGCTATCTTCCGTTGTCTTTGCGGCAGACAAGGGAGTAAATGGATAATCGTGATTCTTCATTCTGGATAGCAATGTATGTAGATTTAAGTAAGAAGTAGTCTTGCACAGTAAATGTACAAGGTTTTGAAAATAATTGATCGCCGTATTATGCGTCGCGTCGTATTGTGTCGTAACGTCAACCGAGGACATGGTAGGATGGCTTGGGTTCGTGCGTGCCTTCTCGGGAGCACTCGGACAGTATTAATTTATTGGTAAGTCGTGCAAACAGAATGACGTGCTGGTTTTTCGGTTAGCACTTATAGCGGTGAAATTAGGGTGCATTAACGCAACAAGGCCAGAGCGGACGCCGCGGTGTCGGAGCACGTATGCATTGAATTAGGGCTGATATTAATTTCATATTTAGAAGACTATTTTCAAATGCTTGTACAATGAAGAGTAGGTAGGTTTCTAGAATCATGTTCAGGATAATTTCGTTGTTAAATTATTATGTAAGTTAAGTTATTGGTACATATCGTTAACCCAAGAAATACACTCCTTTGCCATTAGTTACCTTATTATAATTAGTAATCACATCTTTCAGATCTAGTTGCATAACAATGACAATAATTCAAATTCTATGTATAGCAGTGTATTCATACTAAGCTCGTCTCAAGTAAGAAGAAACGTTAATTTCATTGATACTCTGATCATCACCATTGTTAACCTCTGAACAATCGACTGCTGGAAATATTTTTATTCTAATTCAGAAGGATTAACCGAAATCATCACATTTATGATTAATGATGATTTCTTGTATTTACGCGAAAACTGAACATTTGAAATGAAACTATTATTTGCGGATTTTTTCGAGTTTAATTTTGTTTTTATATTCCCGTAGTTTCGAGTGCTCTACACCAGCTATGATCACGGGGGACTGAAGTGTTAGACGTCCAATTTCATCATAATTAACACGGGCTACTTTCATCTTTTATTTACTAATTTTGGTCCGATCTACGCAGAATGTATACCCAACCATCTTCTCTATTGAAATGAGGATGTTTTTTGATTTCAATAGCCTCGCGAATCATCCTTGTCTGGTATTCTTTTGCGAGAATTTGTGGTCGATTAATCTCGAGAAAATGTGTTAATGGTTGGGGAACAAGGATATGATCACAGACTGCAGACTTCTTAGAGAGTCGGTATTTCACGTCAGCTATGTGTTCTTGTACGCGGGCCTTACAGATCTTTTAGTTTGACCAATTTAAAAGAGACCATATTCAGATTTGATCTCTTTTAAACTTTTGTTACTTACCAGTAACGTTTAAGTGGCAACCCTACTGCCAACCGCACGTTCGTGGTGTGTGGTTTGATTGATACGCTTTGTAGATGTCGATGCACGTTGCGGTTGCCTGTTTCCGCGGAATACAATTATCAGCATATTACATCGAATGTATATAATACTATATAGTCGCTACCTGTAAACAATAATTAGCCTTTATAATGTATAACACTAAATATAAGCAATTGGTGTAAGAGTGTAAGAAGAGAAGCCATCAATGTTTCACACTTTCTTCTTTATTCTTGGTTTATAGAATGTTATATATTAAAAGTTAATTTTATTAAGTTTGAATGTTAACAAAAAAAGGCATTTTATAAAAAAATTCATGGAATATAGTAAGTAAACCTTATGGTCTTATCTATTGTAACGATCCACCTAGATTTTACTTGATCGTTAGCTAAGCTGAAGTCAATGTTTACATAATAATTAATAATGTTTTAATATTGTTATGGAATTACTTAAATTTAGATGAATTTCTTATATTAAATTGATTAAATTTAACTTAACTGAAACTAGAAGAAAAAAATAAATACAAAGAAATATATCAAAATGTTATCGCAATGCAATTTAACATACCAAGACAGTCGTGAGAGAAAAAAGCTTTACCGCCGACTATGCGACATAATCCTTCAATGAACACTTGGAGGTGACTAACGCCAGGCTTATGGAAGTCATTTAACTAGACGCGGGCGCTGATCTGAATTCCGATGTGACGGCTGATCCAAATGGATGTGTCATTCACACGATTATTTCTGCCAAATATTTCTTATATATTTCTACTATAGTCTATTCTGATTGTTATCACTTGTCGAAAGTACAAAATTATTAAAATTATAGATCAGTTTTAGTACTTATACCAGTTGCGTTTATTTTTTGTTCAAATTTCATAAAGCTTAAATTTAATTTAGCTTTGAATTAAATTACTAATTCTTAACAATAAATAAATCTTTTTGAAGAGTTTATGTACATAGTTACATAATGTAACCAGCATTATGCCGTCTGACGATGTATTTTCACAATTTTGCTCATGTTTTTAAACTACACACATGTCACCGCTTGGCTCAACGTGGTAGAGCCAAGCGGCGGCTTTTGCTGCCGCAGGAATGGGCCGGCTCGTCCGGATAAGTACCACGGCCTCGCAGAATACCGGCGTGAAGTAGAGGCATCTTGTGCTTCTGCGTTTCGTGCGGTGAGTGAGGTAACCGGAGGCCCTCTCCCCCCTCCCCCCTCCCCAAATATGGTAGCGGTATATAATTTTGAGCTACCCCAGGAGGGTACCAGTACCTACGGTTCTGGAGAATCCCTCACTGAGCATCCACGTTCAGGCTTTCCTACGCTACCTAATCGTGGATGCTCAGTCTGCCCTGCGTATTCTGTGGGGCAATATTCCGCTCTCTTTCTTTCCTACTCGAGGCAAACGCAGCAAGGAAACTATGGCATCCCCTACCGCGCTCGCCGTGGATTTCTGCAATATCAGGGGACTCCACTCGAACCTTAGCGCCGTTCATTACCATCTTGAAACGGCGAAGCCAGCCTTGCTTTTTCTTACAGAGACTCAGATATCGTCTCCGGCTGATACCTCTTATCTCCATTACCCGGGGTACAAACTGGAACACTCCTTTGTGCCCCGTGCCGGAGTTTGCGTATACGTCAGAGATGATATCTGTTCTCGACGCCTCGGTAGTCTTGAAGGTTTGGACCTATCTACCGTTTGGCTGCGCATCGACAGCGACGACCATCCGCGTTCCATCCGCAGAGATCGTGATTCTCGGCGATTTTAATGCCCACCACACCGATTGGCTCGGTTCTCGCATAACCGATCATGCGGGGAGATCTGTTCACGACTTTGCATTAGCATATGGCCTGACACAACTGGTAACCTCGCCGACGCGGATTCCAGACGTGGAAGGTCATACACCTTCCCTGTTGGACCTTTTGCTGACCTCACACCCGGACGGATATTTGGTCTCAGTCGATGCCCCTCTTGGCTCGTCGGACCACTGTCTGATCCGGAGTGTAGTGCCTATCGCGCGCCGATCCCGAACGCGATCTGCGGGCTTCCGCCGTGTGTGGCACTATAGGTCGGCAGATTGGGATGGAATGCGGTCTTTCTTTGCTTCCTACCCATGGAGGCAGGTTTGCTTCTCGCTGGATGATCCTAACGCCGTTGCAGATTCTGTCACCGATGTGGTACTTCAGGGAATGGAACTTTTTATTCCGTTCTCTGCAGTGCCTGTCGGAGGTAAATCCCAGCCTTGGTTTGGTCGCACCAGCAAAATAGCGTCACGCCGAAAGCGGAAGTGCTACCAGGCCTGGGCCGATGCATCGGCGTCTAGGGATGCAAAAACCAGTGCTCTTAAAAACGAGTACAACTCTGCCTCCAGGTCCTTCAAAAGAGTTATCGCTGCGGCAAAGTTAAAGCACATTGGCAGAATTGGCGAGAGATTAGTTCGCCTCCCATCGGGATCCCGCGCATTCTGGTCTCTCGCCAAGGCTGCCCAGGGGAATTTCAGTCAGCCATCTCTCCCATCTCTACACAAGGAGGATGATTCGCTGGCCCATACTGCAAAAGAGAAAGCCGATCTCTTGGGCTCTCTTTTTGCATCCAACTCGACTCTTGATGACCGGGGAAACTCTCCACCTACCATCCCGTGGTGTAAGTGCTCCATGAGGGAAATTTAGTTTCTGCAGAGCTCAGTGCGAAAGGCACTCCGCTCCCTGGACATTCATAAGTCGAGTGGGCCGGACGGAATCCCTCCAATTGTGCTGAGGATGTGTGCCCCTGAGTTGGCACCGGTTCTCACGCGTCTTTTCCGGCAATCCTACTCTTCAGGCGTCGTCCCGGAATCTTGGAAGACAGCATTTGTGCATCCAATACCCAAAAAAGGCGACCGCTCTGATCCGTCCAACTACAGGCCTATTGCCATCACCCCCTTGTTGTTATCTAAAATAATGGAGTCACTCATCAACGCCCAGCTCCTGAGGTACCTGGAGGAACACCAGCTGATCAGTGACCGACAGTACGGTTTCCGTCGCGGACGATCAGCTGGTGATCTTCTAGTTTACCTGACTCACCGATGGGCAGAAGCAGTTGAGTCTAAGGGGGAGGCTTTGGCGGTTAGTCTGGACGTAGCGAAAGCATTTGATAGGGTTTGGCATAAAGCGCTTCTTTCAAAGCTTTCATCTTACGGGGTTCCTGAGAGATTGTGCAACTGGGTCACCAGCTTCCTCACGGATCGGAGCATCAAGGTTGTTGTCGACGGTGCATGCACGGACCCCAAACCCGTGAATGCTGGTGTTCCACAAGGCTGTGTGCTATCTCCCACTCTGTTCCTTCTGCATATCAACGACATGCTACAAATCAGTAGCATTCATTGCTATGCAGACGACAGCACGGGTGATGCCCTATATACAGGCCGTGCGAATATTTCTCGGGAACACGTCGACGAGTGCCGGAACAAACTTGTGTCTGAAGTCGAGACCTTGTTATTCAAAGTCTCGGATTGGGGTCGACGTAATTTGGTCCTATTCAACCCCAAAAGACACAGGTTTGCGCGTTCACCGCTAAAAGAATCCCTTTGTCGTTTCTCCTCTTTTGAGAACATTCCCTTATTGCCTCAGCCAGTATCGGAATCCTTGGCGTTGACATATCGAGCGACGTTCAGTTCCGTGGTCACTTGAGGAAAGGCCAAATTGGCCTCCAAAAGCTTGGTGTGCTCTGTAGAGCGGGACAGTATTTCATGCCGGTCCACCGTTTGCAACTTTATAAGGCGCAAGTTCGGCCCCACATGGAATACTGTTCTCATCTCTGGGCAGGGGCACCCCAGTACCAACTCCTTCCATTTGACCGCATCCAACGTCGAGCGGCTCGAATTGTCGGCGACCAAGCTCTCTCTGATCGGCTTGATCCTTTGGCCTTGCGAAGAAATGTTGCTTCTCTTTGCATTTTTTACAAAATTTTCCACGGGGAATGTTCTGAGGAACTTTTCGGATTGATCCCAGCTGCTGAGTTTCACCATCGTACATCGCGACAGAATACGAAGTTCCATCGATACCACCTAGATGGTTGGCATTCCACCATAGTGCGTTTTAATCGAAGTTTTCTGCCACGCACTTCGATTTTGTGGAATCAGCTGTCGCCGGCAGTATTACAGAACAGTTACGACTTAGGGACCTTCAAGAAAAGAGCTTATTCCTTCCTTAAAGGCCGGCAGCGCATCTGTAGCTCCTCTGGTGTTGTGGATGTTCGTGGGCGTCGGTGATCACTTACCATCAGATGAGCCGCACGCTCGTTTTTCCCCTTCTTCTATAAAAAAAAAAATACCATTTAATTAACAAATATTATCTTTATTTATCATAATCTTTAATTTTATAATAAAATTATAACTTATTCTCTTAAAAGTTTTTTTAAATTATTTAGTAATTACCTCTAGAACATCCAGAGGAACTTTGTTTTTTATTCACTTGCTTTTAAAATATTACTAACTGATGCTAAAACGTCACATTACGTTTGTATGTGTGCGTGCGGTCTTCGAACAACAGTCGATATGATCGACAAGTTGCCTCGCTAGTCTAGAGACGAGATTAGTGAGATCAATTACTCAGTTCTCACGGGCCGCTACCGGCGTGCACCGCTGCCACTGCTGTTCACTGCTTAACCATTAGAACTTACATTGTACACACGACCAATATATATGAATCTTTTAGAATTTCAATTGAATGAATTTTATAATGTGTGTTTCTGTTTCGAAATACTACTGTGGTGACAGATCTCTATTAGAACTTACATTGTACACACGACCAATATATGAATCTTTTAGAATTCCAATTGAATGAATTTTATAATGTGTGTTTCTGTTTCGAAATACTACTGTGGTGACAGATCTCTATTAGAACTTACATTGTACACGACCAATATATGAATCTTTTAGAATTCCAATTGAATGAATTTTATAATGTGTGTTTCTGTTTCGAAATACTACTGTGGTGACAGATCTCTATTAGAACTTACATTGTACACGACCAATATATGAATCTTTTAGAATTTCAATTGAATGAATTTTATAATGTGTGTTTCTGTTTCGAAATACTACTGTGGTGACAGATCTCTATTAGAACTTACATTGTACACGACCAATATATGAATCTTTTAGAATTCCAATTGAATGAATTTTATAATGTGTGTTTCTGTTTCGAAATACTACTGTGGTGACAGATCTCTATTAGAACTTACATTGTACACGACCAATATATGAATCTTTTAGAATTCCAATTGAATGAATTTTATAATGTGTGTTTCTGTTTCGAAATACTACTGTGGTGACTGATCTCTATTAGGTGGCATGTCTGCCCATTTACACCCGTTTTCTATAAATGCTTTAAATTTACTCTGTTAGGTGTTTCAGTGTTTCCAAGATAGATTAGTAACTAACTTTGTCGTTTCTCCTCTTTTGAGAACATTCCCTTATTGCCTCAGCCAGTATCGGAATCCTTGGCGTTGACATATCGAGCGACGTTCAGTTCCGTGGTCACTTGAGGAAAGGCCAAATTGGCCTCCAAAAGCTTGGTGTGCTCTGTAGAGCGGGACAGTATTTCATGCCGGTCCACCGTTTGCAACTTTATAAGGCGCAAGTTCGGCCCCACATGGAATACTGTTCTCATCTCTGGGCAGGGGCACCCCAGTACCAACTCCTTCCATTTGACCGCATCCAACGTCGAGCGGCTCGAATTGTCGGCGACCAAGCTCTCTCTGATCGGCTTGATCCTTTGGCCTTGCGAAGAAATGTTGCTTCTCTTTGCATTTTTTACAAAATTTTCCACGGGGAATGTTCTGAGGAACTTTTCGGATTGATCCCAGCTGCTGAGTTTCACCATCGTACATCGCGACAGAATACGAAGTTCCATCGATACCACCTAGATGGTTGGCATTCCACCATAGTGCGTTTTAATCGAAGTTTTCTGCCACGCACTTCGATTTTGTGGAATCAGCTGTCGCCGGCAGTATTACAGAACAGTTACGACTTAGGGACCTTCAAGAAAAGAGCTTATTCCTTCCTTAAAGGCCGGCAGCGCATCTGTAGCTCCTCTGGTGTTGTGGATGTTCGTGGGCGTCGGTGATCACTTACCATCAGATGAGCCGCACGCTCGTTTTTCCCCTTCTTCTATAAAAAAAAAAATACCATTTAATTAACAAATATTATCTTTATTTATCATAATCTTTAATTTTATAATAAAATTATAACTTATTCTCTTAAAAGTTTTTTTAAATTATTTAGTAATTACCTCTAGAACATCCAGAGGAACTTTGTTTTTTATTCACTTGCTTTTAAAATATTACTAACTGATGCTAAAACGTCACATTACGTTTGTATGTGTGCGTGCGGTCTTCGAACAACAGTCGATATGATCGACAAGTTGCCTCGCTAGTCTAGAGACGAGATTAGTGAGATCAATTACTCAGTTCTCACGGGCCGCTACCGGCGTGCACCGCTGCCACTGCTGTTCACTGCTTAACCATTAGAACTTACATTGTACACACGACCAATATATATGAATCTTTTAGAATTTCAATTGAATGAATTTTATAATGTGTGTTTCTGTTTCGAAATACTACTGTGGTGACAGATCTCTATTAGAACTTACATTGTACACACGACCAATATATATGAATCTTTTAGAATTCCAATTGAATGAATTTTATAATGTGTGTTTCTGTTTCGAAATACTACTGTGGTGACTGATCTCTATTAGGTGGCATGTCTGCCCATTTACACCCGTTTTCTATAAATGCTTTAAATTTACTCTGTTAGGTGTTTCAGTGTTTCCAAGACAGATTAGTAACTAACTTTGTCGTTATTCGATATAATTATTATTAGTAAATTTTAAAATTGTGTAAGAAATTATTGAAAATGTATGAAAATGTTGTGTAATCCTTCCATATTTTTTTTAACTTTTGACGAACAAGTTTTTTTATAAATAAAACATTAATCAGGTTCAGCCAATGAACTGTTAAGTATAATGAATTTTTATATCCGTTAAAAAATGTGTAGCATATCGACGCACATTCTTTTAGCGGTTCCGTAATGCGTCACGTTTGTATTCCCACGATGTGGAGATAAGATTGCAGATGACTGATGTGTAGGACAATAATGTAATAGATCAGTTAAGGCTAAAAGTGAAACGATCGCTTCGTATATAATACCTCATTTATTGAGATAGCTGACTGGTTTTAAATGTACCACTGTACTCACTATTCCGTGTAAAAGCTATCTATGTGAGTTATATCTATCTATATATTGATCTTGATGTTTTAGATATTTACATAAGCTTTTCCTAACCAAACAAAGATAAAGAAGGATTAGTAGGAGATGCGGCCAGAATATGAGAAATTGCCACCCTGTATTATCCGGTATCAAGGAGAGCAGCCAAAGAAGTGTTTGAGCCTTCGCATATGCAAATTCTGTTTTTGTTGGCTATGTGTACAATAATCAAAATTATACATATTGTAGTAATTTTATATATGCGAAAGCTACCGTGTTTATCTGTCTGTCTGTTACGATTTCAAGGCTAAATCGGGACACTGGGGAAGGAGAAAGGCCACTTTTACCCCGGAAAGTCGCGTGCGGAATCTTGTATTTAATATTTATTCTTCATTAGACTATTGCTAATCCTCTACCGCAGACAAAAGGGTTGATGATCGTTGTACCAGATGACAAGCACATAAGAAGCTGCTCTCCGTCAGTGTCACCAATTCATTTGCGTTTTTCAGAGTTTAGTTCACCCCCGCTTAGTTAACCGCTTATATATCATCAGTATATCAGCTTTTTTCCCCGCGGGGGAAAAAAAGCTGATATACTGGTTAATATAAGCAGTCAATTTTATTCATACCAAATAAAATACTCTGCTAAGTTTTAATAACTTGGATTATAGCATATATCTTGGGATTTTCATAAATGTATTATTATACCTAAAAATTATATTTTATATATTATATTTAGTATACCTAAAAGTAACAACCGTTGTCATAATATTCAAGATAAATGTTAGCAATTAATCCTTACACTCTTAATCAATATCTATCATCTTTAAGTGTACGAGTAGATTAACTGGCACGACACAACATTATCAATGCAGGACAAAGGTTTCTTTGTATTGAGGTCATTTAATATATTGTAGTTGCCTCAGTACAGATTTATTATAGCAAACATAATATAATTATAATTTTCTATTTACTTTTATCATATGTGATCCATTGAACGTTAGATGATGAGTATGGAATAAATTATGGTTAAGAATAAATACATATTTTTTATTAGTAATATTAGTCCTTTAAAAATTAATTGTTTTTTTAATATTTCCTAAAAAGGGGTAAGAGAAACATTTTGTTTATTCCTCCACGTGTCAACACTTTGAAACCTTTGAAAATCTATTGAGTCATATCAGGACTTAACATGATGTCTTAAACCATGAATTTAATAAGTTTTTATAAAACAAAGTCACTTACTGTTAAACCGAAATTATATTTCTTACGTCGAAGAATAAATATTTTCATTTCACGATACGAGAAGTGATAATTGCGAATAAATCCTAAAAAAAAAATGTAAACGGAAAAAATTAAAATTTATACGTTTAACATTTATTAACTGTTGCTGAATAAACAGCTCATGTATTCACGCGTATTTCGACTGTAATAAATTGGTAATTAAAATTAGACGTACAATATTATTATAGCATTTAGTAAGATCATTAACTACGCTGTAGGATGCGGCGCTTATTGTGCGAGATATTTTTTCTCCAACATTATATTCAATTAAAGTAAGTTTTCAGCATAATAATCCATTATGTTATGTAGATATTTACTACATGCGACCACTTGCACCTTACAACGTCATTTATTTTAGGTGGATACGTATAGCTCAGTATGTTATGCGAAATAATTGCAACATAAATTCTCTTGTTGCAATTAATGGAGTTGACGTTGCTTTAAAAATGTTATAATAGTTGTTTTGATATCTCGTTTCATTATCGTCGATATTTAAAAAGGAAGTGAATAAAATTTATGTTTGAGTCATCATAGCTACTATATGAATATAATATGACTCTGAATGGGGAAGTTAATAACATAATATTATTTAACATAACATTTTGTATTACCTTAAAAAGGATTAGAAAATGATATCAAATTATTATGGACTCTTGCGTTAAGAAACTAACATAAATTAACATTAACACAAAAAATTAATCCTGGGTCCAACATTCTGTCTGTACGTAAAAGGAAAACTACAGCTGTCTATGGCGTATACATACGTAACACTTTCTTTTCGTGCAAGTTGTAAAAAGCAACTGCAGGAATATTGAATTAATTCAAGAAGTCTGCTATCTATCTTAACTTTTGTCGTTTGTCGATGCCATTTTAAATAGAGATTTTAAGAGAGCGATCTCAGGCATATTCGATCATAAATAATGATAATGTCATCGATCTCGTTGATTATAAAGTTTTGATTCAAAGCTATTCTGGAATATGTGAATGCTTCTGTAGAAAAACAAAGATGCCTTAATTCATCCATTATTTGTGTTAATTGAAGCAGAGTGAAAGCGATACAATCGAAGGGGTTCTTGGATGTTGTGTCAGAGATACATCTCATTTCTGTATCAAGATCTGTAATACATCAAGTTCAGAGAACCTGTTTGACGTTTACGAATATCGACGTCGGATAATTTTCTCAAGATACCAAAGACCTTAGACTAAATAGACAAATGAGATGACGTGTTAGGCGTGCAATCAGCCTATATATAAATATGAAACGTACAATAGATATTATACGTAACACAGAGTACAAATGCTGTCGGTCAAAAAAACTGTATTGTCCGATTGTTAGATGCAAAATCGTAAACGCGTGTGGGTTCAACGCGCACTTAACCTCGTTGCGATGATGATGCAAATTTAGCCGAGAAATCGTCTCGTATCGCACACTTTCATAACAATCCGGTGATTGATTACATAAATTTGAATACTGACGCCGTTAAAACCAAATTAAATTCATCTGCGGCATCGGATAAAGGACGTCGCAAGTATCTGATAAATTACCGAAATGATGATTAAAGACTGTTGCGTACTGCTCTAGACTTACCTGACTGCAATATGAAGTTATACGTTGCTGTAACAATACATAATTACTATTTTATTGATTTAAAGTTACGAAGTATTATGTGGTGTAAAGGGGAATATTCTATATCTTTCTTCAAACGCCGACCTCATCTGCATGTGGTGCTCCCTGCTAGCCAACAAACTATTCTCTGGCCATAGAATGATGGCGGAATATCTGAATTTACCGGACCCGCATCCCACAGACTAGTGACGAGAGCAGTATCACTATTACGACTCATCGACTCTCTTGCCCAGCGAGGTGAGTATGGCAAACGTTCCATGAAATATATGAAGACTTTTACCGGCAATTTCTTCGAGTGGCCTGTGTTCAGTAGTGTACTTAAAATAGGCCCATCTCAAGAGGATTGTACTACACAACGAGATATCACATTATCTCCTAATATAGTACAGTTCTTCTTTTCTGTGACTGTAGTAATTGGTAGTAGTAATTAGTTGATTTTCATTTTTGCTATATAGTAAAAATAGTATTTAGATACAAGCGTCACACTTGATATAATTATGTGCAAACTCCTAAAGTTAAACTAAAAATAATAAATACCAGCCAAGTGTGAGCCGGGCTCGCGCCAAGGATTCCGAACTGAATGAAAGAAAACACATTTTTTTCGGTAAATACATAACAATGACACATATTGTGTGGTTGTAAGGAAACTTTGGTGCGCGAGTCCAACTCGCTCTTGGCTGGTTTTTATTATTTCAATAGTAATCTCATCACCATCATCATTTCAGCCTACTACAAGTCCAAGTGCTGAACATAGACCTCCCCCAAAGATTGCCACAAAGCTCGGTCCCGAGCCAGCTGCATCCATCGACTTCTCGTAACACTGAGCAGGTTGTCACTCCATCTTGTAGGGGTAGTCCCACACTGCGTTTGCCTGTACGTGGCTGCCACTTGAGAACCTTTTTTCCCCAACGGTTGTCGGTTCTGCGGGCTATGTGGCCGGCCCATTGCCACTTCAGCTTGTTGATCCTTGCGACTATGTCGGTTGCTCTAGTTCTGCTGCGGATATCATCATTGTAGACTCTATCGCGCAGAGAAACTCCGAGCATAACCCTTTCCATAGCGCACTGAGCAACTTTGAGCTTCCTTTTCCGTGTGGCTGTCGGAAGTAAAGAATAGCGCCAACCCTGTCTGACCATGGGTGTCGTGAAAGGCGACTAATTAGGTAAAACGTCTAACATCTGTACGATATTGACGTATGGTAGCGGTAGAAGAGAATCTGCCATCCCGTCTCGTCCTGTGGGTGTCATCTGTGGGAAAAAATTATATTAGGAGATGGGCAGCAGCATCTTCCTGCAGTAGACAACAAAAAAGACGAGGCAACTATGGCAAAACCCCCTATAAAGAGAGGTAAAATAAAGCAATGGCCCCCAGCCCCGGCGGCTTCGCTAGTGTGGCTATGGTGGTAGCCACGGTAACGGCGAGGCAGAGGGTGCGAAGAATCTCCGGCTGTATTCTAGTTACCAACCTAAACGACTGGACCTGGCAACATATAACACATTGAGAGCCGACGAGAAGCTACTGGAACTGGAAAAAGAAGTAAGCAAGTTGCACAGGAGTATTATAGGGTTGTCTGAAGTCCAAAGACAGGGGGAGGACTCGATAATCCTTGAATCCAGTAACTTGTTTGACTACCGGCAGGGTGTCGGTTTTATCGTCCACAGAATAACCAAAAAGGCTGAAGATCAAACAGGTATACACACCAACCTTGACACACCCTGATGATGAAGTGGAGGCAATGTATGAGGACATTTCAGGAGCCATGCATTGCTCTAAGACTCACTACACGGTGTTGATTGGTTGACACGTGCCCTTATCCAAAACACCGAGAGCTTTCAGCTCGAATCGCATAATCGCTTTCAGTGCCTAGAAGATTGCTTTACAGTGGACGATACAAATAGCAGGTTAGTGGAAACTGTCCGTGCGGTTGGAGCTAAGTTTTTCAGGACCCGCCGCACGAACAAACCTCAAAAGCTCTCCGATCACACTCTTAAACTCTCGAAAGCCAGGCGTGAGATGAAGCTGCAGGCTACAACTGATACGTCAGCATATCGGCAACTGAATAGACAGATCTCTAAATGTATGGGGCAAGATATACGCAAATTTAATACAGCTTTTATTGAAAATGCGATAGAGCGGAACAAAGGTTCCAAAGTCTTCGCCAGAGATCTGTCTATCGGAAAGATCCAACTGACCAAGTTGAAGACCGAAATCGGCGGAGTTATTTCCGCTGGAGCCGAGATTTTGAGTGAGATCGAGAGAGTTTACGGACTGCTGTACACAACGTCGTTAAAACCATACTCTGATGTGAGTAACGACCCAAGAGCCAAGCTTATCCGACATTATTCCAGTAAAATCCCGGATGCCAGGCTGAGCAAGATTAGGATGGCTTTTAACAACTTAAAAACGGCAAGGCGCCAGGTGAGGTTGGAAGTACAGCTGAGCTTCTGAAAGTGGGTGGAAAACCGATACTTGTAGTCCTTCAGAAGCTGTTTAATACTGTCATTCATGGCGGTGTTACGCCGAAAGCGTGGAGTAGAAGCGTGGTTTTCCTATTCTTCAAGAAAGGGGATAACAGTCTATTGAAGAATTATAAACCGATAGCGATTCTAAGCCGTGTATACATGCTGTTTTCGAGTGTCATCTCAAATCGTCTAGTAAAACAGACTTGATGACTTCCAGCCTCCCGAACAAGCCGGATTCCGAAAAAAAAGAAAGAAAGAAAGAATAATTTATTTGGTACACATTTAAAATATTACGAATACAAAATACATAGATTAAAAAAAATATAAATATAAAAGAGACATAGTCCTTCACTGCAGGCCGGATGAGGAAGCTCAAAGTTGCTCAGCGCGCAATGGAATAGTAATCTGTTAATGATTAAATGTTGTTAATTTTAATTTGGCCTTTATTTAATTTTTGATTTACTTTAATACAAACAAATACATATGTATATTAATTGAATCACATCCTTACCAAAATGTAATTTTTTTTTGAACAACAACGGTTTTCAAATCTACAATTCTCTTCTAAACCTTATTTTCACTACCTCAATTTTATTGTTTTTAGATTTGAAGTTTATGCCGATTCATAGAAGAAGTACCTTTTTAATTTTAACTGTAAATCTAGCTACAGAAGATGGCGTCGATGAGAACCGATGGCGATCAGGAAAGTATTTACTGTAGTGCATACGTAATAATAAAAAAGTTATTTTACTTATTTGCAATAAACAGAAATAATTATAAACATTACTTATTAATAATAAAATTTATTATAATGTAATTTGAATTTATTGCTCACCTACGACTAGCACAGCTTAGCAATAAAGCGAATTGAGATGACCAACTCGTTCCATTTTATTTTAATTGAGCCGGTCTTAATTCGTGCAACTCAAATCATATTATGCACTTTCATATTAGTTACATGAAAGTTTCGTTGAATTGTTTTATAATATGTTTTATAGATCAACATTTCCCACCGTCTTCCGTTTTAATGCCTTTTACATAACAAGCAAGTAGTCTAATAAACTTCTAGGAATGAATTATAGAATCATGATTTTCTTTACTATTATAAAACTGTAACTAATATTTCTCTATTTTGAAGATATCAAAAACCTCATGCACTTATTGGAGTTAAGTCTTTATATATATATATATAGGCTTAACTGCGAAGGCAACGGGATATAAATGCAAAATCAGTGATGGCTATCAAACTAAATTGTCTATTTGTTAAAAAACCAAAACTGGTGTATCTAGTCATAAATTATACGCTGCTGAAATCGTGGGCAAACGGGCTATATTTCATACTATAAGATTCAACATATTATATAATATTTTTAAATATTACTGAATACATATTATGTATTAAAAAAATATAGTATTCTTGTAAATGTTTCAAAATTTATTTAAAGAATATTTTTTTTAATAGATCCCATGGTATACTAAATTAGTCGAAAGTAGTTGTGCGTGGTGGAAGCGGCAACTTTGGCCCCCTAATTTTCATTTGATTATAGTAATTAGTTTTATATAAAACCACCAAAATTAGTTTAATGCTCATTAAACACGTGCACCGAAGTAGAGCGTGAGCCAGTTTAGGAAGTGACTCCCCCACGCTCTATTATCGCCATTGAGTCTGCGGTCAGGGTTACCATGAAAATGTAGCAGGTGCACACAAAAAGTTCTGTGTTCCCACAATTTCTATTAATTTGGCTTTTGAAAAGATAATAAATTAAAAAATAAAAACAATCTTTATGAATAGATAACATTATAATACCGTTATTGGTTTGAATGACGCATTTTATGATAACACTAGTTGAGTATGCGTTCAAGAAAACATTATGGATACAAAAGACTTTAAAACAAGACTCTTTTTAAAGATATTTAAATGTTTTGTTGTGTTTCAGTTACTTTTATCACTATTCAGGATAATTTAGGTCTAGCATATTGTAGATGGTTATTCCATTATTTCCTAGGGATTTATCGCATGGTAGCGGCGCCGTCTAAAAAGCCTTGATCGTCCAATCTCTTGGCATCCAATAGATGGTCCTTAAAAATATTAAAAAAAAATACCAGATCACACACAGACATCTAGTAATACGGTCGCTAAAGCGCATGCCATTGGGAGAGGCTTGTATGTGTCAGAGAACTATGAAAATAACGACACGAAGAACACGAATTATATGGAGTTTCCATCAGTCAATAGGCCCTTATGGCATGTTATCTCGTTTTTACTTTATGTCAGACCCTAACATGTGTGTGACGTATTCTTAACCCATTTGCTCGAACTTAATATGTAAATATTGTCATTCTGAATTATTCTTCTGAAGTCTTATTGACTGGATTATTTTTATATAGTTAATGAGAAACTTGTCAGAAAATTAAAATTGCGTACGTATTGCAGCTTATTCAACCAAGACTTTTCTTTAACAAAAGCAATAATAAATCCACCGCTTAAAAATTTGTAAATACCTAATTATATTTTCTACATGAAATACTCGTTAACTTTGTTCGTGTTATGATAGCAAGGGGTAATTAAAAAAGACGAGTTAAAAAAATAATGTACATTACCTAATTTGAGCTTCATTAGCATTACATGCATATGTGATGATAAACATGTCTTTCTACCGATACTCACGTCCATGATAGTTTGAAATTGAATCCAAAAAGCTTTACAAATAATACCATCCTAGTTTGCCGTACATAAAGCAAAAAATCGAGTACAAATAATTAAAACCAATACATAATGTTGAAATATTTTCCAGAAACAGATGTGTGTAAGTGATTTTAACAACGGTTCCTAATTTGAAGTCGACAGTAATATACAGACAGATAGACACTATAAGGCTATTTTGAACCCTGGAATACGTGATTTGAACTTGAATATTGCTCTAAAGATCGGATCGGGAAATAATCAAAATAGCGTTCTTTAGTTGCCTATTATCGCAACATTAATCTCTAAAGACGTGTCATCTACGATTCCTAAACAAAATCTTAAAATAAAATTTTCTGTGTTTTTTTATAATTCTTGACCATGTTAATAATAGATGCGTATTGATTGGAACTTCATGAGCACTAGGCATACCATCATCAAAGTTCTTAAGCCTTACTCATTTTTATTTTTATCTATTAAGGATCGTTGTATTGTAGGTGTTTGTAGACCACAGAGACTACTTACCAGTAGGTGGACTGCAGCTTTCCACACTTAATAAAAATATATCCGTGCAGTTTGGTATCGGCGTAAGAATCTGCCACCATTCTTCCAGTGGGTGTCATATCAGTCGACTAAGGGAAATGCTTCCAAAATCGCAATGGCTACCGGCAGATGGTGGTATAACCACTGTAAAAATACCTGATGATGGACTTCAGTGTCTGGGGTGCGAGGGGTCTGGTACTGCGATTCCCAACTGCCCAACGTGGCGATTATGGCAAATTCTCCGCACGGGAGAGGCCTACTTCCGGCAGGGGACTATTAACAGTTTAGTCAGGTAAGTTAAAAATATATGGGTGCCACATATTTATGAACAGGTGCTGCTTGAGGCTGATTTGTTCGAGTATGCAGTGCAGACGTAGATAAATTTTGTGGATCTTATAGCATGCATTCAGTTTTGTACATTGTATGCATTATAATTATTGATACCTTCATAGCAGGTAGGATATTTATCCAAGACTAAAGAATATTCGTATATTCACTTTATTCATTCATAAATAAAAAACTAGCGACTGCCCGCGGCCTTGCCTTGTGTCCTTAAATTATGTCCCAAAGATATAATTGATGGAAATTAAACGTATTATATTTCATGGCGTATTCGACCTCTTTGCCAAATTTTAGTTAATTAATTTAGACGTGATTAAGCGTCAAATATCCAAACATACAAACTCATATTTACAATATTCGTAAAATATTTCCCTTTTATACAATCTCATTAAATTAAAAGTAGCAAAAGATTTACAAAAATCTATTATCGTACTTAAAATAATCACCAAAAAAATTATGTAACGGATTAATCATTAGCTTTGTACGTAATTTGTTTGTGTAGTATATCGTAATATTATAATGTTATTATGCCGCGTAATTCGAAATTGAAGTGTTTTACGAGACTTACCTTTACTTTGCTCATTAGCATTGACACGAATAGCGTTGTACTAAGTCTGAGTCAGCTGATGAGATTCGAGAGTGACTCCACGGATTTGTTAATTGAACATGTATAGTTAACGTATACGGCTGCCTAAAAACGTTTAGTGTGTTATTAATAGATTACGGAATTAGTAGTTCCTTTAAAATCCAACGCTGGTTACAGTTTGACGTGATCGGTAGGCAGGATCGAGTTGGCGATCACAGTAACAGATCCCTCGCAACCCAGACACTGCAGTCTGCCATCATGGGTCTGCTTAATTTGGGTCAGGTATTTTTCCAGATGGAATTATACCTCCATCTGTCGGCACCCTTTGCGATTTTAAAGGCATTTCCCTTAGTCGTCATAGAAGCTGCAGCACGACACTGGTTTCGAAAATTTATGTCTGGAATACTGTAGATGCCAGGTTGTGATTACGTAAGAAAACCTGTCAGTCAATCTCATACCGTCTCTGTCGTAAAATAAAACTAAGGGAAATATCTGGGGGTTAGTGAAAGTGATAAGGGTGGCGAAAAGGCCATTATGCCATACTTTATTTTATATATTGAAGGAATATAAAGGAATCTTATTGGAAAATAAATCAGATGTATTAGGTAAATTGATAGGTATTTCGAATATTAATATAATGTAGATGTATAGTATATGTCGTGTTAGTTTATCTAATATGTTTTTTGAAAACATCTTTTATGTGCAGAAACGATTGTGTTACTATTTCGTTATAATAATGTTGGACCGATAACTGTTTGTATTTATCGTTATAGTAAATCCCGAATTTTTCATAAAGAAATATATGTTTTGGCTTCATTGTATGAACATAGAAAAAGGCAGTTATTTCAAAACCACACACAGACACTTCAATGGTTTTTATATATATGATATATCTATTGATTCCATATGCACGGAACCAGGAACAAAGAAAAGAGATTAACCCCTACTAAAATGTTTGCTGTTAGATGTGGCAGTTGCAAAATATAGAAGATTATACCCCTCATTTCAAAGGTCTTTAATTTTTTGTATAGGAACCCATTAAAAATTTCCCTATAATATCCTCCATTATTTCCATCCCATCAAAATTGGTTCAGCCGAAAAAATAAAAAAAATTACGGATTATTGAGTTTTGGTAATGTCTAAATTTTCATTAAAGCTTAGGAAAAGGCAGATATTTCGAAATCATAGACAGACACTTCAACTTTATTTATACGTATACGTAGACATATATATGAGAACATAGATATTAAATTATGTAAATTGTCTATCAATAAATAGTAATTATAGATTATTTGCTAAAAGCCCGACTTAGAATTAACCTGCGTGAGATAATCGAAAAGATATGACTAAATAACAAAACTTTGTAATGATAAGGTACACGGAGCTGAACACAATTCTGAATAATTAGTGTTGTCGATATACTATATTTAGGTATATTATTTTTCTTTAACAAAATTATACTCGACGATTATAAATATGTTGTATAAGTAAATTTGACGCAGTGGCGCAGTAGCTAAGCATCCAATTGCGGTGCTGTGGGTCTCGGATTCCAACTCGCACGGGACTTGTATTTCTATGGACTACAAATAATAGTTCCGTGTCTGGGTTGTTCGTCCATGTGCAATTTATGTATGTAATCTTAATTTTTCCATGAGCAATTTATGTATGTAATTCGTATATTAATAATACACCAAAAAAAAGAAATATTTGTCGTTGTGGTGGTGTTAAAGAACCTTGTCCTATAATCGAACGCAAGGAAAAGCTTATGGCCCCCGATACATACTGGAATAATCACTTCAAACCAGATAAGTCTTTCTCAACGGTGACCAGTGTGATTGCCAATTCTTCCTAGCGTGGCGATAACAGTAAATCTACTTGTGAAAGGCCTAGCAGTGGCCTATGAGTCTGCCTGCTTGAGGCAGATTTTTTTAAAGAATACTAGCAATGATATTTAAGTAACATTACCAATATACAGCTAGTATTTGGAGTAGTTCACGACATAATAGTCGAATGGTGGGCTCGAACATACGACGTCATGTTTCGCAGTCCGCACTCCAACCGATTAGGTTATTCTGATGATGTTTGAATTTTATTAATTTAAAAATTTCACGACTTATTTGCATACATTTTATAGAGCCTGTTTTATTTTATGATAACATTAAAATAACGTGTAACGTTTGATGCAAAACTAAAATACTCCAAACACGTAGATATTACTATAAATAAGGCCTATAAAAGTTTAGGTTTCATATTACGTGTTAGGTCGTGCCTTTTCCGACGCAGTATATATGAAGGGTTTATACTTACGTCCGAAGTATCCTACAATAATGTAGAAGAATTTGTAACCCACAATATATTACATACGTAGTAATCTGGTATATATTCAGCATTTTTTTTTAGCTCTGAGACCACGAACTACCTCTACTTAATACCATGATATGGAAAAGATACAGATAACATTAAAAGCAGGCATACTAAAATAAACTCACATATTATGAAGGCATCATAAATTAAATCACATGGTCGTTTCCCAATTATAAAATGAACATTAGCTCATTTGCAAATGAGCTGTAAACGCACGAGCGAGTTATGAGCAAACGACTCCTCTCAATTACAGCCACACGCTTTCTGTCCGTTGGTCCTATAAGAGACGACTAGAGTAAAAAATAGACTAAGAGTACTCGGGGAATAAATCCCGGCTAAACTAATGTTCTACCTGCCCGAGAGGTGAAAAGTGGGTTACGGAAACCCGTTTGGCTGTGCTAAGTTGTACCAAGAAGAAATTCGATATCTCTCTAACTAACCTTACGAGTAACAGACGTAAGTGCTTATAAATTCAATAGGTTCAATTATCAAAATAAAATTGATAGTAATATTAATAGAAGAAATGAAAGACTAAATAATGAGCGGGTGATTGTAGAAATATACATCATAAGAAGGCGGCTACGCCTGTGAAATGTCAGTTGTTTTAATGAGAGCCGAGAAGCACAGTCGTAAGTCGTATGATGAATTTAATACTACTAGTATTACAATATAATTACCTAAATAAAGGCCTTCGTACATTAACAGGTTTAAAATAAAAAAAATCGATGTTTGAAGTAATTAATTAACAGTGTAAAACAAATTAATATCATTAATTTTCTTAAATGGGCTAAATTAATAAACCTTTTAATTGCATTATCTTTAAAGGACTAACTTACACTCTCTTAGAAAATGGGAGGGGGTCAATATTCAACTTTGAGATACATATACCATATCTTTCTCAAAACGGCTACCTCACTAGCACGTGGTGTACTGGCATATCGAATATCTCACAAACGTGGCTCGGTTGTCCAAAACTATCGCGGAATATCCATCCGAAGTCGGAGGATACAAATCGCATGGAGTAGTGATAGGTAGTAGCGTCGCTAGTACAGGAGTACCGGCACTGCACTCACCAACCCGTGGTGCGTGGTGAGTATGAGAGGCCTTTGTTCACCAGTTCACTAAAATAAGCTGATGTGGAAGTTGTAATAAGTATATTAATATTAATTACTAGTATAGCAAATAAACAAATTTTAGGGGTTCAGAAGAAAAACATCATCAAAAGTTAAAAAATATTAAATTAATTCTTAGGGTCCTTCGAATTCGCTCTTAAGTCTCGTCGTGTTGAAACAAGTAAGTATCTTTTGTTCGAAGAGATGGGCAGCGTCTTTAAAAAAGCATAAAACAAAATCGCTATTCAAGTTCGTCTATGAATTCGCTTCTAACTTCTAGAATTCGAATTTTTCACGTTTTTAATTTAGAACGTTTCATGAGGAAGCTGCGCTAAGGCACATACGTGTAACAGTTTCACATTTAGATTAATATTTTAGATACATATCCGCGAGAAACCGAATCGTTTGGCTAGTTTTGTTATAACTTTGACATAAAAACTCTATATAACACATGTTGCACCGTGTTGGGTAACAAATTACGACCTTCTCTCTAACGACCGATTGGCGGATAAATCATGCAAAAACGAAAATGTCCAAATCAAATCCCGCAAAAACTTGATAGGAAGCAGGGCACGAGTTGATGTGTGCGGGGTTGTATGTACTGCGCTGTCTATCTCGCCAGCTTGTCCAGTATGAGCAAAGCTTCCACGTTCTTCTTTAACAGCATATATGTATAAAAAGAAGTACTAAAGTACTTTTTAAAACAATGAAAAATACAAAGGTTTTTAATATTTTTTTATATTTTACAATATCAATGTCAGTTTCCGTCAAAGATTACTGTTATTTAAATTAAACTTTAATAATCAAATACGTCAAAGTTAAACGTAAGCCGTAAAATATAATGATGTTCATAAATATGTCGAAGTAGCTAGCTTGCGGCATTATATATCAGCGTAAATAATTGGACAGGTACTATTTGCATTAATACCTTTCCTAAGCACATTCTTCTTTTTCAATTGAATCATAAAGTCGTTGGGAACGCTGCGAATTTTGTTCAACGATCTAGGTACGTGTGTTGGTCGCGGAATACCATACTGAACAAGCTTCGTGAGATATTTCTACTTGCAAATTCGTTTGTAAACGAGATGTTTCTTGACCCGTTACACTACCAAAGTACTACACTTTGAGTTTAAGCACTGCTAAGTAAACAGAACTGCATCAGCTGCTGACCAACGTATCTACTACACCACAACAATTTTATACAAATATTATTTTATTTTATAACTGGAATACATAAAAATATTAAAAAAAATCAAAAAATATGTTAGTATTTGAAATACTAATTATACTTTAGTAATATAATAATACAAGGGAATCTTGATAAACCCATTATACTTACAAAGTTATTTTAACATACAAAGATAAATTAATATTAAACAAAGTCTGTGATTCAATTGTATATAAATTAAATTTCCAATCAAAACCATGAAACAAATAGTTTCAGATCTATACTATTTTTTTATAACGAAAAATAACAAATTTTAATTAAAAACGCAAACTAAATATGGTTTTACAGTGGAAAAAAACTAGGTAATGCAAAATTGATGTTTGCGATGCAACGTCTACGGGCCAGACACGTTCGACGAAAACAAGTTCTACCGATTCGTTCTTGTAATATCGGAGTAATTTATTTAATGTTAGAAATAAACCTCGCTCGGCGCTACAAAGAATATTGGCTTTCACAACGGAACCCGGCAAATTTATGTGCAACGAGATTTAGCCAACACTATGCTCACGAGAAGCAAACCGCCTTATAATCATCTGCTTACTTAGGCTACGTACCTACTTACCGTTGAAATTCCTTAATGTCTTTAACGTACTATACATATACAACACGCTAGCTGTAACCATATGTCTGTTATTATGATAAGCACACTTTAATTAGCAACACTAATCTAACCGAGCAACAACTCTGTAAACAATTGCCGTTAAAATGGTCAGGTGAAGGAGCTTAGAATTACATAGGAATCGATTATAGTGAACCAGTAATTTCGCAGTACAAGCACGCTTCCCTAGACAGCCTTAAGCCGATTCCGTTACCAGGAATTATGAGTAGTTGTCGCAGTTTTACACCTGCTCATGAAACCGTTCTCGTAATTACGCTAATTGTATCAAGGAATCGTCTGACATTAATTCTAGAAAAGTAAAATCAAAAAAGATCGCAGTACCAGACGTCTCGCATCTAACACGCTGCTGTCTGTCATCGGTCTGCTAGCATAAAGTTATTAGAGATGATTAATTTGCCCATCGGTCGGACTCGATAAGATTTTCAAGCCTTTTCTCATAATCGATTTTTGCGACACCTACGTGAAGAAATGGGGTGGAATACTTTCTTACTCCGCAACCACCCGATGACGCTCCATTATCACAGTTTAAAAATACTTTATTTTATTGGAAAGGCGGCAAACGAGCAATCGGTTCACCTGATAGTAAGTGATTAACGTTGCTCACGTACATCTGCAACACCGGAGGTGCTGCAGGTGCGTTGCCGGCCTTTTAGGGTATTTGGAAGATGGGAGGGAGGATGAGGATGGGATGGAGATTTACAGGATTATATAAAAAAAGTATTTTGCCAGTTACCATAAACAAGTTTGTAATGTCTCACTAAGAAGTCATAAATTGTATAAATTTCTTATAAAATAACCAATAAGATCACATTAAAAGATTAAAAAATAAAATTGGCAGCCAATAAATTTTCATGTGAATCGATCAAAGTCGTTTAAACTTATCGTTAAATGGCATCGCTACTGTTTCGTTGTCGCCTAACTGGTTGCTTAATATTGGCGAGATGATACTGACTAGTCTGCAATGACGACAGACAAGGCGTTACAATTATTACATGTCATGTTGGTAATTGACATCTTCCATCTTGCCAAAGAGCGAGGTGAGCGTCCCCAGCGGAACGTACTTGCTAGCGGAGCCCTATCGCGGGTACATTAAACCTAGAGTATCGCGTGCCTTATAACGGGCCGCAGCTGATCCTCGCCATTCTTCTTTAATTACAATCAATGATGCATTTCGTAAAACCGTTTAGTGTATTAAGGCATAATAGAGCCAGTTTTTCTTACGAAGAGCGCATATCTTACATAATCATAACTGTTCATGATTAGTTTCATTCATAGGTAACAAATAAAAAAATATTATTTGTAGATTATAAATAGCTTGTGGTGATATAAATAGATATAGGGGTTACAATATATAATTTGTAAAAGCAATTTATTAATGATTGTAACGCTAAAACTTTTAAAAGTAATCAATTTAGATCATTATTATTATTTTTACTTAAATTCCAAATTTACCTACTACTTTTATGCTTTTTAACCTATGCAGTGTTGGTTACGCTTTTTAAGCAAGCAACGTTTCACCTGCAAGTCTAGCATAGATTTGGGACAGAACCTAACCCACAAACAGTTTCTTAGAATCTCCTATTAAAATAACCGATTTATTTTAATCTATTTACAAATTCACTTAAGTCCTCATTACGCTGCTGAACAAATAATCGAGTATCAGTTTTGTAGACGAAGGTGAAGCGATAGTTCTGTCCGTGGTTGTATTTCGCGAAGGCGGGTGCGCCGCTAGCGAAACTGTCTAATTAAGCTCGGCCCCAAAGCTAATTTGACGCGTGAGCGCTTTGCCGCCGCCTAATGAATGGTATCGCACACGTTCATCTCGACCACGTCGCACTGCCTGACTAAGCCGGCTTAACTCTACATACATAGCTAAGGATGCAGCCGCCGATAAAAGAAGTCATTTCCGTTAATAGCAACACAAGTGCAATACGAAACACTAATACTATTACGTATCAATAGAATTTACGTACAAGGAAACGAATACAGGTAGTGGATGCGCGATGAGATTGTCTGATCCATTCTCTGACTCCAGAAAAGCGAGGCTAATGCTTATTCAAAGTGCTTGCATCAGTCGGCTACGTTGATTATAGTCATCGTTACGAACATTGTGAATGCAGTTAATGCCGCTTTGATATATTCATATACGCAAAATGTAGCTTACTGTTATATGTACGCAGCTGACTTGTTGCGTATGTTGCTCATCTATACAATGGATAGATATATGCCATTAGTGCCTAATTGGATTAATGCTTTTCTCTTTTAGGCCTGTTATAGCGTTTAAAAGTTAGACTAGACTATGCTAAACAAGAGATTAATGTTGGCAACAAGATACGCAATCGGAGTGTTGGAAAATTCCTATTTTTTTTAGTTTGTGTGTTAACGGTGAAATTTAAGTATCTTATGATAATTCCATGGACATCCAGATTATATTTAGATATCGAAAATATAATTATCTTCAACAAAACCGTTCCATTTTCAGTTATCTATAGCGATATAAATAAGGAGAATATACGAAAATTTCAGAAAGAAATAAAAAGTTATGTAATAATCCGAGTTATATTAACGAGTTAGACGACTGTGACACTTAGTGGTAATCTTACTTGACTGCTGAGTCATTAGTTCCGGAGTTAAACTTAACATTTTTAATAATAAGGTTTTCAGGTCTGGCTGTGTTGCGCTGCGTGCCATGCCTCTCACACTGACCCTATCTCCGATATTATGGTATAAGCGTTACATCGTGTACAGGAAGTAAAAGTCGAGTAATTGCCGCTGTGTTTGCGCGTGAACTTGTAGCACTATAATATCGTCAGTGCAGTTGATACAATTCGGAAGTAGTCACCGTGGTTGGAAACGGCCTGTAATTTTAACACCATTAACGAGTTGAATATTTAATCGTAATTTTCATATTGTTTTTCATACAAAGCAAGTACCTTACATTAATATTAATTTTTGAAATAAAACTATTATTTACGGATTTTATGTGTTTAATTTACTTTTTCAATCCCGACGTTTCACGTCCAGTCCCCATGGTCTATCAAATCTAATGTAATGGTTAGGGCGATTCAGCAAAATCTTCATGTAAAAAAAGAGCCCAAATGATCGGCTTCCTCTTTTGCAGCGTGGGCCTGAGAGTTGTTCTCTTTATGCAGAGTAGAAAGATATGGCTGACAGAAATTCCCTTCAACAGCCTCAGCGAGAGACCAAAATTCGCTAGTTTCCGAAAGGAAGTGCACTTGTCTCCCGCCAATTCTCTCGATGGTTTTGCCGCAGCTTTAACTGCTTTGAACAACCTGGAAGCAGGATTGCACTCTTTTGTTAGAGCGCTGGTTTTCATATCCCAGGCCTTGTAGCACATCCGTTTTCGGCATGATGCTATTTTGCAAGAGCGAGCAAACCAACGCTGCCCCAGACGAGTACTGCAGAGAATGCAAGGAAGAGTTCCATTCTCCGAAGGAACACGTCAATGATGTAGGGATCATCCGGTGAGAAGATATCCTATAAAGAGGACGCAAAGAAAGACCGGTACACTACAGTAGTTTGCAGATCGCTTTCGCAATCGGTACGTAATAGGCACCATGCTCCATATCAGACAGTGATCCGACATGACAAGCGAGATATCGATAGAGACTTGATAGCTGTCCGGCTGATAAGTAAGTCATCAAAAGGTTCAACAGGGAAGATGTAAAGCCTTCCACGTCTGGAATCCCCGTGGACGCAGTAACCAGTTGTGTCAGAGCATATGCTAAGGCAAAGTCGTAAACAGATCTCCTCGCATCATCGGTTACTGTACGCGAACAGAGCTTTTCGGTGTGGTGGGTACTGAAATCATAATTTCTTCGGATATATTGGAGCATGATCTGTAGCCAATTAAACGTGATCATTGGGTTGGTCAGTATTACCGCAACGCATCGAGAACAGATATTCTCTCTGACGTATACACAAACTCCAGCTCGAGGCACAAAGTAGTGCACTCGGAGAAGATATCTGCGTCTCGGTAAAAAAGAGCAAGGTAATGAACGGCGTTCAGGTTGGAGTGGTGTCCCATCATGTGGTAAAGATCTACGCTGATCGCGGCGGGGGGTGTTGTAGTTTCTTTGCTGTTTGCCTTGAGTGGGACGTACACAAAGCGGGATTGTGCATCTCCACCTCAGAAAATGAGAGTCGTTCTGTGCATCCTTGATCAGGTTGCGTATGACAACTAGAGCATGTAAGCATAGTTATTCTGATCATAATTTAATACCGCTACCATATTCGTGGTGGAGGTGAGGGATAGCGGAGTGGGCCTCCGGCTACCTCACTCACTGAATTAAATGCAGAAGCTCAAGATGCCTCTGCTTCACGCCGGTATTCTGCGAAGCCATGGTACGTGCAACAGCAAAAGCCGTCGCGTCCCGTGGGGGGAGAGGGGACTAGACCTCCAGCAACCTCACTCACCGAATGAAATCCAGAAGCATAAGATGCTTCTTCTTGATGCGGGTATTCTGCGAGGCCATGGTACGTCGCTCTACCAGAAAATAAATAGTCACTCAAACAATCAATCTCGGTTGATGTAAACATCGGTACACGACACATACTATACAAATTCCTGTTTCATAGACGTTAAGTACGACTGCCACGATCGATATTTAACGATATCTAAATATGCAAACGCGGTACGCGTTTGGAATATTCCTATACAATTTACAAAATCTTGAGATGTAATCTTAAGCGACGTTTAAATGTAGATACCACTGTTTTAATCTTTGACTAAGAAAGGAAACGCGACAAGTACCACATCATTAAGTAAAGAATTTCATCGGAAGCGGCATGGAAGCGGCGGTTACTGCAGCCGCAAAGCCAACAAATTCGTGCTTCCTTATACGTTGCATTGAGGTCTTATCTTGCAATTTGTCACAAAATCGAATACGTTTTCACTTAAGTGTTGTCAAAGATTAAAACCTCAGAGTCTTTAATTTCATGCTTTTAATACAAACCGAAGACTTTTTTTATTTAAAAGCTTTTAGTCTTCTAAAAATCTTAATTTTTTAAATAAAATAAAAGATGTAACTAGTCTGGCCATAAATATCGTTACAATTATTTACGATGTACGATACCCTTTAAAGAAATAAAAGCTACTATTGTGTGAAATCAAGATTCTCGCTAGGATCTTGTCGCGAATTATTAAACAAGACCAGAAGCTATAAACTTACCGTCAATATGTAGGATATACCTTAAATACATCCATGCAGCTCAAGACAGTGGATTGATAAAAACGGAGATAAAACAGATATACAGATAAAATTACGATTGAAGAGCACTACAACAAACAAAATGACAAAGTGTATGCTCTCAGCTCTAAAAAAGCTGCATTTTGTGAAAAAAGGGTAAAAACTTCGCGCATAATTTATTAGGAGACTGTCTTGGATCGTGTAGTGACGCCTCTCAGTGATACACTTAATAAAAAGATACCGTGGACTTTTCAGCAAGACTGCTCCCGGTCAAAAGCATGAACACTCAAACTTGGCTCGAGAATAATGTTTCGGACTTCTTAAGAGCTGAACACTGGCTCTTGTTTAGTCTATATTTGAAACCGTTGGACTACAAATTGTGGTCAATTCTTCTGGTACGTAGTATCTAGTACGTATCCTTACTCTAATATTGAGTGTGAGTGATATTTTATTATTATGCACTTAAACTTATGGCCATACCAGGTAGATACATAAGCTTGGTTTATTTTTAAGATACATTACCTAATTTCTAGGTATCAAAAACGTGGTCTTTCAACACAACCAATTCAGCGGTTAATTACTTATTCGAGGACTCACGACTCTTGTCCTCTTAAAAAGCTTTAAGCCTTGTCATTTGTTTCTGACCATAATGGACTGATAACCGAAACAATTCTCTTATTTTATACCTGTATTACTCAGTGTTTAAATAAAAAAAAATACTGTCGTATTGACGTACATAAGTTTTTAAATGACGTATAAAACTGTGTCAAGCTTAAAATAATACTCCAATTATATTTGAAGATTTTTTCATATGCGGCTTTTATTAAAATAACATGTAAACATGTTATTTGTATTTATTTTTCAGTTATGACTGTATTCTCGGAGTATTATCTCCGGGCGAGATCTGATCTATTGAGATATCTGAACTAATCTTATCAGCATAAAGGTTTTCTTCTTTTTCAACAATCTTTAAATTATCCTCTAACTGCTGAATATAGGCAAGAATTTCCATAATCACCTCGCATTGATTTGGTTGCAGTACCTGACACCTCACTTAGATACTACTGCTCTTCATTGGTCAGGTCATTTTGTGAGCTGGTTTATCCGCCATCTTTTAGAAAATATAAGATTATTCTGGTATTTCCGTTAGTCAGCTTTGCCACACCCCCGAGATGAGACGAGAGTAGTACCTAGGCTTTTTTTACCTACGACTACTATCCGAGCGATCTTTACTGTTTTTGTGTTTATGTAATCCGTAGATAACATCTTTATGTGAATCGGTAGAAGTTGCCGTAGTCGAAACACATCAGTAGAACTTCAACATTACCGTATTTTCATTTGTTTTTAAAGCTTTGAACATAATAAATCATGAAATTAACTTCTTAAAAAACTTTCAATGCATATGCCCTGCCGTAATTACTTACATGACACAAATAAGGAATTAACATAATTTCAGACACTTCAAGAATGCAGTGTTTGTGGCGAAAATCGGTTTCATTTTGGATGAGAATTGTAATAATTTAACTTAATTACACCATTTATTTCACGACGAGGCCACGCGGTCACACCGCTGCCCGTCCACTCTTTATCGCTCGTTGTACTAGTATTTCAGTGTATGGCCACTACAATGACTTTAAGTGACACTTTAAAAGCTTTTCCGTGTTACACATTATGATCAAATATTTTCCATCGCCTTAATTAATAAATCCAAACTTGACCTCGCGACAAATATTTGACAAATCACACCATAAGTTTAGGTCAATAACTTGAAATCAATACGTTTATCAAAGACAAAAGACCTCGAGCAAAATACATAAAGTTTAATCATTTCATGGTTTATAATGCAAGTAGTCGTAAATTTAAATGTTTAAGTGTATTACACTGGACGGTTGCCCCGACTTACCAGCTATAATCGTCATAAGAAGTAATTTTTGTGTTCAAATTCACACAATTCAATAAAATCTTGTTTTTATAGGTATTTTTCTGGCTGTGGAGTGAGTCAAAACTACAGTGTACACTTGCAATAAACTCAAAATCAAATATTAAGAATTATCAGTTTTTATAGAACTAATTGTTGATAGGTTCAACAATATTAAATTACATAGCCAGTATTGTATATTATAGTTATACTACTAACATTTTGTCTATCGTATTTCACGATTCAAATCATTTCCTGATCTTTACGTACTTTGTTCATTAGGATCCTGCAAACTTCGGAAATAAGAAGAAGAAATGGTTCTTTATGCACTTTTTTGGTAATCAAAAACTATTACGTTTAAACTTTTAAAAATATAGATAATGTTTACTTTAATAAATACTTTGAAGAGAAAATGTTTTTTTAAGACAACAACTACACTATGTTATCTAAATATTGTTCAAAATTAACCATATTCTTAATTGTAATAATAAAAACTTTGACTTGAAACTTTTATTGAGTATGTGCATGTAAATGGTACGTGGCTTCTTTATATGTATCAAAATGTAAGTCGACAGCAATAGTAGTCACAAAGGCATATACTATACAGACAGATGCTGTAAGGATTGCACAAAGTGTAAAGATTTCTTTAACCTTGAAGGTTTGAAACCATAAAGCAACGAAAGAGCAAAAGAAGCTAGCCGGCTTCGAATGGACAGATCTATAACAAACATAAAATTTTCATTTTCACTTAGCATATATCTAGTTGAAGTAATGTAACTTTTAAAAAGTAAAATAATTCGGACCATTCCTTCTGGAGATCACACACATATATACAAATTAACTCTCTCTCTCTCTATTCATAATATTAGCTTTCATTATTTCAAGAATATGCAACCGCGAAAAATGCTTTAAAAAAAGTATAATTTAATGCTAAGTGCATTATACGCAATTCACATGGTATGCAAACTTTCCACCGCTTCCCCAATAATTCGATCTCTTTTGTATCAGACTGCCTCTTGCATTGTTAAACATGCGTATCATTGATTGGGTAGTGTACCTGGTTCGTACGTGGAAACATAAATTAACAATTTTATTTGAAGCACTTCCTGTATAACTAGGCAATAATCGCACCAGGAGTATTGCAACTGCCAATGTTTTTAACAGCATAAAACATGTCGGGGTACTGCTTATATATGAATGCATAACGAACTTATCTTGAATACCGCGAAGTTTTAATCCGGTTTTCACAATCACATTATCATTTAATTCATATAGAGTATTGAGTTTCGGGTGGTAGTGTAACAAAACTTAAGCTTGCAGTGATCACTGATGACTATTTACTGTAAACTAATGACGACTCGTTTATCTGATATGTAGTTTTAACTTAAGTTAGTTTAGGCAGAGTATAATGTGAGTGTTTAAGCATATCCGCGTGAAACCTTACTATGAGCAATGTGGCTGAACATCTTCCTTCTTCTTTATTATTTTGTGTGTTCATTGTTGTGTTCAGCGCTGAACATAGGCCTTTCTTATTATTTATGAAAATTCGCTGTAATTGCCTCACGCAGGCGGATAGGTAATTACAGAGTCAGTGCCACGCACCCACGATACTGCCGTCACCGGTCAATATAATTTAGATCTAGTATATTTTAGGTAGAAAAATATGGTACGTTACCCTCTTAATTACATACCTTACACAAATTAAATTCGAAATATTAATATACTTATATGCTAAAAGTAATGTCAAATTTATGTAAAGTATTGTAAAATCTCAATTTCTATTATTACTGAATTTTGTAATTGGTGTTATTTTGCTATTATTTTTTTCAGCCTGTATATCAATATACTTATTAGACAATTAGATTGACAATTGTGACGGATACCAATATCTCCATTATAGTCACTGCTAAAACATATCTTACCCTAAGCATGTATGTACATTACATTAATTCAAAATAACTGCTTCTCTTTGCTCATATGATCATTTGCACGATACCAAAACTCAAAAACCCGTTTTAATTTTTTTTTGTCTGCTTGTCCGGGCTAATCTTAGACACGGCTGAACCGATTTTAACTGGACTTCACGATAAGATAGGAAAAGATAGAGGACGTTCAAAAGTTTTTTAATTTGTACACTTTATGTGACATTATTTACACTAGATATATTTTGTTTTTTTAATATTAGATCTATTTGCGAACGAAAGTAAATGCGGTAAGAGTCGCGGGTAACAGCTAGTATTGTGTAAAACAATTCAACATACATTTCAAGAAACACGTGGATATAACGTTTTTATATTTCCTTACAAATTACCTAACTAATATTTAAAAACGTACAAAAACTACAATATATAAATTATTGCAACCATCAGCACTTAAGATGGTTCCAACGATGTACAAAAAGCACGATAAGATTAAATCAAAAACTTTATATCGATGTTATTGTTAATTCAATTTTCATACTGATTGCCATCAGCGTAATCCGGAGTCAGTCAACGTCGACTCCCACGTCAGGAATATAACGGCCTATTTCGTCTAATCTCTGATAAGGTATTCAATAGAAATTAACTGTAACGGTTATGAATGAGTATTTGAGGAGCCATTGCTTCGTTCTAAACTTATTAAGAGCATCTAAAATATCTTTTATGTTGAATAAAGTGACTGTTAGATCTGATTTCTTTTATTTATTTCTGAATACTTAATATCCAATAATACCTATATATTATGTAGACTGCAAACTGTCACAGAACGTCTGCGTCTTGTGGAACTTATAATACGTAGGTAGATGTCTTTACAAGTTGTTCGATATTTAAAATAGAACACAATATGTATCTTTTAAAAGTAAATTTATTTGAAAATAGAACCCACTTAATTCTAAAATAAGTTATAGCGACGTAAGAATCTGCCTCCCTCCATAGGTATCGTAAGATACGAACGTATCGTACTTTCAAAGGAAAACCTTTGAAAATCTCGTGTTAAACTTCGTGAGCTAACTCTGTGACGTTTTGCTACGCGTACTTCATGGAAATTTGTAACCTACTTCTACGGGTGAATGGCGTGAGCGATTACATAATATTTACCTTAACGTGTGAGTGTTACCATGTTTAGACAAAATCCTTTGTCTTATCTGTTTGATATCTTGCATACTTATTCTATACCGATGACAATACATTTATTTAGTAGAGATAACCGGATGGTGCATCTTAGGTCACCAGTCTCTTCAGTTGAACTTCCTTGCTGTTACTAGTATCGTCTTAAAACTTTGTATACTCGTTGAAGTTGAATAGAAAAATGTTAGTATAATTACGTTTTGATGTCAGTATCATGATGCTCTCCTAAGAAGGAACTCGTCAGTGGTTATTAATAGTATCAACTTGAATTTAAAACATTCACATATTTTTTATATAACATATAGCGTCCTGCTGACAAGAACATTTTTACTATTACTAAACCAAGATTAAGGTAATGTATGACCAATGTATAATTCTATCTCGAGTAATTGTAAAACTAATGAATGATACTGACTAATATTTAAAGAATACATAATGGAGGTTAGATGACCAGTCCAAACACCTGTTGACTGAATTGACCTTTGCACCATTTAAGTGCTAGTATAAGCCACTGACTTTTATTTATGGTATACGTAATAATATTTCTCTAAATTATAATAATGATGCTTACCGATCAAGATTTTTGCCATCGCAAAATCTTTTCGCTATGGAAACAAGTTTTCGTCAACGTAGGGTACAATTTAAAGTGAAATATGTGTATAAGTGAGGTAAATGTTAGGGAAATTGTGGCTCCTCGTATACCTTCTGTCTTTTTCTTCACTTAGCTGTAGTGCACCCTGCTAGCTAAGAAACTAGAGACTGAGTGAACCGAATGATGACAGAAATATATATGTGTATATTTCTATAGTAACTACACCAGCATGTCACAATATAAGTAAGTGCGGTGCGTAATCACAGCGCGGTGTCATCAATGACGGACGACAAGTGTACGTGTAATCAAACGCTCTACTTCTACGAGTTCAAACTACGAATAGGTCATTCGAAACGTGAGGCAGCGGATAACATCAACGGCGCGTTAGGCCCGGAGACTACTAACCATATAACCGTGAACTGCTGGTATAAGTGCTTTACATCCGGCGATACAAGTATCAAGGACAAGGAGCACCGTGTAGGCTACTCGTCAATAGACGACGTGTTCCTTTCACAAACAAATTGTGGGCTGATTTTATACTGAGAACCGGCTACACTCACTCTGCTACAGATGCCACCCGGAAAATCCGGTCTCCATATGTCAATCTCATCTTTTCCGTCCACTGGGGAAGGAGTTTAAAGGCAATTATGTCACGGGGGTTGAAAACCATGTTTCCTACAAAAACGATACGTGGTGCGTCTTTTGGTTTCCCCGCCGATAAATACCACCAGTTCAGACACAACGCAATCTCCATTGTCAGGAGGTAATCTTTAAGGATTTTCTTTTTCTTGGACATACTGCTTAAAAATAACACCATTGACGGGGATATTTACCTCTGTCAGCTCCGCCAGCACGCCACTGTGACATAGAATTCGCGACGATGGTGAATCGAATTTCATCTTATACGTGATAACATGCACTTCGCTTCCGTAGTTGGGATGCGATGCCAGACTTTCCTAATCTCCTGACCTTACGCCGTCTGACTAAGCAGTATTAAGGTGGACGAAGCAGTTCTTGGCCAATGACACTGATTCTCAGCCACAGATACTAACGGGAAGTCCCGAGTTGATTAGATATTTAAAATTTATTATAATAAATTTTTATATATCATTTCTGTATAATACAAGAGCATCGAAAGGTGTTTCATTATTTTCTTAATAACACAATATGTGCCGGTTTGCTGCCACTTTTTTTGGAAAGGCCTATGTTCAGCGCGGTGGATTTTCAATAGGCTGTTTAAAAATAATAACAAACTAACGAAAAGCTTTTCCAAGGCAGCCTGTAAGAGTAGCTCCATAATCGAGATATTCAATCATTACTACTCCTTGACTATCCTAGAAAAGAAAGCCCATGATCTTAACGCCCACCAAGGCTCGCCTTGTATTCCTAAGAAGTTTTCCGAATCATAGACTGTGATTTTGTTTCGGCATTGTAATGATGAAGCCACGTTTCGTCTACTGTTATAAATCGAGCCGAAACGATCAGGATCTAGTTGCAATAATTTCAAAAAGCCTCTGTTTTACTCATAGGTAAGCATTCTGGGTACCTAGCATGCTGACCTCTGATCTGCAAAATTTTTCGTCTTTTTAAACCATTCCTTCAATCCCTGTCGCGTTATGACGAGAGAGCCGCGCTACGACAGCCATAGCTGGCAATGCTTCTGTAGCTCTTCTGGTGGTGGAGATATATGTAGACGACGGTAATCACTAAACATCAGGTGAGCCGCTAGCTCGTTTGCCCTCTTTCCCTTAAAAAAAAGAAAAAGACATTAAATTTTAAAAGAATATTAATTAGAATTTGCCATAAAAATAGGAAAATTATTGGGATGATTATTTAATATTTGGATAAAAGAAGGCAGAAGTATTTAGTAAATTGAAAAAATTATGGAATTTTGATTTAAGATAATAAATAGGATAGCATAAATAACAAAGGCAACTTGAAAGGATAGACAGAATTCAAAAACAATAATGATGACAATAAAAAGATAAACAGAGAAGAAGAAAGTTTACCGTAACAAGTTAATAAGTAACATCACAATATATGAACTACTCAAGTTTATCATACATTTTAGGTTACTCGGAACGAAAATTAATAAGTTTAATAATTAACTTAGTTTAACTAAAATGTCTCGGAAAGCTTAGGTTTATTTTGAAGAATACTAGCAATGCTATTAGCATTATTAATATTCCTGTCAATCGCTCCAACTAAGCCTAAGAGCTTGTATCCGGAGTGGTCCATGACAATAGTTGAATCGCGGGCTCGAACCTGCGACGTCATGTTTCGCAGTTAGGGTGCGGATCCTAACTCATTAGGCTACTTTTACTCATGTGCTTCTGGCGCTACAAAATATTTAACATATACTTATTATGTACATGAATTTACAAATCCACGCGGACTTTGGATAGTTAATAGAATCAGGCATAAATTTATGCACACGGTATTGTGTATAGTATATTCTTAGTTAAGTTAGAATAGTTAGTTTTTATTAAAAAAAATTAACAAAACCAAATTTAAATAAATAACTACACATTCTAAACAAAGTCTATGGACTGGCAGAGATTTAGTAGTTCTGTTTTAATTTTTTATTCATCATATTTTTAAACATACGTAAATTATTTAAACAAACAAATAGTTTACAGTTGCACAACAAATGAATTTATGAACATAAATATAGTGCAAGTTACTAATAATCGAATCGAATTCACAATACCCAGCATGTCCTATAACAAGACATTAAAAAACAGTGTGACTAGAATGTTATAAATTTATAACGGATATAAGTGGACCAGTTACCTAGTAATAGAAATCACCGCAAAGCAAGAGAGCAAGGCCGGGTCGCTCGCCTGCGCAAAACGAGCGTGGATCCGCAATCACCTTCGAATCCTTGACCCATCCAGAAGAGGCTACTCAAATAGAATGCTTCGCGGTCCTGTCGCCGCACATAGATAAATAGGTATTTAAAATGCCGTTCTCCGTGGGAACCGTGACTGACGCCCGAACTAAGATAACCCTGTGCCAGCACCGCTCGCGCTCGCATCACCGACTCGTAGAAACCACGTCGCGAATCAAACAATAAACTCTGTAATCGAAAACAATTTGGTTGCTTAATTTTGTAACTACCACTATCTATCTTTTTTATCTATGCTTTTATATTCAATAAATGTAACATTGAAACTAAAATTAAACTCTAAAGTTCGTACTTAAAGGATGCTTTTGATTGTAACTTGTGCGAATGTTAGAATTTAAACTCTATTATTTAGTGAGCAGTGTCAATGATTGAGTACAGTAAGAAACGGTGCATGAGTACAGAGGTAAGGCTGCACGCTGCGAGATGTCATCTCGATCCCCCGCTGTGACCCGCGAACAATATTGTCTTTCCTATTTCGCTTTGTGAATTTTAAAATCAATTCATATTCACTGCGATGAGCTACGAGGTTACGAAATGACATGAAACAGGCTTTAGTTATAAAAAAAACTTATTAGATTTTAGACCATTTTATTATTATTGACTTACATTAAGTAGACATACTAATAAAATAAATATGCACTCAGATTTATAACTCTAATAAAAAAATACAATTACAACACTATTGAAGCTTATCTTTTATATAAAAAGTTCTTTTGAACAAATTATTTATAGACTTATAGGCCGATATTAACATTTCCTTGTACTTTTAAATGTACGTAGATGAGTGTTTCTGTAATTGTACTAATGATTAATTTGTTTTATTTCTTATAATATGCCTTTTTTTGTTTAAAAATGAAAACAAAAACATTTAAAATCTTATCTCTACTGTAGTTACCTGCAACATAAAACAAAATAGGGGATAATTATTAAACACTGTAATAAAGTTATAAATTTACGTTGGTCCAGACTTGAAAGTAAGTCAAAACAGGTTATCTGAGCAATTACCATTTTACGACAACACGATTCTACAAAAACAGCTATCGACTTCAAATTAGCGAACTTTGTGATTCTCATTCTGAATTGAAACACATAGCTGTTCAGACATTGTTGCACCGCATCTTCGCACCGTAGGGAACTTTTGCGTTGTTGATATTTTATCTACTGTGATCTAAGTATAAATTAATGTAGCAATGTCTATTTATCCGCAGAGCGTTTCAGGATAGTAAAGGGGCGATGTGAGAGATGCATCATAAAGATATAACACGATCAACGAACGCTACACAAACGTTTTAATGCGTTCTCTCGATTATTATCAACAATTTTACGATCTTGCAAATGGCTCTTTGAAAGCAATATCCGTATTTAATTATATAAACGTATTAATCATCCGCGAACAATCGAAGCGATAAAAAGTGTCTGCCTTTATTATAGATTACCCTGCATTTAATGCGGAATGTTAGCTTGTGCGATATAAAAAATATAACAGTCCCAGATAGTTTAGTTATGAACAAGACCGTTAAGCTATGAGTAAACAACACATCAAAATCACCGCTCACCTGTACCGGTCCCACGATCGCCAGCTTTATTTATAGATAGTTATCTCAAAATCGAGAGGCGCCTAGTATTTTGCATAATACTAGTAGATTGTGCATAACAATATCGATAAAACTTTGGTTTATAAAACTCAAATAACTAATAACTAATTAAAGAAAAATTCTCATAATGTTTGATTTTGCGCTAGTTGTGGCTATATAATTAATTCGACATAATAAACTAATTTGAGACGTATCAACTAAATAAGTGCAATTTCAAAGAGGCGGCACTAAAAACTAAATGACAGTATCAAAGAATGCTAACTATTACTACGGCAATATGTTGATTTGAGTAAATTTATCAATTAGTAACAGAATATTAGGTATTCCAAAAACAGATAAGTCTTTGTCGTCCAATTGTATCAACTTCCTGTATGGACCAGTCGGTCGAGAAGCCCGGCTGCCGCGGCACTTCCAAATCGGTATTCTGATATTCTTTTTCTTCACGAATAAAAATAGAGCAAAAACAGGTTGCCGTTTTTTTATACTTGACGACCTTGCGGCTGAGTTGATTACCGATTGTGATACACAGTTACTAAAAAACGGAGAGTGTGATGAATCGCAGCTATTAAATCGAGCCGTAGAGATTGGCGATACGAACAAACAATAATTAATTTTCACGTACTATAATACTTCCTGGATGTAAAAAGTCGAACAGAGAAACGACCGATTTGATGCTTCAGAATTAAGCTTTACCAAGATTAACTTTTACTTTTATTCGGTAACCAGTTACATTAGCATGAAAGGTCTTAACATCATCAGTCATGCGATTTGGATGTTTCTATATTCTTATTTTTACATAAACACTTGTGCATTGGAATACGCGGAACATAAAATCGGTCATTTGTTCTTCGGTGGACGCGTTAACCTTGTTTACGTGATACCTACTTATACACGTATTTATTGATTTTGGACAACGGTACCGGTAAATATAATGAGATAAACTTTTAGCATTCGATATATTACTAGATGAATATTTTATTGCGAATGGTATTGCTTTGAAATTACTGAAGAGTAGATTTTATCATAATGACTAATGACCTTATTTATCTTCGAAAAAATTAAATCGAGAAGAATTTTTTTTTTATTAAATAATCATATACTATTTTTAAGATCACAAGGTACAGTGTATGACGGTTATTTCTTTGTGAAGTTATTTTGTATAATAAATAGCTTTTGAATTGAAACTTTTATTTACGGATTTCATCGCGTTTAATTTAGATTTTTTAGATCCCAAAGCAATCTTTCTAATAATCTTTTAAAACAATACAGAAATATAAAAGTATTTATGTATTACTTAGTAGTAGTAAAATTAAAATTTGAGAGAGGATCTCTGTCAAACTATATCCTTTTGCATGAAAAAAAATCATCATAACCATTTTAGATATACCCTAGTAATCGGAAATATTAAAAATTACCTCCTTCTTTAAATTCGGTTCCGGTTCCTCTATATCTGACCGTGCACTGTGCCTTATGTACTTTATGAAACAATAAGAAAGAAACACAATTTTACTAAGGAAATGCGAAGTATATTTCGAGTATTCGACAATCATTGGACGAGTTGGATTGGCAATTTCTCTAACCCCACCATCAATTTTCGTATAATATAACAATATAAAACGATATAAAGTAAGATGGTTATATTTTACGGATTCTTTTCAAAATCACCATATGCTAACTTTAGGTCAGCGAAGATTGTTAAGATAATAACTTAATAGTCACTGGCCACTGCAACTTTAATTTAATTTAAGATTGAAAACCCACAGTTATAAGTTAATCAATATTGTGAAAATGTAGTCAAGCTTCTAAAATTACTGCTTTAATGAAGATTGCTTAAACTCCTATCCGCTGATAGATTACTGTTTACAAAATAATAACGCACCGCAGTATAAAATAATTTTCATTTTAAATAACATTAATAACTCGCCTCGACTTTCTACGGTTCCGTAATATTTATATAAAATGCATAGTTTACAACATCTACAATAAAACAACTTTACAATAGTGAAAGATGTGTTTTAATCGGCACAATACTTTTCCATTCAAGTTAATAGACATATAACTTGCCCTTTCTCTTTATAATACTAAATAATGAGTAAAATATTAAATTTATATACACATGTAAATTAATATTTATATCGTAAATTAACTCCGTTGCAAAAGCTAATAATATAATTACTAATTTTTCCCTACGGCTGCGTTCGCAATAAATTAGACTTTGTTATCGCAATATAATTTTTCGTAGCCTGTATACAAAACAAAATATGTGGTTTATTGTTGTTGTTCCGATAAATTGGCCCAGCAGTGCGACACTTAAAAGGCTAAAAGAAAGTTTCACCCTGTGGCAAAATAGGAGAATTAACCACAATGGCATCCAGTGAAAAAGGCGGCCATGGGAAAGGGCAGAGAAAACTCATAACTTGCTATAGATGCCGAATGGATCATTAAAAATATGCCAGATTAATATTTTTGTGAAATGGGAAATGAGGAAGCCCGCACACTTAATTCTGCATCGCAATTACAGTTGCATGAGGAAATAACACAATTGACTTGTAAAATAAACAAATGAAAGACCTCCCAGAATCAGAGTCTAGTCGATGAGATAGTCAAATGTACAACAACTATGCAGGTATCTGGTACACCTCAATAGATTTAACCGTTGAAGATTCCGTCACTTCAACAGTGACAATACGTGCAATACAGCAGAAATAAATTCAAGAAGTATATTAAAAACATCAGAAAATTACAAAAATAATTAAGAGAAAATATTATGTAAAATTATGTAAAGAAAATAAATCCGTGGTAGCGTAGTCGTCAGGGCGCTCACTTTAGTTTCACAGAGCGCGAGTGACCTGTGATCGATCCCCGATGCCGACACCACTAAAATTGTCAATAGAAATTTTAAGTGCTACAGCACGCTGTGCACGTGGTGGCTACATTTACCACGTGCTCAACGGTGAAGGAAAGCATCGTGAGGAAACCGGCATGTCTGAGAAATAATAAAAATATTATTTCGAGGATATGTGAAGCCCCAACCCGCACTGGAGCAGCGTGGCAGCCCCTCCCCGGCTCCTAAACCCTCTCTGATACTCGTATTTGAGAAGGAGGCCTTTGCTCAGCTGTGGGCACTTACAGGCTGCTACTTTTATGTGAAGAAAATCAGGACTTAATTAATACAATACAACAGTATTCGATTGAGGTGGTTAATATTAAAACAGGTTATAACACTGACATAGAGTGTTTACATTCTGAAATTTCAGTATTATATATAACTCTTTAGAAGTTATAACATACAAAGACAATTAATGAAATACTCTAACGATTTAAATAACTTAAATTCATATAAAATTTTCTAGCTCTCATTACCTTAAATAAGGGATTTGCTTTACGAAAATAATATAAGACATCATTTAAAATTACTATGGAATTAATTTAGTTTGCAATACTGACATAATTTAATAAAAAAATAGATTTAATTGACCTAAATAATTTAATAAATAAATGTTTGACAAAATATTGGTATTACCTATCCAAATATATTTTAAGACTGGTAGCAAATGCGCTTTGTTTTGACATTTACTGCGAAGATTGAGCAGTTGATAGATTAATTGAAATGACCTGTGTTGAGATTAAGAAATTAAAAAAACCCACAAAAATTTTATTAAAAAACTTCCTGTATGTAGCAATATATTACCATACCATGAGAAGACGACAGTTTTATAAGGAACTTTATTTAATATCTTAAGAAATGAATTTAAAGTAGTTTTTACTTCCAAAACATTCTTGATTTGTTTTATGTTACACGTATAAAATTAAATGAAAAGTCGCAAAATTTTTAATGAATGGGCAACAGAAAGAATTCAACAAAAAAGGCTAAATTTGTATGATTTAAAAGAGTATGTTCGATGGTCAAATTATTATATGTAAGTAATAAAATTAAAAAGTGACTAATAAACTAAAAAAAAACTTAGAATATTATTAATAATGAAACTGAAAGGTCAAGTCGCGTAATTCTGACTACCGATTGAACATTTAACAATAAAGTTATAACTATTGATCAGAAGGTTGCAAAAGTGTTTGAGGAGTTCTTTACTGATACTTCAATTTTGACTACAATGTCACTGAATTCTTCTACTACGGAGGGCGAGTTTTAATTAAAAAAAAAGGAAGTGCTTCTAACAATATTTTTAAATTCAGCGAGATGATACGAAGGATAGTGTAAAAATATTCTATTGAAGTTAAGAAATCAGCGGATCTATGCGAGATGTCCTTTAAAGTTACTGCCACAATAATAGATATAATTGCATATAATTTAGCCGTTTTTTTTATAGCAGTTCTGATTTAATGAAAGGAAGCAAAATTATACGTATATTTAAATATAGAAGTACATTGGGCACCACTAACTTTAGACCAATTTCTGTACTTAGTTAACTGTAAATAGTTAACTTTGTTAAGGCATTTCAATTTAAATATGTAAGTTTTTCAGCGTGTTCAGAACAATTGTTTCATCATATTAGGAAAGATTAAATTACAATTCTCCAGCTTATTATTTGGTGTGATTAAAACAAAAACATCTGAATACTTGAAGAAAAACTCACTAGATCAAGTAATTACAATTTTCATAACAAACGTGACTCGAAGTTAATACCACTTCGAGGACACATCACAGCTGCTTTTCTGGAATATTCTTCCACCGGCTATTCGTGGTTTTAGATCCTTACATTAATATTTATTTATTTATTTATCTTCTTAGTACTATCACTGTCAATGGTATTATCATTATAGGTTATAGGTATATAAATAGGGTACATTGTTTACTAGAAATCGAGGAAGCGACTAATCGATATGCCTAGTACATATTTTAATCTTGGGGTATGAAAACAAAAATCGAACTAAGAAATTTGAAATTTTTCCCCTTATAAATTTGGATTTATAGTTACTATTATAGTACTTATCACCGTGTAATAAATTTATGACCTTGATGCTTGTAACAGATTACTTTGTCAATATTGTAGTTTGTTATTGTTTTGTCACGAAAAGGTAAATGTGTGTAATCCAAACAGACTAGTCTCTCGTGTTTAGATTTAGATGTAGAAAAAGAGCTTACTTTCCTATGTTCTTTTTCTACGAAAGTAAGTGGAAACCGTCATATTTAATAATTTAACATATGTGTATGGATCGTGTTAATCATTAGTTATTTTTGGTTCTAAAAATTTCGAATGCGAAAAAGTTGTACTATATGGATATACGAGAAATAAATAAATAAACTAAAAAAAAATAAACTATATATAAACAAATTTTCATATGATTTTCTAATAAAAATAATGAAATTTGAAATGAAATAGTCCACTAAAATTTTATGGAAAAATGTAATATCTGGAAATCTATAAAGAATTTTATTTAATAACGCCTTACGTAAACAAGTTATTGATAGCGGAAATAAATATTGTATAAAAGGCATGCAACCGAAATTATTGTAATCTAAATTACTGCAGCTTTCTCTTCAAATCTTACACTTTGTTCTACCATAATGATCGTCAGTAAATGAGCAATTTATTTCAAGTACATACGAGTATTATCGAGGTACGGTACAAGAATAGCTTGTAAAAGAATGCGCTGGGCACAGTCACAGATCTAAGACGTGACGGATACGACACGCATTAATTATATGTACTATAAATATTTTGTATTAACTCTTACACGCTCGGATTATCAACACCACTATTGTCTTTATAGCGATGTTAGACTCATTCACTAGTCTGTGGATCTAACAGATTTGGATGGATTAAAAGTTATCAGTTAAATGCTATCACCAGTTTCATTATTCGTTTGTAAGCTTGATGGGTTTGCATTTGTAGAATTTTTTTTTATTCTAAATTTTACACCTGTTTCATGACTACCACACGTTATATAGGAATGCTACACTCAAATGCCTGTAAATGCGAACATTAAATGGTTGAAACAAAGTACTTATATCTGTTTAAAGACTTCTCGCTGACTGGACTCGTTTCACGGAAGCCCATCTGTTAACGCCTGTCAACCCTAGCTATTAAAATAATACTGATTTGTTTGCATTGGCCAATAAATTCTATGAGACATTCACTTTGCAAACACAATCAGTTAAACATGAAACAATAATTCTATATTTGGTTGATCCGGGACAGATTTTTTAATTCCCATATAAACAAATTTTATGTGAATACATAAGTTTCATTTATTTATTTTACATCTGCAATAATTTTGCTTTTATAACTTAATGTATCTCCTTGATTATAAATATTTGCAACATAAGTTTCATGAGGTTCCTTTCCCCCTTCGTAATCTGTTTCTTTGCACACTCTTTTTGCATATTTACGTGCTACCTTGATGCACTGATACATTTGCGTACTATAAGTTTTAAAAAGAGATTTATTTTAAATTTTATCGCCACTGGCATCCGTGCTATTAGGTCCTTGTATAAAAGAAGTTGAATTCCAAATTGCAAAAGCCAAGCGAACTCTTCATATTTATTTATAAAAGCACCTGTTTTAATTTTTTTTCAATGATTTAACGTTAACAACACTTAAAAACTATACAGTGACGAATAATAACAAGATATTACGCTGTTCTAGATCATGTTATTATTATTTTCGATAGTAATGTCACGGAACATGTTATTTAGTGGTCAAAAGAAACTGATTTTATTTTGTAATAACCCTCGTCGAGATAAATGATGATGTAACGGCCAAACCCTTATATCCTTTGCATGCTACAATGTTATCATATTTCACTAAATTCGTTGTATATATTTAACTATATTCAGGGGCAATTAGATTTAAGATTTTCTCAAAATTAAATATTTCTTGTCCGCGATATATTTTAGTTCTTTCCTAATTAATGAGTTCGAACCTAGTAACTAATGTACGTTCAAGTACTACAAAATTAAACATTTAACCTTTAGGAAATTAAAAAAAAACATGTATTCTTCCAGCAAATATAGTATTCTCTGTATCAAACTCGAGCTTCACGCAGCACAATAGAGGATTCGACCCTGTTGCCCGCCGTGTCTTTACTTTTCGCTAGAAAGTTACTTATCAATTCAATTGTCTGCGCCGCGCCCGCACGCCGCACCAGTGGATGCTGCCACTGCCTATCGCATTCTAATAATAATTTCATTAAACTTAATAGGCGTTGATTCTTACTGTTCTCAATCTCTGTATATTAAGAATTCGTTACTTTGACGATTATTAAGACAGCTTACAAGAAAGTATTAAAAAAAATTAAGGCGTGTATGTTTGATAACTTACAATACTAGTTGGAGATCAGCGAGCTTCGAGATCAGTCATGTAAAATTTACAGTACTAAAGCCAAAAATAAAAAGGCGTAATAAAAATGTATATTATAAACTTATACATTTTTTAAGTTATACTTCTTTTGGCGCGTTTGGGAAAAATTCAAATCTAAAAATCATTTAAAAATAACAGGATGAAGTCATTTTCTAGATGTCTCTTAAATTATTACGATGTGGGCGCACACTATACACTATTATGGAGTGTATAGTCTCCATAGCAACTATATTCAAAGTCGTTATATATGTATATACACACGTGTTTTACATCAGTAATACATGTGTATTTGTCTGTGATTTTAAATTATATATGGTGGTGAATGATAATTTATTGTGATAAAAAATTTGTGATAAAAGTGTTTTTTATATTATTAACTTTTTTAAGTAGGTTTATTTGTTTGATTTGAGGTTAACTATCGGTATTTATTCTTTTTATTTGTTTTCATTAAAAATAATTTTTACATTATTATTTGATAAATAGTTTATTTTAAAGCCATTTAAAGTTAATTATATTTTTTTATTTAACCGGTATCAATTGCATTTAATGTACTGGCACACGGGATAAATTTTCAAGCTATTTTTGTTTTGTTACGCTAAAGAAGTATAACTTCTTAGGTGCGTACATAAGTACACACACACGCTTTTGAAATAAACTTATTTCTTCATATTTTTGTTCTTTTTAGAATTATTATGTGTCACCATGATATTATAAATAGTCCTAGTACATTACACTCAATGTTACAAAAAATGTGTTGTGTTCAAGGTATGTATTATCCTGTGAGAGTGGAACAAGTGATAAGCCATTAAATTGTTTGTAATTTTTACGAAGTTTTTTACATGGAAAATTTATTTACTATGTTAATACAACTTACAGATTGCCGTGCACTCTCTAGGAGATAGTTCTTTGTAAACAAAGCAAGGGGCTCACCCGATGTGAGACCATAAGTATATTTGCAGGATGGGAGGGTTGATATGGAAGAGGGTTGGGGAAGTGGAGAATGGGCCTCCGGTTATCTCACTCATCAAACAAAACGCAGAAGCACAATATGACTCTACTTCACGCCGATATTCTTTAAGGCTGTGGTACTACCCCGTTCGGGCAAGCCTATTCGAGCAGCAGCAAAAGTCATAGCATCCATGACAAATTTAAATTGTAATGTTTACAAAGGTGCCAAAACCTTATTCAGAAATCAATAGTTAATTCTCAAATATTCGCAAATTATCATAACATTTCAATTATTATCGTATCTAAAGTCAAAACTTTAAGAATGAAATATGATAGACTCGTACTCTCTCGGCGTATACCTAATACAGGGTTATTAGAGGATTGATCTCCGTGCTACGAAAATTAAAGTGATCACTTGACCCCATTAAATATTAGAAAATCTGGATCAGTGGAATTAGAATCAGTCTGTAGGATGTGGGTTCGTGGTAGTCGAATGGATTTTTCGCCATCAGTCGGTCCCCAGTATTACGTCTATTAGTCAACACTGTGCATAGCTTGCAGGTGATAAAGTTGTTATATCCCGTCTTACATCTGTTGCTAGTTCAACATGAGTTTCGCAAGTATGACGTCTTGATCTACGATAGAGTTGATTTAATTTGAATATAATTTTCACAAAATTTCAATTCCTTGGAAAAATAACACCATATGTTTGGCACAAAACCGAAGTACCTAATCTAAACGATTTCGTACATCCTGACAGTTATCGCTAACTCAAGGTCTCTAAAATTTTATTAGGTATTTGACAAGGTTGTATTGGCACACGAAATAGATATCAATGTACATTTTTATTTCTGTAAAATTATTAAAGGCGTTTGTTAAGTAACATCGCAATAATTTTAATGTAATCTTTGATATCAGCGATTATGCAAAATAACGTTAAAACTGAGTCGATAATATATTATTAGGCAACAGTAGCATCGTGGATCTAAATTACCGCTTTCGTTTATGTCTTTTACACGTTGAATATACTCCTTCAGATACATGTACTCTTAAGATTTAAATTTATCCTAACTTACAAGCTTAAAAAATTACAAATGAAAACGTAACGTAACACAAAATAAATTGAAATACAAAATAATTAATAAGTGCATTAAAAAATGGCTATGCAGCACACCCAAGTCGATATCGGAACCTGTCCGCAGACAGTCCGTTGTATTAAGTGACCGTTCTTTGTCCGGATCGTCCTAGACAGCCGCCGCACGCCGCATTCATGCATAGTAAATAATTACTGTGATCATCGGCAGGTGGACGCGCACGCGCACTACTATCCGCCCATAGAAATAGAAAGCCACATTGCAGTAATTATTTGGTACAGTTATCCTTAATGGGCCGTTTTGCGAAAGCTGTTAAGTAAATAAGCTTCGTCCTGCAGTTCCTGCCGGCTGTACATGCGCCTCCCCTCCCTTTGTCTTTCCCTCTTTAGCAAGGTAACAAACAGCGCCAGGAATTCAACCATAAGAATTCTAAGCCAACTATCAATTATTTCCGTTGATTACTATTTCATATTTGAATATGTAAACTGTTTTTACAGGTACAAACCTACGTTGTAGCAATATTACGTTAAAAAATATCTATAAAATTGACGAAAAAAACGGAAAAACTTACTTTTACTACTTTGCTTCTTCAGAAGCGTCTAAACCTCTGTATCCTACTCGGGATATAAATGTTTGGTGGATTTGAGGTCTGGTACTTACTCCGTGGCATAGTGGTTCGTTCTTGACTTTTGAGGCACAGAACCTAAGTTTGAATCTCAGCCAAAGTAAATATTTGTACAACACACAAATTATTGGTTTATTATTAAATATTATTATAGTAAATATTTAAGATAAGACTGAAGTCATAGTGCCGTAAGTTTTAGAGATATAGCGAGGTACTTATTTTCTCACACACAAACCTCAATTTGTAATTCCTCATTGTGTCATAGCCACCAATACTTTATATAATTGCATTGGGATACTTTGTTCCTTGAGTGGAACCACAGAATAATATGCAAAGAACACATTTTCCATAAGTTTCTTTCTAGGTAAACAACAGTACGAGTACGGTTACAAATAGGTTTGTCAGTCAGTGTGAACCACATGCACATGAAGTTGACATGTGGAGGGAAAGGAGGTTTGTTCCCTATTACAGCAGTGTATTCCGATGGAACGACTTAGTGATATTCAAGGAAGTTACAATAGTACAGGCCCTAAAATAATGTATGTGACCCAAAAGTCATCTTCGGCTCGGGCTATCTAAAATCCAAGACCGTTTTCGCCCGACAGGTGCTATAAATAGAAAAATTAGTACGATGTTTTATCATCAAGTTTACCTGTTTATTTCCTCAAACCGTGCTTCTTGAGAATTTACTTTATGTAAAATGATTATTTTATAAATGTAAGCATTCAAATATTACATTAAGAAGCAATTTTTATTTAACAGTAACCTTCGAAACTGTATCGTACTTGTTATTCAAGTTAGTAGCTCCGTTCACATGCAGGCTGCAAAATGTCCATCGAATTTTAGTTCACCTTATGTTATTTTTCACTTATACCTAAACCACTGATACGCTTATACCTAAAATCGAAATCATTTATTAGCTTATTTATTTAGTATACCAATAAGGAAGTCTGTTTAAGAAAGAAATAGCTCAATTGTCTATAAGATGCAATTAGCTAAGTGTAAATCCATTACGAAAAAATAATTTTCGCAAAGTAAGGCGTGACTCTGTCAACTGTCTATTTAGGTAAACATAAAGGAGTTTATAAACACGGCTTCGGTATAGATTAAGATTTTTTGTCAATTTTACTCATTGCGCCTTAAGTACAAACTTTGTTATTAAATACAAAATACTGTGATGAGAACGTTGAGAACATTCACGTCAACAATTTCGCTCAACAAACTGATAATAATCGATTAACAAACTGATGTTCAACGGAAATATATTTAAAAAAAGTCGAATTATGAAATGACTATAGAGACAGCTTTGTTACACTCACGATTTAAAGATTGTGTGAAGAGCACGACAGTAGCCGAGAGCACGGTCGCCGAGGAACGGCAGAGCGGCTCGCGGCGCGGGTCATGGGTTAAGCGATACTTTATTTTGAATAATTTATATGTCTTTACGCGATAGACGGCGTGCCCTCCAGCTTGTACTGTTTATGGTAATGTGAAATATCGCGCATTGCAAATTCGTTGAATGTGTCGCCACCGCTAGGAACTGTTCGCGATAAGTTGGCAATGTAATTTCTTCCTAGGAACAAGCTCGGTTCGGGACCAATGTTACGCTATATAAGGTGAACGTTTATCATGGCCTCATTCAATTGTATTATGCCCTCGAAAGAAAACTGACAACTCTGCTCTGCAAGCAACATAAATAACAATAAATTATTCTCAGCGCAGTGTTCATTAAAATAACCGCAATCGCAATGAAAACAATCAGTAAATAAGGACAGAAAATAATAATTAAAATGTAAAAAGTTCACAATCATCCAGGGCAAGACAAGTCGTACGTGGTGGAGCACTCGTGATAGTATTTTTAAAATTCACTTTTAAGAAATTGTCATTAATCAAAATTAATGGAGTTATTATCGCACTCGAACTTTCAAAAAATATTTATTGCGAACATAAATCAGTGTTAAGGGCCGCAATGGAGCATTACACTGAGCTTTCTAGGACGAGGCAGGGATATGCTGCAATTATATTATTAAAAATCGTCTTCGCGTCTCGCGGTGCTCCATCGAACTCACTGAAAACAATAGAGAAATTGGCCAAAGTAAAAAAGTCGCGGAAAATTAGTACACCTATAGAAATAAGGTAACTATTAGCAAAAAATGCAAATTTAATTTAGAATTATATCTCTTCGTTTATAATTCTTTACACCGTTGTTTACGCCTAGAAGAAATTTTCGACTACTCACACGACTTTCACTGGAAAACGGTTGCAGATAGCTAATGGATAGTTCTCGTCTATAAGAAGGCTTCATTTAGCAGTGTACTAGTGACAGGTGATGATGTTGACGACGTTTAGGTAGCAATGAACTGTATATATATAAACTGTACCTATATACGCAAAACGTAACTGGAGCAATTAAGCCCACCTATATTTAAAATACAAGATATCGTATGTTTGGCAATAGATACATGTAAAATACAAAAACTTTTTTATAAATTCTATTAATTTACGTAATTACAAATTTAAACTTACTTAGAAATGCGCGTACACTTTTTAAAATAATATGATTACTAAATATTTGAGTGCATGTTCGTATGTATGTGTGTATCTGTGTAAGTATCAATGTACGCCATTTGTTTAGGTACATATTTGTATATTTATACAAATACACTACATAATTTAAACACTTTTAGATGTGTTTAAATTATATAGTGTGACTATTTATTCTTTTGCTTATTTATATAATTTTCAATTTTCCACAATATTTCTCCATGCCTTAGGTGCAATGGCAATAGGCATGTTTTTGCTGATCTTCTTTATCACCCTTCAGTTCACACTACTCCACACTACATTTCAAAAAGGCATCAATAAAGGCTGCCGGATACGTATACGGAAGATTGGCGACGATGGTATATTCCATTTTTCTTGTTGGGTGCATTGACTGCACGGAAGATTACCTACAACTAATTGGCTCACGCTATGGGCATTATTATTAAATCTGTTAATATGGAAGAAAATATATGTATATTCAAATTAGAATATAGGCTTAGCTTATTATAAGCTCTATGGCATCATATTACAATACGGTATAAATATTATATAACAAATAACTTAAATAAAAAGAACCTCATTATTTATTGACCATATAATAATTAATTTTATTATTTTAATTATATTAACTATCTTCCAAACTTTTAAATAATTTACAACGATCATAGAAGTAAACAGCAAAAAGTTACACTTTTGTGTCGATGATAATTATAAATGCAGGTCGTAGTACACATTTCGGTGACTAGCTGTTCACTGACGACAAGATGGTAGCACGAGATTCTGTGCATCTGTGCTGTAATGATAGAATCGATTTTTTTATTAAGAAAACATTGAGCTTAATACATAAAATGTGAGCTTTATTACCAACCGCAATGTTTGCCGCTTATGACTATAAATGCATGTACATAACATATCAAATTACATAATAGCACAGGAGACACTTTTACAATCAAATGCTGCGCAAAAACATTCCGGATAAAGTTTGCAAATCTATAAAAATATTTTTAGGTTTCTTGATTCGCTATTACAATAATACGGTGAAAGAGGCAATCAAGAAACCCACAGTTGCAAAGGCAAAGGCTTACATTCATCTCCAAAAAAAAAAAAATATTCTTCATGTTTAAGTATCTATGTATGTGTAAATAATGTATTGTATATTATAATATAAAGGCCCGCAGTTAGTATAAATTCCTCATTTCCGAAATTAATGAATAATCGTTTTCCATGACCTTGTATTTTCTACTTAGACTCCCTATAATAAATTAGAAAGCGTATAACTTTAAACCAATATATTTTTATACTATATACATCAATAAACTTTTCATCCGTGAAGAAAACCTACAAAAAAAGCCTTCAAATCTGTATTTATATTCCGGATAAACATTCAAAATTAATTTTTTTGAAGGATTACCGATAAATAATTAATTACAATTAAAATAATTAACACAAACAATTGTTATTGTAATTATTTTTAACAAAACCTAAATTAAACCAAAATTAATTATAATCAATGTTATTATTGCCTTTTATATGTAATTATGATAACACCGTACTTGTCTCAATTCTAAAAAGAATTTCATGGAGAAGGTTTTTATGCTATATACTTTGTTGTAACTCGCCACTAGATGGCGCTGTAGCACATCAACTTCTGTACCGTTCAACCGAACACCGTGAATATTAGTGTACAAAAATATTTGAGCATGGAGAATATTTTCGCACTACCCACTTTGTTGTAACGTGCCACTGGATGGTGCTGCGCATCATAACCATTCAATCATACTCATCGTGCCACCTACCAGAAAGAGAACCTCGTCTGCCGGGCCAGCTAGTGATACATAAAGACATAACTATATTTCATTGTGCGGGCTCATCTTCAAATCCACTGGATCGATTTTGATTGGATATTTTTAGATAATATATTTCTTAAGATGTTGGCTCAGTTTTTTTATTATTATATAAGGATTAGAAAACTTTTTTATTTTTTTCCGCTAAATGCTGGGTACTACAGCTAGTATTTCCACAATCATATTTTAAATTTTGCCTGCGTACAGGATGTAGTCGCAATTAATAAAATCAAGTAATTTGTCCATAAAAATAATAGTAAATAATTTGCATATATTAAGTTGAACCAGAGGACATCTATTTCGTAATACTTTTTAAAATTATACAAAAACAATCTTATTTGAAAGGTAGTTTACTAAAAAAACCAAACGATATGACGTTATTTTTAATATACAATGACGTTGATGTACGACAGCGCCTCACCGCGGCCTCCGAGCGCACACCGTGGGAACAATATTTCGGATAACTAGCAATTTTGCAACTTATCTAGCGTCGAGTAAACACTGCAACGATGTTGCTCTTTATTACTTTTTACTTGCGAGTCTCCTGGTCGCGAGTCGTTTCCATCGAAGCTGTCGAGGCCGCCGGGCCAACAGCGTATCTCTTGCCCGTAGGGTTTTTAGTCAGTCCGGCACCTATTGCTGATCCCGACATAACCTGTCACTGTAAGCAGTGGTTACAGATAGGTGACGTGCACCTTTTCCTCAAGCGCAAAACAAAAGCAACTAGTCTGCGTATTAGTTATAAGCCTCAAAGCCATTATTAAAATTCGTTATGATTATAATATCGAACTTTTTGAATGTACGACATTTGTATATCTCCAAAAATGTTCCAAACCCAATATACAAATTTATTAAGATTTTTAACGGAACAAAGAAGTTCATTTTATTTTTAAATAAGGCATCGCACTGTACACAATCTTTTGCGAGATATTAAGAAATTGACATCTGACATTGGCAATTTCAGATTGATATAATTGGCAATATGTTGGCGAAGTAGCGCAAGGGGCAAGTGGCGGATATATTAATGTCTTAAAATTCGAGTGACCTGCGCCGCCTTGGTAATTTAATGAAAGCTCACGCAGGTCGAGACACTTTCTACTGGCCCTCATATGCAAAAAAACTCCAATATTTTCATTATTGATTGCACGCATAATTCATCTGACGTTTTTATACCATCCTGTTATACTGTACCGGCAAATTCAATGTTTCGACATTGATTATAAATTTACTCGCAAACATGACATGTCATATTTGCCTTAATAATATCGGCAACTATTTTTAATATCTAATTGATTCAAAAATCTTGTAATCCAATTTAAATCGTCTTCATCTAAATGACCAAATGAATTCCATATTCTTATTTCTTGTAATATAATTTACATTTCTCTGGCAGCATACATCAATGTCGGCATGACTTATACATATTTATTAATGTAATTTATTAGCACATTTATTGTAAATATTGAAAGTTTTGAATGACTTTGAATTAATGATCCACGTTACATTTGTATTTTCATCGAAGTGTAATCGCGTTCCAAAATCGGGATCGCTACAGGACTTTTATTTTAAGTAAGTGTAAAATTTATTTAATTTTTAAAAACTTTAACAAGTCACAAAAAAATTGTAAAACCTAATGATCTTCTTTTAATTATTTATTAGAATTATACACATATACAAATATGTGTTAAAACCAAAATAAAATATCAGAAATAAATAACAATGTTAGCTATAAATTATATCGAAGAGCAATGAAATCTTTATATAGCAAAAATCTAATTCGCTATAGGCATTTGTCTATGTATTCACTAATAACTTAAAACTTCTTAGTGGATTTTAATATGGTTTTCAACATAATTTAGAACATTTCTCGACGAAGATCTATATGTATAACGCAACGCAGTCACTTTTACTTTATAAATTACAGGTCTCTCCGAGCGAAGCCGGCGCGATTAACTAGTATGTTATGCTATTTATTCTTTAGCGAAGGCTAATCTATTAATGTACATAAATTTCTTCCAGAAATAAACCATACATCTCAAGAAAGTAAATAAGTATAACCTGTAGCTTAATATTTTTCTTTTAATTTTTGTCCGAACTTTTTTTAAAGGTGGTTGCAACAAGTCGAAGTGTGCAAAAGGGTAACAAATATGATGTCTGCCAACCCACATTGAAGCAGCGTGTCGAGTCCTTCCTAAACCCCCTTAAAAATGTGAGGAAGCCTTTGCTCTGCTGAGGGATATTTGTAGGCTAATATTTTTTGTTATATAGCTCTCTAATTCTGTGATCAGATAGTATAGTAACATGTAACGAATCATCATTAGCATTGCTACCTATCCACTGTTATGCAAAAGCTTTCTGTACAGCAGAAGACACAAATTCTGCAAATTTTTACAATAAAAAAATAAAAACTGAATAATTGTTGTAGACAAAACGAAAGAAAATATTATGTGCAAAAACATTTTGTATGTTAATTCGTTGGCAAATGAACTAAGCAGGAATAAATCATCGCAGCTGTACGAAGTCTAGTTGCAGATAAGAGCGCCGGTGAAACACGCGTACTATTGTCGGTGTCATTTAACAAACACGCAGACAAGAAACATGAAACATGCAACGGTCACTTTATGTTCTGATGAATACACCTGCCTCCTGCTGGGCTTCCTATTTAACTTTTTCTAGGTATAATAATCCATGTTATCATTTTCATGGTAAAGGTCTATCTAACTATCGAAACGAAATGTAATACTTATTATATGAAGCCTTCAAAAATAATAATTTCAAATTAAGGCGTCAATGAATACAGTAATATTTGCGAATAACCGGTCAGTTAATATTTAACATTGTAAGAAGTTCAATTTCTTTAAGACGATGTAGGTCAATCTGATATAAAGCGGCCATTGAAAAACGAAACCATAGCAATAATCGCGGCACGCAAAAAGGTCTCGACTCTCGCGTCGTCTTGCGACAGCTCTACGTCCATAATATTGTATCATATTGTATTCGCGATGGTCGTATGTTTGCAAAGAAATTATCAATAAATTTATGCAGCTAATAAATATATCGATCAAAATTACGGGGTTCCGATGATTTAACAAATATGAGTGGATTGCACGGGTAGAGCGCGCAGGGTGGCCGTTTGGCCCTTCTGTGAAATTGTAATGTTATGGCCCTTAACAGTAATTTAAGCTTGTCCATGGTAGCTGGAACAATTTTTTGATTACCGTCCTGAGATGTTGGAATCACTTAATTAAATATTCGAAACTCTTTATTTGTAAACATACTTTATGACGCTATTTAACTCGTGGCGTACAAACAGCGTCGAGAAGTGTGTAAACACGATCAGGGTTAATGACTTCCATTGATTCGAAAGTATCAAAGTAAAAAAAAACCTTAAGGCCATATTTAAAAACAATACAAACATCGCACTATACGATCAGTTCGCACTAAAATATTTTGCGACATGTTTCCTCGGACATGTACAGTGGTTGAATGTAAAATACAAGTAGGTAATATCTGCACACAAGGCATTATTTATTAAGGTTGATAAAATGAGGACTTCCTGATGCTTTTTTCATGATGTAATTTTAAAAAAAATATATCTTATGATCTGATCCGAAAACTGTTAAAATATTTAGTTTCATCTAAATAATTATAATGTTATCAAAAAAAGTTTTTACTACCGTATACGTACTTTATGTCAACAAAAACCTTTGGGAATACTTAAAAACAAATCAAATAATCTCGCAGCCTTACTAACCAACATAAAATGTTCTTAATTTTGGAGAGGTCTATGTGTAACTATTAAGAGACTGATGATGATCATCGCCATCTCTAGGGCGAGGATACCGGCACTCCGCTCATCAACTTTCCTTCCTTGCATGGTGAGTATGGGCAAAACTTCCATGCTTGGTTTACTTTTAGGCGCTTTAACGAAGCAGTGCAATCTCAAGACTTGATAATGAAAAAGAAGAAGACAATATGATGATAACGTAAATAAAATAAGATGATACCTGGAATAATTATGTGATTTTGAATATCTGTAAGTAATTCAGAAAAGGCTGGTTTGAATAGTAAGTAATTAATATCCAAAGCATTATAGTTTTTGGGGCTTTGATCTTGCGTCCTTGTAAAACAGTCAAAATTTTTTGTAAACATAATATAACTTTTGTTCTGTCAGTTTCATTTTCGTCAATTTATGTTTCAGAGGCTGGTAGAAAAAATTGATAACATAGTTTGTGTGTTACAATTTCATAGCCATAATATTTTTTATATTATTTTAAAACCACTAATGTACCAACTTAAACTAAACAAAAAATCTGAATTGTTGAACTAAAACCAATACTTTTCATGATATAAGTACGACTATCGCCCTTAGCAGGAAGGCAGAGATTATGGATTTTCATTTATCATGCTCAACGTATACAAACGAAATTTATAACCCACATTTCGCGTCTCCGGGAAATAGAATGCGACGGGAAGTGCCCAGTTGCCGTCTTTGGCATCAGAAGTTGCCATAAGATTTTCATGCTTAATTGCCTCCAACGACACCCACAGGAAGAAAATGAGTTGCCGATGCATCCTAAAGTACATCACTATCACACACTATAACTAACACTTATTTAACCGACCACCCTTGTGCATAGGTTACTCCCGATAAAAACGCTGACACGACTCTCATTAACGCCTTGCGTAAGCTCGAAAGCGGCCCTTGGGGCACTCGTTGCCAGAGACAAGCAACGCAAATTACTTTGGCACCATTTGACGGCGGGAAATTTCATTACCACGAGCACATATCATTATTATCTCGCTGGCAATCTACATATTTTACTTGGTAATAAATGCACGGGTGATTTCACTCTCGGACACTGGTTTTCGAAAATGACCCGACTTTATAAATTCACTGTGGCGCGACTCTCACGAAGGGCGTGTTACAGTTTTAAGTGAATTTCTTTTTGACCTCTTGCATCAAGGTGGTGTTGGTAATTACCTGTAATGCACATGACATATAATTTTGCGTAAACAACATAAATTGACATTTACCTTAGCAGGTACACATCTGAAGTGAAGTGGATTGACTCGCAATAAATACTTGATTGATCCATTTATTTTAATTAAAGGCGTTCTTTAAAGACGTTTAATCTATGATAGATTTTTTCACATCATAGTAAAATTACAATTATCTCAGGTTATCACGAACTTTAAATTTTTAATTTTATCTCTCACGGAAGAATATATTATAATAGATAAACAAAGTAAAGCAAATGATGAAGTTAAGTTATTTTGAGAGACTACATCCAAGTGTAAACTGACTGAAATCAATTTATATTAAGTTACCTACAGACAAAGTTTAGAAACTATCTATAGGTTTTTGTACCACATACTCATAACTGCTTGTTTTTGTCATAAAATACTGGCAAATATGTGAATGCGGCAGGTAATTAAAAACCTTTTGAAATACAATTAAAATAATGACACGTGTCACTTAGCGAATCAACGGATTTAAAGTTTAAATGGCAGTAATTTAATCTGAAGCGAAAATTTAACTTCACATCGCACATTATAATTATTTCACGTTATTTGGAACGTTAACAAGTCTTTCCTTGTTTCAATCTTATGTACTCGCGTTAAGATGCCGTTGCTTGGATGAAACCAGTATTTTTTCTCCTGAATTAATTTTATGGTATAATGTAAATTCGAATATTTTCGTGAATAGCATTGTGTTTCTATAATTCTATTTTCATGTAGCTTATTATGTTGGGGTAAATGAAATTGTAATATTTCAAGCTATATAAGTTGAAAACAAATAAAACTCGTTTATGGATTGGAGTAGATTATAGTCTATAGTTTTAACAATAATTATTGTTAAAACAGGAAGTATTTTATTATTTATTCTTAAGGAGAAATCATCCTTACTTTACTTTTTTACTTTATCAGTGTATACAAGTACACTGCTGGACAAAGGCTTTTCCTTTTACATGGAAATACTTTGCCGATACTGCCCACGCTGAATGCGGGTCGATGATCGCAGTCCCGATACCCTCACACCATTGATGCTGCTGCTTGTCACTAGTCTATGATATTAAGGTTTGTTATATTTGGATGGATATCTATCCTAGATTTGATTGCACCGCGTGCAGGTGAGTTTGAATTAAAGTAAAGTAGCGGCCTGTAAGTGTCCACAGCTGGGCAAAAGCCTCCTTCTCAAATATCTGAGAGGGTGTAGGAGCCAGGAATGGTCCGCCACGCTGCTCCATTGCGGATTGGCGGGCTTCACATATCCTCGAAATAATTTTTTTTTTATTATTTCTCAAATATGCAGATTTCCTCACGATGTTTTCCTTCACCGTCGCAGCGTGGTAAATACAGCACTTAAAATTGCTATTAACAATTTTAGTAGTGCCGACACCGGGGATCGAACCCAGGTCACTTGCGCTCTATGATACTAAAGTGAGCACCCTGACCACTAGGCTACCTCGGCTCCACTAGGTTGTAGATTAGTACCTATATTCCCCCTTACAACACAAATCAACCTATTATATAATCATTTTTATTAACTATTAATCTTAAAAATTCTCTTTGACAAAGGTTTTTTACGAGTTAGGGTTATCATACTGTCAATCGGATAGTAAATGATCACAGATACACATAGATAATAATAATATGTTTGTTCGCTAACAGTATGTAGATGGTAAAAAAATTATATAGTTCACACAAGTTTGCCGAATAAAGCCTGAAGAGGCCGGATGTTTACGGAATGATAGGACGTACATTAGGACAGATCTTCGATGAAGAAACAAACGCGCTGTCATACCTGATCACTTAGACGGCATAGCTGTAAGCAATCGGGTTTCCAATATTCGTCACTGACCTTCAGAGACGCCAACGCAGCGTTCCACTTTAGATATTCTATGAAGATGTCCACATTTCCCTATTCAGAAATCAAGTTAGTGCGATATATACAAGCGTTCAAAATATATCATTCCTGCTTTTACCCTCTTTCTTTCATCTCTTTCTCCAAATGCCTACATCAACTATAAACGTTTTTCACGATTTCTTTAGAGGGATTAATTATTTATATTTTACAACAATTCAAAAAAAGTTATTCAAAAAAATAAAAGCGATTGCTGGTTAATGGACATGTAATCGCTATTATATCTCATTGTTGAGTTTTGATAATTTTATGGATTCTTTTCGTCATATAAAGGGTATTTTATAACAATGCACTGGTCTTAAAATTCGAAGGAAAACGCTACGTCTACATAAAGTTTCTTTATACAGATAATTGAATGCATAAATTATTTTCGCAAGATAAAAAAATAAAAGAATGACAAAGTAACGATTTCATACGGTTACAGTCCGCTTCAGAAATATCAGATTGGGAGCAGTAGGTACAGCTGTCGTCGCGCTCTTGCCGCGTGAGCAATTTCGAGGTGCAGTCAGTAATTATTCCACGTTGCCGAAAAACTGAGGCAACAAATACGATTAAACCCCAAGCAGAATGCGATATCAACGTTGCCATGTCGAGGGGCAGAGAAATGACGGCACAGTTCATTGCGGAAACCAGTAGCGCAAACCTATTGAGCCTTATTTTCTGTTCTTACGATCGCGTGACAAACATTAATTAGTAGGTGTCGATTTGAAAATCAGTGTACGGAACTCGTTTACCATTTTCGCAAATAATAGTCATTATCCCATTCCGATAACTACAGGGTTCATTTTGCTTTTATATCATTCGGTTCATCCAATCGAAGCGAACAGAAAAACAAAGTTTAATAACAATCATGAACAAATTTATAAGACTTATCTAATCTCTTAAGTGTACCCTGCTCACCTTTACGCCTGTAGTGCGTTACACCATACTACGTAGTAAGTTTGGGCAAAGTTTCCTGAAAATGCTTTGCCTGAAAGTGAACTTGTAAAAATAAAGTGAAAATTAGAAAAGATGCAAGTATGTCGACCGTAGTGCATAAGTCAACATCAACGAACTTACTGGGGCTAACAATAAAAAAATAGTACACTATTAGCAAGTACAAAAAGTATATTTTTTTTGAATGAAAAGGCAGCCAACGAACAAGCGGCTTACCTAATGGTAAGTGATTACCGACGATCACATCTGTAACACGAGAGGAGCTGAGGAGGAGCATAATTGGGCAAAGGGGAGAGGGAAGAGGGAGGGAGCATCCAGTTACCTAACTCACCGAACGAAACGCAGAAGCACAAAGTGCCTCTACTTCATGCTGGTGTTCTGCGAGTCCGTGGTACTACCCCGGTAGAGCCAGGCCATTCGAGCAACAGCAAGAGCCGTCCCGTGACACTACCACGTACAAAAAAATATATCATTTTGATATTCAATTATTATATATATAAATTTACAGAAGTGACATCTCTATTATTTAAGAATACACCATCAAGTTTAAAATATTATAAAATACAACGTATCTTGTGGAAAAGCGTTAAGAATAGCAAATGTTCTTCTTTTTTTAACATTGAAGTGACAAACGAGTTCACAGTACACCAGATGGTAAAAAAACAGCCCATAGATAACAGCAGATGACAATCGCACAAGGTTACAGGTGTCCTACTACCCTGTAGAAGATAGACCTAGTATGCTGAATCTTTGATACACTTAAAATTAGAAAAACTGAAGTTTAAATTACAAAGATATACAATTAACATTAATATACATTTTAGACTATCGCTTACCAGTAAAAAGAGAGTTAAAAAGTAATTCGGAACATCTATTAATGACTGATCGAAATACTAAAATAATAAATTTAAAATGAGCAAAACTAAATTAGATTAATGTAATATCATCCAAATCTAAAAGCATTTTTTTAAATAATTCTGTATTTTTTCGAAGAATAAATTTCACATTAATAAGTATTTACGGCACAATAACAAGAATGCAAGTCGAAAAACAATTACGCCACTCGCCACTATCAGCAGGAAAACTCTTTTTTTATTTATTCAGTGTATATTATGTACGTAAATGGGGCTTCCCCGTAGTTCAATTAAGCAGCACCTTTTGTTATAAAATACTGATAATTGCAAAACTGGTTGAGTTTGCAATGATCTGAATTTTATAAAGCGGTGAGTAAGCAAAAGCTAAGAGATATATTAAACACCAGTTAATATTGCATGATGCAAATAATAATTTTCAAGAATCTTAGAAAGTTTTTTTTTGATGATCTTTTATTCTTCTTCTGTTCAAAATTATCTGTGATCATCATCCACTGGGTGGTGCGATCGGCTACGAACAATAAAAGCCTTATATCTCACGTCCCTCCCGTCCATTGCTCATCTTCAGTCAACCTGCCTCCGCAAACTTGTCACTTACAAATTTAAGTTCTTAAGTCTGTTAATTTTAATCGAATCTTAATAGCTTAATGGCCTTAATTTTTGCGTCAACAGCAGCTTTACCTTTAAAAGCAGCTTTACTTTTTTTGAAGCTGGGGAGGGCTCAGGGGCTTCACATTCCCACGAAATTATATTTTTAATTATTTCTGAGATATGCTTTAACCGTTGACCATGTGGTACCAGTACCGGGAATCACTCTCAAGTCACGCGCGTACTATTATTTTGAAGGCTTGATGGCGTAGTGGCAAAGCGTTTAGCTGCGGCGCTGTGGGTCGCGGGTTTGAATCCTGCACGAGACTAGTATTTGTATGGACTAGAAAAAATTGTTCCGTGACTGGGTTATCTGCCCATGTGCAATTTATGTATGTAAACTGCCTCTGCGACACAGTATAAATTACTACAGAGGAAGGTTAATGTGTTTTTATGAAAAAAAAAAAAATTGCTATGACCACAAGTTACCACAGCTCTGAGGAATTATCATCATCACCATTTCAGCCTATCACATGTCTACTGCTGAGCACAGGCCTCCGCTAAAGATTGCCACAAAGCTGGGTCCTGAGCCGCCTGCATCCAACGACTTCCCGCAACACTGCGCAGGTTTGCCTGTACGTGCCCGCCACTCGAGAACCTTTTTTCTCCAACAGTTGTCAGTTCTGCGAGCCATGTGGCCGGCCCATTGCCACTTCAGCTTGCTAATCTTTACGGCTGTGTCTCAGTTCCGTATGTCATCACTGGCAACACGCACTGGTTGTATACTTTGCTCTTGAGATTTTGCGGTATACGATGAGAAGATATGACGTAGTTTCCCGAACGCAGCCTAGCCGAGTTGGATTCGTCGATTGACCTCTCGAGGTCGGACTAATCAAATCGGAAAATTTATCCCAGGTATACGTACTCATTTACAACTGCGAGCCTATTGTTCCCAACAACAACCGATATTGGTGTGACATGGACGTTAGACATGATCTTTGTCTTGTTCATGTTCATCTTAAGACCAACCTGGTGGGAGACACTATTGAGGTAATTGATCATAGTGCTAAGCTCCTCGTCGGTCGGCAAATCGAAGGTGAGTAATGTATACGCCATAGATGTTAATACCGTATCCTTTCTAGTTCAGCTGCTTGAAAACATCGTCCAATGTAGCGGTGAAGAGTTGCGGGGATCACCCTGTCTTACACCTTTCTGTAGTTGGAATGGTTTCGTACTCTGGTTCTGGATCTGTCTTTGTAGCCTAATTGTACAAACACTTCGATATACCGGGTCTATCTAGCACCGCTGGAGAGACTGTAGCACCGCCCAAATTTCGACTAATTTGAAGGCTTTCTCACAGACTATATTCCTTTCCGCCGCTTCATCACAACACACACAAATTCCTTGTGATATATATTCATTGATTTTTAATAGCACAATTTTTTTTTCTATTTCATGTTTTTTCTTCTTTCACATTCATATATTTTTTTTTTCTGATTTGTTATTTTTATAATTATAATGTATCACCATATCAAGTACTATGTGTGTAGATATAAGTGTAGAAATAAATGTCTTTATGTGTTTATGACTACAAGTATGAGTTTTCCACCCGCTTTTAAAAGCTCAGCTGTGATTCCGTGCTTACCCGGCACCTTGCCGTTTTTAAGTTGTTTGAGGGCCATCCTAATCTCGCTCAGACTTACAGTCATCGGAATAATGTCGGATATGCTTGGTTCTTGGGTCGGTTTCAACGACGTTGTGTACAGCTATCCGTAAAATCTCTCGATCTCACTCAAAATCTCTGCTCCAGCTGAAATAACGGCGCCGCTTTCGGTCATCAACTTGATCAGTTGGCGCTTTCCGATAGACAGATGTCTGGCGAAGACTTAGGAACGCATTTTCAATACCAAGCACCAAGTATTAAATTTGCGTATATCTAGCTAGCCTCACATCTTGCAGCTTCGTTCACCAGATCAAATTCAAATGAGTTAGCAGTGGCGACCATTCGATTTAGGCAAAAAGGCAGTGCCGAACCTGACTAATTTCTTAAGAAAGGGTAACACACCATTTCAGCTTGTCACAAGTGAACATAGGTCTCCTCCAAAGATTGCCGCAAAGCATGGTCCTGAGCCACCTGCATCCACCGATTTACAGCAACACTTTTCACAACCAATTTCCCCGAGGAATACGAAGTAACGTTTCGTTTGTTTAATCACTTTCGTATATAAAAATACAAATTTTTGATATGACTCTTTTTGAGATAGTTATTTCTCCATTTGTCTCCACGATTTAACCGGCATTTTACATGTATTGTGTGAAATAGGTGTGAGGTTTTCTTACACCACCTCTACAAGATACCACTACTTAAAATAATAGCATTAGTTTACTAATATCAATTTGCCTATGTTAATCAGCAGTCTCAGCATCTACTTAAAATATACAAACTAAATGATTATTGAACTTATTAGGCAACATCTAATAGGATTAAATTTGAATCAACAAGAACCTTAATATGTTCCATTAGATTTATTATTGGTCTTAGTCACTGGGAATCTGGCATTTAGTTTGCGGTAGTATCTAGGCTGATCAGTCAAGCAGTAATATGTAGATTGACTGAGCCGTTTCTTTGGTCTAATCCTAATTCAATATCGCTTTTTATACGTCTGCAGACATTGACTTTGTATAAAAATGTTCCCAGACAGAGTTACTTTCACCAGCTAATTGTTTATAGTGCAATAGTGGCAAGCGTCAACCACATCGATAATTTAATGTCAACGTGTCTACATTTCGTCTAAGATTGTTAATTATTTAGATACAGAATCGAACTTTTATTGTACTGCATCAAGGTGAGCTGAGGCGACTGCATTAAGCTGTCATGTCCTCCATTATCTCACACTTTAGATTCATCATGAAACCATTTTAGCACTTAAAAATCGAAAGGATTTCGAAATGTATTTCTCTGAATGATTGCTGTATCTCAATTCTGTAGGTTAAAACTGACTTCCGTTAAATAAGACACAATATTATTTGTAGTATATAGTAGTATTTGTTGTATTAATATAGTTCCGCGAATTTCCTGGAAAGTCTAATGAAAGTCTAAAGAAATATTTATTATATTATCGGGTTATTTAAATATATACTATTACAAACATACATACATAAAATACAATAAAATAAATAATCTTTATTATATATTATTATTATTATCATCATCTTGATAACTTCCAACTATCATAAGTACTTAGCTGTATGTATTTAGACACAAACTATGTAAATACATACAAGTGTATTTACACAGTATAGTATTTTATCTATATACACATTTTAATATATATGTAGAATCTATAATTTCACTAGTCCGATACATAGCGACCTTGCATAAATGACTAAATTGGTCATCGCTCTGTCAAGTAGAGATCATCATACTATCTGTTTATAATAAGAAATTACAGCATATCCCATTTAGGCAGAAATCACAGAGCGACGCGTAGTAGCGAAACGGGCTTCCACCACCCCCTTTTCGCTTCATCGGGAGATAAAACATGAGTTTCTTCGCGTTGGTGTCGGTTCGATACATGGCTCAGCCACGTTACGTTTTAAAATTCAATGAATGCAGTTTTTCTTATAATTCAAATAAATATAAGCTTTCCCTTAAAAATCAATTAAAATGTAAAGGAACACAACTGTTAGAACATCGACGCTGTTACAAGTCTGCAGTCTGTGATCATCTGTCTGTTATGAGTCTGTGCAGATAGCAGATGAACGTGTGAAGGAAAAGGGTAACCGCTACCCTCCAGGTCGGGTGGCCGTGACCCCCGGAGGGCGTCTTCCCCTGCCAATGTGTTTTTTGGAATTTATTATATAGTTTCGACTGCTTAAACTTTACATACCGCCGATACGTCTTAAAACAGTGTAGAAGCCGCAGGTAACAATCTGAGTAGAAGGGAACGGAGAAGGAAGCTAATGCGTGACCGTGCTTTTTGAAGGCTCATTTTGTCGTGCAAACTGTCAAAATTAATAATTTAACAGGATATGAGTTCGTATCGCATTGACCTTAAACAATTTTGATTCTGAATTGAAATTAGGATTAAATTTGGCAATACAAACACTTGTATTATTCTACTGCGTTTTAGGGTTCCGTACGGAGCTCTTTTACAAAGGCTCCGCCGTCTGTCTGTCCGCCCGTGTAGGGATTGAGACGATAATCGCAAGTATTAACGATTAAATATATTTCAAACAGTCTACCAAGAAAAGTTAAAAAAAGTAAAGTAGCAGCCTATAAGTGCCTACTGCTGGACAAAGGCCTCCTTCTCAAATACGAGCATCAGAGAGGGATTAGGAGCCGGGAAGAGCCAGCCACGCTGCTCCAGTGCGGGTTGGCGGGCTTCACATATCCTCGAAATATTTTTTATTATTTCTCAGACATGCCGGTTTCCTCACGATGTTTTCCTTCACCGCTGAGCACGTGGTAAATAAAGCACTTAAAATTGCTATTAACAATTTTAGTGGTGCCGGCACCGGGGATCGAACCCAGGGCCTTCGCTCTATATGAATAAAGTGAGAGTCCTGACCACTAGGCTACCACGGCGCTCTAACAAGAAAAGTCCATTGAAAATCGTATGACGTCCGATCGATGTCAGATTGCCGGATGTGCCGGATTAAAAATACGCAGACCGAAGACTCGCAGCAAAATCAAAAGTAGAACTTTCTGGACCTGGGATCGCTAAGCCGCTTGCCCACTGTTAGGAGAGGAATATGACCTGCAGTAAACTCTTCTCACTATTCTTGGAACTTGATATGCTATGCAGGGTGCGATGCGCCCGCACCTGTCCTAGATAACTTTGATTAAATATAGTATACTTCAGATAAATATTTTGTCTAACTATTTAAATTATGTTATTAGTATGGCGTTAATAAGTTTTTTTAAATTAGCATTAGGTATACATATCTAATTAGTTTTAGTTTAGAATATATTGACGGCGACTAGTCCCGCAAACACTATGCTATGAAAAATGTTTCGACAATAATGTGGGAGTTTGAAATGAATTGTTCACAGAGCAAATGCGCCGGCAGCGCAAAATACAAGTTTGTATGTTGTATGTTAGGTGCACAAAATCAAATCTATAAAACGGATAGTACTAGGAATGTTGTATTATTTTTTTGCTCCACCGTAATAAATAGTTGTTACCCGTGAGTAATAAGTATTATTTCATTATTTTATAACTATCTATTAATCTGTTGAAAACTTATATTTGTTGAATTTATATTTCAAAATGTCTGAATCTACATCTAAAAAGAAATGCCGGAAAGTACAGTATTGAATATTTGAAATATAAATTTACTTACTCTCTTACAAACCAAACAGAGCTATGTGTTTAATTTGCCAAAAAGTTATTTCCAATAGCACCTATGAAACCTCTATGCCAGAAAAGTATTTAAATAAAATGCATGCCGTGTAAAGTATTTTGTTGGTAGTAGAGCCAAGCAGCGGCTTTTGTTGCTGCTCGAATGGGCCGGCTTGATTGGGGTAGTACTTCTGCCTCGCAGAATACCGGCGTGAAGTAAAAGCATTTTGTGCTTCTGCTCTTCTACCTCCTCTCTCCTCCTCCTCCTCCTATTCTCCCAAATAACGTTCATGGCCGGCAACACTCACCGCCGCAGATGTACGTGGGCATCGGTAATCACTTACCATCAAGTGAGTCGTACGCAAGTTCGTTCCCTTTCGCATAAAAAAAAATTTGCTATAGTTACGTAATGAAACCGAACCGTTTCTGAAAAGATTAATCACTGGTTATGAAAAGTGGATTCCCTACGACAAGAACGTGCGAAAAAGGTCATGGTCAAAGAGCAGTCAAGCTCCACAGACTTTAGCGAAACCCAGATTAATTCGGAATGAGGTGTATGGTGGGATTCCTTCCAGAGCATCGTTCATTATGCGTTTTTACCGCCGGGCAAAACCATCAATTCGGATCTCTACTGCCAATAGCTGATGAGGCTCAAGCAAGTTATGAAGAAAAAACTGATCTATAGCCGTATATATAGGAGGAAGCCCTCCTAATACGATATATCCCAAATCCGTCTCGCACGCCTCAGGGTTTCCTAGTAGGATAGACATTATTTTGGTAATAAAATACGTGCAATAAGTTGACTTCTAGAAGCACCAACCTCACCCCGAAAAGCCCATGATTCGTTGATGCGCAAAATATAACTCAAATGATACGCGCGAAACCATGCCTGTGACATCTATTTGAGTAAGTGCAGTTCCTCTTATACCTTTAACGGTACAGGCAGAATTATTATTTACTAGCTGAACCCTGTCCCGCTTCACAGCGACTATTTTCGATAGTTATAATTTATTTATATTAAATTTTTTTTTTGTTCTTAACCTTTTCCGATAGTCAAAAATGTGTTGCACAAGTAAAGATGCATTATGCACAGGTAAGAGTGGCAGCGATATATGTTTGCGGTAGACATGTTCGCGACGCCTGAGTCCGTGTCGATTTACTAGCGGTAATGGCAATAGGATTGCCAGACTTGTGAGAGGTTCGGTGCAAAATTTTACTTTTAATGTCTGTCTCCACTAATAGTGGTTAGATCAATGTGGGGCACCCTACTAAGGTCCTAAAGAAAACAAGGCGATTAAATTAGATTACTTGGAATATTCTCTCTCAGTTGTGGGTGAATAAAGCGCGACACTCACAACAATTTTGCAAGGCTATGGACGTATACAATACATACTACATATGAGCAAACTACGCGGGGGAAGTATATTATTAGATAACTTGATCACTTGTTTCTCTGCTTTACCTCTTTGGAGCAAGCAAAGCGTGGACATTAATAAATATTAATATTTACGTACTACGTACTTTACACTGGATTATGCTAAAATATCTAACTATATTATTAATAAAATAATAACAATATTTAAGCTAAAGAACATTTTTATAGCATTTTAAGAAAAGAGCACCATGGCGTTTTAGAATTTTCGACAGCTGGAACAAGCCTAGCTGCAACTGCAATTTACAAATGTTTATGAACGATATTCCTTTCACTACGAATGCCGGGCTTTCATACAATGTAACTAGGTACCTGTAATCACTTGGACAAGTTAGATTGAACAAGGCCTGAGAAACATCGGTTAAGGCGAGTCTTTTTATAAGATTCTTTACAAATTACAATTTCAAAAATATTACATACATGCCATCAGCCTATTTAAGACTGATGCTGAACACTTTTAGGTGGTTGGTGAGTGCTGTGCCGATACCTTTGCACCAGTGATGCTATTCTCATCACAAGCCTGTGCGATTGGGGTTCAGCAAATTCAGATGGATACTAAGCCGTCATTCAGTCTCCAGAGTTTGGTTTATTGGCAGTATTTTCCCCAACAAAACTTCCCCAATTTACACAACAAAAATATTACTTATAACAATTTAATTTGCACTTTATTGTAATAAGAAGTGCGAAAGCACATAGGATGAAATTGTAAATATGCTTTAAACTGCAAACCCAATGATAATAAACTGAAACATTTTGACATTTAATGTAAAAATCTAGTTTTTCACGCAAAAAGTTTTTTTTTCTGTTTGACCTTAATATATAATTTCGACAAAGCCAAGCGATTAGGAAATAGCTTCATATGGCTCGAAGGAATCAAAAAGGTGTGTGGTCACTAATTTATTGCGAATTTGCCTGCAAGTTCGATGGAACAAAAATCATAGTGTGTCCGCCGACGATATAACGCGATTGATCAGGCCTCCTGTAGAAGCTGGTTCGTTTACATTACGAAGAACCAGCTGGAAAGTGGAAGTGAAAATTACCTACGTTTCTTACCTGACAATCGTGGAACGAAATGTAGTGTAACATCTGTAGTTTGTCGTCTCCAGTACCGGGGAACCCCGGGGATATCACCAAGGGATTGCATACTTAAGGATTTCACTCGCGTGGGTTGCACAACGAGCAATGTATCCATCGGAAGAGGCGAGAAGTCGTTGCCGCGCGTTGACGTTACCTCACATCCACTGGCGATAACGATCCGTTACGGTCTGTTGGGCGAGGGGGTGGCGCCTGTCCTTCGTTGCCATGCTAGCCGAAGCGCAGATACTTTCACACAATTCCCGCTAATGACAAATTATGCAACACTACACCTTGGCGGGTCCATTACGTTTAAATCACATCTATATTATTCGTAATTGTATTATTTACCCTAACCATTTTTTTATACATCGCAAAATGCCTAACGAATACCCGCCCTTGCGGGAGGCAAGGACGTAGTGGATCTGGTGTATGATTTCGCGGCTGCCTCCTCGGGCCAGCCCACCCCGCTAAGTCAGGTCGGTAATGTTTTGGTTACTCTTGGTTCGCCGTGTAAGACCAAACCACCTCTACTTAGTCCCCCCGAACGGTCCCTTTAGGAACCCGTTCGTGTGGGGAGGGGGGGGCTAAATTATCCTAACCTAACCAAAACAGCAGTATAAATAGTTCACTACAGGAACACAAGAAGTAAATAAAGTACAGGAAGAGAACGAAGACTAGTATCCAACAGCAAGACGCGAAGAAGAATCAAGCGCAAATGACACCACATCTAAGTAGAAACTCTAAGTAAGTCTTATAAATAAATAGAAACTTTAAATACCTTTCAGTCCAATCCCATAACACACAGCATGTAACAATATAAATTGATTAAATACATATGAATTGTTTACTTTCATAATAAAGTGATAACGGCGAGCTCGTCCTATACAAGTTGACTTAAGTAGCAGACTTGAATTCATACGGTCTAAATCCACCGGCCATCACAATGCATCAGAGCTACAACAAAGTGAAGGGCACTTGGAATTCTCGGATTATTTTAACTTGTCTTTTTCAATGTCAGCGTTTAAAATAATTGCATCACAATTTTAAAATGCGAGGCTTTGCTTTTAAGAAGGTTTAAGGCTTGGTACAATAAGATTATTTCCTGGAAATCAAGAGTCTGTTCAGGTTATTAGTGGTCTACTAAAAGTACTTAGGATTTATAATTTTGTTTAAAACTATTATGTTTATTTCACAAAATACACAGCTAATGCTTTACAAAATATTACACGAAGGAAACAAAAATACTAAATTAAAAGTGATTAATTGTAACAAGTTTATCGTCAAATCCGTTTTACAAGGTCATAGATAAAATGCAATTTACAATCTATAAAGTCGTAAGTAAAGGACTTACAGCTTCATTTTTGTAGTATATAATTATGATATGATGTCCTCCTGGCCAATTTCCACTACGGACACAACTTCCGACTACTTTACGCAGTTGTCATCTGCGCAAGAGATATTATAGTGTAAGTGAATGCGCTAATGCATAGGAAAACCTTTAATTTATATTTTTGTACAAATATTGACTTCGACTCAGCGGACAGGTACACTAACCACTAAGCCACGCAGTTGTCCAAAATGTAGCAAAATATACCGAATAATTAACAATTAACGTATTTATGTTAAAGTAAACGGCAGTGTTCATTTTAGCAATCCGCAATTAAGGCGTTACCGAGGGCTAGATCCCTGCAAAAATATTTCGTAATTAGCGGCTTTGCTCAAACTTACTAGTAATTGATTCCGTGAACATTGTCGGACTGAACATAACAGTTTCAGATTAAGGATAAAGCATGAAATATATTAATTTGTGAATGTCGTGGCGAATACACCACTCACCTTCGATTTGCTGAGGACATAGTTCTTGTGGACCTTAGATCTTACTCGATGACACCAATAACGGTTGTCATTGGAATCACTACGGTCGAAGTTAAACGATAATATAACTCGAACGATATAGCCTTATAAGTATATATGTAAAGCATTAGCAAGCAATGGGCTTGATAACCCGACGGGAAGAAAAGTTAAGACCTGAACAGTTGGTTCAGGACCGTACTTTGTAGCAATCTTTGTGTCCTTTGTTTAGCTGTGGACTTGTGATAAACTGTAATGATGATAATAATGATCAGACATGGGTATTTTAGTAAAATAAATCTCGCTTATAATTTAAAGGCTAATGTTTTATTGTGCTAAAAGTTATTGTGGGATAACCTATTTTTTTAAGGCTTTTAAAAACCTTCAGTGGACAAAGATTAAATAATGATACCTAATTTAATGTTTGTAATATAAAATATTCAAATACTGTGTCGTTTTAATGATTTACTACCGGTATTCTTTGTTGACCACGCCGACTTTTAGCTGCTAATGAGTGTAAGGCCTTAAATTGCGATGCAAGCTATGAACGTGGGCTGAACCCTATTGTGCTCAGATACGTACTTAAATTCGACGACATTGAATGCTTCTTGGAATTAGAACCGAGTTAGATAGGAGAGAATGGAATGGATTTCAAATTACAATCATTGCACATTAGAAGATTATGAAATGATACTTCGTCTATCCTTCAGATAAATCGGAATAATTTGCTTGTTACTGCCTCACAGATAAATTATTTCTTTTAACAATATATCAAATATCAGTTTTATTAACTTACGAAGTTTATTAATAAATTACTATTATTATTCGACATCGTGTGATGCAATTTTTTCAGTTGTGGACTAATATTATCAAGATCACTCCCGAAAAAACCTTCACTACTCAATGATAAAATATTGCTTAAATAATTTAAAAATGGATTTATTATAAATATTTTTGACCGGTTTACCATGAACATCATTTACCTCTAACTTTGCACTTTGCCCTACCTCCGATCTTATCGAAAATGAAGCGTTACCTACGTACGTCAAATACGTGAAGGTACGTTAAAGATGTGTATGCTTCTGAGTATATACGGACAGATACTTTATAATATTATGTGATGATAACTTGACTCGATCTCTGATAGAACTCGCCGCTCACCGAAAGTTTCGCTGTGATCAAAGTAGGCCAAGTAATTGTTATTTATTTTCTGTATCAGCATATCTGTTCATTCGCTGGACAAAGGCCTTTGAAATGAATGAATGAAAGAAGACCGAAGAATGAATCCGTGAAGACGAGAGCATGAGCTGTGTTGCATGAAAGATTTCTCATACTTAGTGCTTTGAGTAGACGGTTTGTTGAGCACAGTATTGACGCAAAAGCGATGCTATTACTCGTCAGTAGCCTGAACGATTTATGTTCATCATAAACCTAGATTTCCACCATCATTGGATCGCCAGATTCTCTTTTATTTAGTCAGTCACTGCATTAACGTAACACTTAAAACAAAAAAAATTAACATAACAAACGGGCACATGGTCCACCTATTTTGCAAGTTGTCGCTACAGTTCATAAACACCTGTATCTTTCCTCAATTAAGAAGCAAAATGCAATAGCAGTCATCCCGGAAGTGGTATTCTGTAGCCACATATAGCCATGATAACCCAGAAGTTAGAGGATCTACCTCCGAATTAGGAGACCTATGTGGAGGGCTAGCAATAAGTTTTAAAATTCCGTATTAGGTATACGGATGAAAGAGTTTGTATTGTTATGTATGTATATTCTGTAATATGGTGTCCGTTTCTTCATCGAAAAGGCCACGAATGGTGTTGCAGCTATAATACAGCTGCTCTATCACTATCGTATACAAAAACCAAGTCTAACATCATCAAGTTAAGGTACTGCTATTAAACAAATTACACCTTCACGAGGCTTATAAATGGGAATAAAAGCGTAATATATGAAACAATGCTACCATTCGCTTTTTTACGCTTACCTGCAAAACGAACACCGCACAATGTACTTATAACACGAGTAGTCCTTTATTGTGACTTTCACTTCTTGTATTTCTTGTTTTATTAGTAGATCCACTTAAAATTATAAACAAGTACTTATTAACATTATTTACAAAACAAAACAAAAACAAACGACCTTGAAACTTGAAAAATATATTTACCAGACATTGTGTTCGATGACAACATAACAAGTAAGTAAATAAGTATCTTAAAACTGTATTGTTCGTGCATAATTACAAATGGCCGCTGCGAAGATTTGTGGACGTATAGTTAATTTGAACCGTCAGTTAGCGGTGAACGGCTGTGAGTCGTACATTTCGGCTGAGAACCGCCCGCGGCTCGCGTGGCTCTCTCAATAGCAAAAAACACTAAAGATTCACTTCGCGCTGACCTGCCGCACAAATAGTTCATTTCTAATCACATGAACCGGAAAATACGTTCTTAAAATACTTTCATCACGAGATAAACATATCAAGGTTTAAATCTTTAGCAAGAATATACCTATTCTTACCTAATTAAAATAATTTTTAGGTTTTTCTCGGTTTCAAATATATATAATAATATCAGGTTAGTTTACGTAATGGCGACAATAATTCCATAAATGATAGATTCACTCTCCAAATGTTTAATAATAAACTTATATTATGAACACTAGGCAAACATTACTAATCCGTAATTTTCAAAACTTTTATAGGAATGCTCATTACAAAAATTTGTTAACCTTATTTCATTTAATATTATGATATTACAGTACGTATATGTAAGGTGCGAGAAATAACTGTGTATTGTTAAATGTCTATATGGAATAGAAATTTAGCCTGAATCAAATGTGGGTAAGATTTTAAGAAGAGTTTTGTATGTATCGATACAAAAAACAGTCGTCTTATTTAATAAAGTCTTAGGAGAGTTCGTTTACGGCGTCAAGTTTCCCAATACTGCTAATTTTAAGGAATTATGATCTAATTTACTTCAACCTGACCGAAGCCCCACGTGATCCTATTATTTGTTCCTGGGGATCCTCATGATCTAGATGAAAAAGTGCATATACTTAAATCCGTTGAGGGATGGGACAAACATCGAAACAAAAAATATAAAACTTATAATGTTATGCCACTTGAAGCGTTTGTTGTAATTAGAGTGTTATTTTTGAAAAAAGAAACCTAATTGATATTGAACGTAGATTCGCACTGAAACTTTTGCTTCGTTTTTGATACAGCTTTTATGGCATTTATTAATTACAGTTGATTTTTAAAACGTTTCTAAAATATGTCCATTTAATCTTTTCCTCCTGGCTGATTTCGACCATGGCGACCACTTCTGTATAAAATTGGCAGTACTATCCTTGTATATATAGTACTATCCTCTATTGGTAGTACTATCCTTGCACTGGAGAAGGCTTCTGTAGAGCAGTAGATTGTAGATACTGAGAAAGAAAACTTCTGAACACTGAAGTTAGTCTACTACTTCAGGCCAATACTTCGTTTCGTGCTTAATGTAAAATTTGGAACTCTGTTTGAGTTTGAAAAAGTTATATATATATATATAAAAATATATATGTAAATGTTGTCCGTCCTGGCCGATTTCGATCATGGCGACAACTTTCGGATACTACCTGTGTAGAACATATTATAGTGCCGTAAATGTAGGCGCAAAGTTACATTTACGGCACTATAATATCGGAAAGTGCGATAAGTTCAGAGGAAGGATCAGATGCAGCTTCAAGGACACGGGACGTTATAGAACGCAAAGAGACCCGGAACCCGAGAATGTTTGGAAAACATTATGGCATCAACTGAAATTGGAACACAGAACCCTTGACAGTCAGGTGCGTTAACCACTAAAGCACGCGGTCGTCGGTGCAATCATTTTTATTTAATTTAAGTAAGTGCAATATATGCATGAAGCGGTTGGTTTCCACTGAAATCCGGAAACATCAAAACTTTCTCTTTGTTAATTGGGTTCACCATTAATTTATTACAACACAAATCACAACAACGATTAGGATTAAACAAATAAAAAAAAATCAGACATTCTTAAAAACATAACCTGTGACTCTTTGCAATTAATTGCAATACGTAACCTAACATCTTACTTAGCTTAACTTAACGTTACTTAACTCTTGCACTTGAATGTTATAACTTTTTCTTCAAATTTACTTGTACGTACTTACTTTAAGGTACTAATAAGAAATTAATGTAAAAAACCATATTGTTCTCTAGCCACAATACATTTTTGAGCCGATCATCAATCTTCATTTCCTTTGGTATGCGGTGAGTTGCAATTTATTTTACATGTACGTAAGTGAAAGTTACATTATTATTATTGTCCATACTGCTATATGCTCTATTCGTAGGTAGTCGGCGAGTCTGCGTGCCTCGGTCGTAAACAGTACAGGTCGTGGGTCAAGGGTTTGAATCCTAACTATTTTTACAACCCACTTATATAGGTTTACAGTATTTTCCCCATTTCTATGAATGGCTCTCAAAAAATCATTAAATCGGATTGAAGACGACGGATTGATCGAAGAAAGATGAGTGAGTGATAAGGTGGTCTATATTCATCACTCTGGGAAAACGGATTGGGTGAACCTACTGTCAACGCTAGTCTTTGAAGTATTGGGGCGGGATATTCAGATAGACAGGGGTTTTGAAACTGGGAAGGGTCGATTAAGCTACTCCAGTGCGGGTTGCCAGGATCTTCGATATTATGTTTTATGATTTCCTTTACCACGTAGCAATTATTATTAACGTTAATTTAGCTCTAATATTGCAATTAACAAAGTGGTGCCGAAATTGAAAATCGAACCCAGGTCACTCTATGAAATTTAAAGCGAGCTGAGCTAGCACGATTCGCTAGGAAACTTTAACGTTAACTTAAAATATATATATTAGATATAGGCAACATCGATCGAGATCAGCTACCAAACGTTAGAAAACAAGACGATCAAAGTCTTTTAGTTTATAACAACCGTAACACAGCCGAGCAAAATTTTTCACGGATGATAAAGGTTTACTAAGAGAATACGTTCAGTGCATGCGATGCTATGTCGTCGGTGCGGCCCGTGCCCGCGCGGCGCCTTTCACCGCGGGTCGCAGGTCAGGGCGCGCTCAGGTGCTCCGCCCTCAGCAGCGGAGCTCCGCGTCAAACCCTCCCCACCCTCCCCCTCCTGTTCTCTATCCTCGCTAACGGCCCGCCATCACTGCCCTATTCAGCTGTCGTCGCGTGAACAGCATCGCCGCCGATGGGAACATCGCTTATGAATTATTCTATTGCCCCTAACCATTTTGAAACAATTACAAAACCATACCAATTTATATCATAAATATCACAGAGCCCTTTGTAAGCCTTCAACATTACATTGGTCTTAGTATGCCGCTACAGTAACAGAATGTATAACTAATCGTCTTACTTAAATTATTATATACACAGTGTGTTATTTATTTATTGTGTAATTTATTTGAGTTTTCTAATTTAATGTTATTTCTTTTCATTTTAAAAATATAAAACGTTGCCCTCCGGATAAAACATGTCATATTTCGTGAGGTGTTTACAGACAAATTGTACATGTACAAAGACACGTAATAATATTTTTGTTCCGTGTGGGAATAAAACCCGCGCCTAGTCCTTTCTTCCGTCCGTACTTTCTTCCCACGTTATAATAGAACTATAAATTTATTGCAAATATTAACATTATTATATTTTAATTGTTATCTACCATTACTGTCTATGTAATAAAATATATAAGTAATATACCGTTCAAAAAATTGCTCCTGAGTTTCTTGCTGTTTCTTCTCTGAAGAAATTATAAATTTGTGTTCTGGTGGAAATTTTTGTCATTCGCCAAAGATTAAATAATTTTAAATTGAATAGAAATATTGACTTTATAGCGATTAACTCTGACTTTGTATATGTGATGTTTAATTTGACTTTTGGACAAATTTCTCTTCCGCTCAAGAAAGTACCCACAAGTGGGCTTATATATTCACAACAATTAGTGTGTTTAAAGGCAGCCAGACAAAACACATTTTAGATAATCGACGCGTTTTACCATTTTGCATGATAATTTCCTGTTACTAAAGGTAATGAGCGAATCAATTTGTATTAAGTTTCGTTTGGTTAGTGTGAGATGCATCGTTAGGCTAATTCGGCTATGGCAGCGGAAGCTGCGCATAGCGGGCTTTCAGCGGTTCCCACGGAGTCCCCCCCTCCCCTCCGTCCTCCCAGCACCTCTCGCTCTGCTGTTACACAATGAGAGGTGAACGCGGATCTAAGCAATCGCTTAACCTCGCCCACTACACGGCTGTACAAGCATACCGAGCCGATGCACCGATACTAGAAGAAAGCTTGGTTTCATCAAGAATAATTCCAACTTTATTTTTAAATTCAAAATAATTTTGAATAATCATTATAAATGTTCTAATAATTGCACGTAGATTCTAAAGAAAAATAGCAAAAATGTAATTTTCTGCTATTTATATACAATAATTATCAGTTTCGGACACCATCATCATCATCATTTCAGCCTATCACAAGTCCACTGCTGAACATAGCCCTCCCCCAAAGATTGCCCCGAAGCTCGGTCCTGAGCCACCTGCATCCCCGGACTTCCCGCAACACTGCGCAGGTCGTCACTTCATCTTGTGGGGGGTCGTTCTACACTGCGTTTGCCTGTACGTGGCTGCCACTCAAGAACCTCCAGTTGTAATTCAGTTTGCGTTACAGTTAAACTTTGTTAAAATAAGTAAAATTTTATTATGAAATTATAATACTCAGCGTAGCCAAGAATTCCACAACTCACCTTTCACTTCTCCGAGAGAATGAAGGTCCGGGTGATAAGTTTGCTCCCAGGGTTGCTATGTGATTTTGAATGTTTTTCTTTTATTTGTCTCTTACGACACACAGGAAAAAGGGATAGGTAGATTCTCACGACTCTCCCAAATTTGATTTTGGTTATCACTGTACACATTCCCAAGCAGTCGAGGCATACTATACTGCCCATATATCATACCCTGAGCTATTTAGGTCTCTGCGATCTGGATGTTTTCAATCAACAAATTAATTTAATAAATGATAAAAGGAGCCTAAGGTCGGCAGGTTGATAAACGATGGACTTCATGATCAACTTATCAGGTAAAACAACTTTCCAAAGAAAGCATTTTATTATAAGTAATAATTTGATCGGTACAGTATTGCGTTTTTCGTCATTGTTTTGTTATTGAGTTAATTTAAACTTGACTTGTTTCAATATAATGTGAGGCATACGTAAGCCTATCACTTTTTAATGATATTTAATGAATGAGAAATATTGTCACATAACTCAAAATTGCATTATGTTAGGCGCCGCAAGCGAACGCAGCCTAGTGATGGGCACTTTCAATATATCCGGCAGTTTGTGCCGGGGTCATGACCGCTCTTTTTGTGTCCAACACTAGAGTGCACGCGACGTGCGTGATTATGTTCGGCGCGCTTAATTATGCTGTCACATCGTCACTTGATGGGTAATAGTGAAAGCGAATGATACCCACCGTAATGATGGAGGAAAATATGAACATTCGAACTTAGTGATGAATCTGCGATCATCATAACACACGGATCAAACAGAATTGATTATTAAAGGAATAGTTATTTTTATTGAAAATAGCACAAATTATGAAAATCATATATAAGAAGGATACAAAGATTTCTTCAATACTAAACTATTGCTTGAACGTGTGATAGAAGTCGTTCGACCAGACTGACGTTTCCTTGTTGTTGTGCAAATTTATTTTATCTCTTTAAGCGCTAAATAAAAAGTACATGTTAATTTGTAAAATATGGTAAAGATATTAACGACGCATTAACTTAATTCCTAAAAGCGTCTTTAATTATACCTGTTTAAGTTCGTGAATAAACCATCGATTGTCTTCCCTGTCTAACACAGGAAAAGTAAGTGTACAAAGTGACACAGGTAAAACGTGTTTTGTACGTTGGCAAAATTTTATTCTTTTAGACAAATTAACCATACTATAAATTATTTAATAGGTATAAATTATAGTTTTCCGGGTCAGTAACAATCTTATTAATTACAGACCGTTTCAGAGTTGACTGATGTATTATATGGTTATGATAAAAACATATATATTTTGTAGTATAGAGCTTAAAATCGGGATAATGGCTGGTAAATGGTAAATCACGGCACTTAAGTACGAAAGTATATTATTTGTTGATATCATTTGCTTCTGTTCATACGCAGTACTAGTTGTAACTTTTACGAGAGACATTTGTTTATTTATTCCACATAATTAAGTAATATTATTGGTGTTATATAATTAGTGTATGTACACTCAGTATTATTAAACCAAAAAAACTTAAACTATTGTTAAAGTAATCGACTCGTTTTTAATCACATATTTCGTCAATTCAACTGTAGTTTGATTTAAAAAGGCATTTTAAGTTATTTTCATTTGTTCACTTAACATCTCGTTCAGATTGTAAAGTCCATTACTTTTAAGTATTATTATCACAATCCTTCCGCGGTTGCGACGCGCTCCTATCACAACCGCACCCAAACTCTGGTCTAGACAAGAATTTACAATTTTCGTTTTTTGTTTGATTTCAAATTGTGAGTATGAATATTGCATTAAATTATTCCGAGATATTGAAACTCGTTTTGAACTGCTTACAAAGTGTTATTGCGATTTGTTATGCAGTTTAAAAAGCATTTTATGCGATTTCTTGTTTTTTCGATATCATTAGTAAGCAAATGTAGGTATTCAATAGACTTAAATCTATAAATAGAATATGACTTTTAAAAACTTGATATATAAAAAGAAAATAATTTCAAGAAAATGCCTCTCTCTTCTTTGGCTGTCATTATTTATTCTGTGCGTCACATATCATTATAAAACCAACCAAACAGCTGAAGTTAAACATATTTTGAAATATGTATCTCATATCATTTTTCAATACAAGGAAGGTCATACTTAAATAAGTTTCCTTATGACGCTCCTTAAGATCTGAAGTTTGGTTGACCCTTTTTGCTTTTGAAAGTAACGCCTTTATTTGTCCCATTGTTGGGCACACTGTTATTTATTTTGCCCACTAACCTACCCTGTTAACATGTCTATGAAATAAAATATTGTATGTGTGTAAACCGATGTTTGAATATACAATTTTCTTTAAAATGGTAATACATTTAAGTATATCTAAGTAAGTAATGATTCATTTGTTAATCTACATATTCAAATACATTCATGTCTGTAAAACTGGAATGCGATTGTCAAAAACCTACTCAAAGAATAAATCTCCATCGAGGCGGTAAGAAGCGATACCGCGTAGTACCCATGTGCGATTTTGTTCCGGCTCCGGAATATTCCGGTCCTCCTTGAGCGACGCCAGTGAATACAACGGGCTCGACCGCAATCTTTTAGATCATCGCTTATATTATACAAATATAGGTTGTATTTATTTGATAATTTAAAGTTCTTTTTTATAATTATTATACCATAAACGTCACATTTAAAGTGTAGATAAAATGTTTGCAACTAAGGATTAAATACTGCATGTATTTTATTATGTACGTTTCTGGTTGGGCTGGACAGACGTGTCTGGTGACAGGTGAGCTAGTTCCAGTCTTAGTGGTCAGGTCAGTGATACAAATCGTACATAAATTTCAAAAAACTGATTGGTACGAGCCCTTCACATGTGGGTTCAAACTTGAGTCTCCTGCTTCGCCGTCACGATAGCACGAGTAGAAGATAACCACTCGTGCTATTGTGACATTTGTACATTTTTAGTCTCGCTATATCAAAATCAGCATTTAAGATGCCAGGCCGACTAAAAACCCCACGGATTGATACACGCTGATGGCCCGGTGGCCGTCTTCGGCGGTAAGACTCGCTAGCTGGTGACTCGTAAGTGAAAGTAATAGAAGAGTAACGACGCTGCATTGTTGGCAGGACGCTGGCTGCTGCTGTTCTGTGCTCTGACCACTGTTAACGAAAAGGAATCCCGACAACTAGGGAACAGCGTTCTATGATCATTGATTTGGATGCGTACAATATCTAAAGTAATATGTTCTATTATTTCTATTTTATTTATTTGGTATATTCAGAATATTGTAATTTCATATCGAAATCGATAAATTAGAAAAAACTGAAGGGTGTTTACATGTTAATTTATGATCACACTTTGTTGAAATCAAAATATTCATACTTATTTATAAAGGTGAAAGTATAATTCGTAACAAGAGTCCTCTTTGAATAACTGAGGATCATTTGAAAATTTTATACATCATTGTTTTCCTTATCACTTATTTTTAATATTTTTCTTTAGGTTTTCTAATACCACTTTTTCGGGTAAATTGTAGAATAACCAAATTTTTGACGGATTTCAATTTATTATCCTTTGTTCCTTTCAATACTTTCTCGCGTTTATTACGGAAATTTTAGAGTTTTATATATACATGCTATAATTTATCTTCATGCTCACCACACATCTTGTTTAATGTCAGGTTATTCGTCCCCACAAGCTCCCGTAGCCATTAAAAATACGAGACATGAAAACAAAGTACCCGTGTATGAAGTAAAGACATGTTCTAACCTCCTTTAAAAAAGTGTTGGGAATCTATTTTTGTTTAGGAGTGCGGAATCACATAGAACGTAGATAGAGTAAAGTAAGTGAACCTGAATGCGATTCCCAGTGCGGTTAGTACTAACATGGGTTCTTGATGTGATCGGCAGTAATGGAAAATCTAGCATAGAAATCTTAATAACTGAGAATATAAATGATATTCCGATGACGTGAAGTCGTCGGAGCAGCAAAACGAACTTTACGCAACTGTAATCCCTTCTCAAAGATGAGAAGTGACGTATGCTAAAGTTGTTTTTTATTTAATTGTATTTTTTTTACTTACCTGCTAATCTTCTTTAATGACTGTTCTGTATCTTCAGGACCAGATCCAGTCTGCTGCTGGATATAGTCCTCTACCATATTCCGATGGATGTATTTTGTGTAATCGTAATAATTTAAGATGAACATATATCAGGTGGTTATTCCACCATCAGTTCAATGTTACAAATCTTTTAATATCTTTCCGTTGTTCGGAGGGCTTACGACGCCCATGGAATGAGATGGAGTGGCAGATTATCTTACGGTGCCACATTACGGCAACTGCTTCATAAATTAAGTATCCAAGTATGTGAAATTTATGAATGGTCGCTTTATAGAAATTATTATTGCAAATTAAAACAGTATCTAATACCACATCAGCCTCCTTTGTCTACTACTAAACATACGAGTAGACCTCTCCAAGATAGCGCCAGCAAAAACAAGCCATACATCTAATTAGCCTTGATAAAATGATTATATTATTCCAAGATTTAAACAAACGGATGTGTTTAATGGCGTTCATTATCTAAATGCTCTCGGTATGTTATATTTTTATTAATTTTATTTCACAAACGTCCTGCTTATAATTTGGAATTATTAAGATGAGCTTTAAATGGTTTTGCGCCCGTAATATATAAAATTAGCTTCTACCCGCGACTGTTCTTGACGCAATGGAAGATCTTCCCGTGAATTTTCCGAGATAAACAGGTATATACAGGCTTCATCATCCAGGCTGCATCTCCGTACCAAATTTCATAAAAAGCGAATCAGCCAATTTATGCGTGATTGAATGACAAACATTGAAATAAACAATGTTATTTATTTTAAATATTTATAAAATAAGTAAAATAAATAATTTTATTAAAAACATGAACGTTGAAATATTTAGCCAAAATGTTAATTTCTATCTGCCCGCAACTTCGTTCACCTGGTTTTCGAAACAAAAAAAAATGTGAATCTAAACCTAACACCTCTTTGTAAACTATGTTTGTGGTATTGTCTTTCGGGGCTGAGATGAACAAACTACTGCGAAGCACACTCGAGAATATGACACATAGAACTAACCGTGAGAGAAGCAATCCTCTCGACGGACCATTTCAACGGGTGCCCTTGCGATTTATGGATTTTTTAAACTCGGAAGAGATGTTCTGATGGAATCAATAGTATTCTTGAAATAAAAACTAATTCTTCACGAGTACACCTAATGATTATCGTGGACTTTACAACATTTTTATGGATAGTATTAACGTAGAAAGATTTCATAACAACCATACAGGTACTCAAGTGAAGGTATGTGGTGGAAAGCTGGAAAAGTTCAAACTAGGTAAGTTCTGTACAGAATAGTTGTCGGCGTCATCGGTTTGAGTAACAGAAGAAAAGATTTGTATTTGACAATTTGCTTATCAACGTCTTTAAACAGTTACTCATTAAATGCGGCTATTTTATAATTTTTTGATATTAAGATAGCACGCCCACACAACCATTTTATGAAGTTCTTGTTGTTACTTTTGTACTACTATATACTAGATTCTACGCGTTAGATCCAGTAAAAATTAATCAAAATTTTAAGGAATAGTAACCTAATCTTCCAGAGAGGGGTAGTAAGAATTCTGATTAATATCGGATAGTTTATTTCAGTTATTATCGTAGCATATAATACTCCTGATATAAAAGCTATGTATATGATTCGTTTTGTGAATTCATTGATGGGGCTATGTATTTATCTACAACAAAATTCGAGTAAGTGCATAAAGTATTTCTATTGATGGTAATAAGATATAGATAGGTTAAAAAATACTAGTTACACCGTGATTGAATGACAAACATACAAACGTTCACATGAAAATGTAGGATAAACCATAAATGTACGGAACTTTACAAAGTAAGAGAAAAAAAAATTATGTATGTCAAATTGATAAAAATAAGTAAAATAAAATATGTACATATTATATAAATATAAAAAAGTAATTATTTTAGGGCGAAATAGCCTAGTTATTAGTCTAGTGGCGCCATTGAGCTAGTAGAATCTATGAAGTAGATCGTTAAAGTGCGTACGGAGTCGTCTGGCATTTTTAAAACGCTTCAAAAGTTAGTCATCACACGTAGGTTTGTGTATCCCACTATCGACGTGTACACCACCAATTACTCTATCGAAGACCATAAAAGATTTTTTTGGCCTGTACGCTGTCAAAGTCAAAATTTGCCAAAAACTCCATGAGGAAACAAAAATATTATCGCGTGAAATTAAGATTCCCGCTAGGACTCTGCCGTGCATTGTTAAATATGACCTGAAGCTAGGTGCTTACCGGCAGAGAGTGAATTGATCAAAATGCTTGCTGTCCCGAAATGTATGTACGTAGGTATTCGCGCCTTGTTCCCAACGGGCTGGGCAGAGACAATCTTCTTCCACTTGCTACGGTCCTGACATACGTCTTTCGCTTCTCCCACTTTCATTAATCTTTGCATGCATGCTCGTTGGTTTAGAGTACTCTTGACCTGGCCTTTTTTCAGAACGTCTCCGATTTGATCGTGAAATGTTCGCCTAGGTCTTCCTCTCCCGACTCCACCATTAACACTCGTCTAATATATGAGGTGTTTCCTCAACCTACTTTCATTCATCCTCTCCACATGTCCAAACCAGCTCAGCATCCCTTTCTCAATTCGTGTCACTACATCGTCTTTCACGCCACAACCCTCTCTGATCACATTATTTCGAACCCTGTCAGTTATCTTCACATCAATCATACTTCTTAACGCTCTCATTTCTACTGCTTTTATTCTGGTTTCATGCCTCTTCTGCCATACCCAGCTTTCGCTTCCATATGTAAGTGTCGGTACCAATACTCCTCTATGCACAGCCAAACGAGCTTTGTGAGATATCGTCTAGCTGTTTATAAATGTATGCAATGCCCATTTACCATATTACCTGCAATCGCTCTCCTTTCAATGTGAGATTCGTACCTTCCATCTCTCGTAAACATTGTTCCCAAGTAAACAAACTCATTCACTTGCTCTAAACTATTTTCCCTAATCTTGATACATACTTCCGTCATCCTCTCCTCGAAATGCTGGTGGGAAACACAATGGTGCTGTTTACTGATGAAAAAGTATTCGAGTGAGGGTTACTACAAAATAAATCAAGCAAAATACAAAAAGTATGCTCACAGCTCTAAAAATGCCTCACAACTTGTTGGAAAAGTTTAACATGGTCAATATCCTGCATCAATTATGGTTTGATGTGGGGTATCCTACTAAGAATTCCCGAAGCTTCATTTTGTGACACACTTTTCAAAAATGTACCGTGGACTTTCTAGCAAGACTGTCTCTAGTTACAAGGAACGACCACCCAATGATTTGAACTTCATAAGAGCTGAAGGCTAGCCCTTCGCCCAATCCAGATCTAAGTCAGTTGGACCACAACTTGCAGTATATATAATTACATTGATCTATGTAAAGTTCATAGCCACGCGGTCTTCGGGTATCAGATACATAAATAAATACATCATTTATATAAAAAGAACCTTTTACATTAGTATAGATATAAATAAAAGCTGTTGTCTATGATATTTCTGTTAAAAGAAATTTAAAGGGGTAGCAGCAGTATACCATTAGATTTATTCATTTGCATTACGTAAAACCATTAACTCTTCATAGTGAGATTTATTTGAGTTTGCAATTCACATTGACACCGATTTCACGCAATTTTTATTTTCAATGTAGTGGCTGCCCGCGGCTACACCCACATGGTTAAAATTTTGTTTTATCTCAAGAGATCTCTTAATTGATATAAAAAGTATCCTATATCCTATTCCTCGGCATACCAAAATATTAATTATTAGGGTATTAACCGTAAATTCTTTCAGCGTAATGGAGTGACTAATATTCAAACTTTCATCTTTATAATATTATGATAAAACATTTCTGGAATCTTAAGCAAAATTTAAAAATATTACCATTAAAACCCCTTTAAGTTAAAGCCAGTCAAACATTCATATATACATAAATACATAGAATTTTACAAAGAATTTTATGTATTATTACCGATTTACAGAGCCGCGATGGCCTATTTGTCAGGGCGCTCGCTTTAATTTCACAGTTCGATCCTCGGTGCCGGCACCACGTGGTTAGTAGCAATTTCAAGTGGTGAATTTACCAGGTGATCGGCAGTGAAGGAAAACACTGAGGGAAACCCGCCTGAAAAAAATAAAATAAAATATGTAATTTAAAGAAGGTGAGGTCGCCCATACTGCAGGCTTCCTAGAGCGTCGTATATGTATGTATTCGATGAAGTTATTGCTGTTAGCCGTTTTGGCTTTTACAGCTTCATAGGTTTGCGCCTGCGTCCTTGAGGCCGCGGGCGTTTATGCTTTAAGTAGATGTACAAGAGTACATCTACTGCTTACCTCTTTATGGTAAGCAATCTAAGGACCGTCCGAGGGAGGTTCGGGCCTCGTCTCGGACGGTCGTGGTGTTTCGGTAGTATTGGGCGGTAAGGACCGCCCTGAATCCCGGGTGTACGGTGTGTACGCGGGTGTTCGGTTTGCACGATACGCTCTTATGCGTCGGCGGGGGATTGTGTACGTGTCTCTACTCCTAACTGTGTGTACAGTGTGTTCTTGAGTAGTGTTAACCGAAACTGGTTCGGTTTGTCGGTCTGTCGGTGCTGTTACGTCTTCCGGGTCGTCTAATACGTTACGCGGGCGACGGTGACGCACCGTTGCGTTTAAAATCGGGGAATATTTGTTGGCGTTTACCACCAGCTGGTTTAGGGTGTACGGCGGCCGATTCGAAGTAGCTAGAGCGTCGGTGTTTCTCGTCAGCTATGTGTTCTTTTACGAAGGTCCTTACAGATCTTTTAGTTTCCCCTATGTAAGAGAGACCACATTCACAATCAAGCTTGTACACTTCTGCATCTTGTAGAGGGATATTGCACTTGACAGATGGTAAAAAATTACTTATCTTTTTCAACTGCTTGAAAATGTTTTTATAGAAGCCCTCTTCAAGATATAGTCAATCTTGTCCGTAACGGATTATGGTATATGGTAATACAGCAGGTACTCGCTCGACTGTGGCCGGCATCACTCGGACAGTGTGACGGAGGCGCGGAACCAGAAGCTTGTTGCCGTGCAGGACTTGCTTGACATGCTGAAGGTCGGTGGCCAAGTGTTTACGGTCACAGATCCCTCGTGCTTTCTAAAACAAAGATTTACCAACAGTAGCTAACTGAGATGGATGGTGGTGAGATTGACCGTTTAAATATATGTTTGTATCGGTCTTTTTCCTATACACAGTGTGGCTTATTAGGATTTCTAATTACTAACACATAAGCTAACGAATTATTTGCCTCTAACTCCATTGAAAATTGAATTTTGACGTTTATGGAATTTAGGTGATTTATAAAAGCAGCTAAATAGGAAAGTTACAATTTAGATACAGTCATAAACAGGTAAGCATGTTAATAGTTACTACATCAAAACTGACCATTGTTATTAAAACGTAGGTGATTTTTCTCACTTTCAGTGCTACCACCGGCTTCGTATCCAGTATTAAACAAAATTAAAGCTAAAACCAAGCAAACCGCTGCACGACCTCAAGATACTGTGAGCACATTCTGCGTAGATCGGACGAAAATTTAATAAATAAAAGCTGAAGGTTACCCGAGTTAACTATGACATCTGGACGTCTAACACCTCAACCCCCGTGGCTACGGCTGCTGCAAAGCAATCACAACGTCAGGAATATATAAAAACATAATTAAATGCGATAAAATCAGTAAATATTATAGTTTCAGTTCTAAAGTGTATTATTGGCGTAAATATAATATAAAGAAATAATTATTATATAAAATAGTTTAAAAGGCTAGTTACGTTGATGGGGATTTAATATTTTTTTATATACGTTCCCATCCGAAGGTTATATCTATGTAGCTTTGTTATATAAGATATGTTGTTAGATAAGAACTTTAGCTACATGTTTTTACTTTCTCATCAAGCGCGGAATTTGCTCCGAAAAGAAGAATATATCTGTTTCATATTATTGAATTGAAACCAAGGTGAACAATAGAGAAGGACTCTGACACGAATGTGAAAATTATCCATCCGTCTCAATCATAAGGTTCATCCTCATTTCAGCCTGTCATAAGTCCACCAAGTAACATGGGCCCAAAGATTACCATAAAGCACGATCCTGAGCCATCTGCATTCATCAACTTCCCGCAACACTGCGCAGGTCGACATTCCATTGTCCTACACTACGCTTGCCAGTAAGAGCTTTCTACTCGAGAACCTTTCTTCCCCAGTAGTCGGCAGTTTTTCTAACTTTTTAGCCGGCTCATTGCCACTTCAGCTTACTGATCCTTACAACTATGTCGGTTATCTTAGTTCTGGTTCTAATATCGTTATTGCAGATTCTATCGTGTAGAAAAATACCAAGGATGGCCCTTTCCATAGCTCGCTGAGCAACTTTAAGCTTCCTCATACCGCCTTCACTAATATACAAAGACAACGTTTACTTTCCATAAGTCATCACTGGCAACCCGCACTGGTTGGTCTTTTAGCTTCATGTTTTAAAGTACACTTGACGAGAAAATGCGACATAGTTTTCCGAACGCTGCCCAGCCGGGTTGGCTTTGTCGATTGACCTCTGGAGAGAAGAAATTGGACTTACCTAGTCGGAAAATTCTTCCTAGGTATACGCACTTGTCGACCTCATCAAGTGTAGCGTTCCCAACAACAACCGGTATTGGTGTGAAATGGATGTTAGACATGTTCTTCATCTTGTCCATGGTCATCTCAAGATCTACCCGTTGAGAGATACTTTTAACCCCATTGAGCATAGTGCTAAGCGCCTCCGGGGATCCTGCCATAAGGACTATGTTTTCGCTAAATCAAAGGTTAGTGATAAATTCTCCATTGATGTAGATTCCGTATCCTTTCCAGTTCAGCAGCTTGTAAACATCGTCCAAAGCAGCGGTGAACAGTTTCTGGTTTATCACATTACCATGTCTTAATCCCTTATGCAATTGGATGGGTTTTATACTCTGGTTCTGTAATCGGATAGACATCATAGCCTGATTGTACAAACACCTCAGCACTTCGATATAGCGAGAGTCTATCTGACACCGCTGAAGAGACTAGCACCGCCTAAATTTTGACCGAATATAAGACATTTTCATAATCCACAATCGCTAGATCTAATGGCAAATTGTACTCTTCGAAGTTAAAAACAATTTGAGATATTTTAAAAATAATTTTGAAGTAAAACTATGTATAAACATCTACATTACATACATACGATGATATATACATAGTTCAAGCTTGGTAGTGCCGAGCGGCGGCTTTTGCTGTTGCCCGATCGGGTTGGTACCACGGTCTCGCAGAATATCGGCGTAGAGAAGTAGAGGCATCTTGTTTCTGCGTTTCGTTCGGTGAGTGAGGCAACCGGAGGCCCACTGCCCCTTTCCATCCCTCTCCTTTTCCTCCCTCCCATCTACCAAAAATGGTTATAGGGCGGCAAAGCACCTACAGCATCTATGGTGTTGCAGATGTATGTGGGCGACGGTCATCATACCATCATGTGAACCGTTTGCTCGTTTGCCGCCTTTCCCATGAAAAAAAAATTTGCATAAGTTTTTGATGGCATGCCCCTTCTTGCGACGGCAGTATCAAATAAAATTGTGTAAAATTCAAGGTCTGCGATGACAGACTGTTTATTACAGCTATTCTATCTCCGTATATTCTATATAACATCTATTCTTTATGTGTTCAGTTTCCACTGCAAGTGTTATGGTTATGTTACTTGTTCTATAATTCATGACGTGATGAAACAATAGAAATACTATGGATATGACTATGTTAAAAATATTGTAATACTAGCTGCTACATACAACTTCGCGAGGAGTTCGTGTAAATAATTTCTTATGTTCTAAAATATATAATTATAAGTTTGTGTTAAATAATACGCTAACTGTTAATATAAAGTACAGTTACTATAAAATACAACATGTACAATCAATAATATAAGATATTTTTATTGATTGTTTGAATTTGGTCTGCGAGAATTCAAAACTTAAATAAGATATTTGAAAATTATATCAAAATACTCATTATTAAATAATAAAAAAAGCATATCGAATACAATTACATTTTATTTTATTTTATAGGCTAAAAATGATGTATAGATTCTGTACATCTTATCAAGATTTATCTTGAAACGTTTCTATTACGCCTGTAAGAGGCATTACCTGATTAGACTACATTGTTTTTTAACATAACGCTTTGTCTGTTCAGAAATCTGCACAGAATTCTTAACAGTGATGAATCATCGCATACAAACGAGTAGTTTAAAGTAAATAACCTTCAAACTATCGTCTAGACATTGCCGCAGTTAAGAAATATGATAGTTGGTTATAATATCTTTTTTATCAAACTGTTTTGGCGGATTTCCGGACAGATACATGTTTTCCTACTCTATCTGTTACAAATTTTAATTTAAATTCTCAACGTTTTCTATTGACAAGTACTTATAAAACATTCCTGCAATCTATGTCTAAGAATACTTATATGTTATAGTATAGATCATAACAATTTATATTATATATATTTATTCAGTTTTATTCGATAACCACTATCCGGATTATCTGTAACAAAGTTTTAGTTTTTACGCGACACTCATGAAAGACTTCTTCGTCCCTCGAAGGCTTTAACTCTCACGATTCCACTTCACCGCTCTGGTTTCTCTTCTTCATCGTTTGCTATTCCAACCCCGCGACTGTAAAATTTTAAGACTACTCTCTAGCAAGTACACATTAAAGAACAATATTCAGGCTCACTTTCAAAAAATATTCGTAACGGAATTCATCAGTGTAGTAAATACATATTACATGTATTATAAGGTATTTTTTTATATTATTTATATCATTTACACGTGCTGATAATATATAGACATGGATGTGTTTAATATTGTACATTGTTTTGTTAGTTTCATTTTTCTTCTTATTTTCTGTAATGGCCTTCAACGTTTTACCGCTGCCTTAAGATGAGAATGCTTTTAGTATGAAGTCCTCCTTTTTTTATTATTGTTTCGCAACTTTCAATAAAGTATCATTAAGTTAAGAAATAAAAATGAGAAAATGAAGACGAGTGAGAACCTCCATGTTTATTTATTACGAACTTTATATATTCCGCGCAGTTGATAGTATTCAAGACTTAGACAAAAACGGCCAGAAAGACATAATCATCACTAAAAGATTGAAAACTTCTTGCTGCACATTGAGCCCAAATATTAGGCTAGACCAAGTTTTTTTTATTGAAATTGACGCCTTGTCGAGCCCCTTGCCTTTAATTATTCAAGAGTTTTCAGACTGAATTACAGCATTTTATTAAATACTTGTATGTTTTTTTTAACGCATTGAGGTGAAAAACGTGTTAAAAGTCCACCTAATGTTTAATTAGCCACTGCAACCATGGACCCCTGGAAAAAACTGCAAAAACAATTGAAGAAGGTTAGTGACGCGTTGTCATCCCTGACGACTAAGATGGAATATAGTATAGTATATATGGAATATAGTATAGTATATATGGAATATATTATAGTATATAATAAAGCACGTTATTATACTGTATTGTTATTATATATACTATATACTTATATACTCTCTATACCTTTTAAACCGAAAACAACTGTTGATACATTGCTGTTTGCCGGCAGAAATGGGAATCAGGATGGTCTCTACTCAGACGACTCCGAGGCAGAGAAGGAGCCTACCATCTAGTAAATGGTGGCGTTACAGTGGCCGTTACGAATGAATCGCGTGTGTAAACTATATATTCCGTAGAGGCTAGAGCCTTCAGTGAAAAGACAAAATTAGTACAACTAAAGCTTTGGTGAGCTTTTGTTACCACATTCTTAAACTCATTTTTATCGCCTGGAATTGCCTTGCATGAAATTACAATAGAAGTGGGTCTGCAGTCATCTTTTTTTTTATTGCCAAGTACATGAAAAATCAACACACACAACAAATTTTGAGCAGCCTGTTGAAAATTATTCGTGACTAGGACAAAGTCAATGTCAAAAGTTTTCTATTCAATTTGTTGTTGTCTTGTTTAAAGCTCTTATGAATGATTAAATCTACACCGTTTTGTGAAAAAAGACGTTCTCAGAGAAGAATCGACGTAAAACTTTTTTTTTTATTGCCGAGTTACAATATAATGTACTTAATGGTCTACTAGACGTGGACTATTAGATTTATGGCCAGTATCCGCTATGCTACTACGCCTTTTATATAAACAGATACACGTCCAAATGTGGATATACAGTCAAGCTTCAAAAACCTACAAGAAAGAAGTAAATGAGCGAAACCATTTCTGCATAGTGGTAGTCAGAGATTTGTCTATCGAAAAAAATTTACTGATTAAGCTGTGAATGTAAGTCCTAAGACCGAGAGCAGCGTAGATATTTCTGCTAGACCATTAGATATTACGGACATAGTTGTTGGATTCACATAAAAATGACAAAGTCAAAGGTCAAGAGGTAGTTACAACTTTGCTTCTGATATCGAGACCGGATTTCATCGTCCTTCAAAATAATTTCTATATAATTCAGACCAGACAAGACAAAAATGTAAATACCTACACAATTTCTTTCAACTGTTTCCTTTCCGCCAGAGGAACTTTATTTCGAAACTGGAGATTGTAAAGAAAATATCAAATGGATAATTGTAAAATTTGTATTTCTTATGTCGAAATAAATAATTTTATTTGATTCCGTGATTCAAATAATCGCTATACTATCTCACTACAATAACTGTAAACGAGGAGAGGAAGCGATATTGTCTCGTTCTTCTTGAAAGGTGATAATGTCACGTCGAAAAACCGGTATCAGAAGTATGGCCATTTGGTGCTTCTGCGTTTCGTTCGGTGAGAGAGGTAACCCAAACTCCCTCAGGCCAGGCCATTCGAGCAGTAGGAAAAACTACCACTTGGCTCTACCACGTATGGATTGACGACTTTCTTGTATATCGAAGTGTGCAAATGTAAACACAGTAAAGTCGATGTCTGTCTGATTATTAAAAGGTGTAAAAGAAAACAAAACTCTTCACCGCTGCATTAGGTGATTTGAGATGTTCTGTGTATGGTATTAATTACAATGACAACTACACCAATATTGCAAGAGCAATATTTCCATCATGCTTCGTCCAAAAAACTAAACAAGTACACTTTCATTTTATTATATATACTAAAAGTGAGGGGTTTACTAGTAGCCAATCAAGTGTTCCGTTACCCACCATCCAGCTTCATGAACATATCATCTCGAGGGTATCATATTATTGTATTGTCATCGGAATTACATTAATTTGCAAAGTTTCAAATGGATACCAGAAATTTGGATTCTCAGATTAGGCACAATAGCTAACATTGCGTTTATTTTAATGAAACTTACTAACAAACGAAAAGATGTACAACTTTTAGACATTAACATTGGAGCACATAAATACCATTTAAATGTTGTTGTGAAATACAAAAACGATGAAGCCATGGAGTATTACTGCATCTGGGCACAAGATGTATGACGTTACATTTTTTTATTTGAAATGCGGACCGCGCATGTAATGCTTGTCGAGGATTATGTAAACATGACCTTCATAAATCATATAATCAATTTAGGCATAGTATAGTATGCAACGTAACAAAATGGCTTTAGTCTATTTAAAGATATTACAACGCTAAAGCAATCTCATTTACTTTTATTTTCAAGTGATTTTCAAACAAAATATAACAATTACTTTCTCTTTTTTAAAAAAAAATGTCACATTGTAGGGAATTCATCCAATGCCACGGATGCAGACGACAGGCTCGCCACCTGGGACGTTGTTCCCAATTATTTCTGGTGACAATTGGATTAAAAGACTAAAATGTCTAGACCGGTTATGTAAGTATTATTAAATCAATGAGTATTGAACTTCTAATTATTTCTTCTACTTCCATCTATTTATTCCGTTCTTAGCCGCAGCATTTGGAAAAGAAATCATTGCTGCTTACCTTCGAAACATAGAAGAGTAACTTGTAAAATAAAACCCACCTTTTAAAACTAGTCGCCTATGTAACTTTGCTCATGTTACATGTTATAAACTAAAAATGAGTACTGGATTGTATAAAATAGAAATTATTACTTCAAATTGTGTAACCTTTATCATCAGATTTAAAAACTAATAAAATATTATGTACAACTGCAAGAATAAATAAAGTAATGTTTACTGGAGATTAATGATAGGCAATGCTTGCCGGATTGCTTTTCCTTTCGTATTTAAAATAGCGCAATAAAGCAGCGTACCTTCACCAAGTCAGAGGTTATACATGGTGATAATGAATAATTAGACGGAGTTAAGTAAGCAAATTAACAAGCTGTTGGTTTATAATAAATTAACCATAACTGGCAAACGATATGAAGTTTTAAGTACTTATTAATTACATGATTATATAAAGGTCCATCGCGAGGACTTCAGCGTTCGTGTGTTTGTTAGTATTCTATCACTAGCCACGCATTTCTTTCTTATTTATCAGTCCATTTAAATCCACGGCTGAACATAGGCCGCTCCAAGAAAGCGCCAACAATATCCAAGTTGCACACGACAGACACGCTGGGCAAACGGGTTAGTGAGCGCAGAGCCATAACCCACGCATCTTGCAAGTGATGCGACGCATTGATTTATAAGCATATAATCGAAAGCCAAACGAGCGGTGTTCATTGGAACGTACTCATGAAGAATACTCGTGTTCGCGTGCGAGCGTTGTAATGTAGACGATTGTCCTAGTTCCTCGGGGACGAGCACTCAAACTTTCGAATGCGAGCAAATAGTCGCGTACGGAGCGGACAGTATTCGATGGAGCGTACTCACAAAAAAACTTCGTGCTTGGAAACCATCGTGGAGCTCGGTTCAACGTATCCCCTGTTCAAATGCGTGTAACCGAATGTATACTAACTACACACATATACTTGCAATGAAAATTCTCCTATAAATATATAAATATATATATGAGTGCTACTACTACTACTGGTCTAATACTTCTATTTACGTCCACTGCTGAACGTAGGCCTCTGCAAGAAAGCACCAGCAAAATCCAGCATATAATATTGGCGAGTGAGATGTTAAGCGAAGTGCTGCTACCCTTACCCTAGTTATCCTGCTGTGGGATATGAGTTCGGCAAATTCCTATGGATTTTCCGCTATCATACGGCTGGTAGAGCATTATTAGTTGGCAAGCAAGCTGTATGTTGGCTATTCTTTGGGGGAGGCCTATGTTCAGCATTGGACTTCTAATAGGCTGAAATGATGATGATGATGATGAAGCAAGGTGTACCACGTGCAGGTGAGGTTGGCACCTGGAGAAACAGATGTTATACTTAACTATTATCTTACACCCAAAAATCCCAATCTTATGCAATAAGATTTTTTTTATTTAACTTTACATTGAGCTATTTTTATTGTACATATAAACAAAATTTAAAGAACATTTAATAGTTATCTATTTTTGTCTTTTGACACTGTAATGATCACCATTGTTCCCATTTATACTAACGTCGCACTAGGAAACTACTTATTAAGTAAGGTTTATATCAAAGATAACACATAAGGAGCAACTTCGTATACACCAAACTATTCATATTACGTAAAGCGTCTATACGTTATACGCGTTTCCTAAATCCTTTGTGACTTTTATTGACCCATAGAATATATGACACGTGTCATATATTCTTTGGCTTATAAGAGTACTCTTTGATCTTGGATCAGAGAGTATATAACCACTACGTTTTAGTAGTGATTACATCTCTTTGGTGCTCTATGTAATACTAACATCTCCTATGTGAAGAGCTCGTACCAATAAATTTTTCAAAACTTATGTAGGTACGAGTTGTACAGTTGACCTAAACACTAGAATGAATAAAATGTATATCTTGACCATATACCATTATTTCCTAGTATTTATCTTAAATATATCTTATGACTCCTAAACAAATAAGAAAAATTGCCTATAGACTGAACTCTGCATCGGTTCCAAGTTTTATAGCCTGTAATTATAATGCCTCTCTATAACCTGGAAACCACTAAAAACAGTTGTTTCACAGCTAATTGGCGGCAGAAATTACAAACGACTGAATACTGATACTGAATCCATTCCTGTTTATAAAATGTAAAAAAAAGAATGAGTTTATATTTAGGACTCCATCTTTGATTTCTCTTATATCACAGAAAGGTTTTCGGGTTTTTAAATAGAGTTTTACAGTTTAGATGCCTTAGTCATATTCTGATGACCTAACTGAGGATGAAGACAACAAGAGAAAAGGCGAGTATTAGGGCTACCACTAATAGTTATATATAATGGTTTTAGGACATTGTATGCATCAAAGATATTAAAAAAGAGGTAATCCATGCAGTTTTTTTTCTGTATTTTCCGACAGAGAAAACTCATCACGAACTGTAGTAGATAATTAAAAAGATAAGTATATAAAAAGAAAATAATTGACATTTGTCAAACAAGATTATCCTTCTTAAGTTGAAGAATTTAGAAAAATCATTCGTTTTAACATATTGTCCCGCACGATATACTAGGCGAGTTAAACTTCAAGATGTTCTACCAGACGCTCTAAACCAAAACCTGTGAGCCAAATATACGCAGAGGGCCTCCAACGTTCTTTGTATCCAATACAATAATGCTTTCAGTGTTTCTGAAACGTACGAGGACCAAAGCGACGACTCACACGCCGTAATCCGCAAAACACCAGTCCTGAAAGGCAGGGTTCAAAAGAGCTCCAATCATATTTAAGTAATCTTAAGATCTGAAAAACCTTTTGGGGTATTGTATGTACATAGACACTACGAGGTTCTCGAGTGGCAGCCACGTACAGGCAAACGCAGTGTAGGACGACCCCCCACAAGATGGAGTGACGACCTGCGCAGTGTTGCGGGAAGTCGATGGATGCAGGTGGCTCAGGACCGAGAATCGTGGCAATCTTTGGGGGAGGCCTATGTTCAGCAGTGGACTTGTGATAGGCTGAAATGTTAATGATGATGATGAGACACTACGAAACGGCAATAGATTGTAAAAACCAAATAAGTATTCACGTTTGACGTCGAAAAATAAAGTTCATTCATTCTTTCACATAAATGCGTTACATTCGCGTTTATCCCTCATAGGACTGCGGAAATGGGATATAAAAATTTAATAAAATTTTTGGATTTATAAATTTTTTTTTATTTTAGTCCACTTAATTGGCTTTTACCTACGTACGATATGTATGCTTATCTGAAATAAATTCTTCGTGATCATCATCATAACAGCCCGTCACCCATCCCAAAGAACTGAATGCGTATTATTAGTTTTCATTAATTTTTCTCGGTTTTTTAATATTAAATTTTAGCTCTATTTAAGCACTGAGCATGCTTAAGCTATTGTAATGTGATTTGTCGCTGGATGCATTGCTCTTGGTCCGTGGAAATGAAAAGTGTGTTGTTGAAACCATGAACACCACTATTGTTATGACACGTGAAGTGTTAAACGAATTTTGTCAATGTATAGTTGCCAGAAAATAATAAACCCTGAATTCTGATCGTCGAAAATATTGGTTCCTCTGCCTACCCCGTCAGGGCATTCAGGCATGTTGCACACATAGCGTTGTTATTGTCATCGGTATCGGCAGCAAAGTACATTTAAGTACCTGCCCCATAGGTCCTCCTATGTAATGCTAGCCAAAGACAATATTGTCTCAAAACAATTTGAGTTATATATTTAAATGATTTATATTCTGATTTGGGTTACTTTGCAACGGTATGCCACCTTCCTCCGAGCTTGTTGCACATGTTACAGAGTTGTGTAGTTTAGGCAGTTTGTGTTTGATACACCCACGAAATTTTTCTGGTAATCCAGACATTTTGCTGTAATCTGAATTGGTTAGGAAGACTTTAAGTCAACAAAAGAACGGAAGACAAGAGAAGAATAAAATCTTTATTATCGCAAAACAATACTCAAATATTCCACTAACACAAAAAAAAACAAATATTTTTTAAAAACTGTTGTACTCACGTTTGCAGTGTTAAATAATATAAGTAAGTACTATGTAATACTTCCAATTTTACAGATATCGTATGTTACTCTTATTCACTCATCATGCTCTAATAATTACATACAATGATCTCACAATAACAAACATCCATGTAGTAGATGCCACGTCAGGCCTAATCACCTGAGAAATATGTATATATCGATAACGGAAATATTGTATTGTAACATATTATACGGTACTTGACGCTTATGTCAATTTAATTAATCACCGGTTAACGAGACATAAAGTCAATGAAGCACGTTAAAGATGATTTATTTAATTACAACAACTTCCGTTTATGCCTGACTTTTTCTAACATGAGCATATGCCTATGACTTGCCTAAGATGACGAATGAACTTATGAAATAGGAATTGTAGGCATTATTTCAAGAAGTATTGCATTGTAAAAGAACATATGATGTTGATAGTTTAGTTATATTATTGTTAAGTTGCAGAACAATATTACATCGAGTTATTTTTATTACTAATATAATTACATACTGTTATTTTAATGTAATATCCCTATTGAAAGAATTGAAAGTATATTTCAATACTATACCAGCTTGTTTTTGATACAAGCCTACAAAAAAACCATCTTCTAGATATATAACTTTCTTCATCGCGCATATTTTCATTTTTCAATTTCATTAAAGAAAAGAAAAATTAGTCAAACACGTATGTATTATACTATTATATTATATTTAAAAGAAATCGTTTATGTTTAAATATTAGTTATCTCGAAGTATTAAAATTCACTATCATAACAATAGTGAATGTTAATACAATCCTCAAAATTAAAAAGCTGGTCATGATCAACATAATAATACAACAATATAATTGATTCATAAAACCAATATTTTTAAAAACTGTTGTACTCACGTTTGCAGTGTTAAATAATATAAGTAAGTACTATGTAATACTTCCAATTTTACAGATATCGTATGTTACTCTTATTCACTCATCATGCTCTAATAATTACATACAATGATCTCACAATAACAAACATCCATGTAGTAGATGCCACGTCAGGCCTAATCACCTGAGAAATATGTATATATCGATAACGGAAATATTGTATTGTAACATATTATACGGTACTTGACGCTTATGTCAATTTAATTAATCACCGGTTAACGAGACATAAAGTCAATGAAGCACGTTAAAGATGATTTATTTAATTACAACAACTTCCGTTTATGCCTGACTTTTTCTAACATGAGCATATGCCTATGACTTGCCTAAGATGACGAATGAACTTATGAAATAGGAATTGTAGGCATTATTTCAAGAAGTATTGCATTGTAAAAGAACATATGATGTTGATAGTTTAGTTATATTATTGTTAAGTTGCAGAACAATATTACCTCGAGTTATTTTTATTACTAATATAATTACATACTGTTATTTTAATGTAATATCCCTATTGAAAGAATTGAAAGTATATTTCAATACTATACCAGCTTGTTTTTGATACAAGCCTACAAAAAAACCATCTTCTAGATATATAACTTTCTTTATCGCGCATATTTTCATTTTTCAATTTCATTAAAGAAAAGAAAAATTAGTCAAACACGTATGTATTATACTATTATATTATATTTAAAAGAAATCGTTTATGTTTAAATATTAGTTATCTCGAAGTATTAAAATTCACTATCATAACAATAGTGAATGTTAATACAATCCTCAAAATTAAAAAGCTGGTCATGATCAACATAATAATACAACAATATAATTGATTCATAAAACCAATATTTTTAATTTCATTTCCTTTTTTAAGTTATTTTATGGGTAAAGAGGATAAAAAGTGTGTGACCACTACGAGGTACAGGATGATGCCCAAAAATATCGTAGATTTCAAATATCTATGTCAAACAATTTAGAAATTATAATGGACTAGCTAGCCTGGCTCGTTATATCTCGTTCTGCCCTTTTCAGTAGGTGGGGCGATGATTATGAGAAAGAAAATGTATTAATAACTCGACCAAGGCGCCACGCTATCGGGTCTACATTTTATAATCTTCATTACTAACTACTAACATTGCTGATATGAGTAGTTTTGGTCCACAAATATTCGGTGGTTCCAACATAGCTATGAACCACCGTCTCCATAGTACAAATATATTGTAGGAATATGACCTGAATCGGTCAAGTCGTTCAAAAGTTACACGATGACTACCGGATTTTTATACGTAATGATTAATAATAGTTATCCTTTTCGTATCATAACAGTAGAATCTCAACTGTTTCAAGACATCAAGTCATTTTCCATGAAGCTTAATGTAAATGCATAAGTTTTTTTGAATATGTACTTATGTGTACTTATGTATCGAAACCTAAGCGAGTATTTTTTTTTCAAGTGACTCTGGTCTTGGTTCTCTTTGGAATCCACTGCTAACTCTAAATATTTCTTGAGATACTCAATGTCGGAATAACGTTTTCAGCTGGCCATCTCCTCTAGTACTGTTCATAATTTGTAGTCCAACGGGTGCAGATCTGAACTGCCCGCCAGTATTTTATGAAGTCCTGAATATTGTTCTCGAGCCAGATTTGAGTAGTTAGTAGTTTGTAATTGTAGAGCAAGAGTAGATGCTTGCTTTTTTTTTACTGAAGAGACGGCAAACGAGCAAGTGGTTCACCTGATGGTAAGTGATTACCGTCGCCCCCATACATCTGCAACACCATAGATGCTGCAGGTGCGTTGGCGGTATTTAAGGATATTTGAGATGGGAGGGAAGAGGAGGGGAATAGGGTGTGTTGCTGGAATGTCTACGGTAATATTTTGAAAGTATATCACTGAGAGGAGTTTCCGTGAGTCATGGCCGAACTCTTTACGCCTTTTTCACAAAAATTAAGCTTCGTGACTCCTTGGAAGGACACTCCCACCGCCAAACCATGATTTATGCAGGATGACGACAACGTTGACTTTTCCATAAATTTGCGAGGTTTCTTTAGAGCTGTGAGCATACACTTTGTCATTTTGCATTTTGCCCTTCTTTCGTTTTTTTTTCATCTGCAAATAGCACATTTCTGTCTTCCGCGAGTGTATTGGAATAGCAAGCGTTTTGATCGATCACTCTCTTAAACAGCTGGGACTAATTTAAGGCATGCCCTGTGTATCGATGGTAAGCATTTAGCCTCAGGTCTCCGTTAATAATTCGTCCTGGCGAGAATCGAGTTGAATCGAGTTTCGTCGAATTGGGGTATCAACAGCGTTCACAGCCCATCTGCTTCTAACAGCATGAGGTCGCCCCGATTATTTATGGCCTGTTACAGAGGAATCGATGGTGTACCTGTCGATAGTGCAATAGTCCACCATAAGGCTATGATGCCTAACTTTTAAAGCTTTTCTAAAAAATTCACGACTGACTCTATGCCTACTTTGTGCAACTCTATAATGTAATTTAACAATCACAGTGAAAATAATCTGTGAAATGGCGGCAACTTCTTGAATAATAGACGCATTCAAAATTTGAATTAAGAAAAAAAGATTAGACAGACTAGTTATTTTGTAGAAGTTATAACACTCTGACACTGCTGTCACTTCTGCCTGTCGGGCTCGACGATCTTACAAAGGTCCTTTTTTGTCAGACTATGGAACCCTAAAAAAGATGTGAAGAACAAACAATTTGCTATCTAAAACTTCATGCATCACGCGTCAAGTGTTTTCTATTATATCATCGTCGGAGAGATTTCACTTTGTTGTAAAACAAAATTTCATTACGCAACTGGGTAGGTATTCACTAACATCATATTGAGTTTATATTTCCTCAATACTCCTTAAAAGTTTGCCGCCACGTACCAGTGTGTATTATCTTTATTTCAATAATCGCAATTGTTACGCTTAATTATCTATTATATAATAACTCACGCCTGCCATCCACAGAGGTAGGCAGAGATTACTGATTTCTATTTGGGATGACCCTACAGCCAAACGCTTTCACAAACCACTTTTCGCCTCAAGATAGAACGTGACGGGTGGCCTTCGCTCTCCTTTGCCGCACCTTTCCTTCCCACGAAGAGAAAAATCAGCGACACATTGCTGATATTCTTACGCCGCTGTTACTGAATTTATGACCTCATATATAACTCGTTTCAAGAGTGCATGAAACATATTTAATTATCCATTGTAATAATTGCTAATCACAAGAAACATTTAGGTATACAATTTCGCTTCTTGATATAGTCATCGGAATGCAAATGATTACAAGGTGATAAATAAAAAGGCATGATAAGGACTATTGTGAGTTCGCGTTCTTTGATATTAACGAATCGGTCACTGTCCAGTCGCGGTGTACAGGCCTTTATAATGGCCATGTCAGGAGGTCATCGACTGGCTCCCAATCGCTATGACATCAGTTTCACTACTTAGGATTACAAAATGCTTACTCTCGCTCACGTAACACGACAACTGAGCTAAGTTTTACTTGTCTATGATTCGATAGTGCTTGTTACGAGACTCAAAACTGAAGTGTTTATTTGTTTGAATTTAAGATTTCTTTTCTAATGATTGATTTGTTTAAATACAGCTATTTTACAAACAACCTTCTAAAAAAAATGTCTTACTAATAAAACAATAAAACTTTAAAATATATTTAGAAAGAAGTACAACAAGAGAAAATATATCTGCATCAGTTAAGTCTGTACTCAAAATGTTTCAACAGATTATGCTAAGAAACCCAAACACTACAATGCAAAGCAGTCGAGGTGGAATTTTCCCTAATGACTTTTTTTTCGAATTTATCCTAAAATAAACAAGTTTTGAATAGTATCGTAAGATATATTATAAGTATCACGTTTTTGCATTAAATTACATATTTATATCATTGGTTTTAATGGCCAAAAAAAACTGATCGAATGTATCGCTGATTTGGATATTTACTAATGAACACTCAAGTTACTTTTATTTATTGCTTTACTCTTGCTACATAACCTCATTTTTAAGCAGATGTTAGAATATCCTAGATTGATCTTACAGATTTTGTATTGCGCTTCATTGTATTTTTAAGTTATATTTTAGTTTTGCAATTTTCTAATTTTAGTTTATTATATTATTTTCTCAGGCCTTTCCATTAGTAAGCGCCAACTTAAGCCGACATGCTATGCGTGGATGATTTGCCCTTACTCATCTCGCGCGGTGCCGGTAACCTTGCACAAGCGATGTTGCTTCCTATCACTAGTGCTCTAATGCTCCGGATGCAGGTGAGGTTGACCATAGGAGAAAAAGTACTGGTATATTCACCCTTACACTCCATATTAATTTAGCGCTTATTCATTTACCTTACCTTTTTTTAAATATGGGGAAATGTCTAACGCATACTCAGCCTCTGGAGGGTAAGTACAGGTTACGTCGGGCTTGCACCGCGCAAAGCCCCACGGTGTTCCGCCTTCGCCGCACGTCGCTATCTCGATCGGTTTGTTTATTTTTGGGTTGGTATTTTTCCAGATAGTTATCCCGCCATCTGACTATAGCCACTGCAATTTTCTAGGCTTGAGTAATATATGAGTACCACCGCACTACGAGTGAGACCGACTCTACAACCTAGTAGTGGCTAATGTGTTATACATAACTTAGTATAATTGTTATATACATTTCTGTAACACTCATAATTATTTTACGAGTCACTAAATTAATAGTAAAATTCGTCTGTATCGCCCAACGCGTCATAACAATAGAATAACTATTATTGCAACACGTCATAAGTTATTGACGTGCTGAGACGTACGATATAGCACTACTATTTAACTTTTTCGTAACACTACTTTTGTGATTGAATTTGCGGTTGAACTACTACTTTAGATAGATATAAATAGAATATAAATAGGCAATACTAAAAATAGTAATATCCTGATGCGTATCAGGATATTTTACTACAAAAATTAGTAATTGTCGTAAAATATCCTGATGAAAGTAATGTCATAAACTATTGTCAAACCTATCACGAGCAGCAAGATTACAGATTGAACCAGTAACTCCATTGTCGGTTATCGTATTTATTATTCCCACAGCTTCATCCTGATCTAAATGATCACTTGCCATTAACTCGTTAGTTTGCTACTAGATGTTACTCGAGCAACTAATTTACATTCTTAAAGCATACGTATATCCACCATAAACTTTGAACAGAGAACCAATTTATCTTAATCATGGCGAGAAAACACTGTTGTAATGTTCGAAAACAGGTTTTAAAAATTTAAAGCTTTTATCGAATTTTAAGACAAAATAAATACTGTGCCTTAAAAATAATGACAACCATTAATTTTAAAGAAGATAGCGCTAGTATTACAGCCTCAAGGCATTTTGTATGTTGGCAACATAATCATAGAACTTATAAAGTGATCAATTCAGTATGTTAAGCAATAGTTAGAAATGATGTCTTAAATGGCTCTTAGAATTTTCGTGACTATTGCAAATGTTATTTCTCAAAACATATTTAACGTAATTAACCAACCTTAATGCGTGATAGTTTTCTTTAGTGACATTGCTTTAAATGAAGTTACATGTAAAATACTTTTTAATTCTTCGACAAACCATATAAGACTTAAAATTTTACAACGGCTTGATTGATGAACTGCGTAATTGGCTACAACACTACGGATCGTGGATTCGATTCCTATTTTAAACAAATATTTGTATAGGCTATGAATAATGGTTCAGAATCCGGATGTTTATAGGTGAGCAAATTACTGCAATTTATGTACCCGCCACGAAACAGAAAATTCCATAGAAAAATCAATAGAAGGACTAAATAAATAACATACATGATTTATATTAGATTAGATTATTTAGACGTTCTAGTGTTTTTTAAGACGATCTAACTTTCGATGTGTTATTTTTTGCTTTTTTTAAAAGCCTGTAATAAGTTCACTTTTGGACAAAGATCTCTCCTATACTTGTCGTAACCTCCACGCTTAGCAGACGGATTGGTGACCGAAAAACCAGAAACCTCGCACCTTAGACACAGCCCCCGTCACCGTCCTCGATATTTAAGGTAATTTTTAAAGCATTTCTTAGACTCTTATTATACCCAAGAGACAACACAAAGTACATATTGGCTAAAATTCCAATACTGGAGACCTCTCGACAATTAACACCAATAACTCGCCACTATCAAACTATTTAACTACTTACTACTACTACTAGATTAAACCAGAACTTTATTTAAAACTAGCTGTGCCCGCAACTCTGTCCACATGAATGGCCAATCCCAAACCCAAAAAGAAAAGGGAGAATCAACCAGTTGTGATAATCTAGGATATATTTTGAATGGTATATTGTCAATAAAGCTTCTCTGTGCACAACTCTGTTATACCATACCATATACATAAGCTCTCATAGGTCTTAGAATATGTTGAACTGCACTGTAACTCGTGAGTAACACATTCTTGAAGAAACTTTCTCCATTTCTGAGTTCGACAATAAGCAAAAACTTTGGTCATTTCATCGATATGAGCATAATAAATTATATTGCTAACTCTATTGGTGTAAAAGCATCCACTACTAATCTTTTACAGCCAAGTACGTAAGCAATGTCGAATTTTAGCGACTGTTTGTAGTTCTGAGTTATGTATTCAGACTGTCGTAATCGGTCTCCCTTCAAGCTAGACTCATGGCGTTATGTCGAATGTCTTGGATTCTGTCCCGTAGAGAAGACAATATTTTGTCATGTTCTTGACTCATGCAATAGCTATGTTCTGTAATATACGCAAGACGCTGCTCATATTGCGCTTCGGTCTCAAGTCAAGATCAGTCGTCAGTATGATGCTCACGATCAAGACTCAATCGCAAATGAGCCTGCGTCTCAGATGCCAAGACCCTCTAGTGGCGCTCGTGATCAGCAATCAGTCGTAATTAAGTCTGTGTAAACGTTTCAGACGACCGGGATGCTGAGTGGCGCTCGCGATCAGTTGCTCAATGAGACTCACGCTCTTCGTCGGTTTCTTGAAACCTTTTTTGTCTCAATCAATATTACGATATGTTTTATTTTCTCCTGGAAGACATAAAAAAAAAATAAAAAAAAAACAAGAACAGTTCAACATAAACAATAAGTTAAAAATAAGACAAGAGAGAGAAACAGAAGAGCAAAATATTATTTTAAATATCCGTAGTTAAAATTGCCTATTCGTAAACAAAATCAAGAATAATCTAACGTGCCGATAGTCAGTATTTTAAGATAATCGAAATCTTTTAATATAATATGTGAAAATAAAATTGGTAAGTCAATAGTAGATATCAAAATTGTGAACCCTTTATCATTCCCAATCGTCAGTATTATTCAAAAATCATGTTCCAAATAAATTTAATTGTATCCGAAAAAAAATCGGCAAGTCAACAGAGAGTAGAGAGTATTAGAGTATTTATCGAAACCGTATCAACCTAAGATCGTATAAGTTTTTATACGATCTTAGGTTGATACGGTTTCGACGTTACCGCTCCGAAAGGGTTATCGGTAATTGTATTCACAGGCATGTATTAATCAATTACTAACGACCGCTCGCGACTTTGTACATCGCATCAAGTAGCTCCCTACGAAAGTATATTTATTTTTTCGAAATTCTTCACGAAACTTCTGTAGTTGTTTTGTAATTATACAGTTATTAAATATACTCGTATATTTACTCGGTGGTTGGATTCCTCTTTGGATTCCTATGCAAACGGACTCCTGTCCGTAGGCACATGGGTCTTACCGATTTCTGTCGCCAAGTAGTAATGGATGAAAAATGACTTCTAAGTAATACTGTGTTGAAACATTCAACTAAATTTGTCGAGAAGTTTCTACCTTATACGTATCAACACAATTACGGCTTCTGCCTAGCTCCTTTAATAGATAGTGTGATGATATGTAAGGTCATATTGTTACTAAGTCCTCTAAGTAACTCAGAGTGAAAGTCCCATCGAAATCCGTCGACTGGTTTTTGGGGGATGTGTGTAGTCAGACAGACAAAAATTGTGGTATCGGCTGCAGTATCAATAATCATGGATTTGAACGGCGAGTGAAAAAGGAGAGTTATGACTTTTCGTTATTTATCACTACTGCATGACTTTTGATAAATGATTTGGTTATATAATGATAAGAATAATTCACGATGCTCTTTATTATTTTATTCTGGGATTTATATATCCAGAGACCTTAAAATAGAGAAAATACCAACGTTTTCTCTCAATGCATGATGGGTGCACCCCTATTGGCAAACAAGGATCAGGCGTTTCTTTTATAGGTACAGCAATAGAATAACGACCGTTTTCTCCTAACGCCAACGTTTTTATTTTTTATTTTTAACGAAGAATATTTTCTTCTTTAGCAGTCATAGTAAATTAGTCAACGGCTGGACATTTTTTCAAGTCGCTTCGCTGGGCAGCTGGGTTAGAAATACCATTACCAGATACTTCAGACTTAAACCAGGACTCTCTCACTTCATGTACTTACCTGAGTTTCATAACTACCGATCGCGTGGACAGCGTCAGCCTCTTGCGGTCCACAATTAGTCGGTAAGAGTTTTTTTCAGACAATAGACATAGTAAATAGTTATACAACAATTCATAAATTTTAAAGCTACAATACCAAAATTTATTTTAGGATTGTAGCCCTGGCGTCACTGCGATGGCTTCTACGAAAGCATGCGGCTGTGTAGCGATAATAACTTAGATTGATTAGACACAGTAGGCTAATAACACGGTAGGCACGCTAAATTTTCTATGGATTAATGTATCTGTTACGAAGTAACTATTGAATAACTGAGTAATATTTACCGGTAACCTTTTTAGGAAATTGCATCATCTTCTCAGCTAATATACATTTAACCATTGTCGTCTGTAGAGTGTTATTTAATAAAAATCGAATCCGAAACGATGACATGTGAAGCAAAACTAAGACAAAACACAATCAACTAAGGACGAAACTAGAATGTCGTGATATAGTGGGAAAATCAAAAGGCGCTTATAACAAACAACTATTGGCGAAGAAAGGCCTCATACTAACAAAGGCGTCGTCCCCACTCGAACGAAGTAGTCTGTAGGCAGTAAGCTGGATATTGATGTATGACAGTGCCTATGTATCTATGTAGGACCATAATATTATGGGCTGAAAAGATGATTTCCCAACAACGACACAAAAGCCCAGTCACTTAATTGTTGTTGCTGTTTTCATAGTCTCAGGAATGCTTATAATTATTTTCCTCTTCAGAATATGTAGATGATAAGCCTTATCCGTTAAGACACAAAACACAATAATTACTTATGAAGTCGTCCCTTGATTAATTGATAATATATTTTTCATATACAACACTTACTAAACATGGTTTCATTAATTGATAATCATGTCATTGGTAAACGAAACAATGTTAAACAAGAAATATTATGTATTTGTAAAAAAAATAATACCCGTCTACGAAAACGCGCAAATTAAATTTAATCCTACGATTTGAAAGTAGGTTATAATAACATCACCTAGCCTAGGACACACGGGGCTTTAAGACAAAGCTAAGGACACCACATTTCTCAAAATATGATAAGTAGCTTGAGAACTACACGGAAACAGATGAACGTACATTCACATATAGACCGTTAAAACATATCCCTCCTCATAGTCGGGTAAAAATAACACGGTATAATTTTATCGAGGAATGTCACACGTAACTTTAGTAAACTTTTTGTAGATAAGATCCCTTGTCTCTAAAATTCCTTCTAACCTCCTTCCGATAGCAGAGGTACAATAGTTACAATAAAAAAAATCGAGTGCATGCAATCTTTAATACTTTTTGTCACTCTTCTTTTAAAAACAAGACGACTCCATTACATGAACCTCTTCCAATCACAGGATGTGTCATAATCATTTCGCTTGGTAGGCGGCCTGGATATAGGAATACTAGATATCGTACACCTTAGAGACACTGTCTGACAATCCTTAGGACCTGTCTTAGCTCTTGATAACTTAGGTCTGGTATATTTGAGATGATTACTTCGCCATGTATGCCATGCAATGAGATTTTCCTGGCATTGCCCTCACATCGACTTTTCTCCGTTACCCCGGATTGAGATGGGAGGACAAATTCTCTGACGCCACAATCACATGACTTATTTATATTTTTTATCACCCTGTAAAAGCCCACTGCTGGACATAGACCTTTTCATGACAGCGCTCACAAAAGGCGGGAATACCCATCATAAAAGATTTGCTCATACTGGTATACTGCTGGACAGGCGGGTTGGTGATCGCAGTGCCGATACCCTAGCACCAATGATGTTGATTACCATCACTAGTATGTGGTATTTCTGGATCGATATATTCGAATGCAGTGCAGTCTCGACAGACAAGACAGACAGACGCTTAAAGAACGAGGCTTTAGCGACCCAAAGCCCCTTACATCCCATAAATCACTGCATGGATATAAAAGTATTATTTAAATTAAACTGTAAAAGCCGCTTCAAAATGGATTCTGTTGAATATTTTTATGGTGGTAAATTTGCAATTAAAACTAATTGTTTTATTTAGGGAAAAACTCACGTATAGTTTTTATATACATATTTCCTTTTGCAGATATAAGTTTAAGAAGGTACAGCTTTTCGTATAAATGACGAACTTAATTCAGCAAACAAAAACTGCGTCCATTTTACGTGCGCGAAAAAAGAAACTTGGCAAACATAAGCGACTCATTTATGTGTAGAGGGAAACGCGTTGACCATGATTGCAACTTAATAAAAAGACGTTAAGTTATGATGTCGTGATAAAAGTGTAATATTTCTTTAAGAATATTTACATAAACTGCCAATCAGTATCGAATTATTTTAAGCGTGTTTATTAAGTGTAAATAATTTGTAAACACCAAAATCCACCATCGGCCATACACCAATAGTCAGAGTTCACAGCAGCGATTGAATTGAGGAGGTATGTGGAGAATCTCCGAGAGCAAGGCTAGTAACGAGAGTCACAACCACCACCACCCATAATTTCTGTCTCTCGTAGAGGTAAAAAGTGGTTCGCGAAAGCCCAGTACGCTACTTTTTGAGCCGAATGGAAATCATGTCTCTGTCTACCTTTCATGGGCCCAAGTGCTTAACGATAAATATTAAAACATATATAGATACAAACGAATTCCGAAAGCACTACTATCCTTAACTCGGCTGTTTTGATATCCACATTGATATGCAACTAATAAAACAACTTTAAATTCAAGAATAATTTGATCAAGTTATATACTTTATAATCTGTAGCTTTATCCTTGAGTTACCTACTCGTATACAAACGTCTTAAAAACATTCACGTCTAGACAAAACAAGATTTTATGTTCATGATTAAATATTTTGTTGCATACCGTTTAAAATTAAAATTATAGCGATACCTGTCTCCGAAACTTCGGCTCTTTCGACGGCTTCGATGTGTGGGCAGATTGGTCTCACAATCACGCGACAAGCTTCCATATTTATTTAACCAGTGCCAAGACTTACCGGTTTCACACGAGTGGGCCGCTACTGGTTCGTATGGTAATTTGAATAGAATCTGTGGCTGTCACGTTACTCTACGCTCTATTTTTGCATAGTGATCTTATATATAGGCAGTTTTATTAACGTAAATCTATTTGTCGATTAGTATTTAATAACTACTTTAAATCCATCAGAAAAAGAAAATATAAATAAAATTCCTTTCTACTAAAAGAGAAACAATATAACCTTGATGCAAAAAGTTTCATTCCGGGTTCGTTCTTCCACCCGTATCTTTCGAGCTGCACTTTGTTGCAATACTGGTTCTGTCTGAGAAATGCTCTGACCACTATTAATATAATATAAATTACATATTTTAGCAATAAAATTTAGCCGTAAAATTTTTATTTTGCAGGTGTCATTATTTACTGTATGTTAAATCTACCACGCTAAGACAAAATCCATGGCTATCCCTGCGCAAAGCTGGTGTTGAGGCTTACCACCCGTCACGTTCTATCTCCCAAATAGGCGAAAGGTGGCCAACGGGCTAGCAAGATGTAGCTACGCTGAGCATTGCCAAATGGAAATTTGGAATTTACGACTACAAGGTGGTTCTACTAGATGGTACTCCATTTCTGCTTAGGAACCGTCTAGTATGTACCACCCTCTTACATATTTCTGCCGCTAATCAGAAGTGCAACCACAGTTGTGCTCCGGACGGAATGACATAGAGAGCCACTATAATTACAGACTGTACCTTATACAACATATTCCTCGGGGTTGGCGACACAACAGATGCGATCTTTATCGATTGATGTTGTTTGTAGGAGTCCATGGGCTACAGTAGCCACTTACCATCAGGTAGACTGTTGGCTCGTTTGTCACTACGATTTTACAAAAAAAACCTGTGATAAATATTTATTTATACAAATAGTCCTGTTCCATAAAAAAAGAACAAGTTAATGCAATATCAGCGAAAAAAAATTTAAACTATACCCTATGTAACTTCGCTTGCCCTATTATCTTTCTACATATTATGTAACATACATTATATTGTTTGCTCAAGACAAAATTCTATTATAGCTACAAAATACAAGCTGACATTAAGTACAAAATGTATATCAGACACTAACCCCTTAGTACTTACTTATTAGTATATCTGAACCTGTTTTTTTTATTGATATTGATTTTGTATTACTAGAAATAAAGACAGTGCGATCAAATGAAAATAAAAAATATGTATGTTCTCACAAGTCAACACGAGTGTCCTTGGGCGCTTATTTTAACAGGTTTCAGTAGCATGCCGCTTGTGCCTGTTTTGAGACTTCGAACGAATATCGCCAATAAATGTATAATGTATACATGATGATTTATCGAAAGATCTATCGCCGAATAGATTGTTGTGCAATTATCGACGATCAGGGTCACAACACAACACAAGCATATTGATCACGAGCATAATTTACCTGATTATATTTTTTATCGAACTAAAATTGTACGAAATTTTAATTCCTTAAAAAACAAATTAAGTAAACATCTAATAGACTATGTAATTTTATTATAGAAAAACTTAGTGCCTAGCATCCAAGATTTAATAAATAATTAGGAATTCTGAAAATATAATTTTATACTAAATACACAAAAAATGCTTGAATTTTTAGTATTGTGTACTACGAATCAAAAATTTCGGAAGTTACGAATGTCAATCAAGGTTAAAACAAGGTTTATAAGCACCACAATTATTACAAAAACTCAGTAATTGCTAAAATATTTTATTAAGTTCCAGCAGTATATTTTAATGAATTAAATAATGAGTAAGGCAATCACGTGTTATTTGATGCGACTATTAATGATTGATTAATAAGTTAAATTACAATATCATTGATACAAGCAGTAAGCTTACTTTTAGATTAATATCCTAATTTTGCAGATAAATCTTTTACAAACTCTGGAAGCAACGGGACAAAACAGCTATACTTTTACATAAAGTTTGCAAATCTACGTTAGAATCATTAGTTTTATAATTTTAATCAACAACAGACTCAGGTGGATTTTGTGAGTTAACATCTATGTTGGTCTTATTACAATTATCTTTTACGTCAGTCTGTAGATCATTCCCAGTAGTGACATTCGCAGAAGCAATATTAATAACACTATTTGATTTCGACGTGGCTTCAGTAGCCTCAGGTACAGTTTGCGCTATTAAATTTGGTACTTCAATAGAGATAACTTCATTATCGCTCTCTTTAGCTGACTCGGGTAATTTATTTTCCTCGAGGGGTCTAAATATCTCTTGTAGTGAAGAAACTTTCTTTTCTGACGGAATTATCCTATTAAGATATAACAAAATATCTGACAACGAAACAATGCCTACTAATTTATTCTCCTTATTTACTAGCAATAATCGATGACTTTCAGTTCTAACAATAACTTCTAAGGCCTCATATAGAGTAATACTTGAACGACATTTTTGTAACTTTTCATCCCAGTCTTTCTTTTTGTTTCTTACTTCTCCAATAGTTAGTGACAAATTTAGATACAATTTTTCACTAACTAGATTCAAAACTTCATATTTTGCATACACGTCAATGAGTGTACTATTATGATCTAAAATTGGTAACGCTGATACATCTTTTTCTAATAACAATTGGAAGGCTACTTTAATACTAGTGCTTTCAGTAACAGACAATATCTCATCATATGTACCAATTTTTAATTCTACTAATGTTTTATGAAAAAAAGTTAATTCGGGAAATTCGTTCAAATAAACAAACAAAAATCTCAGGATTCTCTTATGTGATAATATGTATAAAACATCTCCCGAAAAGGGATCGATCATTAAAAGGCGATGGATACGATTTTTACTAAGTAAATTTATAGCTTCATGTAATGACTGATCTGGTCCAACACTACACAAAGGCTTTCGTGTGGGTCGCAATATTTTTTTCCAATTTTGTAGTGTATGACGTTCCAAATCTTCCATAGATAAATTTTCCGTCTCAAGATAAAGAAGAATTCTAATAAAATCAGTCACTGTTATCATACCCACCAATAACTTCTTATTAGCATCCCAAAGCGGTGCTGATCGAATACCATGTGATACTAAAGTAGGAAAAGTTTTTCGAACTGGAAATTGTGTATCAAATATAATGACTTTTGCTGACTTAGGTAAAATTTCATAACATTTGTGGTATTTAAAAAAATTTAACAGTAATCGAGTTTTATCTCGTCCTCCAATGGATATTTGTACAATCGATAAATAAGGATCGTATTTAGGCAGTCCTCGAACTTCTCTAAATAGTTGTTTGGCCTGTGCGGGTTCTAGTGATGCATATGAATTTTTATGATACGTCGGTGATGTTGTTTCTATTGATGATCGGCGGATCTGTTTTGTACTTTTCTTTTTCGATGCTTCTGCAGCAGATTGATTACTTTCGGTCTGCGGCTTATTTCTAAAAATGTCCATTACCCTTGTAATTGGGCTAAATTTTCGAGAAGACACTCCAGTGACAGTATGGTAATATTTTTTATGAGAGTCTTTCGAATCGGCTGCGTTTTTGTCATCTTTAAATGATTCTTCAGTATCGGTCGATTTCGAAGGAGTAGCTAAAGGACCTTTTACATTTTGTATCATGGGCTGATGTTTTTTGGCATCGCTTTTTCTTCTTAACCGAAAAATATCAAATATAGAACTTCGTGGACTAGATGACGTACCGTGGAAGGTTTCATATTCCTTTCTGCTGTTCGAATCTCTCTCAGCACTTGACGGTCTAGATCTTTCGGCAGATTTTTCTTTAAAAATAGATCTTACATGAGGTCTTTGTGATTCTACTCCTCGTGTACCAAAATGTATTGTGTGCACATTATTGTGCGCTATGCTTTCAGAAGGAGTTTCCTTCTCGTCAGACGTAGATAATGTAGTAACAACAAATCTCTTTTTCTCGCCAACGCAAACAGTCTGACTTTCCTTTTGCACCTCAGATTGGTGCCTTTTCTTCTTGTGTTTTTGCATAGATTTGCCATGTTTTGAAGGAGACTCCGAAGTCGCAGATTCATTTTCTAAAATTGGATCCATATCCAAATAATATTATGTTTAAATGAACGTTTTATACCTATTTCACGTATCATTATCCGGAAGTGAAGACTGTGAAACCTGAAAGTAAATAAAAAAACTTTTACTATTTTTGTACTAATACAATAACATAATTTAAAAATTTTGTGCTTTTGCATCTCGTATCGACCTATTAAGTCCACTGTTAAACATAGGCCTCTAAGAAAGCAACTGTTAAAGACAGCGTACATACATTTCATGAAAGGTTTGCCCATCTTCGCACTAGTGAAGCTGCTCCCCGTTACTAGTCGATATTTGGGTTCGGCAAATTCAGGCGGATTTTCCATCATTATTTGGTAGACAGAGTGCATTGTGTGAAATTGGAATTTTGAGAAAAAGATTGTATGGGGGAATACACCGCGCTATTGCCTTTAATTATACGAACTGAGAGATATATTACATAAGAATTAATAAATAATGTGGACTAAGATAATTATATTAAAGTCACTAATCAGTATATATAAGAGTCTGCTCATAATTTATATAATGATTTTGTATTTTTCTAGTATTTACAACGATACTAAAGTCACCAAGATACTAAAGGTATGATATGGTAGATTTTTTACGTCGTCAAACTAACTTAACGCCGGTAGAAATATTTAATACCTTCACGCACAGGAAAAACTCTGAAAAAATTATATAGCGGCAGTAGGGTTTTTTAAATTAAAAAACTAATTTATAATTACGGCACATATCATTAAGCAATGATTGTAATACACCATCTAATATACATACGTAATATAATTGTACACTTTAGTCTTTATGCAGTGGAGGTTTAAGGTTACGCTGTTGCTAAGCAACGCTATGTCGTAACTTAATGCACCATTTCAATGCACCATATTTGCAATTTTCGCGTAATTAATTTAAAATCAATTCTAAGAGTTGTCAATACCGAATTTACGTTTAAACGCTTTTCAAATCATTAATAATAGGCATGGATCTCTGACAACACCAAAGCACTGAGTAGTAGTTAGGTATTATTCCTCTGATCAATACTTTAAGGAAGGGTTCAAAATATCATGATACGCAAAACCCAACAAATTTACAACGTACCTGATTTGTACCGGTTTATCATCTCCTTTAAAGTAATAACAAGAAAGTATTCACACATAAGTTTAATTGTTACAAACTAAATATAAAATTAAAACATTTCACTAGGGATGCGGAATATCCACGCTGACGTGGAACGCCATGTTGTTGTGTTAGAAAGATTTTCCACGACATCTGTCGGCGGGTTGGTAAAGTTATGTCAACAGAAAACTGCTTCAAACTCTATGAAATAGAAGAGTATATTTTATCTTGAAATCTTAATTTAGGGTTCAAATTAAAAAAGTAATTTATATTATTTCTTAATGTGGTTTCGCTAAACGAGTTATCCAAATAGCAAAAAAATGGTGTGTAGAGATGAGCATCTTATACAGTTAATCGTTTTTAGGGTTAAATGCCTAAACGGCATGTTACTAAGCCCAAAAAAATACAGTAACAAATAAAAGATATCCAAGAAATACTGACCAATATTCAACAGGGACATAAATAGGCCGACAGAGAAGAGGACGAAAAGGAAAAAATAAGTTTTAAAAATTCGATACTTTTATTGTTCGAAATCTGGTCTTGGAAAAATTTCTCCAATCTTTAGGCACGGAGCTATTTTCCACGGGGTAGTTAAATCACGATGCAGGTAAATATATTTTTTAATATATTTAGCATGGCCCAGGTAATATTTTGGATTAAGGGAATTGAACAGATTTAAATTTAAAAAAGAAGATTAACAAAGAAAGTACATAGTTTTTATAAAATAAACGTGGCTATAATATATTTAAAATTTTATTATATTTAAATGTGTAATATGCTATGCTGTAGATTTTGTGTAAATAAGTAAAAAAATACAGAAAAACACAATTCGTCAAAGAATCGTCGTTGCCTTCCAATCCTTTGCGTAATAGTGTAGTGACACATTCTATAATTAGTAAAATTTTGAATTTGGTAAAAAACGTCTTATTTTTATTACAAATAAACTATTAAAAAACAATAATAATCACAATACAAAAATCTGACTTCGAACAGGCAAACGCAGTGTAAGGACGACCCTTCACAGGATGGTGTGACGAGTGCAGTTTTGCGGGAAGTCGACGGATCGGTGGATGCAGGTGGCTCAACACCGTGCTTTGTTATAATATTTGGGGAAAGCCTATGTTGAACGTGTGGCAGTGGCATAAAGAGACATCCTACTCCCATTTCTTCTCGTGGCAAAAATAAATGTCGTGGTTACCGACAGATGGCGCAAAAACTTACTGCAACGTGTAAGTTTAAGTTTTGCTTGGTGTGATGTAATCGTCACTTATCTTAATTGATTGAAACTAACGATTATAATAAATATAAATAGACCAATTTTGAAGTTTTTCATGTAAATGTTCAGAGGGACAAATAAAACTTTATTAAATTTTTAAAGTTTCATGGAAAGTAAACTCTATGGAAATATTTGTTTAAATATTAAACACATAATATCGTAGTACATTCATATAACGTCACTCATATATTCCAATAATTGCCAATTAGCGTGTACCTAGCGTAGTCGTACAGCAGAAGGAAAGTATCTAAATTTAGACGAAATTTTCTAGAAACTACACGCATGCGTGGAAAAGCACGACGTCAAATTTCGTCACCAATCGGTGACGTCACCGTTGTAGAGATCCGGGGTAAACGATGACGTAGCAAGCGCGGGGAAAAATGAGGCAAGATCGATACCCTTAGATACCTTCATGATGTTAATAATATTCGATGAAAGCTTTTCGCTCGACTAACTATTGTACGGGAGTAGACGGCCTTTCAATATAACACGGGTCGGTAGCTCACGCGTGAGATCTACTAGCACTATTTGTAACAAATACATAGGTCAGGCGTTTATCTAAGAGTTAATTAGTTGTGGCATTCTAACGTCTACTTATGAACGATGCGCTGAGCCGTGACATAGCATAACAGATGTGACATACACCAGCCCGTATTTTTTTTTATGAGAAAGGTAAACGAGCTAGCGGTTCACCTGATGGTAAGTGATTACCGTCGCCCACAAAATACATCTGCAACACCAGAGGTGCTGCAAGTGCGTTGCCAGCCTCTAAGGGTATTTGGGAGATGGAAGGGAGAATGAGGAGGGGCAGCCAAGTAAACTCATCATGCACAACGTTCTGGGCTCTGTGTACAGATTGTCTCAACCAGTCTCCTTCCATGCGATGCATGAAGAATGTAATCGCACTATTCTGTAACAGATTCATGATGCTGACAGTGTAAAGCTTACGATCAGCAGACAATCTTTATTGAGTCTGCGTAAACGTCTCACATGCCCGAACTTCTGAGTGGAGCGCGCGATCAGCAGTCAATTGCAATTAAGTTGCGTAAAGGTTTCAGAAGCTCAGGTCTCTTCCTGCCGCTTGCGATCAGCAGTCAATTTCAATAGAGTCCGAGTAAATGTCTCAGAAGCTCGGGACGCTAAGTGGCGCTCGCGATAAGCAGTCAATCGCAATTAACTCTGCGTAAACGTTACAGAAGCCCGGGCCCCTCCCTGGCGATCGCGATCAACAGTTAATTACAATTGAGTTTAAATAAACGTCTGAGAAACCCGCGACACTCAGTGGCGCTCGCGATAAGCAGTCAATCGCAATTTATACTGAGTAAACGCCTCAGAAAGCCGAGATGGTGAGAGATGCTTTTGATCAGTTGTTAAACTCACGCTCTTCGCCGGTTTTTTGAGACCTAATTTATCTCAACCTTTGGGAATTATTTGAATATCTTTAAATTATATTTTTGATTTTTCTATTTTAAGGCATTTTTAAAAAAAAAATTGAAAACTCGAGATAAGTTCTTAATATATATATATATATATATAATAACGGGTAGTTTAAAAAATAGGAGGAAACAAAATATTATAGTATACCTATTAAATATCTGTAGAAATCGTGGGGAAAATGAAATCCTTTTAATACGCGAATATAAAATGGCCAAGTCAATGGGCTTTCAAAATTAAAAGTCCTTTATCATCGACAATAGACAGTATTTCTCCTAATCTGAGATCTCTACATAAACAATATTACTACTCCTAAAAGGTTTAAGTAACGATAATTAAATTCACAGACATGTTTTTATATCTCATAGGTGAAAACGAACTTGTAATCTTATTTTTTTGAAGTTAGTTGCGGTTTCCCATGGGCTAGAGACATATTATGTGGAGGTGGGGCACTTACCATCACGTGGATTGTTAAATTAGCCAGGTTACATAAATTATGAACAATTATAGACAACGTAACAAACAAGAGATACTAACTTCTCGCATAACAGCTCAACCACTATTGACACTGTGACAGCAGGTTTGGCAGGTATTTAGACAACCACGCCTCCTGCCCAGCTCCTTCAATAGGTAACATGAGAAAGTAAGGCTGTAATTAAAGGCTGGACTGTTTAGTAATGACATGTTGAAAGCTCCATCTAAATTGGACAAGAGGTTTCTACGTTATAGGTATCAAGACACCTACACTCTCTGCCTAGCTCCAATAATCGAAAGCGTGATGGCATATGCTAGATATTGCACAGTCCTCCAAGAAACTCAATAGTGAAAGTCCTGTCAAAATTCGCCCACAGGTTGTTTTGCGTGATGCGTGGTCTGTCGGGCGTGGCCGTCTGGTATCGGCGTAAGAATCGGGAACCCCTTTTCTTCCCTTGGGTGTCATAAAAGGCGTCTGAGGGAAAAGCCTAGAAAATCGTAAATACTACCGATAGACGGCGAGATATCAAGCAGGCATAGGGTAGCAGCGTCTAAGGTGCGAGGTGTCTGGTACTGCAATCACCAATCCACCAATTGCCAAACGTGATTATGGCAAATCCTCCTTATGAGAGAGGCCTATGTCTTGCAGTGGATTATTTATAGGCTATTAAGGTAAGGTAAGGCATAGTAGAGAAACAGACAACTTTTATAAAAAAATGTGTTTTTGCCTTCTGTTCTTCTCGCGATAGTATATTAAGTTCCAATAAAAATTTTGGAAATATTTTCAAGGTACAGATTTAGTATCGCTTGAGTTTTATTATAACGTAGTTCAGATATATTATATATATAATATGCATATATAATTTCGTATATTATATGTATGTATAGTTTCGTTGTGTATATAAATTCAATGATACAACAACGTTCATATATCACTAATAAACCTTCAACAAAAGTTATTTGTGTTGTTTATGTGTGGTAGAACCTAGTAGCGGTTTTAGCTCGAATGGGCCGGCTGCCCCAGAGTAGTACCACGACCTCGCAGAATACTGGTGTGAAGTAGAGGCATCTTGTGCGTCTGCGTTTCGTTCGGTGAGTAAGATAACCGGAAACACTTATCCTTCCCCATCCCCCTCCTGTTTTTTGGCCCTTCCCCATCACCAAATATCATTAAAGGCCGGCAACGCACCTGTGGCTCTTCTGGTGTTGCAAATGATCGTGGGCATCGGTAATCACTTACCATCAGGTGAGACTAAACCAGCTCGGAATATATTCGTATATATTTTAACTTCTGTGTATTGGAAGTGTATTGGATAAAATATAATTATCATCATGCATATACATACATACTATTTTAATTATTTACAAAATGCACAGCTTTCTACAATAGTTTACAATACTTTAACCATTTTTCTACGTGACTTACAGCCAAAAAGGGATTTATGTTTTACTTTTAGTACATACATATTTGACCGACTCGAGGTATATCGAAATACATTAATTACAATTATTGTGTGTTAAATAATTAATTAATTGTGCTATTTCTATAGCATTCTAATAACTTTCTAGGCATACGACTTGAAATACTAAATCCTTGTAATTCATTCCACACTTGCACGTAATATATAAAAGCTATTCTGTATAGACTATGAACACAACAGAAATCTAAATATATATATAATAAAATTCACTGAAGCTTACAATAAAATGTGTATTTAAATCGATTAATAATTAATGTTGAAGCTATAGCATTCAATAAAAGCAATTTGGATCCAACTCAAAGCCAGGGTAAGGCTAGATACCCATACAAATATCCAAAAACAAAATTGGTCAATATTTAAATATAAGTAGGAACGAAACGACAAAATGATTGGACCGTATAAAGTGATTGAGTCTTCTGTATGCGATGAGTACTACTTGTACGATATGCACCACAAGTTTCATTGCAAGACAATGAGAGATTATGTGAAATTGTTGGTACAATGATAAATGATATTTTGCTGTATGATATCTTCAAATCTACTTTTATTTAGAGTTTATAAAGTTTTTAAATATAAGCGTATGACCGACGTAATATGATGTTGGTAATTATATAATTAGGGTAAGATTCAATTAATGGCGACCCTAATTAGTAACATTACGATAGCGAGGGAACCGAAACCGTAACGTTGGGATTGTGAACCGGCGAATCCCTACTACTGATGGAAATCCAGACAGATGCTGGCCTATATACTAAATGAATAAAGAAAGAAAATAGTTAACATCAAGAAGATAACAGTTCATCGAGGACAGAATTCTGCACTCAGCACCTTGATTTATTATACCTGACCTGAGAGCAGCACCCGAATAAACGGTATTATCAAGAAAGAAAACGCAACGTGTCGCTCTTCACCGGTTGATGACCGATGATCACCGGACCATGATAGTCCAGGCTCTTCGGTATTATACGGGCGGTGCGGTATGGTAAAATCTACCAATGTTTGATATAGAAAGATTAACACTTTTAACTCACAGATAAAGAAAGCTTAATGTTTAAATAGTAATTGAAGTGAAAGGTTAAGTTAAATCCATGGGGTCAAAACAGAACTCCGCTCATTTGAAAATCAGTTTTAATATGGTTATATAATGGGCGGCACGCTACAGTATAGTTTCTGATGGCCACTGCCGGTAAATACTTACGCAAATAATTCGTTAGCGGATTGCGACGTCTTGCTTTTTTCATCTAAGATATGCTTAATATTGTTAATATTTGTGTTACAGTAATATGTACTTTATGCGTGTACCCAACTAACTAAATATTTCACGTTCCGTATGTCTGCAATATCACACGTATTGCGCATCGAACGCCTTAAAATAAAGTCTTCTTTAATGCTTGCATATGATTAAACGAGACCAGGAGAACTGAATATTTAACGCTGAAGACACTAAGTGTTTGCCAACGATCATACTAAAATCTCAGTCCAGTAAGTAATCCCCATCTTAACGATAAGTACTCATAAGTAGTACTTATGAGTACTTACTTATCTACGAAACAATTTATGATAAGATAAAACACGTATTTTGGCCATTTAAATAAGTAAAAAAGTAGCGACTACTTTACTTACTACACTATAAAGTCGAGAATTTGAGTTTAGCTATTTAAATACCTTTTTTTTTCTATAAAAAATAAGGGTCTTTGGAATTGTGTATTATGTTCATTGTACGGTTTCCCATTTTTGAATTCAATTTTGTGTGTTTGTTTTACAATGTGTTCAGGGTGAAAAAAGCATCGTGAGGGGCTTCCCTGCATGTCTGAGAAATATTGAAGATGTGTTAAGTGTTTTGAGGACATGTGAAGTCCGCCAACCCACACTGGAGTAGCTTCGTGAACCTATCCTTGCTCAAAACCCCTCTCAAATACTGAGAGAAGCCCAGCTGTGGGTCTTTTACAGACTGCTACTTTACTATGCACAATTAGTCAACATTTCATCGATGTTTCTGTAGATAGCTTTTAGTCAATTCAAATATAATATAGGTAGGTATTTAGTCAAAGGTATTTTGTCTTATGAAATATCGTACGGAATACCTATTACGTTTACATAGTTATTAGAATATTATATTACATAACATTATAGGTGGATTATAACCGTTTCAAATATAACAGAAGGTTTAAAATAACGATAAATCCTGTCAATTATTTAAATATGTTAAAAAAACCTCATTACAATATTGTATTAACTGTACTGTAATCATTTTTGTTTTGGAAAATCGTTACTACCACTGTAGGAATTTCTCCAGTATCGTGAAGACCTATTTAAGGAAGAATCCAACACAAAGTATAGGTACTTATTATATACCTACGTACAATAATTTAGTGAATTCTAAATTTCTAAAGGTAAATTAGAATTAACAACATTCTACGTCGGAAGTAAAAAAAGTTCTAACACTAACAGATAATAATTTTCAATGTCACATAACCATATCATTATAATTTTTCTCTGTTGCTACGAAAATCAATCTTAAAGTAATAAATTTTAAACTACAAGTCATTTCACAGTTATTGTAATTTTTGTTTAGCCGCCAATTTAATATGCTATTTTATAAAGTAGTTAGGTACTTTAATGAGATTGGTAATTAACAAAACCTGAGGACTTACTAAAAGTACGTTAATGGAACAGATGTAATCATAACATTGCCGACAACGATAACATACAATGACTGCTCGGCGCAGATAAAACTGTTAGGTATGTGCATTTTATAACATAACCTCAAAATATCTTAACCGTGCGCTCTAAATCTTTTTAATTACAATTGAATATACTTACAATCGATATCATTGCAATGAACTCCTTTCGCACTGACTATTTGTGAACACTTCACACACGCACACACTTGCAAAGTGCATATTGCACTCTAAACTGGACGATAGGTTTGCATGCGTCGCGTTTGTATTGAATCTAGACACGACTTTACAATTCACTGGACGATTGTGTAGGCGTTCTATAATATGGCCACTGGAATAATTATTGATGAAACCACAGTTTTGTTAAAAGGGACCGCCATGTCCAATTAGTACAATTTACAATCCTACACAACGTTGAAATATATGCGCTGACGGCATCGAAACAAGCCAGTCGCGTTCACGCTATAATTCTCTTGCGGGCCGCTCATGCCGCTGTGTTCACTCAAATATGTGCCAGCGCACACATTCGCGCGAGGCCAACACACTTATCGATGGGTGCGTAATAAATATAGATGACGCGAGCCGCGATCGGCGTACGCAGCTGATTAAAATTGTAAGTCTAATCAGCTTAATCCAAATGATATTTATATGGATTTTTTTTTAAAGAAAAACTAAATATAATTAAGCATGCACTTGCACGTAAGCCGCAACCGTCCTAAATTAAGTGCCTTCTATTACTACCCCTGGAAAATATGCTTATGTAATTATAAAATTAATTTTGAAGTATTCAACCACCATGGTCAGATCACCATGACCACCGTCGTCACCGCTATATCTCTGGCCTTAAGTTGTACCAATCCGGTCCAGCTGGCCCATTCGAGCGGCAGCTAAAGCCGCCGCTTGGCTCTAGCACGTTTAGAACATACTGCGATTTATAAGTGATTAGTTTATCTGGGTAGATTTACGAGCACATTAAATAACAGTTTGAATGTTTCGTTGATTTTTAAAATATTTAAGAAAAAGTTGGGCCGAAGCTACCCTTGGAAGAAATTTGTTTTTATCATCACATTTTCGTGTTTAAAAATATTGTAAACGCCTTACAAAGCATATAGCTGTACCGAGATCAAATCACTGTTATTCTTGATCTTCTTTTATATATGAAAAAATTAACTAAATATGTGATATATGATCTCTTCCGCCGAAGCTATTAAGGCAGCCGGGTCAGAAGCGTATCACTTATCCGTGGGGTTTTAATCGGTTACCACTTAATACTGATCCTGACATAACTGGTTACGGCCTCCAGTTAGTCCAGTTATTTTGTATGTAAATTGTGTAATACCAGTTGTTTTTACCGCTGCCTTAATATGTCATCAGCGAATCCAGATTTGGAACACGAACATCTTCAATCACTCAAATGTCCCTCGTGTGTGAATGTCAGGAAGAGAAAGGTACATGGCCATAAACCAATCAAAACCACGCCCTTTGAACAAGTCTGCTTTTAACACATCTCTTTTTAAACATGACCGTGCAAAATTTAAAAAAAAATTAGAAACGGTTGAATTTATCGTCCATGAGGAAGAAGGATATTAAATGTAAGATCGTAAAAAGTAAAAAGGATATAAAGTCACTGGAAACTGAAAACTCTCGCCTTAAAACTTTAATATGAATTATGAATGATCGCATTACGATGTTGGCAAAAATATCACGCGATCACAATTAACAAATACAAGCTGTACCTGAACGCAATAAATTTTGCAGTTTCATGAAGGTTCCTATTCTGGAAAACAAAATAGTAGCATATCGACGTGTTGAAAAAATTAATCCCAATTCTGGTCGTCCAAGAGGCATCCTAGTTACATTGACTTCTCGTTTTAGGAACTCTCACCGCTACCGAAAATCTCACTCGTATTTAATCGGCGAGAACCGCGGTATACTCTTATATGATTCTGAACTTTTTATTTTTAATGTAAAAAACTTCAAATCGCTGCTTGAGTCTTCGCTGAAGAAAAATCATACAAATATGTCTGGATCAGCTTTGGCAAAATATAAAAAATGATAACAGTGGTGCAATACCTATTATTTGAAGGAGATTTGTTATTTGGACATTTAAAATGTTTTTTAGGATTAGAAATCGATACATAAAATGTAAACAGATTCAAATCTAAGCTGCATGATTTTTTTAAACGCAAATTACGATGCTTTTGATAGTAAACTACTTGATAGCCCTTTCGTAGGGATTTTCGCAAAGGGTTGCAATACAGCATTACGTAATCCCCAGGCGATAAAACGAAGTGTGGAAATTATACTAATACCAACAATATTTGAGTATTTAATTCTGTATTTGTCATCAAATTGAATCGATACCAATTACCGACCGGATAAATAGATTCGATTAACGACACGGTTTTGATCTAAAGTCCGTTAATCTATAAAAAAATTGTCTTCTGCATTTGCAATTCGTACTACTACTGCCAATCTTTCTCTCCGTATCGCTGGACATTCTTCCTCATGTTTAAAAAAATCTTAAACGGCGGTAATCCGCTGTGTGCCCGGGCATCGTTCGTTCACTTTGTTAAAAGTATCCGGTTAAATTTATGTCATTATGGCGGATATCACACATGTAATAAAAAAAAAGTAAAAATTAAAGGGGACCCCACAGAAGAAATATATTTTCTATTTCTTTTTCGATCATACAAACGGTAATACATCTTCGATCAACTTCCGAATACTATCGGCAATTACCAATTACGCAGGTGATATTACGGAGCCGGAAGTGTACGCACAAACACAGAGGCGCACATTGGACTTAACCTTCCCGAATCCGATGAAACGCAACGGTACACAGTACTACACAGCCAGGCCCCAAAATACAAGAATTTGTGTTTTTGCACAAATATTGGCTTCGACTGGAATTCGAACCCAGGACCCATATCCCAGCAGGCAGGTACGCTAACTGCTAAGCCACGCGATCGTCACTGGACTATTAAAAGGCTTACACAGTTGACAAGACCAGCTTGATACAGTATTTTACAAAACCTTACCCAGGTTGTTTTCATTTAAGAACGAAGCTAAATTGAGACTTAAAAACTTTGCAAGTTTGGTTAGTTATATTTATTAACACACTCAATGGTATATGCTTATTAATACAAGGAAGTTTGCATTCATTCTACGTTTTGGTTATTTTTGCTGAAAACAGTTCTGTGAAGAAGTTGGCCTGTTTCTTATATGTATGTGTTTGTGGGACAATGTTATGACATTATTATCTTACTCACATACTTACATAAATTATAATAAAACAATAAATATTTGCATTAAAATGCACGCCACCGACAGATGGTGGGATAAACATCTCGAAAAATACCAAACCAAAAATAAGCAGATCGATGACGGCCAGCAACGGATAAGTTGCGAGGTGTGCAGTGTCGCGATCGCCAATGCGCTTGCCGAGCGACGGAATTATAGCAAATCCTCATTATAGGAGAGGCCTAAGTCCCGCAGTGGACTGTTAACAGGCTGTCGATGCAAGGTTAAGCTATAATTAATCATTAGTAACGAACTCCAAATTTCATCTACAAATTGTTAAAAGTTGTTCATTTATTCAAATTAAATAGCAACTATATTATATAAATGAGGCGGTCGTGATTTTAGAACAATATTTGAAAATTAAATTAATTGAAGAAAGACAACGAAATAAATACAACAACATACTAATCTAAAGTAGAAATTATGTCAATAATATATCCGGCACTCATACATATCATCAAGTCACGTTCCTGTCTTGGTAACTAGGAATATAAATAACGCACACTGAATAGTTTTTTTGTGCCTAATATGATATTTTTTAAATCTAAATCGCACAGAGGACTGATATACCAAAAAACATTGACACCTCTGCCTACCCCGCATGGGATTAGTGACTTGACTTACGGTTGCATATGCGTGTGTGAGTAAGTGTGTCAATATCACATATTTAAAAATAAGACATATAAATATTACATTAAGTAAGTTATGTTATAATATACTAGCGTATTAGTATGTCTCTGACCGACACCCTTAATGTAGTATATGCAGATCATACAATCAAATATATTGTATAAAGTTTAAAAAAGTTTTTTTGCACAGTCTTACTACTGCAGCGCTTGTGAAGCAGCAGCAACGACTTACTGAAGGCTATATCTGTAAGATACGACTGTCCCATCCAGGACCACTGAAGGAGGGTGTAGTCATGGGAAAATAATAAGCAATTAGCAATACTATGTTATAGTTATAAGTAATAATTGTTACTAACAATATATGGATCTTCCGCTCTGAAATAAACATTTTATTGTTATATTATATTATTATTATTTGCAATTCATTCATCTACTGCATGTGCAGAAATATTTATTTTAAATTTCACGTTTCTATCTCGTGACGCGTTAAGTTATTAATCAACTTAAAAAAGGAAAAGATTCGCAGTAGGAACAACTGATTTTAACCCACACGCAAAAAATTATTAGTTTGAAGTCTTTTTGTGACTATCTAAGCCTGTATGCACCGCAGTTCCCAAACGAATAGAACGATTTTATTTTAAGGCGGGATTAATTCCGTTTCAATATAGGGGTTCTTAGCTATGTTTAACGAAAATTTACTAGGTTGTATACTCATTCTTTGCCTAGGAGTCGTCTGGGTAGCTACCACACTCGTGTCCATTTCTGCCGCCAATCTACAGTGTACTAGCTAGTGTTGTGTTCCATTTTGAAAGCTATAGAGAGCCAATACAATACAAACTGTGAGGTATTCCATCTTAGTCATCAGGGGTCACAACACATTCGTAACCGTATTCGATTGAAGTTGTTGAAAGTTCACGGACTGCAGTAACCACTAACCATCAGGTAGACTCATATGTCATTCTAAAAAAAAATCTGTTCCGTCTATTAGTCCGCGATCTGTTCATTAGCTCTTCTCCTAGTCTGTATAGCTGAATATCAGATATACAATTGATATTTATGTTACTAATCCGATGACTTACAATAATAGAATTATATTTTTCTAATGCTACAAGTATTTAAAAAAAAAATGTAAGTTCATCGATTACTCGGTTGTTTCTAAACCGATTTGTTTTGTAGCTGTAAAATCCTCTTAACAATAAGAGAAATCGCTATTTTATCCTACATATACACGCTTCGCCGTATATAAAAGTTATTATATATTTACATAATGTTATCATACAAAACATTCCAAAAATTTAACAGGAGATGTTATTGTATAAAAGCTTGTTGTTATAATTTATTATGCTAAAGGTGTTTGTCGAAGCATACCGCTTTCCACATTTGATGGATGAGCAAGTCTTTTGTCGGTGAGTCGGCAGCGGTGCATCGATTATAAGTAAAATTAGAATAACTGGACGTTTGCCCGCTCTGCGAGCAGCAAATAGTACTAGGGCATGCGACCAATCGTTACAGCCACAAATATAGGTACATGCAACGTACTAAATGCGGACACACCGCGAAAGACTCCAACCACCTCTCCCCGTTCTCTTCTCTCTCATCTCTCAATTTCCATTGCCCGATTAAAGCTTATAATTTTTACACTTACATTGAAGATCTAAGTATACAATATTATGGTTTATCGTTAAAAAGATCGTCAGTAGATTATAACGTTTTATAATTATGGCTCTACATTCAAATTTTTATATTTTTTCAGACGTGTAAGAGAGAATCAAGCTCCCCCTTTTCTCCTGCGAAGAGGTACCAGTATTTGAAATCATACCACCCCTATCTGCCGTGTATCTTTTTTGCGTTATATAACATCATTGTATAGATACAACAAACAAATAATAATTACTTTCCGTTCGCAGTTGGCAGTATTGTCAATCTTACCTATTCTGTACAAAGTTCTTCATCAACCAATATAAGACCTATTCTGTACAAAGGACTTTCTAAGAAGGCACCAACAATAGCAGGCATGCTAAGAATGCTATGAATATTTACCCATACTCGCTTATTTGGATTTTTTGGACAGATTTTTCGCCTTTACCATCGGGTATCGAGCCAGAGTAATGCACCGCATCGTACATTTGACCTTCGGAGAAAAAACACGTCTGTAAGTGGAAATATTTAATCTCCGTCAACTTAATTTTATGTAACTATTATCTAATCTGTACTCATATTCAGCTTCTACTATTTTTCTTATATTTATTGTGGCATTGGCTCCAAGGTCTTCAGTCAAAAATAAAACTTGTGAAATTTATCCAATTTACAGATTTATGTCATTGGCTTGAATTTTTATTGGATCGGCTTACTTTGCTGGAGATTTATTGGACTGATGGAACGGAAAAGAAAATGGTCTAGAACAAGCACTTGTGCCATAATACACTATCAGTATTTTACATCACAGTCAAAGTAAACAAATACACATTCATTACTTTTTTGAGTTCGCAACAAAAGTGATCTAGTTTAGTAGTAAGACGTACACAAAATTAAAGTACGATTTCACAAGAAATTGTTATGACATAAGTGCCACAAGTTAAAACAAAAACTTACGAAACTCACTCTCAACCTCGGTGGGAGATAATAATAATTATAAATTACATAAAGTAGCTGCCTGATAATATTCCACTGCGGGGTAAAGGAACCGACGCATGAGAAGTAGTAAAAAAATGTTATTTCTTAGAGATCGAAGTTTCCTCACGACGTTTCCTTCATCGTCAAGCACGTCGGTAAATTCAGCACTTAAATGTACTCGTACTTCCATGTAAAAGATAACTTCTGTTCTTTCATTGAACAAACCATCCTGCATAGTAGAATTTATCCTTAAGGTATTGAGCAGAAAACTGTCGAAAATCGCAAGCTCTCTGCTTACTCAAAAACAGATAACATTCTAATATTTGTTAATGCTGCGATACTTATAACGGGACTCAATCTGTCACACTGTTCCATATGCGAATAGAATTGAAATGCAACCCTAAAGATGTCCGCATGTGACGAGGCATACGTACAATGCGGAAGCGTGCGCCGGTCTGCGCCGAATGGGAGCACGGGATGCGTCGCGATGGACGCCGCGACGCCACGTCATCGCTGCATTAGTCTCCGATGCTCAATCCGAACCTAATTGCACCCAACTACTCCGTACATTAATCCAAAGTAAATCTTACCTACAAATTTCTTTGTATATGATTAATTATTTTCAACCAAATATTTAAATTGGAGTAACGTAATATCCAATATTTGCATCAACAGGTGATCATGGATGTCGATTAATGGTAAATATGTTCAGCCTTTGTGACTTAATACAATACTCCAGGGCGATTACGACCATGGCGACCACTTTCAAATACAATCTGCAGTTGTCAACTTCACCGGATACATTGCAGTCTCGCAAGTATACATGCAGATATAGAGGCGCTAACTTGTTTTTACCTTTCCGCAAATTTAATGTTAGTCCCGAAACGCAACACAACGCAATAATTGAGTTGGGATACACTAACCGCTGATCCATGCAATCATCTTTTAATATACTTTCCATTCACAGAAAAGTATACATTCTCTTATGACCAAGAGTGACGCTCCAACTGTCGACAGATAATGCAGTATAAGGACGTTGACACCGATGGAAATAATAACAAAGACTACAGCAAGTTAAGCGGTTACTATGTAGACCTTCCTAAAAGTGAGCTTTATTATAATGTATTGATATTATGATACTGAACCCACAAGACGCGATTACAACTCACGCATAAACGTATTTTTTATAGGTTTTTTCATACAAACTATCATAATTGTGTTCACATCGCATTGACCTTGAGCCATTTTGGGTTCTGATGTAGTTGCTTAAAATTGCAAATGCGTATTTGATTTCAGAGCGTTAATATATAATATGTATTTATATAAATAATTTATTAATAATCACGCAGTAAAAAAGAAAAGTCATAACCCTCCTTTTTATAGCATCGTCGGACAATAAGTTTTTTTTTTAAATAAAAAACGTTACCTTCCGCTGTAGGAATTTCTCCTGTGTCGCGGAGGCAGTTTACATACATGCACATTGCACATGGACAAACACCCAGACCGGGAACTATTATTTGTAGTCCATACAAATACTAGTCCCGTGTGGGAATCGAACCCGCGGCCCACAGCGCCGCAGCTAAGCGCTTAGCCACTACGCCACCGAGCCGTAAGTAGAATATGTTGTTGACTAGAATCGTAAATTATATGCAGGTACAAACTAAATATCATGTTAATCCGTTCAGTAGATTTAGTGCGAAACGCGTACACATAAGACAGGTAGGCAGACACATATACATACTAAGAAAAATTATAAAAATATATTGCCTCTTGCACTTATTTTTTCAAAATAATATTAGAATTAGAAACCTCCGTTAATATACATAAATATATAACATAACATTGTTTATTATTAGTTTATTGCTTGCTTGCATAAATACTTAAAAGAATTTTCATGCAAAACTTTTGGCACTTCGTATGGAGTTCACAGATATTGTTGGTCTCCTTTATAAAAAAAAAACGGAAAAAATATTAAATGTATGATTTCCAAAGCAGGTTTTGAGTTTAAAGATGTTTTACTTTTTTAAATAAATGATATTTTTCACAAAAAGTGTCTCTTTATGAAAACAATTTCATTCTCTGTCTTACAACTTGCGCATATAGTTTCTACAGCAATTAAATGTAATAACACCTAATTACCACATTAAGTATCTTGAACTTCTCATATGAAATTCAAAAGTTCCATAATTCCAGTACAAGAATGTAATAATTGGTGACACATGTAGATATTTGCAAAAACACGATGTTGACCAAAAACTTTATTCTTTTAAAATCTATACATCAGTATATATGCAGAACTAACTAATGGTTATGTTTTATTAAACACAAATGAAGCATAATTGAAAAAAAAACAAGCCTGGATATGGCCGAAGCCTTCTATCGTACTACACCTACTGCCTAATCTTATTTCTGCATCTCTCATTAGGAATAGGTTACGCCATTCGTGACTGAGTCTAGAATCTCACTTGAGTATCTGCTTTATATAACCAAATCGGCCATTAGGATTGCTTTAAGTGTCGATATTAAAATTTTATCGCTGATAAAAAAGACAATTTTGCAATCACACTGGCTTTCCTTTTTAGAAAAGTATTAATATCTCCTTCATATTACCAAGGTTGATATTGCTGTTATGCATAAATTTTTCAATGCTAATATTGCTGACTGTAAAGGCTCTTTTCTTTGAGGCTAGCATAAACTTGAAAAACATTTTATTTTAGTCTTCTAAGTCTGTGCTGCTCAATTATATAACCGCAAATACTTGATGTGATGATGTAATGTCTTTCACAGTACTTGTTATTAGTATTTTAAGTACTTTCTTTTGAAAATAAATATTTTATACAACCATACAACCGACCTGGAACATATCGAAGCTGGGAATGATAAAACGGACAACGTGGGCAGAGCAATCCGCACGGGCGTATGAAAGCTCCGCGTACTAGCGATGCCGTTAATGCAGGCTCGGGCGGGCGGCGAGGCGGCGGGCGGGCCGTGGGAGGTACCGTTAGTGACGTCGCCAACATGACGTCGCGGCTGTGACGTCAGACGGCGCGATATAGCCGCCAGCCTCGGCGGCGGCGGCCTCAGTATCGCACCGACCGTTCACCAGCGCGTACTTCCACGCGCCCACCCGCGAACGTCTACATCTGACTCAGTGAGTGAGTGCGCGTATAGTGAGTGGAATGTGCACGGCCGCATGAGGATCCTGCTGAGCGAACTGGGACTGTCTAGCGGGTGCCTCGAACTGACCCTGGAGCCGCGCACCGGCTCTCCGGATCCTTACAAGCCTGCGCCAGGTCAGCGCCCGCACGACGATTCGCGACCCTCTTCTTCTGTGTTTATTTTCGCTTTTGTTGTGTAGAACCTTTGGATTTTGAACTGTGTAAAACTATCGTGACGATGGCCATTGGCTAGAATGCGAGGTGCGTTGCTGACGCCCTCCAGCAAACACTGCCGCCTTAAACAATTTCAAGTCACACGTATGTAATTTTTTTTTATTTTTTATTTTTTATATTTTATGAATTTTTTCCTGTTCCTATATTTATGACCCACATTTACGTTTTTTACCTAAGTTATCGTTTAATTTTTTGTATTTAAACTAGATTACACTAATGTTGTTCATAAAATCATGAAATTCATAAAAAGTATTCAAAAACTTTAGCAAATTAACTTGATACGTTTTTTTTAAAGCGTGATAATAATCAACGCTTTTTTCAGATATTTTTAAATATAAGTTAAAATATGAGTTTTTATTATTTATATACCTATTTATTTATTCTTCTCAATGTAGCTTTATCCTTAAATTATACTAAAGACATATAGCACTTAATGTGTTACTTTAAAATATTAAACTAGTATTATTTACTCGTAAAATATGTAAAATTTAATAAAAGCCAAAGCCAAATGTTGAATTTTCTTTTTAACCATTTCCTAAAGTAGATTTTTAAGAACTTTCACAGTTCACGCTTACATGAGGAATATTCAAAAAGAATCCTCATGCAAAGGAGTTATAATTTATGCGTAGATTATATTTAAAGTGAAAACGCCGTGATCCTTTTCACGACCAAATTAAATACCTATTACAATTTTAACACACGTAATTATCAGAATTGTTTGAAATATATACCGCGATACCCAAAAACTTAAAGTAAGTATTTGTTATCTTTAGGCCGGCACACGTACACGTTGTAAACAAACATCCGCATTATTAATTAACACCACCTAAAAGCGTGAAACGTGCATTCGGAACCGTAAGCGAAAAGTTTCGATGTCACATAATAACTTTTACTGTTACCAAATACAAATAACTAAGCACAAATATGGGTGAGGGATAAAAAGCCAGTGGTGAAACATAAGAATTTCGAAACAATCGGGACCGGTTGAGATGACACATGCCGCCTTCTCTAGTTCACATTAACTTGCTTTTGTCCTTACACTTATTATTTAATTTTTGACGACATATATCAATAACTGCAATGTTGTTTTAAATAATGTAGACGTTAAATTCACCATTATTCACTAAGATATTTCTAAACTAAAAAGTGAACTAACCAGAATAAGTAAATATGTAAAACTTATAAATCTTTACTTAGACTAACGTTTTAATCTGCACAAAATATATTATTCGTTGTATAATGGGTATACTAATAAGTAATACTAGGCTGACATAAACTTGGTTGAGTCGAAAACCTCTTTAAAAATTATATGTGCGTCTATCTTATATTTTGCTTTAACCGAAGGTATGCGTTTAATAATAAAACTTACTTGCAATGATACATAAGAACTTTGTAAGGTAAAACTAACTTTAATGAAGTATTTTCGAAATAGACGCTGCACGGCTAAGTTAATTCTGTTTTTGTTTCGCTCGGGGCGAGTTAGGTAACGCTATAATATGGGATGTTTATGTCGCGATCGCCTCCGGAGCCGATGGCCTCAGCCAAACTGCCTTCCACTTGCCCAATAGGTTGTCGCAACCGGCAGACGTTGCACCTGCCGAGATGCGAGCCTGTGCAAATTACCACTCGCTATATACTCGCAACGCCCATAATCTTAGTTTATTTCCAATTTATATTACCCTATTAACATACGTAACGTAACCGAAACGTAATAAGAACTGATCTTCGTAATTTTTGTAATTGTTACTTTACACCATTACGTTTAAAAAGGTTCGTGAATTTTAATAACTTATCCTATAAAGTGAATCCCTAAAATTCTTAATTAGTATTTTAAATTATGAATTTCCCACGTGTTCGGCGTTAAAGTAAAACATCGTGGGGAAACCTGACAAATAATAAAAAATTATTTCGTAGATATGTAACCATGTGCACTGGAGCAATGTGGCGGATTCTTCCTGGCTCCAAGTCCTACTCAATTACTAATTAAATTCTTTTTTTTTAATATGTGGCAAAAAATTAATTTCAAACTCTATTCTTAAATATTCTGGTACATACGGTGTAACATACGAATATGTAAATTTTATAGAATAAGCATACAATTTCTTATACTAAAGTAAATTTAACGTCATATTTAGTAAATGATTAATGACTAATCACAACAATCGACATTTCATACAAATGCATAGCTCATTTGATTTTCCGCCACATTACAGACAATAGATAACAACTTTCACTTTTTGCCATCATGTAATATTAATAGACATAAATATCCAATACACAAGCATCGTTAACAGATCTCAAAAGTGGCCCAATAAAAACAAAAACGGCAACTTTTTATACAAATTACATCAACCTCTTAATTTATACGTAGAAAATGAAATCAGAATGCAAATTCATACGGATATCGCAAAAAATGCAAAACTTTTGGCAGGGCTCTTATCTATTAAACATGAAATCATTTCTGAAGTATTAAGTAACATATAATAATTACCTAACTAACTTTGCCGTCCGGCGATACAAGTAACGTACGGAGCACGTTTTGTATACACAGCTACGTAGTGATAAAGCACGCTATCAGCTGCCAGCAGGAATGACGTTGTGCCAGTATAACTTTGCGATCCTGATTGCGTCACTTTTACTCGGTCATTCCCGGAGGGAGAGTCGACGTCAATCGTCGCGCTCCAACTTTGTTACTATACCAAATTAAAGTATAAAAGCACAACCAAATAAAATTACAGCTCGCCACTTAAAACAAAAAAGGCTATACAAAATTAATTTAAGACAGCTTTAGAAAATCAAAACTTTTCATTACTCGTCCTAAAGGCTTTAAGCCTCTTGTTAATGATCCTAGAAAAATATGACTAACCGATATTGTCAAATTAATATGTTTATCGCAGTCGCCAATTACACAAAAGCGTTTGTTAATTCTTATACAGACTCTTAAATAATGCCATATAAATAATTTTTTTTTGTCTTTACTCACAAAATGTACACTTAAGTTTCTGATTTATTTGGTCCGTTATTCTGTAATTACCAAGTGAACTCAATCTGTGATTACCAAATGAAATCTTAAGTCACGAATGCCTCTTTAAGTAATAAATTTGATTACATAATTTAATGACTATGTTTAGATCGTCATTTTTATATAATCTGATAAAAGAGCCCATTAGCTTAAGCACACTGCTGTAAAAATAAGCAAGTGTTTAATTCGTCGCTAAAAGCAGCTGACTAAGTAAGGCGCCCATTTTTAACCATTCATTTTGTACTGCTCTATCGTTCTCCGTGGCGGAATTACGTCACGAGGTCTAAAAATACGTGGGTGGAGAGGAATAACGGCAATAAAAGGGGGGTAGTGGAGACAAACGTCGGCAGCGCCGGGCCTGTGACCTCGGCTTTCGCATCGAACGCCGCCCGTGACGTCACGCGTCGCACTACGTCACACATCGATCCGCGCTCTGCTTCAAGGACGCCCTTGCTCACCTACTACCTACCAACTTCCTCAAAGCTTTACTTTTTACTAGACGGAACACAGAAAAGCGGTGCAACAACATGTTATTCATACCTACCTCATCGATAAACTGGTTTCCTGTGCCTATTCATTTTCCTTATATCAATTCCAATCTCGATTTTTTCTTATAAGCGCATTAAAACTACAAATTTATCTCTTATATCATGTTTATTAAATATTCATTTTATTAAAATAACTTAAATCTTTCATACAGTTTGGGATTGATCTTATCTAAATAAAGAAATCCCTTACGTACATTATAATATATAATTTTTTTTAATATAGGAACATAAAGGAAGTAAGAAAATCTATACTTTTTTTACACGTGTCATAAATTTATTAATTCTGAAATTTAAGCTTTTGGACTAATCTGATACCGTCATTATTTTTCCATAAATAATAACAATAGATACAAAATGAATTATATATTCACATGACAAAATCGGATTTCACAGTGGTCTGCCTAATTTAATTCAGCGTTATTGATAGCGCCAAATATTTATTCTTCTATATATAGGCAGATTTCCTCGTAATTGTGTGCTTACGATTCGTATTCTTACCAGATAACTACTAAAATACACAGTCACTTGTAGACATGCATACGATTAGTGGTAAATTATCGTATGCATAAGTAGGTGTTTATTAGACCAATAGGCTCGTTAACATCATTGAGGCCTTTGAGAAACTTTTACTAAATTTGCAAACAAGAAACACCTCATAGAACATGGATAGAAATTAATTTAAATTTATTCCTCTATATACCCAGTTATATAATTTAATTAAACACGCACACGGCAGTATTTAGACGCCAAGGTCATTAGCGAAGGTATTTCAATATATCTCTGATATACTCGTAGATACCTACATCAACAATATCGACAGGTTTTCGAAGACCATCGCTGAATATAGGCTTTTTCTAGAAATTCCTGTCATACATTTAATGGCAGGAAGCGTCATGGGAGAGCAAACAATACTTATCTAGCTAGTGAATTGGTGATGAAACTCTCACACTAGACAGCTCACCATCACTGGTCTCCGGGAATTCGGTTCGTAAGTAGGTTGATAGACAAAGTTATGATAAAGCCTCTTCTGTCACCCAGCGGAGTGAAGCATGTGGCGCCGAAGGTGACTTTTGTAAAAAAAAGATGGATTTCGTGTTCGCAGTATTTTAATATTTGATGCACTAATACTAATACAGATTATATTTACAATAACTACAATCTAATAATTAAAATTATCATACAGTCTAATTCACGTGGCATATAACCATCAAAAACAAATCGTGACGAAGCCTCCTTTACTATAATTGATTTTACTAAATAGGTAAGAATTATTTTAAGGTACCAGTACACTTCCTAACAAATGATAATAATTTAATATGCATTAACTCTTGCACTTTGAAATTTAAACGCAAAAACTTTGTTACCGAATTAAATATTTATGGCATTTAGGACAATAAACTAGACAGGCAAATAATCTTTAAATCATACGAATATTGTACCGATGCTTGTTTTAAAATTTTGACTTTACTTTCGATCTGAAGTTATGGTTATTATTCGTAAACATCTATACTTTTTTTTTGACGTGCATGCAGTTCATCTGATGGTAAGTGATTATCTCCGCCCACGTACATCTGCAACACCAGAGGTGCGTTGCCGGCTTTTAAGGAGTATTTGGGAGACGGGAAGGAGTATGAGGAGGGGGAGGGGGAGGGGGTGTTGGCCCCCGGTTACCTTAGTTACCGAACGCAACTCAGAAGCACAAGATGCCTCTACTTCACGCCGGTATTCTGCGAGGCCGTGGTACCAAACCGTTCGAGCAGCAGCAAATGCGCGGCTTGGCTCTACCACGTTTAAAAATATACTCATTCTTTTAAGTAATCCTTAATGTTACTTACTAACTTTAAACAAATGATCATGTAAGATCGGCTCTACCACATCATGAAAGATCGCTCGCCACATAAGGTAATGGTTAAAATAATAAAACTCATTGACGATCCCCTATGTGAAGGGCTCATACTCATGTTTTTCGAAACTTATAATTTGTATCCTTAATCAGGACTCTAAGACGATATGTGCAGGTTGCCTATCACGTTGTTCTAAGTAAGCTCTGTTGTAAAGTGGATTGAAACGGCTAAAATAAATGTAAACCCCTAAATATAAAGTCATATGTAAAGCTTCAATATTTTTTTATTACCAAAAAAGGACGTCCCATCAATATGTAGTCTTTATCATATATTCAATACTGATCATGAAAGAGAGTTATGTTAATCAAACAGACATGTTTTTACATAATCGCTTTACAATTTTACTAATTGGTTGCTAGACCAATTACTGCACTATAACAATTCACTTCATCGCAATGAATGATATGTATTTTAATGAAGGCAAATGTTAGTTTTTTAATATAATGTTGATAAATTGCATTTATCAACACTTTGTCAGATTTCAAGTAAATTTTTTTTTTAGTTTTTAACGTTAACCCTTCTGTAGGAAATTCTTTTGTGTCGTAGAGGCGGTTTACACCCATAAAATGCACATAGCCCAACACGGACACAGACCCGGAACAATTATTTTATTCCATAAGTATAATCCACTGCTTAATGATCTCGTTATAATCAAAATAAAATTTACTCCTTCTGATTAACCAAAATATATTAGTATTCTGGTACGTAACTTTGTCATCGTCGAAGACGAAGTAATAACTTCACCTAATAGAAGTCGACAAGGGCAATTGTTTCAGTTACCATACAATTAACATTGTATATGCAGTCCGAAAATTAGTAGCAGCTTTCTTACGAAAGCTTATTAAAAAGTAAGTAATCATCTTCAATAACTACGCCCTCCAGTAGTTCACTACTGGACATAGTCCTCTCTCAAGACCGCCCCTTGGCCTAACTTTCGAAGCTTTTTTTTTAAGGGACCAGGACAATTCCAAACAAATGATAATAATAAAATATACATTAAGTCTTACACTTTGAAATTTAAAACCCATTTAGGCCAACAAACTAGGCAGGCAAATAATCTTTAAATCATACGAATATTGTACCGATGCTTGTTTTGTAATTTTGACTTTAATTTCGTAGTTACGGTTATTATTCGTATATATATATATATTTTTTAATGGGAAAGGCGGCTAACGAGCAAGCGGGTAACATGGTAAATGATTATCGACCCCCACGTACATCTGCAACACCAGAGTAGCTGCAGGTGCGTTGCCGACCTTTAAAGACATTTAAAGAGGGAGGAGGGTCTCCGCATACCCCATTCACCGAACGAAACGTAGAAGCACAAGATACCTCTACCGTTCTGGCCCCGGCCGAGCAGGCCCATTCGAGCAGCAGGGAAACTCGCCACTTGGATCTACCAAGTACAGAGTATGTACGTATAAAAGTTTTATTTAAAAGAACGAACGCTGGTCGTGTCGTTTAGTGACCAGCACATCTAACTGCTAAGGGTTTGAATCCCAGTCGTAATCGACAGTTGTGCATCTCTCATCTCATAGTGTTCTTAATAATATTACAAGGACATTAAGTAAATTTCCGTCAACACACTCTATAGAGTGAATAGTCTGTACAAAGACGTGGAGTCCTATCTCTACATTTGTTTAAAAAGTCATTGGTAAAATTTTCTAAACAAAATCTTTACTGTTTTAATACGTCAACCATACGTAGATGCTGTGTTATTTAAAAATATAGCATCGGAAGCAATGACGTCATTGTCACGCTCTGCTCAATATACCAGCTCTATCACGATTCCAGCAGATAATATATTACTACAATATTATGATCTGATAGAACACGCGAATTAACTTTTGTTTGACACTAAAATGTACAATTGTGTGAACAATGGACTTGATGCTTGATAAAGCACCGCCATAATATAAAAATTTATTAGACCAATGACGAGCAGCACCGTCTGAGGTGCGAGGTGTACTGCAATTGGTAATCCGCTTTTAGCCGTGCGTGGCAATTATGGCAAATCCTCCTTTTGGGGAGAGGTCTATGTTCTGCAGTGGACTTATTACAGACTGATAAAGTACTCATTGAACAACGAGATGGAGGTAACTCTAAATTCTTTGGTTTAATAATTCATGGTGCGAAGTATTAGTAATTTTTTTCTTTTTTTATTACAAACGTATGTAATTATCATAAAAATAGTTCCAACCGCCATCTTGGCCACTCTATTCATAAAACGGAGACAGGCCAGTGTTAGTAATTTCACTACCGATCTCTACAAATAAACTAAAATCCTTTTATTGCATACTACTACGTATAGGATAGAAGGCGCGAATTAAATTAAAATCAAGCCAAATAAACCGCGTGTAGACATTATATTAAAATTTAATTATGCCTGGGGTTGAGAGCTTTATAAATAAGTTGCCTTCAAATATTCATATTTACCATGTTCGTTATCGGCAACATGAATTACGGTTATTACGTAATGTACGGTCACAGTCGTCATTCACAGAAACTATGGGTTCGCTTCGTCGGAATACGCCATAAGGTAGGGGATGGAATGGTTGATCAATATTACGATTTGTTATTTCACGCCATCTATATTGAAACTTTGGCACCGTATTCTCACTAGTCTGCCTACGTGTACATTAAAGTATACATTCTAACCACCCCTAAAACTTTACCGGCTAACCTACAGATGTCGGTTTTTAAAAAAAAATGAGGGAAACTTTTTTCAGTTAGATGATATTATTGACATTATTTGCTACAACAACGCCTATATATTAAATATATTTATTTTCTTACAGATCCCAATTTGTCTTCTTTCTTTCATTAACAAACATAGCCTATGGTCGTTTCTATTAATAACCTTTCAAACAGTGCAAGAATTTTTAAAATCATTTCGTAGATTATTACAGATATAGACATACAAACTCACACTCTCTCTTTATAATATTAATATAGGTGATCATTACCTCGATTTCGAACACGGCAACTTCATTCGGGAAACGTCTTGATGGATTGTGACATGAGCTATGAATTTGAACTACTGCATTACACAAAATTTGTATAAAGAATTAATTAATTGGTAATATAGCATATAACAAGACCTTGTGATAGGCTGTAAAGATGATGATACGTATACAGTGACAAATTATATATGCACTAGTATATATCTTGCCGCCTTAAATTTACTTTTACTACGTATATTGTTTGGGTTAGAAGAATAATATGAAACCGCAATTCCTAACTACGGTTTCCAAAAAAATATTACTCCGGACCAATATAAACAATAATGTAATTAATACAATTAAGCACTCACGTTTTCAAATATCAATACAAAAAGATTGATCAAGTATTTATATATAAGTAAATTAGATACCTTTAAACTAAAATTAAAAATACATCTTCTGGATTTGCAAAAAGAGAATCACAGTTTATACCTTATACATAACACATATACGGCAGCTTAGTGTAACATCAAATTATTGTTAGGCAAAAATCCTTCAATATATTGATATTTTTTTGGAACATTACTTTAATCTTTTCTCGATAAAACTTTAAATCAGGCGGATACTTATATTGACTCGCGACCTACTGAATACTTATATTGAATCACATTTCGGATGTTATACAAACAAAGGTTGTTCGGGCTATCTGAATTGGCATCCACCATATACTTCAAACTTTTAACATACCATGAAAATCAGGATTGTAGAGGTCCTATGCAGCATAGAGTGGAAACCCTTTTTTCTTTGGAATAAAATTTTTTATCGATTCTGTGTTTATTTAGTTTGTTTTTTAAATACATAATATAAGTGTTTAGATCTCTAAACCTACAATGGCGCATACGTCTTTACATCAAAAGCCTTGCTGTACGAATCTATTTATGTGAAATTGTAATAATGTATGTGTTGCTGGTATCCTATATAAATAAATAAATAGAGACTTGGAACTAAGCATGGTTTTAAGTCTCCAATAAAGAAGCAATACTTCATGCAAAAGTTCATAACTTTTAAGTTTAAAATCAGGTTGATGACACAGACTTTGGTATTTTCAATGTCTTAGCTATTTATATAAGCTAATTACAAGATTCAAATTCACATAGTTAATTTTGCAGCAACTACTTAATTGAGAGCCAATATTTAAGCCAAGTTAAATGAAATTTCTTTTTAAATATTATAATTGAATAACAAGTCTGAATTACATTTATTACTTTTTGAAATGAAACATAGGAAAGGAATTATTTCTTATATTTATTATTTAATATTATTTCTTATACGATGAACGAGTATAGTTCATCTTACATGCCTTTATCTGCCGCTAGATTATTGACATAAATACAATATCCCGCGGAATGTCCCATATGGTTCCAACCAAAGTTTTATGAAAGCACTGCTGTTTCTGGCGACTTGGTAAACGTGGAGTTCGTAATTTTCATATAAAATTATAATTTCCAAAAATAATCCTTTATCCGAAACTAGATTTAAAGTATGTAAAGTATTTCATGTTTCAAAGTTTATAACAACAATAAATAAATCTCTCCATTAAAAAAAATCATACCTGTTCTACACTCGCAAGGGTTGTTTTTCAAAAAGTACTTGTACAGGTATTTTTTGTTGAAAGTATTATTTTATTATTAACCTAAATATCGATTTTAACTGCTCTGGAGCCTATGAATAATAAACGTGTCTTTGTATTAACAATCACTGTTATAAATAAAAAAAATCCGGACCTGTAGATTATATGCCGAAGAAATCGCAGGCAAAAGCTAGTACTTATATATCTTTAGTATTACATACTTTATTTTTAATATATCGCAGTATCAAAAGTATCGCAGCTTTTAATTTCTGCAGCTTTCAAAAATTGAAAACCGCATCAAAAAGGTCGAGTAGTTTATGCGTAATGTCCGAACAAATAGATAAACAGGCAAACAAACAAAAAATCGAAAACATTTTTTTTAGTACGGAGTTAGGTGCATTTATAAATTTCCCAAAAAAATTTTGTCTAATATCTTTAATGTATAGATACCATGTTTTACAATTTTATTATAGTATATAAATGGTCTGTTACTATCGACATCGTCGGATGGATATCGTATATTGTGTCCGTATTATATTCGAAATAAATAATTTCTTATCCAAAAATCGAATCAAATATTTTTCAAAGATTGTTTTAATTAAGTTTCAAACTAATAATAACAGTAAATAAATTTTCTCATGTAAACTTTCATCCTTTAATTTACTCCCCAATATGTATTTTACTAATTAAAAGAAATAACCTAAATGCCGATTTTAATGTATCTTACTTCAAAACCATAGAACTGTCATACTGCCTTCCAACTCCCTGTTTAGTTTTCGTAAAATCGTTTTTTTATGGGCATGGTGCCAAACAAGCAAGCCGTTCACCTGATGGTAAGTGATTACCGACGCCCGCATACATCTGCAACACCAGAGGAGCTGAAAATACCTTACTGGCCGTTAGGGATGTTTCAGGAGGGCTTCAGTTACCTAGTTACGTAGACGCTCAAGATACTTCTATTGCACGCCGGTATTCTGAGAGGCTGATTCGAGCCAGCCGATTCAAAATTCAGAAACCTGCCATTTAAAGTTTGTAGGATTTGGTGTGGAGGTGTGAATCTGCCACCCCCTTTCTTCCCGTGGATGTCGTAAAAGTTTAAATTAAATATAATAATAACAAAACTTTATACTTTATAGATATACAATACGTTTTAGGAATAGAATAAAATTCGATTTAAAGTACGACTTTTCCTTTACGTCGAAAGTTTTTTTTCATTAATTTAATATCCAATAAAACAAGCATAATTTTCTGATACAAAATGTAATATTCTCATCATACAATACCTACATTAAAATAAAGTTCCAGCGTTTTGTTTATAGTCTAATAAGACTGAAATTAATGGTTCTTAGCATAATAGAAATTGCAAATGCCACTGATTTCATAACCTCCCTAGGGATGTATCGCCTTTTCCCCCTAAAAATTATCTAACTTTGTCTTCACTTGACAATGGAACTTAAATTCATGAGTTTATGGATGAAAATAAAATGGAGAGTGTGGTTCGCTCGTAGTATTTCTTTAATAGACAAAGATGGTGTATACATAGGATTCAATTTTCGGGGCGTGGCGAATCAAGCACCATGACACAATGTATTCAAACCGGCAATATTTGTTAGGCAAAACTGCAGTATAAATTAGAAGACCTTTCTTTTTGATCGTCATTGTTAGTCATACAGGGGTAGCGTTACATCATCATAGTCGCGAGAATATATTGATTACTTTTACCGGTGCCTGTGGTGAAGGAGGAATCAAAGTATGTTCGCCGAGGGTAAATATAAATAATGCATGGATAGCATAGCGTGATAGTTCAAAGCGTGGCGCCGGTTGCTCGGCGTCCAGCCGCATTTCCACGCATTCACGCTCGAAACTTCGTAACTATTCAGCTATATTCGAATTGTGAAGTGTCTAGACAATGTGTGTTAGAAAGATGTAAATATACTATACTTAACAGGCTTAAACAATTATGCTTAAATTCCATATTTTAAAGTGGTCAATAGTCGCGATTGTTATTAAAAATTTAAACGTCGTTGTTCCAGGGCCGAGCGCTATTAAGCCGCGCTCGCCAAGCGCCTTAACGACGAACTCCTCCAGCATGCTACTGCTGCAGACACACGTAAGTTTCTTTATCACTTGAAATAGTACCGTAACGAAAATGAAAATAAATGGATAAAAGTAACTATAATTTAGCCACAGTTATATTTTAAAATTATAGACGAAAAGGACATTAGCCACTAATGACAATATGAAAAAGTCAGTACAACAGAGAAAAATAAGCACGCCATTGGTTCACTGATACCGCCCCTGCCCAACTTCGCCGCCTACCTTTTCTGCTACGCCTCCATTATCGATTTTACTAATGCACATATTTTTTCTATTGCAGAGCAACTACGGTTCGTCCTTCACTGATCTTCTATCGTCACAATACCAAGAAGATTCTACGGAAATCTTAGAAGAGAACCTAGACCCATTTCCGGACGTTGAATTCCACGCTCCGATTCCTCTTGAGATTAAATCGCAGCGTTCAACGCCAGTAAGTGAGACCCCATCTCCGACCCTTGGCCCTGCTTTACCGAGTTTTGAAGAAACGTATTCGGTTCGATATCCAAAGCAAGAAATGGCAGAATTTGGGATAAAAATGGACGAAGATTGTTACAACGTAAGTGCGTATTCCCACCAAGGACACACGCCTACGCAACTTTTATATCAATATCATCAACCAACACTTCCTTATGTCCCGTCGACGTACTATGCTCCAGCTCAGCCGTGCAGTCCGACATTTGATACGGGAGGTGTTGCTCAAAATCAAGATTCTTATTCATTGCCTCCATTTCCTAGTTCGATCGACTTACACGTATCTTCAGATCAAGGTTCAAGGCAACGTCGGTCTTCATTACCTGTACAAAGGTCTGAGTCCAGTAGTTCGAACGAAAGTCCTAAGCTCCACGGTAGTAGAGTTCACTGCATGCAAGCTTCAGCGCCTAGTTCTGCATCAAGTTCGCCTGGTGGAGTACCACAGGATAATGCAGCCGCCCGCGCTGCACCACCGTCGCCAAGTCAACTGTGTGCAGTGTGTGGTGATACCGCAGCTTGTCAACATTATGGCGTTCGGACTTGTGAAGGTTGTAAAGGATTTTTCAAACGAACCGTTCAAAAGGGATCTAAATATGTGTGCTTAGCGGAAAAGTCATGCCCTGTAGACAAAAGAAGACGAAACAGATGCCAATTTTGTCGTTTTCAAAAATGTCTCGCCGTCGGCATGGTGAAAGAAGTTGTTCGGACAGACTCACTGAAAGGTAGACGAGGACGATTACCCTCAAAACCAAAATGTCCACAGGAATCTCCACCAAGTCCTCCAATCTCTTTGATCACCGCTCTGGTACGGGCCCATGTGGATACGTCGCCAGACTTCGCCAATCTTGATTACTCTCAGTATAGAGAACCCAATCCCATGGAGCCACCTATGTCTGATTTGGAAGTAATTCAACAATTTTACTCGCTACTTACAACATCAATTGACATGATTAAAGTTTTTGCTGAAAAAGTACCCGGATATGTAGATTTATGCATAGAAGACAGAGAGCAATTATTTGCATCAGCACGTCTGGAATTATTCGTACTCCGACTAGCATACCGCACTCGTCCAGAGGACACGAAACTAACCTTTTGCAATGGTCTCGTGCTCGACAAACGACAGTGTCAACGAGCCTTCGGAGACTGGTTACATGCAGTGCTGGATTTTAGCAACACTTTACATTCAATGGATATCGACATTTCAACGTTTGCATGTCTCTGCGCGTTAACTTTGATAACAGGTACGTAATTTTTAGAAAAGCAATACAGTAATATCAATAGTTGCATGCTGCCAAATTTAGGCTTTAATCACGGTTTCTTCATTCATTTTCATTATTATGAGTAACGTTCTTGACCACGACCAGATAATCGTTTTATACGTCTGGTAAATTGTGACCATACAATTAAAATACTTATTGTCATTAAAAAGAACAATGTGCCTGTACCCGCGATTCCGTTCGCGTGTAATAAATAAGTGCGATAGTTATATTTTTAATGTTGTTTCTTATCCCTGTTTTCTGTATTTCTGTGGTATATTTATCCCATTCTGCTAAATCTCAGATTTTTCAGAATCTAAAGTATCGCAGTTTTTAAGTTCAACCGTAAACTTTCAAAGTGTGAAAACCGCATCAAAATCTATCCAGTAGTTTTTGGGCCTTTGATGCCTGAACAAACAGATAGAAAGACAAAAATTCCGAAATATATTCACACAGCTTTTAACAATTTTAGAATAGTGTAGATATAATTGAAAAGATATGGTAGTTACATAATTATGTTCCACTCATCAGTGGAAAGGAGGATGTCTTTGCCCATTTTTGAAAGGGGTTTTGACCCCTGAGCTACCGAGGCTTTTATTTAATTACTAGGTTTTCCCGCGATTTCATCCACGTAGTATCTATGAGAGCAGTATAGTTTTATTTATAATGTTGTTTCTAAATACAGACTTCCGAATAGTGAATGTAACATTTAAAGCGTTCTGTGATTTTTTTAGTATGGATCCCATTTTGGTTATTACTTATTTCCAATACTCTCTGGTGGCTCCATGTATTTTTCCGGTTTAAAGTATCGAAGTGATATGTGCAAGTTGAATCATAACTTTTCAAAAAATTTAAACAACATCGAAATCACAGACAAAACTTTTTACTATTTTATAATAGTCATAGATTTTCAACCAAATCATTAAGATTTTGTAAATGCAAAAATTGCAGCCTGTAGATTTTGCAAAAGGAGAGCCCACTGCTGGGCATAGGCCTCCTTCTCAAATACGAGTATCTGAGAGGGTTTTGGAGCCGGAAAAGGCCCGCCACGGTGCTCCAGTGCGGGTTGACGGGCTTCACATATCCTCGAAAAAAATTTTTTTTCTAAGACATGCAGGTTTCCTCACGATGTTTTCCTTCACCGCCGTAGTAAATACAGCACCTATAATCGCTATTAACAATTTTAGTAGTGCCGCACAGGGGATCGAACCCCTACAGTGTGAGCCCTGACCGCTAGGCTACCACGGCTCTATAGATATTGTGCTTATCTATAATTTGTCTCTTACTTACAGAGAGACATGGCTTGAAAGAGCCACACCGAGTGGAGCAGCTACAGATGAAGATAATCGGGTGCCTGCGTGCGCATATGCCGGGCGGCCCTAACAACGTGGCAGGTGCACCCCACTTTAGCCGCGTGCTGGGTGCTCTTCCTGAACTTCGCTCGCTTTCGGTACAGGGCTTGCAGCGCATATTTTACCTCAAGCTCGAAGATTTAGTACCGCCTCCACCACTCATTGAAAACATGTTCCGCGCGAGCCTCCCCTTCTAGACATTACGCTCGATCGCCCGGCACCGAATTCCCGAGGACCATTCCCCGCCTTCGTATCACTCCTGCTATCTCTAGAACCGACTCCGTTATTTTTGTAAGTGTTTACTTAGATATAAAATATTTTTAGATACTAGTTGAAAATTTTAGGACTGGATCTCCTACGGAATCGGTTCATGCTTCTTGAATAAACTTATTTTTAGATGAAGATGACCTTATCGCATAAGTCTTTCGAGCAATATCGATACTTATACTTAAGCTTAATTTATTAAAAATGTATATTTGTGTGTGGTTCAGTTTCTTATTACATATTTATAATATTATCTACTTAATAGTAATTGCATTTGAGTTACCGTTCGTGATCAATGGCATCTCGTCGTACAAATATTCCTATGTTATTTACTTGTGTATTACTTAAGTAAGAAAAATCTAGTCACAAGACTTACAAATGTAAAAAATTTGGCTTGTAAACACCGAATTTTATAGTTATTAATGTTATGGATGATAAGGTATTTGTTGATTAATAAAATTAAAAAATGTGGCAGCGAACGTGAGGCTAGCCTGAGGCCCGAAGTGATGGCATGACAGTGTCAAACCAGGAGTTGTTGGAAGTTACCTTTTAGGTTAATTTATTTTACATTAATAATATAGGATGTTAATGTATTTTGTTATAGTGTTTATACAAGGCTAGAGAAAAAGTTCAGCATCATGTTTCCTCGATAAATCTCATTTATACTACGTGTCTTATAAAGTACCTTCTTAGATAGATAACAAAGATATTTTCCTAAAATTAAAAATATCTTAAAATTGTTTTCATAAATTAAGTAGGTATCAAAAATACATATCATTCTATTTATTTAGATTGTGCAATTTCCGTACATATTATATTACTTCTCTGTGGGTCATATTTATATCCGAGGAAATAAATTTTATTTATGCGATGAAGTAGAAAAATTTACAATTCAAATATAGTATTTAAAGCATAAGCGAGTTTATAAAAGTTAAGAAGGACCAAATAATACAATCGCAAATATTTTAAACTCAAATTACGAGACTATACTACATTCAAATTTACTCCCTCTATCCAAAAGTCACCGAAATACTTCAGTCACGCTAATCGATTACATAAAACATTGCTTTTTAAAATGATACATTACCGCACGCTACGTACCTAGATGATAATTATCATATTTTCGTGTATGTAATTGTAACTGATAAAAAAATCCTAGAATGTAGATTTTCTATACATTCGAGATGATGACATATTTTTTTACTAAATTGATGTACGTATTTTGATAAATATTTGACTATGCTGAACTTTTACTCGGTGCCAAAACTCCTTTACATGTATTAGTTAATTTTAAATAGATTATAATTATAATTAACAAATTATTTCACTACTCTTTTTAATGTACGATTCGATTTTTATTGTTCTTTTATACACAGCATCGAAACTACTGATTGGTAAACTAAAAGATTAACTTCTAGCTCATATTATAGTCATGATGGTCGAAATATAATATAGAATGCCTACTCCAAATCATAGATAGATGTTTTTATCTTCGTTTAAATGTTGACGTTACTTATTTACATAATAAGCTCGGTTGTGCTTCACATAGTATATTAAAAGTATTTTTACATGAACATGAACATTATTATTAAAACGTATAAAATGCAGATCAAGTCAGCGCTACCTTCAACTACTATTCAAATTATTTATTCGTCATTTCCTTCTTCTAAAATGAAACATTCCATCAGTTTACTAGTACCTAATTGAAAACCTTTCAAATTTTATGTGTATATCTCAAGCAATAAATAAAACAGTTCACACTCGTTCCTACCTTCTATATTATGTAGACCAGCGCTGAGTAGAAGAGAACAATTACTGTATCATAAAACAATTCAATAAATCATTTAGAAACTTAACGTAATCTATAAGTTTCATAAATTTTTGACTATAACTGCATTTCTTTTCTATCAACTTTGTTTGATGTGCTTTTGTTACATGTTATACATTTTTTTTCTTTGTAAATATTTCGCCCCAATTATACTGACACTAACGTGTCAAATGAAATATTTATATTTCTTTTATTTAAACCTCTTTTTCCGCATTTCTCTGAAACTATTAATAGGAAATTATTGACACTAATAGTTACATACGTTGATAGGTATTGAAATTCAATGTTCAACTAACGCGCGGTTTTGTGGTACTTTACTGAATCGGACCTGGAATCCACGGCTCCAAGCCGTAGCTTATTTTTGTGGCACCTACAAAGTATTGTAGTTTTTGGGTTTTAATACATTGTTTTGAGTTCCGAGTTTCTGACACGGCATCTGACCTTTTTTTCGACCTTATCATAAGCGTTACATTAGATAAGGAATACTAATGACAAGTTAATGCACTTGCGGCACTGTAATATATCTAAAACTATATAGATGCCAACTGCCGATTCATATTATATCAAGTTTTTCTCCATGGCCGAAATCGCCCAGGAGGTTCATCATATTGTATCATTTCATCATATAGTTAAAATGTTAATTTCTTTAAATAACTCCTTACAAAGAGTGCACAAACAATAAATATTACGCATGGCACTTTTTGAATGATATAAATTGTATTTGGATCAGCCACATGTCGTGAAAGTTAGTAAAGTATACTGTTCGACCAGTATCTACATCAGTATTTTTCTAAAAGCATAAACTGCTGAACTAAGTTACGACTATTGTACAATATGCGCGCATTCGGATACGAAAACGCTTTGGTGATATTGCCGAGGAACCTCAGAAGGCCGCTATGCTACTGTTGGAGTTACACCGCGTTGTTCTACGATTCCCATGTGCGCAGGTAATTAACATTATATGCAATTTCTTGCTGCCTTACTTACTTTTTGGCATGTAATTCCGCTGGTCCTTCGAAATTATACGGCCTCTTCCAAGACCTGTTGGTCTTTTTTTTGTATTCCTCAAGAATCGATTGCCCCTACGGTGTGATGTGATGTCCCCTGGGGATACCCCATAATTAATGGACCTTCGAGGTGGATTTCGCATTATTTATTTATTAACCACTTTGATAACTTCGAGATATATGAGGCTATTTCAAAACCCTATGGCCATGTCAAAGTCAAATTATTATGTCTTTCAAACAGACAAATCCTTATTGCCTGTCGATTCTTATATAAATGTTATACTCGAATATATTTGTACTTGATAGAGCCAAGCTGCAGCTTTTGCTGCTGCTCGAACGGACCGGTTCGACCAGGGTAGTACGACGACATCGCAGAATACCTGTGTGAAGTTTTCGTGCTTCTGCGTTTCTTTCGGACAGTGAGGTAACCGAAGGCTCCTCTCCTTCTCCCAAACTCCCCTCCCCATCATCCCTCCTTCCTTCGAAATATTCTTTTAGGCCGGCAATGAACCTGCACTTCCTCTGGTGTTGCAAAATATTACGTGAGCTAGCCCTTTGTTTTTTTGCCCCCTTAATCATAAAAAAAATCTATTTTAGCATGAAACGTCCTCATATTTTAGTTTATAATCATTGGTAGTGCTGATAGTTTTCGCAGTTTATATTACAAAAAAGCGCAAATTAAATAGTTATAAGTTATATTTTTAATTTGTAATTTTTACAATCAATACAATCAAGGGTGGATTGTAAAAGACTGTGTAACGGTAACTGATTACACGTACTTAGTAACATTGTATGAATGCTATGCATTCGTTGTGAAAGCAATTACGTTTGTAAACATCTTTACAAATTGATGTATTATTTCGTATTACAAACCTCAACTCCAACAGTTATAATCGCATAATCTAGTGTACTCGTCAAATACCCCCGGCATGCTCTTAAGAAAAAGCGGAGAAACTAGCGATTTGGTTATCTTATGTAACTCGTATACAAAGAATTATTTATTAATGTTATACGTTTATTATAAATGAGAGAAACCGCGCTGAAATATTTTCTCGTATACAATCGCTGTTTAAGTTGATTGCAAACACTGACAAAGCAACTTTTCGTAATTCATTCCTGGTTCGTACGCGAAATATCGAGGAGCTGCGATCATGCCTTAAATATTTTGCATTTATAAAGCGACGATGATTATGAATTCGATTACTAACCTCGCACTGCGCTGTACGATTTGTACCGCATAATTAAGCATAGGGTTATCCATGATAATCCGTTGTTTACTGATTCAGATCGCATTTATTATTTATTAAATAATGTAACTAGTTATGCCAAATCCGCTGAAAATTATAAAACGGTATGGGATGCTCTTATCTGTAAATACCATGACTGGGTAACAGCTAAAGCGCATTCGCTTTAGCTGATGATGATGATAGCCGGTCATATATATATAAACCTTAAAATTAAGACTTATCAGACTTTATTTTCGTTAATGTTGGTTTGAATTTACTACATACGGACATCACAAACAATATTGATGTTTATTTGTAATTCAAACAAGATGTCAATTATTAAACGATACTTTTTAATAAGTGAGAGAATTAAATTCAAACATGATGTCAATTTTTAACGATACTTTTTAATTAGGGACTTACAACCCTATTACCGTTAGTAAATCAGCATTGGGTCCTTTAAACATCAACCGGAAACCTATGTCGCTTCCACTCCCAACTATGCATTATGTAACAATGTACATTCACCTTCATAAATGCAATAATTTTTAGAGTATGACTCCAACCGCACGATTTATTATCGAATAAAATTTGTGGTAATTGTTTCAGTAGACAGCATGTTACTTTTTCTTACCTTGGAAATAAGAAATGTAATGCTGGTTCTTTATTCACACCAAAATTACATATATCAATATCGACATTTGGTATGAATGTTATGTAATGCATCACATTTGTAATTTTATGTATAAAACATTGTAGCAGGTCTAGTTAAATTTGATACTCTATGCTCATAGAAACGTCAATGTCATTATCATGTTCATGGGTTTATGGTGTTGTTATTGTCTTTAGTGAAACTGAAACCATACAAAATTATCTCTGTGACTGATACTAACGCTTTAAAATTTACTAGAAGAGTCATTGTTTCGTTCACCAAAAATGACTGAACTAATTAGTAGAAAAGAAACCCTGGACAAGAACCTTGAAGATTTTGAAATACAAGAAGTTTTAAAGAACGGCACTGATTTGCGTGAATACGCACTACAAATCGATAAAGGTATTAAAGAAGCAGAAAGAAATTCTGTAGCAGACTATTTAAGAGAGAGTGAAAATATAGCCTCTTTGCATGGTCAGATCGAAGAATGCGATGGTATTCTAGCTCGAATGGAAAGTATGCTTTTAGTATTTCAAGTATGTATATCCAAAATCAAATATTTTCATGCCTCGAACTACTACTGTTAGGATTTGAATAATAACTTTTTTCTTTTTTTGTAGAACGATTTAGGAAGCATTAGCAATGAAATTATCAGTTTACAAAAACGGTCTGTAAACATGTCGGTGCAACTTTCCAATAGACAAGCTCTTAAAGGACCACTTTCATCGTTTATAGAAGATATGGCTGTGTCTGAAACTCTAATTTTGTAAGTTAATAAATTAAGAAATCATATTATTTACAACTTTATGGTTTAAAAAAACTCAATAGATATATTTTTTCTAGTGGAATCAATAATGTTCCTGTGACTGACAAAGAGTTCATGGTTCAGCTAGCAATATTAAATCAAAAATTGAACTTTGTTAAAGAACAAGATTTCAAAGAAACCAAAGCCTGTCATGATGTAAAGGATGTGTTAGGCAAATTAAAAATAAAAGCTGTATCTAAGATAAGAACATACATTCTAGAGCAAATATACAAATTTCGTAAACCAATGGCTAACTACCAAATGCCACAAAATGCAATGCTGAAATATAAGTTTTTCTTTGAATTCATATTAACTAATGAAAGGAATGTAGCTCAAGAAATATGCAATGAATATATTGACACACTGAGTAAAGTATATTACTCTTATTTTAAATCCTATGCATCTAGACTAGACAAATTAAAATATGAAGAAGTCCCAACTAAAGACGATCTTATGGGTATTGAGGATGGTTCCAAAGGAGGTTTTTTTCAGAAATCTAATTTAAAAAATAAAAGTACAATATTTACGATTGGAAATCGTGGTGATGTTCTAGCCCAGCAACTGGAAGCTCCAATCATTGTCCCTCATGTACAGCAAAAAACCAAGGTAAATTTGAAAATATGTGTCAGTATAATGTAGTGCTTAGTAAAATATTCTGAGGGTGATTTCACCAATATTATTATTAATGGTTAGTATCAAAATTAAATATAACAATGCCAACCCCTGCTCACAGTAACCTAAATCCAATGTATTGTACCAACAAATACTTAAACAGTGTTAAAACTAAATGGGTTGCTATGGTTAAAATAGGTATACTGCTTCCCAAACTATAGTTTTTTATCTAATATTTTTTTAGCATTTGTTTAGTTTAATTCATTAATATAATTCATAAAAATTAAAGAATTCTACAGATAGATTACCCCATGATAGACTATGTTTAGTTATGTATCTAATATTTGTTACCAAGACTTTGTAGTAACAAATGCTTATTCAAGAAATTTTTGACATTATATATCTCTAACCAAAATTAAGCAGTAGCAACTATTGATAAATGGTGCAACAATGTTAGTTGAATTTACACCTATATTTTTTTTACAGTACAAGTTAGTGCTAGACTACAAACCCACCTGGTGTGAAGTGATGATGACTCTACCTCTTTTCATAACACTAAAAATGCTGTTATTTAATATTTTCTTTGTTTCAGTACTCTTATGAAGCATTATTCAGAAGTCTTCAATATGCACTTGTTGATAATAGTTGCAGAGAATATCTATTTACTACAGAATTTTTTCATGTAAAAGCCAGTCATGCTCAGGAGCTATTTGATCGAATCTTAGGAAAAACTTTGTCACTGCTTGTGGTTTGTAAATTATAATATTATATTTTTATTCTAAAATGTATGTATGTATCAATTAAATAAAATGTACATTTACAGAAAAATGTTGAAAACTATGTATTAGAATGTTATGATTGCCTTGCACTGTTTCTGTGCATTCAATTAATAAACAGATATAGATGGATGTGTCACAAAAGAGCTGTGGCTGCCTTGGACAGGTAATTTGAGTTCTTGGTGTAAGTATAAATTACTAAAAATTTTAAAATAAATATTATTAATGCTAAAATTATTGTTTCAGTTATTGGGATTCATTGCTAAATGCATTAGGGCCTAGATTAGAATATGTTTTAAAATTGAACATCCAAAGCATAAGGGAGTGTGATCCTGCTAAATTATCCAATAAAGAACTTGGACCTCATTATGTATGTTGTTAGTAATATAGCTAGACACAGATTTAGTCTGAATACCATAGCAAGTTTTATAAGCTATGCTCTTCAGTTTTATAGTTTTATATTCTTCAGTTGTTTCTAATTTTCCAAATAAATGTATTATAACACATTAAGTATCTTACAGATAACTCGGAGATATGCAGAATTTTCAGCTGCAATGTTGAGTTTGAGTGAACAATTTCCATCTGAAGAACTTAACAACCTATTATTAATATTACAAGATGAAGTCCATTGTTTCTTATTGAAAATGGCAGCTGAATTTCCACAAAGAATTCAGCAACTGATATTTTTAATTAATAATTATGATATGGTTTTGAGTATTCTCATGGAAAGAACCAGAGATAATACTAAGGAAGCAGAAAGTTTCAGAGAACAATTAGAAGCTAGGAGTACAGAGTATGTTGAAGAAATATTAAGTCCTCATTTTGGTGGTCTAATGCAGTTTGTAAAAGAAGGAGAGCAGTTACTAGAAGGAGGTAAAACAAGTGAATTAGCGAAATTAGAAAAAAAATCTGTACCCATAGTTGCATCATTTACAACTGGTTGGAAACAAAGCCTGGAAGAAATTCACCGAGAAGTTTTGGTATCATTTCCTAACTTAGTAACGGGATCTGGTTTGTTACAAATGGCTCTTACTAATTTTGTGCAATATTATCACAAGTTTGCAAAATTGTTAACACCTAATGCTCGAACACAGCTGGTTAATATACATGTAATTATGGTTGAAATTAAAAAATATAAGACAAATTACTAACATAATGTGCGTAAAAACATAATTAAATTTGAACATTACTCCCACTGCAGGCATGACATGTAACAAATGACAGCACACTAGATTTTTTCCTGTTTTATGACAACGCGCCAGATTAGTGCCTTTCGATAAAAAGGGAGGTCTTGAAAATATTTCCAATTACAGCCCAACCTTGATATTGTCAACCCTGTCGAAGGATTTAGAGTCTGTTACATCCAATATTATCATGCACGTTTTACACGCTCAGCATGGTTTCGGATCTACCGTGACAAATTTGTCGCTTTCGACAAAATTAACCATAAATTGCTCATGACCAAAATTACTTTCATTGGTCTGGATGGATGGTATCTGTCCGCGATCTGGAGATTACCATTGACTAGGGCTTCCAATCCCGCTGCCTATCTCTAATATCGGTATTTGCGGGATTCCGCGTATAGTAATTAAGATTTAACTTAAGTAAATAAAACAATTAATGAATTCCAAATTTACTTTTATTTTAATTACACAAATATTATGAGATCAAATTAATTTAATGTAAAAGAAGATAGATCAATCAAAAACTCAGCAAAATGTCATTGAAAATGTTTGCAAACATGACCTATATAGTGTCATCTGCCAAACTACCGTGTCTTTTAGAAGCAATATAAACATAACAAATACTCCTCTCGGCCTTCACACTTGTAAGTAGTATAAGGGATTCAAGCATTATATGTAACATATTTCCTCATCGAACCCCCATATTCATAAAGGGTCATTTTTTTTTTATAATTGACTCAAGTGAATTAGCACTGGAGGGTGATGGGCAAGCTATATTAGATACTGACGATGTAGTCATCACCAGCTCCTGCTGCAATATAAAATCTGACGGCGAAACCACTTCATTGCTCTTGTTTGTTCCAATTCCAACAACTTCTCCAGCCTAAGCAGCTAGCGGTACATCAACTTATCCCGCAATGCATTAACTTGCTTGACTAGAAAATCTTTGATCTTTGAATACCCAGATTTCGCAATACCCGGGTTGTGAACCCCTACCAGTGATGCCAAACTACGCTTTAACATTCAGATCGAAAATATCTACAGACATAAAATGCTTCTTAATTAGAAATGTAAATCCTTCAAAAATCCTAAAACTTAAAAAAACACCATTCACCACTGTAGTACGAAGCAGTGTTGAGTGTAGCACCGTAAAACCCCTATACCAAAGACATGAATTTTACTCTATTGGACATGATAAAAAAATACCTTGTATATCTCTGCTCAAAATTTTAGTTCACTCACATATTTTGACACAAACTCATTTAAAATTATTTCTAACTTGGCATCTGTATGTTTTCTTTTTAATTTTAAATAATTTGCGTAAGACTCGTTATGTTTAAATTTGCGCTTTACTTATAACATGCAAACTTTTCTACATGTAATTTGGTTGGTGGTTCTAATAAACTAGTGATGAGTCATGGAGTCAGTTTACATAGAGTTTGCACATGAACAAACACCCAGACAGGAACAGCTATTTGCAGGCCATAAATATTAGCGGGAATCGAACCCGCGACTTGCAGCACCGCAGCCAATACTTAGCTCCGTGCCGTTAATTACCATACAGACGTGTTTCATTGTTAGTAGTGTAAAAGTAAGTAAATAGTATTGTATTATGTGTGTATAAGATTATTTTAAATTATTTAATTAATTTGATACATAAAATAAAAGAAATATAAAAATTCCAAGGTTTAATTTTTACGTTCCTACATAGATCACAGAAGGTATAATCAGGAAAATTGAATCCTCTCAAAGTAACATTTACTTCTATTCTATGACCCTAATCTGCAAATGTCGAAATTCCCCATATACATATACACGCATAAAATCCTCAGGAGAATTGTTGAGCTTCGTTTAGTATACTGACTTTACCTACTACTTTTTATTACTATTCTAATTCTCTTATAATTTCCTAATTTTAAATCTATGTTTAATATTTGATTACTTCCACCAAAGCACTGGATAATTATCCTCAACTTTTATTTAACAAAAAAACTCGTAAATGCGTCGTGCGACACAGTCGGCAAAAATGCGCATAAGGCTTTCCGACACATGCAGATAGAGTGCAAACTTTTGCACAATATAAATCACGCAACACAATAAGTAATGCCTAGAACACAGAAAACAAATGTTTACGGTAATTTACAAGTATTATACTTAGTATTACCAGTTTATGTAATAAAATTTCAATATTTACAACTTATTTACATTTTTTTTTCTTTGTTTTTTAATTATAATTTATACAATACAAGTAAAGACTTTTTACATGACTGATATTCTTGATAATGTGTTCCTCCATACTTTAGCTGGTTTTTCCCTGACATAATCTTTCAGCAATTGTTCAATTTCTGGAGACACATGTTGAGGATTCCATGATAACAATGCTTGAGTCACACGACCTTGGTTGTGTCTTCTCATATATAACAAACTTGAGAAAATAGCCTCTTTCATACAAGGTGACACTGTAAATAATATATCTAATAAAAAAGCTTTCAAGGCCCTTCCTTTATTCAAGACATGGCTACCAATAAACGAACAATTTATTTTACTTAATAAAGAATTATGGTGAAATATTTTTATGTCATAGCGAATAAGGCTCCAGTCAGAAGCCACGTGATTTTTCTGACTTTTCCCTTAGTGAACTTTTAAGACACCGACGGGTTGAGGTGAGATGGCATATTCTCTTACGCCGCATACATGCTTATTTGAAAATGTCTGCGCCCTAAGAGTGCAGATATCATTCATGATATTTTTACCGACCACTATTTTGCATAGAAACCTGTTATCTTTCTGCACTATCTGTAATTTTACTGTCAGATATTTTAATTTAGGCACATATCCTCGAAATAATATTTTTTATTATTTCTCAGACACTGGTACAACGATATTTTCCTTCACCACCGAGCACATGTGAAATACAGCACTTAAAATTGCTATTAATAATTTTAGTGATGCCGGCCACCGAGGATTGAAACCAGGTCACTCCCTCTCTATGAAGCTAAAGCGAGCCCACTGACCACTGGGCTACCACGGCTTGTTCTTAAATTTATGTTAATGAACTAATTTTAAAAGTCAATAACTTGCGGAAGATTGTATTTTTTATTTCTTAACTCAGCACTTTTTAATAAAAAGGTACTCCCTGGCAGAGTGTACCTTTTATTTAAGAGGGCTTAAAAGTATTTGTATGCCGTGTGAGGAATTGTGTTCCATGTCTGGAAGAATTTCTTTGTGCATTTTACATCTGCAATTTGTCTGTAAAACGCCTCCCTCCCACAGTCTCAATGTCACATCTTATACAATATATCGGGATATTGTTACAAAATTTAAAAAAAGGAAGAGCCTATTATATGCTTAGTTAAACTTCTTTCTAAATTAATTCGAACTTACCATTACGATCCGATATTTCTAGTAACTGATTAACTACAATTTCACAGTGTACTTTCATGTCATTAGGGTAAGGCTTCAGTAATGGTCCCAATACAGAGACACAAAATTCTTTGACTTTATCTGGTACATCTTCCTTTTCAATAAGTGGTTGTAACATATTCTTAACTAAGTTCTTTTGGCACCACTGGGGCCCTCGGCGTTTAGCAAGTATTATAAGAGACATTCTTAACATTTTCTTCTCTACTGGAATATCTATCATAAAATAAGAATAACAGGGGTTATATTTAAAAAAATCAATTTTGATTAAAAATTCGATTCAGATTGTCTGAAATACTAGACTGATGCTTGAAAGTAAATACATCGTTAATAAGGGAGATTCTCAAAACGTCCTAAATATGGTGTTTTCTTTGATCTTATAGAATCGGGTTCAAGGTCAATTTAACACTTTATAGGAGGAATATACCAATTTTTCTCCAAAACCAACTTAACCTGCACATGATGCATCCTGCTAGCAAACAAACAAGACTCTGACGATCGAATGATGGTGGAATATTCGTCGAGTTTGCTGTACTCAAATCCCACAGACTAGTGACGGGGTGCAGTATCGCTAGTGCCCTGCCGATATGCGGCGCTCTGCGGGGTTTTAGTCGGTGCAAGTCCGGCAAATCTTAATGTTCAGGCCAACGATACAAATCACACATACGTTTTGAAAAAAAAGTCATTGCTATGTGCACACATACGTCGAACTCGGGGCACCTGGATCTGAGACAGATCTCCTAACCACTTGGCTATCGTGAAAATAAAAAGCTAGTAACAAATAAAACTAAGAAATATAAAAATAAACATACCTCGTAATTCTTTAATTGCATTTTTGAACATTTCCAAAATCTTAGTTTCAGTCCACTCTGTGACTTGGTAAAAATATTTTCGGCTTAATATGTCCCTTATTTCTTGCACCCTGTTGAACTTATCCTCACATTTAAAAAAGTGTAAGAGGTACACCAAACAAGTAACAAGCGGGCTCTTCGCTGCAATACAACGTCAAATTTCTAATATATTTTTATGAACTAAACAATATTATATTTTATACGAAAAACTTATTTAATGAATTACCTATTCCCATATGAGCCAAGGGTAAAATATGCATCCAGACTTCTAAGCATTGCTTTATCAGCGCCACCGATTTATACTGAATACAATACATGGCGTCTAAAATGAAGAGCCGTAAGCGACTCTTTGCTCTGAAATACCTACAAATCACTGCATAAAAATGTGCCAGACTCTCCACTGTCCCAAATTCTGGTGTATGATTTAACTGAAATAATGAAAACTCAATATTGGCTAAAACTATTTCAACAAAGTCAATAGAAGGCCAAAAGTGTTGTAGTTGCTTCAAAATGTATATTAAAACTTGTTCCGACTTAGTCATGTGCGGCGCAGGCGGGGCGCTGACTTTATTAAACAATTCATCTTTACGTGCAGGATCTTTCAAATATTTCATCAATCCTGACAAAAAGCTTCTCATGTTCCAGCTTTGAATTTCGTTAACAAAGTTATTCATGGCATATTTTGTTTCATGGTGAGGAACACTTAGAATGTGCGCAATACTTTCTCCCAGATTTTTGCATGTAGAATTTACAGTATTCTCTGAAAAAAAATGTTAATATAAAAGTAGACAAGTTTTAAATTGTTTATAAATTCTAGATAGTTTTACATAATACAAAAAATGTATTCTACTCTTTAAAATATTATAATAAATAAGAAAACATACCTGAAATTTTCTTAACAGAGTATCTGACGGAAATTTTTGCATATTTGTCTAACATTCTACAAAGTATGCTTTCCTTTGGATGCACTGTGTTGGAAGTATTAGTTTCTTTTGTATGCTTTTTAGCAGGCGAAATTTTTCCGAAAAGATATCAAGATCACTGTATGTAACAATTTCAGTTAGTTTTGGGTTCTCAGAATCTTTTACTATCATTTCCTCATTCTTCTTAGAGGTTGACAAACGACTGGACCTTCTGTTGTTTATAATTGCAAAATCTTTATTTTGTGAAGTTTCATTATAATCATTATCGCTAATCTTTACTGACAGATTGTTAATGTTTGAAACATGCAAAGCATTGGAACTTCGTAACATTCTCTTAGTTGTAACATCTGACTTATCTGACGCGAGACGTTTAATTCGTTTGCGACCCTCAGTAACTTCGGTTGTATCCGAATTCTCTACTTGTAAAATATCAGATGTCAAGTTTTTATCATGATCGGAAATATCAGATAATACTGACGACAATCGTTTGCTACGGCTTCTAGTAGTTACAGATGAATTTGGTAAAACTAAATGGGACTGTGGATGTTCTTCAATCACAGAAGTAACATTATTTACTTCAGATATTGATGCAGATGAGTTTGATAAAACTAAATGTGACTGTGAATTTTCTTCGCTCACAGAAGTAATATTATTTAAATCAGATATTGTTACAGATGAATTTAGTAAAACTAAATGTGACTGTGGATTTTCTTCACTCACAGAAGTAACATTATTTACTTCAGATATTGATGCAGATGAATTTGGTAAAACTAAATGGGACTGTGGATGTTCTTCAATCACAGAAGTAACATTATTTACTTCAGATATTGATGCAGATGAGTTTGATAAAACTAAATGTGACTGTGAATTTTCTTCGCTCACAGAAGTAATATTATTTAAATCAGATATTGTTACAGATGAATTTAGTAAAACTAAATGTGACTGTGGATGTTCTTCAATCACAGAAGTAACATTATTTACTTCAGATATTGATGCAGATGAGTTTGATAAAACTAAATGTGACTGTGAATTTTCTTCACTCACAGAAGTAACATTATTTACTTCAGATATTGATGCAGATGAGTTTGATAAAACTAAATGTGACTGTGAATTTTCTTCGCTCACAGAAGTAATATTATTTAAATCAGATATTGTTACAGATGAATTTAGTAAAACTAAATGTGACTGTGGATTTTCTTCACTCACAGAAGTAACATTATTTACATCAGATATTGTTACAGATGAATTTGGTAAAACTAAATGTGACTGTGGATTTTCTTCACTCACAGAAGTAACATTATTTACATCAGATATTGTTACAGATGAATTTGGTAAAACTAAATGTGACTGTGGATTTTCTTTACTCACAGAAGTAATATTATTTACATCAGATATTGTTACAGATGCATTTGGTAAAACTAAATATGAATGTGAATTTTCTTCACTCACAGAAGTTACATTATTTACATCAGATACATCAATCAGAGGAGTTACATTGTTAACAGTAGTTAAATAGTTTGCAGAATTTCCATCTTTAATACCATCAAGCACAGGTAATACTGTATGTGTCTCCGGCTTACAGTCTCTGCTCATGTTTAAAGCATTGAGGGCAATATCTTTAAAGTTATTTTTTTCTTTGGATTTTATTTCCGCCATTAATTTAACAGCCTTTTCATATGCAGTGTTATTATTTAATGAAATTAAAACAGACGGTGGCTCTAAAATCTGTTTCTTGAATAACAGTTGTTTTTTCCCCTTCGCCTTTCTAATTGGTGGAGTCGGCGCTCTTCTAATCTTACTTTTAGGGAGCATTTTTTTCCTTAGTTTCTCTAACCTAGTCAATTTTTTTATTCTTTTTACTTTTTCTATGGTTTTTATTGGCGATTTATGTAAACAATCTTTGTTTATTATTTCATCCCTACCCACTTTTTCATTTTGGCCCTTAATTTGTACAATGTTTGGCATTGAATCAATTTCTAATGATTTCTCAATTTCTGGTGTATGTTGATCATAATTTTTAATATTTAAATTTTCTGATGCAATTTCAACTTCGTTATCCATAATATTAGTGTTTTCACTAGAATTTCTTAATGGTTCTTCTGTTATAGAAATGTTATTTATTATTCTAGTATTATTACAATCTGGTCTACTGCCATGATTTTCGTCATTTAACAATAAATGATTTTTAAGTAAGTTTTTAATATTAAATATTTCTTTAGCTAAATCAGTAATACTTGCTTTCAATATTTCATTTTCTTCTCCGACCCTCACAGCCTCTGTGCAAACATAACCACAAGTGGTTTGAACTGTTTCAGCATTTTTTGCCGGTGTTTTCGGTATAGGAGTTATCAATTTATGATCAAATCGCATTGTACTTAAAATAGTGTCTACTTCACAGTCGTAACCATGACTATTATTTAAAATGTTACTATTGTTTATTTCTAGACACTCTCGTTCCATTGACATATTGCATGTGTTTTTGTTAGTATTACCGCGAAGTTCACCGAAGTCTACAGGACTAGTCGCTATTTCATGTTGAATATTTCTTAAAGGACTTGTAGCAATATCTGTACATAAGCCAAAATCACTAGGGTCTACTGTAATTCCTATTTCCTTGTATCTTAATTTATTGCTGATGATTCTGTCTGTAGCTTCAATTGGACTATTAGGTTCTTCAACATGTACCTCATGCACTGTTATAGGAGTAGTTGCTATTTGATTATTTATTAAACTATTTTTGCGACTTTCTTCTTTAAATGCTATGGGACTAGTAGCTACTTCCACTTGTGCTTTATGTGCCGTAATGGGACTGGTTGCAACATGCTTCTTAAATGCACTTTCGTTAAATATTACATCGGTAAATGCTATGGGACTAGTAGCTACTTCCACTTGCGCATTATGTACCATAATGGGACTTGTTGCAACATGCTTCTTAATTGCGCTATTATTAAATATTTTATCAGTAAATACTATCGGACTAGTAGCTACCTCATCTTGCGCTTTATGCACTGTTATTGGACTGGTAGCAATGTCAGCATAATTCTTCTTTTCTTTGTTACTAAATGGACTATCACTTATGTAATAATCAGGACTGTTAAAACATTTATCAATATCTGAACAGGCTAGGGATGAACCACAACCAGTGTCTTCGTTAATAAATTCATTTCCAGAATCAGAATCATGATCACCTTCAATCCTCTTACTTATTTGATTGTCTACAAAAGCATTAAACAATAAAAATTTATGATAAGTTTTACACAAATAATGTTAGTTTCAAACTCGAGTGTTTGAAGCGCAATTGAACCAAGCAACAGTATTCGTATAAGCAATCAAAATACATCAGCTAGTTAAATTATAGTGACATAAATATGATTACAACTGCACCAACATCATATTAAGTTTTTGTTACACTTACCACTATTTATGTTTTTCTCTAATTTCTTTGAGGTACAAGATTTCAAGGCCTATAAAATAATTCAATGTTAACTTTCTCTAATACAGATTATTTGCTAATATATTAAAGTGCAAAAGTTGTGCGCAACCATTACGAATATTACCATATTTAAGTGATCAATGTGACAAAATAAATAAGCATTGTAGGCAGCAATTACAGATTTCCCTTTGGCACTACTCAGTGTAGCCAAATGCCTACTGTAACCCAGCTTTCTCTTCTCTGGAAGTTAAAACGTGATAGGTGGCGTGCCTAATCGGTTTGAATTTTCATAAGTAATAATACTCTCTTACAATACCCACGGGAATAAAAAGCGTGGCAGAGTATAATGCAACTAGTGGGTGGGTGGATAAAATCAACATTGAGTTTTCTTTATTCTATCTTGGTTCTCAGGAATCCAAGACTATATGACCACATGACCCACCTCTTTACTTAATAAAAATCAATTCTTCAACATACAACAAAAAATTCTTAAATGTTTAAGAAATCTCTCCCGATTACATAATTTGTGATATATAGACATACCTGATCAGTGGTATTTTTAGATATGTCTGGATATGTAGGTGATGGTGCGGAATGTTCAAAAACGTCCATTTCATCATCACTACTGTCTGTGGCAGAGGCATCATTTGCATTAGCATTATGCTTATACTTTTCATATTTCTGAAGAATTATTTTATGATTCTTGCTTAACTTTGCTGAAAAAAAAAAAATTTATCTGCAATACCAGCGGTGCGTATTGTGACTCGTTTCGCGATGTTGACTCGGGAGGATACTCGGCGCGTAAAGTAGTTTGATTAAGATTAACTCATTTCGTCAGGCGCGGCACACGGCTGCTAGCTCGTAATGTGAGTTTAAGTGCACCGGCGTTATAAATTAAGTTTCTAATTAAGTTAAATTGTATATATAATATAGGTTTCTACTTACTTTTACCTAATACAATATCTCTTAGAAGACATATATGATTAACAAGAACATCACTTTCATTTTTATTCAACAAAACACTTTTTGTTTGTTCCTTCGTATTAGACTTTTCTAATTGATTTTCTATTTTTAAAGATTCAATTTGTGTTTCATGTTCTCGTACAAGTACCTGTACAAAATAAATAGGGCTTTTTACAGATTAGATACTAATTATTTCTATGATATACGCGAATACTAGAAATTGAAATCAACAAATTTTAACTTTTTTACTTTCGGACGTTTTCGCTACCATTGAACGGGCTTACATAAAAACATTATTAAAGTCGCCGAAAAAGACAAGTAAACTTTTACCATCTGGCAAGTGCAATATCTACAAGCAAATACAAATAGTCTACAAGCTTGATTGTGAAGGTTATCTCTTTTACATAGGGCAAACTAAAAGATCCAATAAAATCTGGTAAAAGAACACATAACGGGCGTGATTTATTGACGCTCTAAGAAGTCTGTGATGATATTACATCTTAATAATTGTCAAAATGATCTTGTCTATATTGCTGTAACAACTGCAATATAGACAAAATCATTAGCAAATAGCTGTATTAATAAAAATTAAAGGGTATTTAAAAAAGTTGAGATATCTCCTAATCTAAATGAGCGATTTCCTTTACTTTTATTAGTTCATTCAACAAATTTTGATGTCATTTACAACTCCAATGCCTATGATCAAACTTAAATATGAGTCTACACCAGTTATTCAGCCATATGAGGTTGACATCTAGCATCAAAGGTATGTTTCCCTACTTACATGTTGGAATTGAAAATTTAAGTGTTTAAATTTTAATTACAATATCTAAAATGTAGTTTGCTAGTAAGTTTTTAACCACACTTTTATTGGTAAATCAGCAACGGGTGCCATATATTATATAGTATGGAGAAAACAGTAATACATATAGAGAACTTAAACAAAATAAAAAAAATATATATTTCATTTCAGTAATCCAAATACCTATGGAAAGATAATTAATGCAAACATCAGAAATACCCAACTGATTTACTAATAATTCCACACAGCAGCCCAAGTTAATAAAATAAACCTGCAAATTAATGATTAAACCCAAGTTGCGTGATTCTTCTATTCTATCAATTAACTCTCCCATAAGACTTATATTAAATAATGGTAAAAATTTCAGTTGCGTTTTCGTGCCAAATAGCATAAACTTTGTTTTATTTGGGTTGAGTACTAATGAGTTCTTATTTGACCACTTGACAATTCTCCCTAAATCGTCATTAACCGTGGCAATGACAAGTTCGTACTAGGTTGGTTTAAACGATTACGTATACTTGCGTATCATCAGCATATATATGATATTTACAAATTTACATTTCGTAATATCGGTGCAATACAAAGAATATAAAATGGAACCCAAGATAGATCCCTGGGGCACTCCTTTGTTTACAGTGGCAAAAAAGAGGATAATGTGGTTCCGTCATTTGACCGGAGCTCCACGCGCTGTTGGCGATTATTTAGGTAACTGTGAAACCACTGCACCGTTTTGTAATCAAATCCGTAATAGCTCATTTTAGATAAGAGAAGGGTATTAATACAATTAAACGCACTGGAAAAATATAACAATAATGACAGTGTGTACATTCCCTTATCTTGAGCAGACAAGATGTAATCTATCACATTCAATAAGGCAGTCGTGGTACTGCGTCGCTTTCTGAAACCTGACTGTAGCATTGGTACGATGTTATTTTCCTCCAAAAAGTAAGAGAGTTGCTTATATTGCTGCTCTTTCTAAGACTTTCGTCAGGTATGGTAAGATACTGATAGGTAGTAGTAGATCCTTCATATCGACTAGGTTCAAATTTTTAGAGAGTGGCCTATCAGTAGCCAATTTCCAGGTATCAGGAAATGTAGACGTTTGAATTGATTTATTCATAATATGGGTAATATGGATAGGAGTGTGCAGGGTAAAGTTAATAAAATCATGTTTAGGCTTATATTATCGCCACCCTCTGCATTTGATTTGAGATTTAAAATAATACTTAAAATATCCTCCGGAGTCACCGGTGTTAATGGAAAAACGTCCTCGTTATACCTATGGAATTCATAAAACGTTAGTCGATATTCTAATAACAGAGTTTCCTGAGACACTCAAAAAAAATTGATTAATTTGATTTGGGACTGTAAATGGGATGAAAGATCCTTATTTGTAGTAGGCGGGAAGGATGCTTTTATGTTCTTCCATGGGGCTTAGGGTCGTGAATCCTATTATTGATATTAAATTTAAAATAAGCGACCTTTTCATTATGCAAGGATTTAACAGCAAGGTTTTTTTTTTTATAGAAGAAGGAGGCAAACGAGCGTGCGGCTCACCTGATGGTAAGTGATCACCGACGCCCACGAACATCTACAACACCAGAGGAGCTACAGATGCGCTCCCGGCCTTTAAGGAAGGAATAAGCTCTTTTCTTGAAGGTCCCTAAGTCGTAACTGTTCGGAAATACTGCTGGCGACAGCTGATTCCACAAAATCGAAGTGCGTGGCAGAAAACTTCGATTAAAACGCACTGTGGTGGAATGCCAACCATCTAGGTGGTATCGATGGAACTTCGAATTCTGTCGCGATGTACGAAGGTACTTTAACTGACGGTTATATTCTTTCTTAGCCTCTGATTTATTCATACGATATTTGTTTAACGCATCGTCACGGAGTTGCATCATAATTTTTAGTGTCCGTTACCCATGGGTGATTGTTCCTTTACGATACATGGCTTAAGTGGCGCATGAGCATCGAATACTGCATAAACATAGTTACAGAAAACGTTAACCATCCCGTTTACTGTTCTTAATAACGAATTTTTTATTCCAGTCCAGCGTTAACAAATCCTTTTGCAGGTGCTTCTTATTTACATTTTTAATAGGCTTAAACTTGACACTACTGAACAAAGACCATCTTATCAAATAGCTGAGAGGGTTTTGGACCGCCACGCTGCTCAGTACGAGTTGGCGGCCTTTACACATCCACGGAATAATATTTTTTATTATTTCTCATACAAGCCGGTTTTCTCACGGTGTTTTCCTTTACAGCTGAGCATGTGGCAAATTCAGCACTTAAAATTGCTATTAACAATGTAACTGCTGCTCCCACCGGGAAACCCAGGTCATTCGCGGTCTATAGAACTAAAGCGAGCGCCTTAAACACTAGGCTAAAAAACGTACAAGAGCCAATTTACCTGTAGTTGATTGGCGTGTGATTGAATTGCCTTACACTGGTTCTCCGAAAAATTCAACCTCTCTTGAAGTTCTTGAGTTTTTTGGTATAATATTTGTGCTTCCTGTAAAGTGTGAATTAACAAAATTTGTTATCAATCACTAAAATATCAACTATTGCACTAGTGATGAACGAAAAATAAAATTCTTTACTTGAAGTAAGAAATTCAGATTTCGTTTGTCAATTGTAATATTTTTAAATCTACCACATTGCTCCATATTATAAATTGGTGGCAACCAATGGATTTTCTAACATTAGTCAACAGTTCAACAGAGCCTCATCTGCCAGTGAGTGCATTATCTTTTGTAGTGGAGTTGTTAACTTTTATAGAAAAACAAAACATTTTCCCTGACATCAATTTTGTAATAGAAAATAATTTTTAAAATCATCAGTAACAAACCTTGCAACTAAAATAAGTTTTGCAATTTCTGTTATTTACCAAAACAAACATAAAGTCATATATAGGGCTAACTATCTGTTAATATGAATTGATATCTCTTAAGAGGAATTGACATGAAAAAACCAATGGGTGAGACACTAGGTCTCTGAAAACTAGCAGAAACAGATCATTGACATTAATAACATCCATCAAATAAATTCATGGGAATTTCTAGTTAGAAAGTTTCAAGTTAAAAAAGATTCAAGTTAAAATAGGAAATCCTGTTATAATACATTTTTATGACTGTAAAAATGCTTAAGTGAAAAAAAAGTCTACATTTAATCAGAATGGAGCTCGGGACGGATAAGTGTGCGGTCCTCCACCACGAAAGAGGAAAGGTCGCTAATTCTGAGGGCATAGACTTGTCAATGCCCGTTAACATTAGGACCCTTTCCAAGGCTGTTACATACCGGTACCTGGGTATGTCACAAAACATAGGTATCGATGAGGCTGGCATGAAACAAACGGTTCGCGACTTGTTTTTTGCGCGTCTGACAAAAATGTTTAACGCAAGACAAGAACAAGTCACGCGCGTATAACGGCTGGGTCATGCCAGTCCTCATTTATACCTTTGGCATACTCAGGTGGACTCAAGCCAAACTTAACGCCCTGGACAGAAAAGTCCGCACAATCATGACGTTCTACAGAATGCACCATCCGAGATCGTCAGTGATGAGGCTGTACTTACCGCGGAAGCGTGGTGGACGGGGTTACTTAAGCGTCCTCACCATGCACAATCGCGAAGTGTGCAGCCTCCGTAATTACTTTCTAGCGAGATCGGATGAGTCATTCTGTTCGGACGTCATTAGTTGTGATAAAGGGCTTACCCCTCTATCCTTGGCCAACGAGCAACGGCAAGACCTGGCAGTACAGAGCGTCTTCGACCGGGAGACCGTATGGAAGGAGAAAGAGCTCCACGGGAGATTCTACAAGGCTCTACATGAGCCTTTCGTAGATACCGTCGCCTCCCTAAACTGGCAAACCAAAAGGTGACCTCTTTGGGAAAACCGAGGGTTTTGTCTGTTCGATACAGGATCAGGTTATTAAGACGAATAACTATCGGAGATACATCCTAAGGGATGGCACCGTCGACATCTGTCGAGCCTGTCGCCGTCCCGGGGAGTCGCTTCGGCATGTCATCTCCGGTTGTTCAGCGCTTTCTAACTCTGAGTATCTGCACAGACTAGTAGCCAGGATCTTACACCAGGAGCTCGCTCTGAAATGCGGTCTCGAGGATCGGAGACTGCCTTACTAGAAATACTCGCCGGAAGCCGTGCTCGAAAATGACCGCGCTAGGCTCTATTGGGACCGGTCCATTATCACGGACAGAACGATTCATGCAAACAACCCTGACATCGTGTTGATGGACCGGGCACAGTCGAGGATATTTTTGGTTGACATCACCATTCCATATGACGAGAACCTCGTGAAAGCCGAAACAGACAAGAAGACAAAATATCTGGACCTGGCTCACGAGGTAACCGACATGTGGGGTGGTATGCCGACCGAAATTATTCCGATCGTCGTCTCTGCGAATGGGTTAATCTCAGTCAGCCTCTCGGAAGATCTGAGTAGGCTGGGACTCCGTGACGGATCGCTCCGAGCTTAAATGCAGAAAGCGGTGCTACTCAATACCGCTCCCATTGTCCGCCGGTTTCTTTCCCTTTCTCTCTCTTCTGGTCTCCCCTGCCGGGGGCTTCCATCTGGTTGGATTTTAATTATCTATTTAATTTTACTATATATATAATTTGTAAAATATTATTTATATTATGGTATTTATTTATACAACCCAACCAGATGATCAAGAGACCGTATGGAAGGAGAAAGAGTTTCACGGGTGGTTCTACAAGACTACATGCGCCTTTCGAATAATCTGAGGCGGCTGGGACTCTGTAATGGACCACTCCGACCTCAAATGCAGAAGGCAGTGCTTCTTGATACAGCTCGCATATTCCACTGGTTTCTTTCCCTTTCATAATAACCCTCAGCTCTCCCCTGCGGAGAGTTTCTGTTAATGTTTAGTTTAGTTAATATAGTTTTAGGTATCTTGTTTATTTTATGAATGGTGAGCTTGTCACCGTCTTCTTGTCGTAACTTATGTCGTTAATCGTTCATAAGTTATGAATAAAATTATTAATATTAGCCCTCCACATTGGACATCAAATGCGAGTCTCCTGGTTTGAAAGCTTATCTTCAAACAACAACAACAACTCTGCTAATATTGCTTATAAATTAATAGATTTAAATTTCTTGCTATCTCTTACTGGTATGTAAATACAAACATTTTTGAAAGGTTGTATCTGCAACACTATGGTAGACAAGCTTAAAATCTGTCAGTCAGTCATTAACAAAAGTGCTTCACAATGTTGCTGATACTTGAAAAGTTTGCTCATCTGAGCACTATTTACAATTATTAGTGATTCAGCAAATAATTTTCATTTAAAATTTATTTCCACTGTAACCTTTTTATTATTGTTAACTATCATTTAAAATAAAAATGTTTATGGCAATGCAATAAATAAGTAGATTAATAGATACTGTTTACTAGTGACAACCTTTGCCTCCATGTCTAGACATTGTGATAAGATACATTTGTGCATTTGGGAGTCCACAGTACAAGAAGCAATCGCCTCCAGCACTACATTTTGTATGTTTTTCCTCTCTTTGGCTAAAATAGTCTAGGTCTTCATACCATAAAAATATTGGGAAAACTAGTGTTCTAACAAGCCATACCTTTGTTTTTCAAGTGAACACTAGTTTCTTCCTTATACCTCTTAATTTAATCATTGTATTTCCAACATGGCAGATAATCATTTGAGATCAATCCATCTTACTTTTATTTATATAGCCATAGTCTCACTATCAGCATGTAATTTCTGTAACAGCCTTCCCATCTTTTTCATTAACATTGCCAGAACTGCTGATAAGTCAGCATAGCATAAATTGGATATTCTCTTGACCCACACACCAAAAATATAAAAATACCTTGCAGATGATATACTTTTCATATATGTTAAAGACCATGGATGAGAGTATGCAACCTTGGTACACACCCTTTTTTGTTATATCATACATAATATGAAAAGATAATAAAAATTATTTTATAATTGTTAATTATGTTTGTAACATTTGTTTTTTTATAATTGTTAATAAGTAGTTTAGCTAAAGTATATTGCTGACAAATATATAAATGTATTAAAGAAATTTGTTACTATGCTATCTTCATTAATTATGTAGATTAAAACTACTTACTTTTTCCAATTTTGTACATCTTTCAAAAGCAGTGTTATAGTTTATGCAGACTTGCTTACATTCTTCTTTGGATGCTATTAAATATTTCTCTGTATGATCCAATTTCTCTTTCTTTGCATAATATTTTTTAATAAGTGAGCTTAAAAAAACCGGAGTATAAATTAACCAGATACCTAATGAAAAGGCATTATAATTCTTAATAATTACAATTTTTATTACTTACTCTGTAGCAATAGTTTTTCTTTTAGCAATCAATATAGCTTTACGTTGCTTTTCAATCTTACTCTCAACCTGAAAATAATCAATTTAATTACAATTAGAGAAGAGTATCCAAAAAGGTAAATTTACTATAAAGAAATTGAGAGAAAGTAGAAGTAGCAAGGCCCTTCACCTTTAATATATTTATCTTAAATGCAATTTCACAGATTTTGATTGATAGATATTTTAAAAATGTTCTCTATAGTTCCAGAAGTGCTATAGGCTATATTTTATTCTTTTTAATATTACAATGTGAAAGTTTGTATGTTTTTTTTATGTAGATTAGATCCAAAAGGACATAGCCAAGGAAGCTAGTAAATTACTATCTTCTTAAAATGTTATGATGTATCTATATTTATTCAACAACACTGTCAATTTCATAATAAGATTAGCCAATTGGTAAATATTAATCTTTTCTTTATTAAATTATTAATATCTATTACACATATTATATTATAATATATTGAATTTAATTAAAATCTTGAAACATTAAATGTGAAAACCCTAAAATGCTCATGAATGTTGAGAATATTCATCCATCATACTATAAACCTGCATAATTGAAATAGCTGTTTTGTATTTCAGGACTTCATTTTACACATTTTTATTTCTTCATATTACTATAATTATACTTCATATTATTTGTAGCCTCCGACAGACGGTGATTATCCAAATATGTAAGATTTCTGTTACAGAGACTGCCAAATAAACCGGCACAATTGAAACAGCTGTTTATTTTTGAACCTCATTTTATACATTATTACGTCCCCATACTTCTATGATTATACTTCATATTATTTGTAACATGGGACAGACTGTGATTATCAAAATATGTAGGATTTTTGGTACAGAGAACGCCAACCTGTCTGTCTGTTCGACGATTTCGGCGAAAAAGCCTATTCCTACAGTGGACGATAAAGTGTTGTTGCTTAGAGACAAAATAGTCTCTTCTTACATATTGTTGAAACTAAATCTATTTTACATTTTAAAACAATTACTAAAGTAGTACTTGTAGTTTTTCTTATATTCTCTTTTGAAATGTCATATTTCGCGGTAACATTTAGCAAATATACTATTGATGTATCAAAATAAAGTAATATCAATGTAAACATTTGTTATTAAGGCCTACAAACACTAAAAGAATTAATACAATGGATTACATTTTTCATAAACCAAATAACCTACAACTCACCACATTATTTTTTGGGGTTTGTTGAAGAAAATTAAAGTCAAAATCTAAAACACTGTCTTCAAATGAGGAAGACATTATCAATTGGACTATACTTAGACCTTTATACTATAAATTATTTCACATAATTGGTTTTTATTTGGAATCATCACACACAAACACAACCGGCGCGCAATTTGCAACCCCGCCATAAACAATATACATATTTTCATTAATTTAAATGTTTATTGAAGCATAAGTTACAAGCCTTACAGCCGCATATACTTGTAATATAATTGTCGTAATTGTTATAACGATGCCATGTACGAGTGAACTTGATAAAGTATCCACTGCAAATGGATAGTTATCTTATGATGTAGATTTATTAAAGTGATTTGTTCCAATCCCAAAGGACTATTTCAATGGAGCGACATGACATAAAGATACGCAGATTCAAGTATTTGGAGCGTATGCAAAAGAATCGAGAAGCCGATGGTAAGCTAAATGTGGTTTATTCAGATGAAACCTACATACACGGTTCATGTTCAGTGAACAAATGCTGGCAAAATAAAGATATTGCAAGCCCATTTAAAAGTATTTTGCCAGGGCCTAGATGGATCATTGTACATGCTGGTGGAGAAAATGGTTTTGTGCCAAACTGTTGTTTGGTGTATAGGTCGAAGAGTACATCTGCTGACTACCATCATGATATGAATAAAGATAACTGTACAAAATTGGTTACGGAGAAGTTGATTCCCAACCTTACAAAACCTTCTCTAATTGTCATGGACAACGCCAAGTACCATTCTGTACAATTAAACAAACCGCCTACACAAGCCGCCGTATTGCTGTTATAAAATAATGGCTTCAATCAAACAATATCCCTTACGACGATAATTGGCTTAAATGTAAATTACTGGAAGCAATGAAAAATCATAAGTCTGAACCTAAATATCAGATAGATGAGATTTTAAAATCACACGGCCACGAAGTCTTGAGGCTCCCACCATATCATTGTAAGTTAAACCCCATAGAATTAATCTGGGGAATAATGAAACAAAACGTTGCGGGTAAAAACGTCAATAGACATGCAAGTGATATAAAATCTTTAACAGAAGAAGCTTTGTCTCAAATAGGGATCGATGAATGGCGAAAATCTTGTGAACATGTAATAAAAATTGAAAATCAGTTCATAGAACAAGATCGATTAATTGAGATGCAGGAGGAAAGGTTTATCATAAGTACTGCGTCTTCCTCGTCTTCCTCTTCAGATGAAGACTTTTTTATGGATGTGTAGTATTTGGAACCATTTTCAAGTTCTGATAGCATATAATTAAATAATCAACTCATGGACAGAGTAATTGGGTTTTCATCTAAATTTCGAACCCCACATTCGCCACAGTAAGATTTTCAAAAATTATCCTTGATCATTGGATAAATTTTTATATTTGCATGTATCACACACAGAATCAGCCACTATAAGGAAAAAAAAGTATCAAAACGTTTTACTCCAACTTCCCCAGTATTGCTAGCGTCAATTTCTTTTATCCCTTTTTGCTATCAGATCCTGGTAGACCTTTAATAAACCAACAACCTTAAATTAAATAATAATGTATGTAATTAAAATATTTTACATTTTACTTATATCTCAAAAGTTAAGTTCATTAGTAAACCATTCTTTAAAATCATTTTAAGTAATGACCAAAATTTTAATTTGACGACTTATTCATTTAGTAATACTACATAGAGACAAAAATTGTATAATCACTAAAAATTCTAGTAATTTGTAAATTAATTTAAAGTTAGACAGAGTTCAAAATATGATGCAATTTATAGAATACAGAGATGCAGCTACTAATATTTTTTGTCCTTATCAGCTTAACCGTTTTTTCCCGTCTCCCAACAAGCATTTCAAAAGTGCTTCATTTATTTGTAAAACTCTTATAAATAAATGAAATTAAACGCGTAACAAAATATTGAATACAGATAAACACAGAACAGAAAAATCAGAAACTTATGTTTAAATTTAGTTTATTAATACATTAAGGTAAGAAGCAGACATAATTAATCATAATTTTGACGGAGTTTATACATTTAAAAAAGTATTTTTATTTCAACTTTAACTGTGAAGGGGGTCTGAGTCTCCACTTTTTTTTACTAAAAATTAAGAAAAATTCTACCAAACCCATCTGCATTAATTTCTAAAAAATTCTTCTAAAGCCTTTCCTATAATCTAATATTTAATAAAAAAATGTTTAAAATAACTGACACTGCTATCTCACTCACACAAAATGGGTGCAAGTAAGATAGTGATATCATTATTTTTTAATGAAATTTACATACAAAGCAAAGTTGTCATTAATTACTAATAAAACTTAATTGTCGTAACGTACATTTAATTCCAGTAATTTGTTTTTAATTTCTTATTTAGTATAAGCATGTAGGGTGAAACGCTCTGTTATTATGAAGAAAGGCGCCCATCCTAAAAGTATTTTATTTATTTAATCTTGAGTTTCCAGGCACTGATCAATACCTTAACGGTCTGTAAATAGTCCAGTGGAGGTCATAGATTTGATTTTCATAATCGTCCCGCTCGGCATGTGGATTAGCGATGGCAGTACCAGACTCTGCTGCTTCTGATGTCATTAGTCAGCTTAACTTTGGTAGCAGTTTAGTATTTTTCCAGATGGTTATATTGCCAACTGACGGTAGTCATTGCGATTTTTAAGGCCTATTACCTTAGTCGCCTCGTGCCACCAATACCACACGGACTGATCAATAATTATCAAAAATTAAAGTGAAATCATGTTTGGACTATGTTTTCCAGAATTATACTGTTCTTTGCTTTAAGAAAGTTTTGGCACAATACTTAAATTACAGGCTTCGCAAAAAGCACTGTGAATAACTTATATTGAATTACAAAAATATACTGGTATTTAAAACATCTAAAAAACCATTCGGTTAGTTTATATCCAAACAGTTACAATTCAAATGGGTCACGCGGGATTGAGATGTTTGACGTCCGGATGTTGTATATAATTCGGCTACCGTCACCTTTGTGATTGGTCCGATCTAGCCAGAATAAGCTCACAGTATCCTTACGTCGTGCATAAGTATGCATGGTCTTAGAATTCATTTAATTTATTCCAGGATCCCAAACGTGTCTTTTTCTCTTTTGAATTTAGGATGTTTTTTTTTTTAATTTCTATAGCCTTGCGAATGATCTTTGACAGGAATCGGCGTTCTATACTAGGATATGTGGTTAAACAAAGGAAATACAGAATAGCTTTTCGAAATTCATGCTTTTGGTTTTGTTGTAGAAGTCGAATTAACAAATAAGTATATGATCCCTTTGTACGTATTTCTGCCTGTCCATCAAAACTCATTTTCTCTTTTCAGGAAGAGTGTGACACGAAATTTGTTAAAAATTAAGGTTTGTGCATAAGTTTCAGTGAACCTTTCAAGAAATACATGCTGACTTTTGTTAAGCATCAATGCCTTCTATGTCCAGTAGAGGATTTAAATAGGCTGACAAGAACTGTGCATAGTGCACGTTTTGAGTTTCATAGTACGCGAGGCTGGTACCTCGATCCTGGTTATATCCCGTTACCTAGTTGGATTCCTGGTATCGACACAACTGCAATAATTTATTATACCAGTATACTTTAACGCCTTTGCTTAAAATTAACAATTATTTAAAATACATTATACTTAACAAGGAAGTCTAATCAAATTCTTTATTAGGTATACTGCATCGTAGAAACTATGTATAATACTTAATTAATGTACTATTTAAATGAACTAAAAATACACTTAATTGTGCCATATATTTTATTCATTGTTTTATTTCCGCGTTACATCTCATAATACCTCACCATGGAATATTTAATAAATTATAATTAAATTACACGACAATGCCACAGATGCAAGATGTCAAGTTGTGAAAGGATTAACTTATATATACTATATTACTGTGACGAAAAAACGATTGTCAATGTTTCAATATTACAAAATGGTTTACTGTAGTGCCTATTAGTGTAAAATGTTTCTGGTGCTGTTCGAATGGGCCGACTCGACCGGGGTAGTACCACGGCCGCGCAAAATACTAGCCGGCGCGAAGTAGAGGCATCTTGTGCTTCTGCATTTCGTTCGGTGAGTAAGGTTACGGGATGGCCACTTCCCCTTCTTCGCCTCTTCCCCCTTCCACATCTTAATCCCAGATGTTTGCAGAAGTATAAGGGCATTGGTAATCACTTATCATCAGATTTCGCAAATGAAAAATTAAAAAAGCGCAAAATAATGCGCCTGCAGTGCCGCCCCATTTGTACAACCGTTGGGGCACTTAATTGGCTCGAAAAAGCGCCAAACTTCAAAAGATGATAAAAATTTAAATAACGATTAATTTCGCGAATGAAAATAAAATAAATGCTATATTGCACATTATACATGCTTCAAGAATAAAGTTAACTCAAAACTATTTTAAGCAATTTAGGCTTGTTAAAAGCTTTTATGAACGTCAATCTCTACACCGATTCGCAAAACAAAACTTTCTCTAAGAACCGGGAGTTCTGTTTGTTCCACCAGAACTACGAAACGCGGCCTAATAATTCTAGAATTGTCATTTCATACGTAAGTTTATTACAACTACTTTATCGAATACTGCGATTTTATTCCAAAAGCGATTTGCCTTAAATATTTATATGTTATCAAAATTCTTGTCTTATGTTATATTCGTAAAAATCCACGCTTTGAAGCTTTCAGTCCGGCCAGTTTACGGTGAGTACAGGTAAGGAGAACCATCTCATATAGGGTGAGGGTTGAAAAGTGACCAGCTATAAACAGTAAATAATAGTTCAAAAACCCTCCAAAATGGCTAGCGTCGGCAAATGGTGTAGTATGAGCAGTTGTTAACGTATTGAAGTATGCCGAGTTAGAAAATTTAATATGTTTAGTGACTAGAGTAGTTAGTGACAGTCCAGTATACCATACATTAAAAATTACGTAGTCCAACATTGTTTTGTAAACATAACCTAAAATTATTGCTGTCAGAAAAAGTGGAGAGTGTAAGAATTTTTGAGAATTTTGAATCAAACGTTTAGTGATTTTTAGTTCTTACTGTTATGAAACTTTTAAAAACACTTGGACAATAATGGGTAATATTTGCGTGGTTAAAAGTTGAAAAAATAAAAATGATGATTCAAATCAAAATATTTACTTTATGAACAATTGTTTATTTTTTAAATTTTGTAGTCAATCAACACGTAAAAATGATTTGTTTATAAATTTAGAGATATATTATCTGTAAAACACGTCTTATGATTGTTTTTGTAGTTACATTTAAATTATAAAATTTTAAGAGACTAATATTATATGCGAATAAAAACGTTTTAAAACATAAATTCTTTGATATTTCTTATAATTTATTTAAATTAATTTTTGAATCAAAAAACTGACATTTGTAAAATTGATTTTTATTATTCTGCTTTCGAATAATTTTTGTTTTCTAATTTCGTAAAAGCCATTCCCTCATTTTATTTATTTTTTTAATATTAAAAAGTAAAATCAGACGTTAAAAAATGATAAGCACACGATTGATTATGTATCTATTTTATTCTTAATTTGAAAAGTGCGCTTTATCATTCTTCCGTCCTTGTTTATTTCTCTATCCTTTTATAATAACTTTTATCACTATTTTTAAAATTTACTTGGCGGCAACTGTAGCGTCACCCTTATATAGCACATTTTAACGGACACTTTTTCATACATACACAGCCGGTTCTCCTTACCTCTACCCTCCATAGACCTGTGTAAGAAAATTGATCCGAGTATATTCACAGAATTATATTTTATTACATGTGTTACATCATAAATTGAAAACTTATTCTTATTCTATGACTAAAACCCGGGAATATGGACTATAATTTAATATTTTTTTCTATTCTTTGGTACGTACATATACATAACAAAGTGTTATAAGTTTGTTTCAATATATAGATATGCACTAGTAGTGCCTAGGGATGCTGCGAGCTCCATTTTAGTTTTTAATGGAAGTCATTTTTTCGTTAAGAGGGGTCGGAGCACTACAAAGGAGTAGGCCAACAGCGTGTTTCTAACTCCGTGGGGGTTTTAGTCAGTTCGGCACTTATTGCTGATGCAAACATAACCGATCACAGACTTTATAACATTTAGGAGTTAATACCTTTCCCCCACGAGACACAAAAACATTTTCTTTGGATTGATTGATCAAAGTCCGCTAAACTTTGTTTGCTTATTCATCTGTGATCTGTGCACAGCTACAGAATACATTAATACATAGGTCTGTGGTTGTTTGTTTGCAAACAATAACATTAACCAAAGACTTGAATATACCTGTTGTTTAATGAAACAAAAAAAATACTACATTCGATTACATACGCATTATATACAAAGAGCATGTTTAATAATCTACCGTCTTATTAGTATATTGTTGGGTACTTCACACATTTTGACACCATTGTGCTAATTTAGTGATAGCGAAACCTGATAATAGTATTGAAGGACACTTATTTTGATTTTATTGACTTTAAAAACTTCTTGGGTTATATTTCATCTATAAATCGTTGATACAGTTATTTACGCTGGCTTTAAGTTTTGGTCCTTGTCCGCGATCAAGTTCAAGGTTAACTTCAGACGCAAAACGAAACCTGACTCGTAGAACTTGGCAGAGCCGTATGTACCGTTATATTGATTGCATTTAAAATCATATAGTACGATTTGAAAAGTCATCCTTTGTCATCACATTGATTTCCTAAACATTTTAATAGGAAGCATAGTATTTAACAGTTACAGATGGGTTACAAAATGGGTGAACTTGGAAATAATAGCCTATATGATCGGGTTAATAAACTTTTGGTGTCTTTTGAATGGAGCGACTGCACTTTTTATGTGAGTGGAAAAAATTTCAAGGCACACAAATTGATATTGGGGATAAGCAGCCCAGTATTTGAAGCTATGTTTTATGGGCCACTCTCAACTAACAGTGACATTGTTATAACTGATATTGAACCAGATATATTTCAACTGTTGCTAAATTATATTTATACAGACAAAGTTGATATAACTTCAGTTGAAGAAGCTTTTGAATTATTATATGTTTCAAGAAAATATTTACTGGAGCATCTGTCAGAAATGTGCATTAAATATGTGGAGTCAAGTGTTAACATTGATAATGTAATAACAATTTTAAATTATCCGGATTACATGCAAGATAAACAATTACTATCATCTTCACTGCAGTTGTTCTGCGAACATGCAAGTTATCTTCTTCAAGAAAACAGGAAAAACATTTCAAGTTTTTGTCTTCAGAAAATTCTTACTAGTAATGATATGAATATATCAGAAATAGAGTTAATTAAGTTTATTTTTGATTGGACTGCTAATTACTGTAAAACTAATAACATTTCTATAGACTTTAAAACTAGGCGAGAAATATTAATTAAGAATGGCTTACTTAAGTTACTAAGATTTTTCACACTATCTATACATGATATGGAAGAAATTGTATCAGATGCTAGTAACTTACTCCTACCACAAGAATCTGAGAATATTAAGAGGGTGTTGGAAGAATCCAATATAATTAGCAATAGAAGCATTATAGATACGCTCAGCACTGTTACAGTTCCACGAAACTCACTAAAATTACAATGGTATTTTTGTTATAGAAGTCCAATAAGATCTGCTAGTCCAATTATTATAGATTCAAATCGAAACTTCATCCAGTGTAGGTTTAAAGCTAATAAATCTATATTTATTAACTACCTTAACATACCATCCCGAATGACACCAGTAGTAGACTATTGTAATAATACACCTGTACTGTATTATGAACATATAACAATTTCATTGCAAAGTGAATATGACAACAGTATTATTACATGTCACAATTATAAAGATCATGTAGAATATGATTCAAATATTGATATAGAGTTTGAGGAGCCATGTTTTATTAAAAAGGACTATTGGTATAAAATATGTTTCCTTTGGTCAAAGGATGATGGATTTTATTCATTTTCATATGGAATTCAATGTAGAGACAAAATATATAACAGTAGTAGAATTCATTTGGAATTTGAAGATTTATTTTCAGCTGCTGATAATAATGGGAGTTTTCTAAGAGGATTAAAGTTTTGTCTGTAATATTTCTGCCATTTGTTTAAGGACTGGGGTGTGATAATTTTAAGTGGTTATTGTATAAATGCCATGTACTTATTTATTGAATTTACTTTATTTATTTTAAAATAAAAGTAAAGTTAATGTGTAAATTTTATTTATTTCGCTCTTGTCTTATTTTAGAATGGCAATTTTCTCTAGCTTCAGTTATAATGTACTCCAGGCCGATTTAGACCATGGTGATAACTTCTGGTTACTAACAGCATTTGTCAACTGCGCAGGAGATATTATAGAGCCATCAAGTACAAGTGTAAACACAGGACATCACTTGTCCCCTTCTAATATCCGATTTAACTCATGTGTGATAGGATCGAAGGAAGGACCAAATGCAGTGTCAGAGACCAATAATTTGTGTTTTTACACAAATATTGGCTCTATTCTGAACCCATGCAGTTGATGACAAAACAGGATTCACTTGTTTCAACTAATAATGAAAAAAATAGTGATTTATGTGATGAATTCAAGTAACTGACTAGTTGCAGATGTATCCAATAGGATGTGACCTATCAAGGATGGCGGTGACGAATGGTCAGCATGTCCTTTCAGCCAAGTGTTGAACTTAGCTATTGGGAACAAATTAAAAACAAATACTGTAAAGGTAGTGGTAGCCTAGTGATCGGGGCGCTCGCTATAGTTTTATAGAGCGCGAGTGACCTGCGTTCGGTCCTTGGTGCCGTCACAACTAAAATTGTCGATAGAAATTTTAAGTGCTGATTTTATCAGGTGCTCTGCGGTGAGGGAAAACATCGTGAGGACACCTGCATGTCTGAGAACCAGTTTTTTTAATTTCGAGGACATGTGAAGTCCGCCAAACCGCACTGGAGCAGCGTTGTGGATCCTTTTTCGGCTCCAAAACCCTCTCAGATATTTGAGGAGGAGGCCTTAGCCCAGCTGTGGCCATTGACACTCTACTTAACTTAATTTGTACTGTATAGCTCTAGAAAGAACTTTTAAATTGATTACTCATTATCTATATGTAAATATAAACAAACACTTGAAATGAAACTATTATTTTTGAAACAATTTATTTAATTTAGATTTTTTGATTTTTTTCTGGGAAGTCTGCAGTCTGTGATCATATTCTGGATCGCCCCAATCATACCATAAACAGACCACATATCTTCGCAAAACGACACGGATTCCTGCCCAGGATGATTCGCGACGCTATTGAAATTAAAAAACATCCTAATTTCAATAGAGAAGATGGCTGGGCGCTACCATCTGCTTGTGATCTGGTAATTTATAAAAAAAAACCAAGACCAAATATATCACTGCAGGGCCTCAAGACACTGAGCACATTCTGCGTAGATCGGAACAAAAATTTTGCAACGGTAGCCACGTTAACTATGACATCAGGACGTCAAAGACCTCAGTCCCCCGAAACGTCAAGATCTAAAAAATCTAAATTAAACGGGATAAAATCCGTAAATAATCGTTACATTTCAAAATGTGTAGTATTTGCGTAAAAACAAGAAATCGTATATAAGCAAACATACACTGTAGTATTACTGTGAATTGTGTGCGACTATTGCATGGTTCAGTGGTCAGTTCATGCTGATTTATGTATCCCATGTTTGGATCACTGCTGAAGCAAATATTTATTGAATACAACTTAGGAACGAATCAAATTAAAATTTATAAGCGCCAATAGCCTCATCTATTGGGTTATGTTAGTGTGGATTCTTCACCGAACGGGCCTTGACTCTGGCGGGGGCTGCACCACTGCCGCAGCCGCGGTGGAGACGCCAGGGGAGAGGTGCGTAGGAATTCGCGTCCGGAAAAGTCCTTTCCCAGGGAGGGGTCGCCTAGGGCGTTAGACGGTGGTGGGGTCGCGCAGCGTGCCCGTGGCCCTGCCGATATTCGTTGAAGGTAGATCGCCTTGGGGTTTTACGCTTTACAACGTTGACGTTGTAAGCTTGACATAACCAGTCTTCGCCCCGCGAGGGCGGCCGTAGCGGACTGTATTCTGCGGGAAAAACGCGGGGCACACAATACTCTGGCGCGGCTGGCAATGTTAATGCACATGGAAATATAAACTTTAATAATTGATTAGACAAATCAATTTATTTTATTGGGTTGTAAAATGTGCGCCGACGATCCGGTGAATCTGAATCGTCCCTTATTATTGTCAGATCCATCCACTTGTATCTTGATACTGCACCTGACATTTTCAACAATATTATGACAAAGTCAAATAAATGAAAGTGCAACGTATTAAGAATTATCTATGGGTGAAGATGAGAAGCTTTCTGTTTGTTCCCAGATTTGCAGCGCGGTTGAAAAAATGTTTCACAGTCGGCGAATTAACTAGGATAATAATTAGTAATAATTAGGCTTTGCAGACCTTCATTGTATATATACGTAACATTTTTAAAACTCATTACAAATTCAATTTAATACATGGAAAACTGAATAAAAAAAATAAGTTATTATTGAGGAGGACCTTCAAATTTTTTAGTTAATTGTATTATGCGCTCTGCTTCACGAATTCCACTTAGTCTTGCACCATGTGCTGTCGCGAAATATCCGGGTACAGTTGCCTCACCCGCAAACAGCAGTATCGGAGGCTGCGGGTCGCATGGTCCTGGAACTGGTGTACCTAGTTCGCACTGGTGGCTAACAGTAGAACAACAGCCCATATAAGAGTAAGCCCCGCAGAAATGTGGATCCGATGCCCAACGGGAACGTAACATCATTTTCGGATATGGCAGACAAGGGTTTCCAGTAAAACGACGCAATAGTCTAGTTAGTCCTTCGGCGACATCATTATCAGCCATAGACTCCATTATGGCTGCTTCTTGACCAGAAATCCAAGCACAAAGAACATGCTTACTGCCGGGCATTTCATCAATTGCACAAACACCGCTCGTCCAATCGCTTCTGCATTGGAGTTCCTCAGATGACCACGCCATTTTTAAATTACCCTCATGACATACCCAAAAAGGTTCCGAATATTCAAGGAATATCTTATCGCTAAGTCCGAATCCCAAATTGCAAATTGCCTCTAATTTACATGAAGGAAGTGGGGGAGAAAATAGTTTGTCAGCTTGACATTTAAGACATCCAAGTGACATTGTTAGTATAACATAGTCGGATGTTATTTCTTCTCCATCACAACACTTGACTAGCGCGCGTCCACAACCTGCTTGACCTCGACCCCATCGTATCACATTAACTGCTTTGTTATATCTAATGCTGTTATCCGGTAGTCCTCGTAATAATGGGGCTAATACTCCAACATATCCCAAGGGTACGCGAACACTTCCACCAGGAAGTTCTATATAGCTGCCATATTGATCAGCGCTGACAAGAGACAAGTCGTCGCCGCATCTATTTCTTAACATATTAGTCAATCCAAACATGACTCTTGCAGCATCGTATCTTTGATCTTCAGGAAAGTTATAAAGCTCCTGTTGTATGCGCAGCCCAACGAAATTGAGTAACGTGCCATGCATTCTTTCACCGCCCAGACGAAATAAATTTGCAGCTTGCTGCTCTATTTGTCTAAATGTGTGATAAGCTGTAATTGTTACTGGTAAATCTACAGCACGGCCTTCACTAGTACAAAATAAACCCCGGGAAACGTCCAGGCGAGGTAAGGGGGCTTGTAACAGTCGATCCTGGGATGCTAATGTGTATACAGAATTTGGTAAACATGCACCATGAATCCACTCTGCTCCCAATTCGATGACAGCATCCCCAAGCCAACAGGAGTGAATTCGACCACCGGGCCTGTAAATCATTTAAACATTTTTAAACGGTAAGCATTAGTAACTCGAGCAAAAAATCACCAAACTTACCTTTCTTTTGCCTCCAAGACAACAAAATTGCACACACCACACTGGGTGAGTCGATGCGCTGCTGAGAGACCTGCTATTCCGGCGCCTATGATAATAACTCGTGGTTCTCGACACGTAGGCTTTATGCTGCATGTATCCAGGATACATTGTTCCTGCCCTGTACTAACAGCATTACTGGTCCTTCGAAATATCGTTAATAACGTTTTCCACTTGGCAAATTTTTGTGAACAGTTCAATGTGGTATCCAATCTTTTTGAACATAATAATTTCACGCGTAATAATTTCATATTGATATTTTTTTACTTATTTCAACGGAGTTTTAAGCCATAAGCATTTTATAATCGCACTTTTGATTTCGGAGAAAATTAGATTTATAGACTTATTATTAAAAAAGACAGCTTATGACATCACAGACTAACAATTATCCTCTTTTCTTAATCTTTCAAATGGCCAACATTTACGTTATGTTGTAAATTGTTCTGAAAAAAAAAAACACTGTTCAAAATAAGCACCATTTTCTTTATTCTACTATTAACTAGTAAAACAACTTGTAATTACTTTAGATAATTATAAGTTGTTTTTATTTGTAATTATAATTTTATTCTTTGTTTTGCACCTGCCAACAATTTTTCACTATGACAAGGGTTGACTGGTAGATTATCGATTTTATATATAAGCTCTTACGTCTGTATACCCAATACTAGAGTGATCAGAGGTGTAGAAATTTTATAGGCCTTTCAACCCACTTGTTATCAGAGTTTATTTGGGATAACGTGACAGTTGGTGACCAGTCATGGTCTTTGTGTTTAGGTCAACGATGCAAATCGTACATAAGTTCGAAAAACTCATTCGTACAATCCCTCCTCAGAGGAGATCGAACTCGAGTTGCCTGATTCGGAAGGTAGATCCCCCACCTCAATAAATTTTACACATTGGAAATTCCTGAATATGAGAAATTCAGGGCAGAGAAAGATTAAGATTCTTGGGCAAAGGAACACTATAAATTAAATGTATATTTTTTTTATTGATAAACATTGTAACAATAAATAGACAGACATCACAGCAAGTAATATATCCTAGACAATACTTAAACAAAAATTAAAAAAATAGAAAAATACATTTATAAACTTAAGAAAGAGAGACGAACGAGCATACAGCATTAATACGGCTGTTGTGTTTACCCAATTTTAATATTAGCACTAAAAAGCCGAATCGCCTATGTATGTAAAATAAAAACTTTTTATTTTATTGTTTTTATAGGAAAGGCGGCAAACGAGCTAGCGGCTGATTGTAAGTGATTACCGTCGCCCACGTACATCTGCAACACAAATAGGTGCGTTGCCGGCCTTTAAGAGTATTTGGGAGATGGGAGGGAGGATGAGGAGGGGAATGAGAAGGGAGGATGAGGGGGATGGGGATGGGGGAGTGAACCTCCGGTTGCCTCACTCACCGAACGAAACGCAGAAGCACAAGATGCCTCCACTTCACGCCGGTATTTTCTGTGAGGTCGTGGTACCAACAATTCGAGCAGCAGCAAAAGCCGCCGCTACCACGTATAAAAATTATATTTCCGAACTGAATTATAATTTCACTAGTTGGACCGTAGCAACAAAGCATTCATGATCGTATGAACATCACGAACCGTATAATAACATTTAGGAATAATCATACCCAAAAAATAATATAAAAATAAATCAAGTACATAAAATAAATTCGCGAATATATTTTATGCTGTATGTGCTTACATAACTCACATTTGAATAATTTCAAAGACTTGTTAGTTTAATATAGTAACGGATTTCATTATGTACCAAATAAAAAAAATATCAAGATTGAAGTGAAGCAATTGTCTATTAAATTGGTAAGATTTATCTAGTTGACTAGTTAATAAGAATACAGATAATAAAAATTCTGGGAATTAAACTACTTTATGAAAAATAGAAATATCATATTGCACTTCGTGTTCGCATTTTATATTAGATTTCTTCTCATTTGTATACAGTAACAGCCTGTTAACTTTAAGAGGGTCGGACTTTTATTGAGATAATACTTTGTAAAATATAAATAACTATACTTTAGGCTTTCATTATTTCAAAGACGTAAATTAAAACTATTAATTTAACAGCAAAACATTACACCAGTCGGATAAAAGCCGTAATAAACTTTATAGTATGTCAGTACAATTTGTATCTAGTAGATAAATAGTGGTACATGATTGACGACTACCAAGGTTGTCGCTTAAAATTAGTATAAACTATAAACATGTTTTCTTTTGTATAAAAAGCAGGTACTATGTATTTGTGTTGCCGACACAATGCTATAAATAACTTTTACATCAATAATTCAAATACATTTTGATTAATATATGTTTAAACTGTTTATCATATATAGTAATTAAATATATATTGTAATAATATATCTTCAGCTACAATACGAGAATATTTTGTTTAGTTTCCAAGAATACGCTATCATCTATTTAATAAAGATGATATAAATAGTATTTATTTTTGTCAATACAATAAATAGAATAACATATATATATATATATAGATTTATTGGATTGGTTTGGATTTAGATTTATTACATTATAACTTTACTTTTGTGCAAGTATTTCATCGGCCGAGGTTTTTACTTCCTCCCACGATATTTGTATGTCGCTTTCTTCAGAAAAACGTGAGCAAATCGCTAATCTTAGGAAATAAACATCATCAATCTTAGACGGTACGAGATGAATTTTTCCGCGGCCGTTGATGCGTCTCAATAATTCTTCATTAATTTCGTTGCTTCTTTTCAGTCTAAAGCAAACGAGACCCATAGTAACTTCTTCAACTATTTCAAACCTTTCGTCAGACGTACATAGTTTCTCAAACATATGAGCCAGTGCAATGTGCTTCCGAATATATTTTTGAAGGTTTTCAACACCGTACAATCTCAGTACAAACCATAATTTAAGCGCTCTGAAACGACGTCCGAGTGGAATTTGCCAATGGCGATAATCTGGTGCAGAGCCCTGTTGATCGTGTTTCAGATACAGAGGATCTACATTGAACGCGTCAACTATCCACCGGGGCTGTTTAAGCCACATCGCTGAACAGTCGAAATTAACAAGCATCCATTTGTGCGGGTTGAAATTGAAAGAATCCGCTTTTTCAACACCTTTCATGAGATATCGATATTCGGGACAGATGAAGGCCGAGCCAGCATAGGCCGCGTCCACGTGAAGCCAGACATTTCGAGACGAGCACACGTCGCCGATTTCGTCAAGAGCGTCAAACGTACAAGAAGATGTAGTGCCAAGTGTAGCTACAACCTGAAAATTAAAAAACCAACATTATGTAACAAACAAACAAACTATAATAACGTCAAATTAAAATCTCCGTTCTACATCACGTAACAATTTTCTATTTTCTTATTTATTGACGTGTAAAAACAATAGAAATTTTATTGTTGACACTTGCAGAGTTATCTTTGTATATTTCTATTTAATGAGACGCCCAGCCCCACTAATATTAATGTACCAACTCGAAAAATAAAACGTTTCTATCTGTAAAAGTATAGTAGCAGCCTTTAAATGACCAACAGCTGGGCAAAGACATATTCTCGAAATAATATTTATTTTTATTATTTCGAGGACACGGCCGAGCACGTAGTAAATTCACCACTTAAAATTGTAATATACTGGTGCTGGTACCGGAATTCGAGCCTAGGTTGCCCTGACTACTAGGCTATTGAGGCTAAATGTTTCCCTTTGTAGCAAAACGATTATAACAATTGCAAAGTGGGTGACTGATAAAAAGCCGTGGCAATTTAAGAGTAAGTAAATAATTCACACTACAGATTGTTTAGAATTATATTTAATATAAACTTAACCAAATGTCTTTTATAGACTCAAAAATAATTATTAACACTGTGAAATGTCTCTATTGTGATTTCTTGTATTTACGCGAACACTACACATTTGAAATGAAACTATTATTTACGGATTTTACCGCGTACAATATATTTTTTTTATTTTTAGGACCTGACGTTTCAGGGGCTTTACATTAGCTGATATAAAAACAAAATTCAACGCGATAAAATCCGTAAATAACAGTTTTATTTCAAATATCACTATCGGTTAACTATATACGAAAACGAAAATTCATAAATACCTAATAATCACTCTACAAAAAAAATCCTTTAATCGTCTTTATTATATGAGAAATGAGATCACTAAACTTACATAGAACGGTATTAGGCCGTTGGTGATATCTTCATCCATAGCTTCCTGCAGGATATCCCCTCGGAGGCGTCTCTTGTTATCAGGCTTCAAGGATCGCATTTTTACTCCCCCTAAAAGTCCAGCCCTCTCGACGGACGAGTGGGCTTGCTCTGAAACAAAAACAGTCCACATATTATAAAGCCTAAACATTGAAAACAAATAGTTTTTAATAATCACCATATTATCCCTCTCTACTCATATCGTCATAAAGTAAAATGTAATTATCTATTTTGTATGGAAAAGAAGATCTACGTGGATTCCGCGCTTTTGGATTGCAGAGATGATAGTTCCTTGCAATAACCCGAAGATGTTGTTGCGGTCAAATAAATTTATTATAATCGATGTTTGACACTTATACGTAATAATTATAATATATCGAACAGGCACATACCTCATCCAGTTCTAAACTAGGATTCCCTGTGTCTTGGTAAATGGATTGTGATAATATGGGTCCTATACATATATACATAGATAAATAATCATAATATTCATAAATAAACATCAAACATTTATATTCATCATACAAATGAGATCTAAAGGGGAAGGTCTAAGCTCCTAAACAGAATGTCTATTAAACATGCTCACTATTGCAGTAGGCTACGAGTTTTGAGAGAATTTCTGTGTCAGTCCATTCAGGGTGTTGTTCCTTAACTCGCTGCATTGTGCGAGCCTTCGCCCCGAGGAGCCCCACAAGCGTAGCCTCACTTGCAGTGCCCTGAATAACACCACCAGCCTCTCCGCCAGACCGTGCAAGAAATTGTTCAGGTAAGCCGAGCATCTGGCCCAACCAATCCAGCATTACTACTTCCAGTTCTGTGCATGCAGGGCTGGCAATCTGAAAAACAAATTCAATTGATTTTTTAATATACTTCTTCTTTATTATCCCTCTGCTGGATATATACCTTGGTGTGAAAGTGCCAACAAAAGCTAAGCTGAGTATGGGCAGGCGGGTCGGTGAGCGCAAGGCTGGTACCCACGCACTAAAGATGCTGCTCTCTATTACTAGTCACCGCGTGCAAGTGATATTGACATTCAGAGAAAAATCTGTCATCTACTTGTGAAAAATATACCTAAATTACTTACTATGTATGATGCCTACTGGCCGATTTAAATCACCTCGAAATTTTCTGGTAACTAATCAGAAAATGTTATCTGAACAGAAGATATATTTCTGTGCCGTCTGACCACTGAGCCACGGTGTCGACAAACTTTATTTTGAATTATAATAAAACATTTTACAACAAAAAGGGCTAGCTTTGCAAGGAACATTTTATAATTCTTATAATCGGAGAATGGTTACGGAACAAACATGGATGCGTGATTGCAGTTCTAAATACCAGTGCTTGATCAATTAACAGGCCTCGGATACATATCAACAGCTTATTTTAGATCTGACAAATTTGAAAGGCATTTTCAACATTTCACGTACGCATTCTAGTTTTACATTCTCCTTGATCATACGAACGAAGACTGCAGACAGCTGCCACGGATTAAGTTAATAAGCTTCTTTGTAATATATTATAATATCAATTCCGTAAATTACAATTAATACTAAGAAGATATTTAATTATCTCAACTTCTGAAGACCCTATTTGGGTTTACGGTCGTGAGAGCAGTTTTTTTTATTTAATAATCTTAATCTAGAGGCAGCCAACGACTACGCTCGCGTAAGTATCGTTGTGGTTCGATATAATCAAATAAAAATTTATTGTTTACAGTTTTATTATATGTAAAGATTTTTTTTTTTGGGAATCAAACAGCCTACGACCACTGAAGTAATATAATTTTCAGTTTTGTTTTAATGGACACGTTCAAATTAGGATTCCCTGTGTCTTAGTAACTGGATGGCGGAAAGATTACAAAAACCCACATGACTCTGGGACCAACATTTAAATTCATAAGTAGATAATGCCTGCAACTTCGTTCGCGTGATATTTGTATTTACTTAGAAATGTACCTATACGTATAATAAAACTAAAACAGAGCCATTTAATAGAGAATTAAGTGTTTAAGACCCTCGATGGAGTCGTTAGAGAACGTAGCTTATATATATATATGGATATGTATATACATTTTCTAATCTATATTAATTAGGTATTTAGGGGTGCAATAGAGACCTATTTGGTCTCAGTTACCAGGCCCGGAATCATGTTGGCCGTCTGTTTTTGACGTCATACATATTTAAAAGGTATTTTCGTCATCTGTCGAACGCCACGACGTTTGACATTGACCTTGATCGGGAACGAAAATGCTGACACAGTAAACGAGGAAGCTTTTTGTAATATATTACAATATAAATACTGTTCACACGGGCTTAATTACCTCAACTTCTGATCATCCTATTTTGGAATACGGTCGTGATTATTTGTTTTTGTGTAATATAGGGCGCCAGATATTTTTGTCAGAAATTATTATTTCATTATATGTATAGATAGATTTTTGTACAACAAACTTCTGTATATATATATATGTATATAGAATACGAAAGGTATATGGTGGAATATCCTATCGAATTTTTCCGAACCCAAATTTCATGGACTAATGGTGGGGAGCAGTATCACTAATGCGTGGGTACCGCCACTGCGCTCACCAGCTCGCGTGCTCAGCGGGGTGAGTATAGGCAAACCTTCCAAGAAATGTGTGCAGGCTTATGCACAAACATTCTGACATTTGCATTGGATGTGTATATTTTTATTATTTTTAATTTCCTGTTTGTGTTATACAATACTTTGAATCAATTAAAATCTTGTTTATAGTCAAGGCTCAAGTGCTCGTTTTTGAAATTATCTACGCGATTAAATTTGGGCTTGGGCTGTTATTCAAACCCGGGAATAATGACTCGGCAGATACTGACAAATGAAGCTCTCTGTCATTTATTTTGAATCATTTAATAACGGTCATTTACATTGATGTGTTTTTATTTGGATAAGGCGCTGTTATTTTACATGTTGTTCTTTAATGCATATAGTAATATATATAATAGATAACTGAAGAATTGTTATCAACTCAAACATAAAATTAGATATGTAAATAGATAATTGAAAAACTGTAATCAAATTTCTTACCCATGTAAAGCCGATGCAAGCGATAGCACCGCTCAGCATATCAGCCACGATAGCCGGATATGAATTAGCAGTAGGGAAGTAGGCGTGGAAGCGAGGCGAGTGCCAATGCGTCACTCCGGACATAACGACGCGTTCTATGTCAGCCATCACCGCCGTCCACGGTTCTGATTGTTGAGGAGCTTGTTCCGGCACTAACGGGCGGAGGTAGCCAGGCTTCACAGATGGTACTACTTGCCTGAAAAAGGTATTTTGTAATATAAGTATATTGTAAAAGGTATTTAGTAAGTACCCGCTGTACGTGATAGAAACCGAAAAGAGGATATCCGGAGTAGAACCAAAGTAACTGACATAGCTCGAACGATCTGCAAGCAAAGATGGCAAAGAAAACAGGTCCATAAAGTAGTAGCCACGGTTTAGGAAATAAGTTCTGGATTTATTAATAAGTAGTAAAGCTGCGTGCATAATTTAGAAATTTAGACACTAAGTAGGAACGGGGGCTATGTTCCCCAGCAACTTTTTCTCCAAAATGTCGACATCTCGTTCATGCGATTCATACTGCTGGTAACAGATGAAGCTACGGTGACTGACTTACGGCGGAAAATCTATCTAAGCAAGCCGAACTCAAACTCCACAGACTTGTAATGGTTGCAGGACGGTGCCGGCACTCACCAACTCACCCGCCGTGTATGGGCACAAAATATCTTGGTAAGACATGCTATCTCAGCGTTGTCTTCTAAAGGCCTCCGTCCCGCAGTAGTCAATGTAAGACAGCAATAGTATCGTTGATTTGCTTAGTAAAGTAAAGTAAAGTAGCAGTCCGTAAGTGCCTACTGCTGCGCAAAGGCCTCCTACTCAAATATCTGAAAGGGTTTTGGAACCGGGAAGGGCCTGCCACGCTGCTCCAGTGCGGGTTGGCGGACTTCATATATTCTCGTAAACATATATTTTTTTCAATATTATTTCATAGACATGCAGGTTACCTTACGATGTTTTCCTTCACCGCCGCTATTAACAATTTTAGTGGTGTCGACCTGGGGTTGAACCCAGGTCACTCGTGCTTTATGAAATTAAAGTAAGCACCCTGACCACAAGGCTACCACGGCTCTACTTGGTTTGGTAGTAACTATTAAATAATCTGTGTAAATGTTTTCTTCAGACACCGATATGAATGCAACAGTTATTAGTTTTAATATGATTCCGACAATAGAGTGAAAGTTCACTGAGTCCACTCGATCAAATAGACTGTACAGAAATACGGTGTTGCTGGAAGATAATATGGATATGGGTGGTTCAGGACTCTGCTTTGTGGCAATGTTTTGAGTAGAGGATGTTTGTGAGGAGTAAACTTATGCTAGGCGACGTTGATAAAAATAACGAAAATAAATAAATGTGTTTATATGAAATCAATGAGACTTAGAAAAAAAAGGCCGTGGTAGACAAACAGCCGTGGTAGCCTAGCCTAGGTATCTTGCATCGTCATTATCATCATCATCAATACTGGATGTCATAAGTCGACTGTAAAACATAGAGCCCTAAATATAGATTGCTAAAAACCACGGTCTCGTGCCACCTTTTTTTATACGATGTGAAATACCTAACGGGCAAGGACAGGTCGAGTCGGGCTTGTACCAACCAAACGATGTTAAAGTAACGGCCACGGGAATGCTTTTGCACACAACTGCGACGTCGTAAGCGCCGGCCGCCCTAAGCTTTCCCTCTAGGTGAGAAGCCAGACATGGATCTACCTACTCGGCCTCCAAACTTGACCTCGCCCAACTGCGCTACCCGGAAGCCATGGGGATCAGGAAGATATATGCTTGTAAACACCAGTCCTCCAGGCACCCCGCGGTGAATCTAGTCTTTGGGTCCGCTGGCAACCACATTTCGACAGCAGACGGTAGCACCTGTCACACGTCTTCTGTTAAATATAGACCCTAAATATAGATTGCTAAAAACCACAGTCTTGAGCCATCTACATCAACTTCCCGCAATCTTTATCTATATTGCTTTCTGTATATTAAGCGATTACGATAACTGTGAAACCGATAGCTGTTACGATTACCCCCAGAGTTACGCCAAAGTAGTTCACACAAACAAATTACCTGTCTCTTATATTTTCCAAATATTCTGCAATGTAATCGGTCATCGCTTTCGCGAAGTCCTTGAAATCTCCCGCTTCCATTGTTTCTGTAATAAAAAAACAACACAAGTAATTTTAAAGTTATTCTTTTAAACTTGTTTGCATAATAAATTCTACAATTGGATACGAATCACGAAATGCCAACATAAACCAGTTAATCAGCCGTACTAAATTAAAGCTGTAAAAAAAGTTAACAAACTAAATTTCGTAAAGCAAAATCGGAATAGATACGGATGCTAAAGATGGTAAAAATACTTATTATCTTTAAAACAAACCGAATTTCAGTTCCATATCCTTCTCCGTCATAGTAAGACCTAAACAAAATAGTTTGTATTTAAAATGAGGAAATATGTTGGAACGCTCTCGATCTCGTTAATAACCAACTTTTTAATTTTGCTAGCATATGGGTAAATATCCCTATAGAGTCCAAGCTGCATGTTCCATACTAGCTGCCCGTTGTAGGATCACTTACACAGTGGGGCGATGTACAGGTCCGCTATCAGCGACGGGTTCACGTACGCTCCGCCGCGGGGCACAGTGAGGCCTGGCACTTTATTAGAAATTTTCTGTGAAAAAATTGCTAATGGGCACTGGCCAAGTTTTCGCACATCCCCTACACTAATACAAAAGTCGTTGCGACGATTCTTCACCCAGTACGCGACTGTCCCCACTGGTTCGAATTCGTGCGTGTCCTTGTCCAGGCAGTTTCGCTTTGCATCGCTGAAACGCAACAGACGACGATGACATACTTTTGGCGCTGTTGCTCTACTGGGTGAACAAAAAAGAAAAATAAAACGTAGCTACCCGGTGTTTACTGCCCTTTTGGAAAAAGATTGCTAGACAGCCAATTTTTATAAGATATAAAAAATAACTGGCAAACTTATTCTCTGCTAGAAGTCGTCTGAGTTGGTACCACACTCTTACCTATTTCTGCCGCCAAACAGCAATGCAATTACGTTTATGGTTTGAAAGGTATAGCACTAGTAAATCACTATACACAAATCGTAAAGCATTAAATCTTAGTCCTCAGGAGTGACAACGCGTTTGTTACCTTCTTCGGTTGAAGCTGTTTCCTGATGTCCATCGCAAGGCGGTATACTTTCTCCAAATAAGTTATCTTCATTTATGAGTTCTATTACATCAGTTGTCGACTGTTCGTGACAACTTTATACATATAACTTCAGCTCTATTCGTTTTAGGAAGTTCAAGAATGCTCTCTAGGGTGGATTATGTAAGTCATGCTCCAATTTTTGTAATGGTATTCTTATCTCATAGTTTCATTCCTTGAAAAGCCTTGCCTTGCATATAGACCACACTATGACTAGGCACTTACAGATTGCTGAAACCAGCCGTAATGTCGTTGCCACCTTGCGTTTTGTTTATCGTCTTAAAAAAATCTTTATAAAACTACCTTAAAACTTTGAAAGCCATGCTCATGCAGGTTCGTTTGCTTATTCTACCTATTATTGACTATGCAGATGTGTGCTACCCAGATGCTCCGCAATATCTTCTCATTAAATTGAAACGCTATCACAATCACTTCATATAATTTATTTGCGGTTTGCGTAAGTATGACCACATTTCCTTCTATTGTTCAAGGCTACAATAGCTCTCTATGCACCAAAGGCACAAAATCCTTCAGAATCTTATCAGTACTTTATTCTATTTTAAAAGATCCAAAGTATCATTATCTTAAGATAATTTAAGTTTTCTTTATTTGAGTCATGACCGAGTACTAACTTGTACCAAACTAGTAGTAATAACGACAAATTTATTAACATCTTTATATGGTTATCGCTTCTTGATATTTTTAATTTCAGAGGTGAGAAGTGGGTTGCGGAACCATTTTGCTGCGTGCTAGTCTCGCTAAACCGAAATCCGTAATATTCCGTAATAATTAATAATGTATTCTGTGGAAAAGGTTATGATGACGATGCAAGACATATTCTACGCCAACAGTAATTATTTCCACAGGAAGTGTCTGCAATACTAACATGTTATTAATTACATGTGTACAATGGACTTAGCTGGTCCTTGTTCAATGTCGATTGCCGAGAGAGCGGTACAGCGCCTGGCGGTTATTGCACAACCTACGGTACGGTAACCAAGTCGTGCGAGGTTATAAGGTAGACCTCGAAGCTTGCTAGCTTTGTAATGAACACAAAAATTCCTTTGCGAATAGCAATTCAAACATTACGCAACAATAAAATTTATAATATTTAAAAACAACTGCTTCAAAACGAGTTTTTCTTAGCTTTGTACTGCTCTATCAGGAAGATAGATCATGACACGCAATGAAGAACATTCCGTGTCATAGGGGATATCAAACAAAAATATGGATATGTTTGTTAATGTATAAGTTTTTCATACATTTTTATTTTTAAAAATACCTCTTATTGTCATAACAATAAGTTATGACAATAAGTCTCCACACTCTTCCCTATTTCTGCCGCCAATTTGCAGGCAACCATCGTTGTGTTCCGGTTTAAAAATGTACTAAGACCTTATCTGCTAAGCCAGAAAAACAATTCGATGTAAAGAGTTTTCCCGAAAAAATCATAACGTTATTTTTCACATCCAATACATGGTTCACTTTATTAGTAACAATGTCCTGGATTATCGAAACCCTGATAAAATAATTAATGTTTTTTACAGGAACGATGTTACACGGAATATTTGTGAAATTATGTGTGGCGTAGGGTATAAGGCAGGGGTAATAATGTTTGAAAGAATGAATCCTTCGGTTGAATTTAAGTTAAAATATAGGGATAAAAACATTATTATAGCAGTTTTCTATTAACAAACCTTTTATTTTTTTTTTCAAAACAGTAATTGTTCTAACTACTGGGAAGGCGACGTGGTATATTCAGATTTTAATGATATAAGAGCTAGTAAACTACAGGCTGTGCGGCATTCTATGAAGGTTCACAGATTTATAATTTAAGTACATTGGTTTGTTTTTGAAATTTTGCGTATTATTCGACTATAAAATTTATTATCAGATTATAGTTTTACCGTTTTACTTCCAAATGTATCGCAATATTTATTTCTGTTTTTGGAAGTGAAACTTCTTTGGGTACGATGATAGTTGAATTGGAAGTGTGTAATATTTATTGATTAATTAATAATTGTTTAAATACTAAGCAGTTATGTTCAAGTGAGTAGAAATTTAACATCTATCACGTGAGCCACTTGTTGAGTAGTAAATTGATATTAATATTATCAATCTTTTTATTTAAAAGTATGTAAAATTTACGAGTTAATACCGTAAAATATAATATGAAATGTCAGAAATACAGTGATGTAAAATTTTAAAATTAGATTATTCAAAACATAACGTAGTGATTTCAATACAAAGCTAAAGTACTTTTGATACTAAATAGTTATAAGTTGATTGATTTAATTTATACTTTCGGTCAAGGTGATCACAAATTGCACGCGAGATTGCGTTAAGAATAACGATCATTCGAAGAATTGCCTGTTAACATTCTACTAAAAAATTCTGAATTCATTCCAATTCCATTAAAAGATTCTCAATGAGTTAGTTATCTAGATTTATAATACTGAGCTTATTACAAAAAACCTTTGTTAATTATACTAGGTTGTATATATGTATCTATTTTAAATAAGTAGCAATGACAGTAACGCAATGAAACTTAGGAAAAATTGTTTCTTCAACTACCTCCTACAATTCCAATTACCTTCAAACCTCGATCCCTTCGATTCCCTTGGAAATAAAGGCATGATCCTGGGTATCGAAAAAGGCATCTACAGCACATACGACCTCATCACCTCAGCAAATTTTATACCACGTAAAGGCTAAGTGTAGCATCAACTGAAACCCTGCCGTTCGGATGACAGAGCCTGCAACATCAGACCGAAGTGTAGGTGCAGCGACATGATGAAAAAGCACTCCGGCAAGCAACTTGCCTGGTGGATTATTTTTTATTTCTTCGCGTACTTTATTCATCAATGCTGCGTAATACTCTGCGGTTATTGTCAGTTGTTTAGTTAAATAATCTCAGAATACAGAAGCCAATATCTTGCCAGCACCGAGATCTTGAAAGCTTTGGCAGGCGGAGAGGACGATGTTTTCCTGACCTTTTATGATGTTTTCTTGACCTTACGTTAAAATTAACTGAATTGTCCTAAACGAAAGCTCTAGAATTTCAACTAAATAACGAATAGTCACACGACGATCTAGCTTAACCATTTCTTTTTCTTTTTACTTTGTCTTCAATAGCAGCGGTTTTTGGCGGTCCGAACCAAGTCTCCTGGTTACAGACGGTTCTGCCGCGTTTAAATCTGTGCCAGTATACTATTTCAGAATAAGACGGAGTATTATCTTCCAAAGTACACTTCAACTCTACAAATACACATTTTGTAGAAAATATTTTCAAGGAGAAATATTGAAAAGGAAAATTCGAGCTAACTGCTTGAACTTCGATTTTTTCCATTTTGCATACGAAACAGATTTTCTCCAAATATCAACAACGATAAAAAATTAGGTACAATTTTCAGGCAGGCTTACAGGCTTCTAATGATCTAAATAAAATAGAATGCATTCCTATAGCTAAATGTAACGTATCCGATTCCAAAATCATTTGATAGTAAAATAAGACTTCCTTAAATAAGATATTTAAACTGAGAATATTCTCACAAAATCTATTATGTTAACTTATTAAATACTACTTAACCCGATTGATCACACATTTTGTCCAAAGAAATAAAAAGTACATATCTGTTGAACGACTAACATACAAACTTTCACATTTGTAATATTAAGTAGGATCATTAATTATCTCTTTTATAAGGTTAGGAAAAACAGCAGAGTCAACACAGAGATCAAAAATAATCGCTAAAACAAGAGCTACTCGTATGTCAATTATAATTATCTATTACCTAGATTGAAAGCTCCCAAAGATCTTTTGTTTTCTTTTGACTTAGATTCCACTTTAATAATATCTGTTTGGATAATGTGTTTTAATGTTAAAATCTCTATGCCTTTACAACCAAAAAACCAGAATCCACTCAGAAAGCAATATTCGAATTTCTTCGGTTATTTTGCAAAAGAAGGGAAGATTATCTATGTGAAATCGACATATCTCTCAAAACGAGAGCAAAAAGTTACAATCAACGGTGAAGTGTTATCGGGTCGTGTGGACATCGCTCAGGGATCGATACTTTGTCCTTTTTTGTTCTTGTTTCCAAAGTTTTTATTCAAAGTTAAAAAATACGACTTCACATTGCAACGGCTTAACCAAATACTGGATATTCTTTCCAAATAGTTTGCAGCTACAAATCTACTGATAAACCCAATGCTAAACATAGGCCTCTCCTGGAAAGCGCTAGTCAAACCAGGTATACATTTCTTGGAATTTTTGCCCATACTCACGACGCTGAGCAAGGGAATTGGTGAACGCTGTGCCGGTACCCATGCTCTAGTGATGCTGCTCCCTATCACTAGTCTCTGGATTGGGTTCGATTTAGAAGGATATGAGAGCTGTCTCATAAAGCAACAGCTAAATAATTAGTTACTTTACTTTCATCTACAGTATCATATCCTATGATGTATTTCTATGGGGATCTGAAGCCGGATTAGAAACTATATTTATTTTTCAAAAGATAGCGATACGGACAATCTTGTTAGAGCCAAGCGGCTTTTCCTACTGCTCGAATCGGCCGGTTCGTCCTGTTTGGTACCACGGTTTCGCAGAATATCGGCGTAAAGTAGAGGCATCTAGTGTTTCTGCTTTTTTTCGTTCAGTGAGTGAGGTAACCGGAGGCCCACTCTCCCTCTCCATCCCTCTCCTCGTTCTCCCTCCCATCTCCCAAATACCCTTAAAGGCCGAAAATGCATCTGCAGCACCTCTGGTGTTGCAGATGTACGTGGGCGACGGTAATCATATACCATCAGATGAACCGCTAGGTCGTTTGCCACCTTTCGCATAAAAAAAAAATTGGAGCCTCGTGAGGAGCTACGCGACCTTTACAAGGGTACTAATAAATAATACTTTTGAACCTTCAGTAGTTGTTAATTTTTGAAAACATTATGTATGTACGGAAAGACATACATCTATTTATTAAAAAAACGTCCTTTCGAACGAGTCGAGGTGATGACTGATGACGCTAGAGGTTCCTAAATTTAGATTGGCTAAAACTAGAAAATTTTTCCAAGTAATTGCATAAATTTTAACAATGACATGTTTAAAAAATAGCGCAACTTGTTAAGGAAGTTTTGTTAAAAAAGGTCTACTATAAATTAGATATATTATATAGAATATATTAAGTACCATGATGAGTGGAGATAACTCTTACTCTGCACTTGCAAGTCCCCTGACTACAGATATATTGTGAAAATTGCAATTTAAAAAATATTAATATTCATTTGACATTGTAATTATTTTATTTTATTTTAAATGAAACTATTATTTACAGATTATATCGCGTTTATTTTGTTTTTATATTCCCGACGTGGCGATTGCTTTACAGAAGCCGTGATCACGGGGGGACTGAGGTGTTAGACGACCAGATGTCATAGTTATCTCGGGCTACCTTCAGCTTTTATTTACTAATTTTTGGTCCGATCTACGCAGAACGTGCTCACAGTGTCTTGAGGTCGTGCAGTGGTATGCTTGGTTTTAAATTTAATTTTGTTTTATTACTGGATCTCAAGCCGGTGGCAGCACCCAGCCATCTTCGCTATTGAAATTAGGATGTTTTTTTGATTTCAATACCCTCGCGAATCATCCTTGGCAGAAATCGGTGTTCTTTTGCGAGGATTTGTGGTCTATGTAATCTGATGTAATGGTTGGGGCGATCAAGGATATGATCACAGACTGCAGATTTCCTAGAGCGTCAGTGTTACACGTCAGCTATGTGTTCTTTCACGCGGGTCCTAACAGATCTTTTGTTTGCCCTATGTAAGAAAGACCACATTCACAATCAAGCTTGTACACTCCTGCATCTTGTAGAGCGATATTGCACTTGACAGATGATAAAAATTTGCCTATCTTATTTTATTTTAATTAAAATTGACGATTTTAGCGTTCATAAAAGCTTTAAAGAAGCCTAAATTGAAAAAAAGTTTGTTATCGGTGAACCTCGTCGCTTGTTAGATAGTATTTTATTATAATATACTATAATAATATAGTTGTGAAACAATCCAGTATTATTTTTCATTTATTATATATCTGGTGTCAGGTATTTTTTCATTGGTACCGGCAGAATATCAGTGCTACACAAATATTGCTGAGTCCATAGTCATTTTGTGGGTTCAATGCAATTATTAATTGACTCTACAGTTGTTTATAGATTGTCTTATAGATGCGAGTTATTTTTTTTCTTTCTTTACATTATTAACTATCTTTGTTTTATATTACAGGTCGTTTAATAGGTAAATTAGAGTCCATTAAATTCCTTTATTTAGTCGACTATGTTCCAAATGTCACTAGGGAAAAACACACGAGGAAAACGATTAGGGTATCCCCGCATTCAATGAAACGCGTCGACGAAAAGAACCTGTATGCGGCCGGCACGTTAGTCAGTCTGACTGACGTAAGTTAATTAAGTTCTGACAAGTGTTTTCGTATTGGTTTATAATGACATTTTTACCCGTCTCTGGTGTGGCCTCTACACCAGCGTAGGAACTTGACTACTAACTTACTACTTTTTGAGTACTCGTTGGTCCTGAATTCGATTTCCAGCCGAATCGTATTTGTGTAGCACAATGATTATCATCTCTCTAGGTCTAGATAATTTGTCTTATCTCTAAACGACACTGCATACCAGTAGCTAGTCATAGGTATGAACTAGGTATCGAGGAACTGGACGAAGGCCTATGAAGTATTGTTGCACATTTATTTACGCGATTGATATTATTCTACAATCGCGTAAACAAGTTTCAGCAAAATATTTTAAAAATTATTTCATTTAAATCCCAATTAAGGTAAATCGTAACAATGAAAAAAAATACGTTTTTTCTACAAATAACTAAAGCAATTTAAAGTAAATTAATAAATATTGTGGTAAATTTTTTTGTTAGATTAAGGTTAATAATAAGGTTATCAGAACGCACGCAATAATAATTACCTACAATAAATAAATCAGGATCGTTATTAGCATATTGTTTAGTGAGCATATTATAGAAAGTTACATATTTTTTTAAAGATTTGAAATTTTTCGTTATGGTACAAACCCTAAATTATAAATTATTGCAGGGTAAAATATAGCTTAAAACACACCTCGTGAAATTCCCGTCAAAGTAAAAAACCAAAAAGTTATCCTAATTCCAGTTTTGGTATAGTAGTGTAAATAATCATATTAGGTGCTTAGGTAAAGGCAAAGTAGTTATTTCGAAATCACAGACAGAAGCTTCAATATTATTTAGGTATTTACATAGAAAATAAACAAATATGATTACTTACTTTTTAAATTAATTAAGTTATTTAATTAAAGGTGATAACTTTTTACTATTATTTGCCTTGGCGATAACCATTAAATCAGCTGGATGCTGTTATGATGAATGTTAATAAATTATGGGTAATAGTAAAAAATACCTATGTAATACGTATTAATTTAAAAGCCGTTCGTTAAATTCCACCACTAAACGGTTTCCAATATTGCGCTTTGAAATTTGTAATCAGGATATCATATCTCGACAAGTAAGGTCAAGGTCTGTTCATTGTGTTCGAAAGTAAATTCCTACTTTTAACTTGCACGGTAGCTGAAGTGACAACCAGGGGCAAGTATCATTCAAGGTAACGAAAAAGAGGTATGAGTACAGAATGTGATTAGGTAGATAGTATGCAGATACCAAAAAAATAAACAATAAATTAGTCTCTTTAAATATTTTTGACAGAAATTTTTATTTTAATATAATTTGGAGAATACTGTCTTGAATTTCACATATTACGATTATTATTTTAAATTATATATTTTTTACAAAAGAACATCGTTATTTGAAAAAAAAATAGGTAGGTAATATAGTTAACAGTTTTTCCTGTTGTAGCCTCTAGGTAGAAATAATATTCTACTCACCAAAATTCTTTATTACTGCTGCAAAAACTTTTACACAAAATGTATGAAACTTATCGAACACCTAATAATATGTAATCAATTTAAAATTATTATTGGAAGTAGTTTAATTCACAAAAATTGGTCGAGCGATAAAAAACGTCGACACCGTTGGCCCTGCCGCAATCGCACTACGCCCGCCGCGGCGCTGCTCCCGCCTTTATATATGCTGTTATCGTACTGTGCGATATGATGTAAAGATCTAGTCATACTATATACTACTATGTACTGTCTAGCGAAACTCCATTTAGAAGATTAAACGCGGCGGAGCTGTTGGGCCGAGCTCCAATTCAAGAGCGAAATGTATTAACTGTTCTAGTTCACCGGTAATATAATAAAGTATGTTCAGAAATTATAAAATGCGATTTCCGTATTAAAAAGGTCACTAAGTAACTAAATATCTATGTTTCCCGAACACACGCTCGATATTGTACTAATTCTAAGAAACTTAGTTTATACAAAGTACACATTTTGTGTTTTATGTAAAACCCCCGGGTGCCTGCGGCTTCGCCCTTGTGGTCTCAAATTTTATCTCAAGAGATCTATTTCTAGGTCAAATTGCATTCAACCCTTTAGCGATATTAAATTACAGACATTTGTAATATTAAGTAGGTTTAATACGATTTGAGCAGGCCCTATCCTCAAATCAGTACTAAAAGGCTCTTCACCTTTTATGAAGTCGAGAAAATTGTTCTCACCTGAACAACTCAAACCTTGCTAGGTTTGAGTTGTTCAGGTGGCCAGGATCGGAGCCTCGCTGGAAAGTTCACGGTACATTTAAAAAGTGTATCACTGAGGCTTCACTACAACCATCCAAGACAGTCCCTTGATAAACTTTGACCGAAGTCTACCTTTTCACAAAATTTAAGCTTCGTGAGTCTTTGATAGGACACTCCCACCAAAACATGAATAATGCAAAATGATGATCACGTTAAACTTTTCCCGACAGGTTGCGAAGTTTCTTTAAAGCTGTGAGCATTCACTTTGTTAAATTATTTCATCTGTAAAGTGGACATTTCAGTCTCCTTCACCTGCGTATCGAGATAGCAAACTTTTTGATCGAAGAACCGATAAGAAACTCTGGGGATTTTTTTCTAACGCTGTATAAATACGCCATGTACAATAAAATGTATATGTCAATCGTAATAAAATCAATATTTTTTTTATAATGTCCATTTTAACTATATATCTTTTTACACACGTTTGTCCCCGATGTCTTGATCTATTTTATAGTAGACAATTTTATAGTAAGTTATTATTTACGTTATTACAAGATAATATTGTTTTTTTAACAAGCTTCTTAAAAATTATGTCTGTTTGTTGCACTATATTTTTAAAGATTTTATATTATAAAATTTTACTATTTACACAAAAAAGACTTTCTAGTTTTAGGCAATCTAAATTTCGGATCCTCTAATGCATCGCCTCTATCCGTTCTATAGGAGACAGTAATTTTTTTATTAAATGTATTATATATATAAATAAAAAATCTTCTCAAAAATAAACAACGACGGACTTCCGACGATATCTAATATCTTGACAAGTGTCATGTCATATCATGTGTGTGCAAGGTGCGGTGCACCTGCGTGCGGGGCGGTCGATCAATTATTCAGAATTCTTGTCTGTCTGTCCGTGTGATCGCGTTTTACGCTAAAACTACTGTACGGGTTTAGATGCAATTTGGTATGTAAGTAGTTTGACTGCGGCAATATATAGACTACTTTGCTACTTTTCCTGCGACTACGCTGACGTGCTGATATATAAAAGGATGGTTAAATCTTTTTTAGTAACCGCTGCATGACTTTCGATAAGTGATTGGTTACATAAATGTTTAGAATATAAAACGTACAGAAATCAAGTACAAATATAAAACAAAAACAGGTTCAAAAATTGCTCAAGGTCTATGCGAAGCGAACATATTTTTTGTTAAATTACTGGTTTCTACGATAAGGTAATGTCACAAAACCTTTAAGAATGAAGTCAAGCATGTATCATAATATCATAATTTCATATAGCTTAGCAAATAATATAATATAAATAGTTATATAAGCCTCGAAAATCGATTCGGATGGATTTTCCAACATCATTATGTCTCTCCTCGATACCCTCCTCGAGCCACGTTCGATAATCGGCGAATGAGGTTGTCTTTGGAAAAAAAAATTGTATATTCCCTTTTACACCCCTTACTTTATATTTATGGTGTTCAAACATCGGTTTCTTTAATAATAGAAAATTATTCAAAAATTCAAATTATAAACAAAGATACTTACATATTTCTTCATTTTAAATAATTTTAATAAATGTCAAAAGAAGGTGAATGGTGGGTACCCTAATATCGTCTAAAGGAAATGCCTGGAAAGGCTTGCGACTTCCGATCGATGAATGAAACACACGTTAAAGAATACGATAACAAAATTTTATTTGTAGATATTTTTAAATATTAAATTCCTTCCTAAATTGTGTGCAAATAGGCAACCTTATTTTCATGTTTACAACTTTACCCTTGCTGGTAAATGTAAGCTCCATTCAAATAACAGGATCAGCAAGTGACTAATTAGGATTTCACATCTGACTATTCATACCATAATTAACACTTTGAATTTTGCTAATTAACTTTGATACTCTAGCTTCGTGGCAACGCTACCTTAAAGCCCGGTTTTTAACATTGACCCTGATAATGCATGAGAGTTTAAAGGTAAAATGATTGTAAAAATAGTTCAGAATATTTTTGAATTGATGATATATATTTTTTATACTACAATTTACAGAATGGGGTGCTGACGTACCGCACAAGTAGGGGTCTGGAGAAATGGGGCAGCCGCCGCCTCATTCTCCCCCTCTTGGGACAGGGGGAATTGAATCAATTCCTTTTCACTCCGACTACTTGTGCAGATCCTTGTGAGAGCGTGATTTATCGATGCTTTAAGATAAAATAAAAGACAATATCAAACGACTTTTAAGCATCTGGGATTTATTTCAACATTTCAAATACTGTAAGGATGTTTATTATTTTATATTAGTTACTCCTCCTCACAGTGACTATTTTTGTAAGAACAGCATCCTTTTTTTTTCATTCTAAACCTTTCCCGTAAAAAGTTAAATATAACCCATAAGTTTGAGCTCTAATTACAAAAATAATAAAAAAGTTATTTATAATATATATACATATGTTGTAACTTATTTTATATGCTTATAAATCATTTTATTTTTATAACTTGGTGTAAATTTTGGCTTCAGTGTTATTCTAAAATAGTGATAAAATTGTCAAAAAGTTATATCTACTGTTTTTATATAATTTCAGTTCTTATATTATTCAATCGAAGTAAAGATTTTGGACCTGTCAACCGTGAAATAAAATCAAGAAAAGAAACATTTTCTGAATATTTGGAACGAACCTGCCCATATAAGTTACTATAAGACTTTTAGCATCCTCGTTGTGGAAAGGAGGTAATTGTGATTATAAATGTAAATTATATTGAATGGGTTGTAATTACCATAAATATGAGAAAACTTTTCCTATTATATATTAGGCCATTATACCATATAGTATTTTACCATATATATTGGAATATGTGATAATTGTTATAAGCACTATTGTCTAAGATTCTTTTTTGTTTAAATATATAATTAAGGCTTTTTTTATTCCTGAGGACTATCGTTTTATAGATATTTATTTTAATTGGTTGTTCCAAGCTATTGTTTATATATAAAACTTATATATTGTTTCATAAGACTGTTCGCATTCTATTATATATTTTTATTAAATGGTTATATATCTTTATTGGAACCTTATTTCCCTAGCTACTCGTAGGAACGCAATGAAAAATAACAAACCTAGGATTTAAAAAGGCGGCGGTATGGCTCGCAACACGCCACGTCTCATGCCCAACGAGCGCGAAAAGCGGACTTTTGAGAGCCGCTTTGCTACGATGAATGTCAGAGTACGAATGAATGAGAAAATAGACGAAGTATGTCAGATTATGAGTGAAAGGAAGATTGATGTTGTGTGTGAATGAAACAAAACGAAAGGGACGGGACACCACAAAACATGGAACCTAGACAGCATATCGGCCTGGTGTACCCAGTAACCAGCGTGGTAGCCAGGGTGTCGGCGTAATTCTATCTGCGCGGATGGATGACTGTATTACTGAATTTGAGTGCCTGAATTCTAGGCTCCTCTGATTAAAGCTAAAGGTCGAGCTTACCCGTATTTTTGTACTGTGCGTTTATGCGCCCACGGACGTTGGTTCAAGCGGATCCACAATAGCGAAAAAGGAACGAGAGGAGTTTTGGGAGAGTATGAGAGACATTATGAAGTAATGTAAAGGAAATGAAAGGGTTATAATGCTAGGAGATTTTAATGGATGGGTGGGTGTAAAGCGTAATGGATATGAAAATGTTCTTGGCACATTTGGTGATGAAAGAGTGAATGAAAACGGTAAAGTTGGCTTCAAGTATGTTTGGGATGAAATCTTTTGGTGACAAACACTATGTTTGCTCACAAAATAATTCATATGTATACAAGAGAAGGATGTGGTTCTAGAAGTATGATTGATTCTGTAATTGTAGATGAAAGATTGAAGAGGCAAATTGTAGATACTCGGGTGCATCGCGGTGTTTGTATTGATTCTAATCATTTTTTGGTCGTGTCTCGAATAAGTGGGCTATTTAAGCGGTGGCGACAAAAGCCCGTTGTACCGGAAACGAGCCTAAAGCGAGTGAAAGTAGAGAAATTTCAAGAGGATGGAGTGAAATGTGAATATGAAAAACGGTTGAAAGAGTGATTTACTGATTTAGATGAGGTATGTGACATAGAAGAGTTTTGCAAGACATTTTGGATTGGTAAATGTTGCGATTGATGTATGTGGTGTTTCTAAAAGGAGGAAAGGTAGATTACATAAGATATAATGTTTGGGTGGATGAAGAAGTACAGAAAGTAGTGAGTGAAAAGAAGAAGGCATGGCTGGATTGGTTAGCGACAAAAGCTAATCATAGAAAAATGTCTGCGACCATTGAGGATGTAAAGGATGCAAGAAAGGATTACAAAAAGTTGAAAGCTTTGGTGTAACAGGTTGTTAAAAGAGAAAAAAAGAAGAGAATAAGGATGAATTTGATAGGCGCCTTTCTGGTAACTTCCGTTCGAACATAAAAATGTTCTGGAAATCGATTAGATTAGCCCTAGGAAAGTCAGCAATCTCAGAGCTCTAAAATAATTAGAAGTCAGGATGGTATTATTATAAAAGGCGAAGAATGTGTACTAAAGAGATGGAAGGAATATTTTGAAAGAGTTGAGGTACCAGCAGATGCAGGTACGCCTCATTAAGAAACAAATAAGTGAGTCAGACAAAGACATAAGTATGAATGAGATTATGAAAGCACTGAAGAGCATAAAAGCAGGTAAAGCAGCGGGATATGATAGGGTGGCGGTCGAAATGCTGAGAGCTAGATAGGGCGTGGTAGCTAGTCAGTTGTATCGCCTTTTCAACCTGTGTTGTACAATGGGCCTAGTACCGGGAGACTGGTGCAAGGCTGTAATCGTGCCACTGTACGAAGGAAAAGGTTCGCAACAAGATTATAAAAATTACCGAGGTATTAGCCTATTTAGTGTCGTCGGCAAATTGTATGCTAAAGTTTTAATAGAAAGAGACATGGATGAAACTAATGAAAATATATGGGATGTGCGTGCAGGATTTCGTAAGGGGATGGGATGCACGGATCTTGTATTCTCCTTAAGGTGCATAGTTGAAAAGTATTTGGCTAAGAACCAAAAAGTTTATTGCGCTTTCATAGATTTGGAGAAGGCCTATGACAAACTGGTGAGGGATGAATTGTGGTCGGCACTATCTTTGCATGTAGTGAGCAGTGATCTGATACGAGAACTGTAATCCCTATATGAGGGATCCAGAGCTTGTATCATAATAAACGGGGGGTACACGGACTGGTTTGATATCCATAAAGGTAAAAAGGAAAAGACAGGGCTGTGTAGCATCTCTATGGCTGTTCAATTTATTTATGGATATTTGTTTGACAGATTTGAAAGAGAGTGATTGTGGACTAAAAATGAATGAGTTGCCTGTTAAATTTTTGCTTTACGCCGACGATCAAGTCTTACTTGCGTCATCGGCTGAGGTAGTACAGGCAATGATGACAATAATGAATGGGGCACTGGAAAGAAAGGGAATGAAAGTAAAGGTTAATAGACAGAGGTTATGGTGTTTGAAAGAGAGGAGAGGATGACGGAAGTATGTATCAAGATTAGGGAAGATAGTTTAGAGCAAGTGAATCAGTTGTTTACTTGGGAACAATGTTCACGAGAGATGGAAGGTACGAATGTGACATTGAAAGGAGAGCGATTGCAGGTAATATGGTGAATGGGGCATTGCATACATTTATGAACAGCCAGACGATGTCTCACAAAGCTCGTTTGGCTGTGCATAGAGGGGTATTGGTACCAACACTAACATACGGAAGCGAAAGCTGCGTATGGCAGAAGAGGCATGAAAGCAGGATAAATGCAGTAGAAATTAGAACGTTAAGAAGTATGATTGATGTGAAGATAACTGACAGGGTTCGAAATAATGTGATCAGAGAGCGTTGTGGCGTGTAAGACGATGTAGTGACACGAATTGAGAAAGGGATGCTGAGCTGGTTTGGACATGTGGAGAGGATGAATGAAAGTAGGTTGACGAAACAAATATATGAGGCGAGTGTTAATGGTACAGTCGGGAGAGGAAGACCTAGGCGAACATTTCACGATCAAGTCGGAGACGTTCTGAAATAAGGCCAGGTCAAGAGTACTCTAAACCAACGAGCATGCATATTTGCATAGGACTTATATTGGTACATCTTGGAATCCGGTCGGCTACGCTTGCGTTCCGTGGCAGCCGGTCGGCTCCGCGAGTATTGCATGGAACACTTTGTTCGATTGCTGCCGCGTTGGTTCAGCTCCAACCGCGTGCGCTCAGGTGCAAGTTGAACATGAACATGCAAGTTATGTATAACTTCTCTAGTGCAATTGCCTGTAATACCACATTCCAAGCCACGATTTTCAAAATAAAATTACGATATACGTCATCAATACGGTAGGAATGGAATAGACTGCGACGCGGCTAACTCTACATCGAAAGATGAGGGACAGATGAGCGCGAATGCGAACAATTCCAGCGCATTTTGTTCGCCGGGGGAAGCATTCGGCAGCGCGCGCATTATTGCCGATTCGCACTGAAGCACGCCTTTTTTTGTGCGCATCGTACTTTGTACTTGGTTAGGGAGCACGATCTCAGTTAGTTTGGGCTCTGTTGTCTGTCGCCTTGTCCACCAAAGTCCGTAAAATTTTTTTGGATAGTTTTGGTTACCCATAACCAAAACCATGTCTTGAATGCGAAAAACTACACGGTATGATTTTTGCGAGGAATGAATTTTACACTGAATTTTTGTGAAATATTTTTGTGGCATGAGACAGCTGTATTACGTGTTAAGAGCGTTCGCTCTAGTTACGTATAAACTCTGTATATTCATCTTATGTAATATTACACTATTTTGTTTTCTTTTTTCACAGATGGTTAGCCAAAATCTTCAAACACTTTTGTTAAGTATATAATTTCACTCAGTAAATTGTATTATATTGTACATTAAAATATTTAAGTCCCTTTTTTAATTCGTACGAAAACGCAGACAGCGTTTCGAATGAGTTTCTGTGGCGACCTATCACAAACCTCTAAAACCAAGGAACTCTGGTTCTGAAGGTCGTACTCATAATACCTACTCCTACTCGGATAGATATTTTTTCGAATTACTGTAAAAATACTTTATCATCACTTATTAATCGGTAATTTGATATCTATAAAGAGACTGTAGCACCAAATTTCGAGTGAACTGCAGACTTTCTTATAGTTTACTAACGTCCTACGTAGATTTTTTGCTATTCTGTACAATGTGGCGAACGGTTGGTGGTCTATGTTACAGCTTTGGTAAATAACTAGTAGACGCGGCTCACTAGCAATATAAGTCTCTCGGTCATCAAAGGACTTAAAATACCGGATTTCCACTCGCTTTCAGAAGCTCTGCTGTAATTTTATATTCACTCGACTCTACCGATTCTTTAAGCAGCTGTTTGAGAGCCGTTCTAATCTTGGGTAGATTGTGGCATGACTTCGGGATGGCTCTGAGATAAGGTTTAAATGAGTTTTACTCTCGGGTTATTATTCTCACTCTTAACGTACGTGTGGTTTAATGGTTATCGTTCTTGACTCCCAAAGCACAGGTCCTGGGTTCGAATCCCAGCCAAAACCAATATTTGTGCAAAAAAAACACAAATTATAAATTTTCAGGTTTGATCATATTGTGTTGTGTCCCCGTGTCTCTAACACTGCATCTGAACGATCCGTTACATAGGGACGGGACGGCAAAGACGAGTGATTGCCTCTTTATTTGCGCATAACCTTGCGGCACTATAATATCTCCTGTATAGATGTCAATTATCGATATTATTTGGAAGTTGCCGCTGTGGCCGAAATCGGCCAGGAGGACATCATTATCACTCCAATTACTACGTGTATAGCCTTAAAACATCTCAGCGCAAAATATCCGGCCTTGAAACAATTGAAATTCTTTTGTTGTTATCATATCAAGACTAGTGGCACTACAAGGGTATAAATAATACTATCAATAAGTCACACTTCTCACGGTTATGAATTTGACATGACGACACTTTCCGATAGAACTACTTCTTACAAACACTTAGGAGTCTGTAAAAAAAGAATTAAAAAAATTAATAACTCTATTATAAATATGGGGAAAACTATTTTATTAACGTGAACCAGTTAGGCAAATCGTATACATATATAACTCTAGCGGCTACACGCCTGGTCATTTTTTTCCCCAGAGAATCCTTGATTAAATCCTATGATCTTTTCCATGGCATAATCTATAACTCTACAAATTTAGTTCATAATGGATATAAGCGTGTTTTCCTATAAGCAAGTTTGAACGTCAAATATAAAACGTTCACCTTTTTAATATTAAAGTAAGATAAAGCATTGCCTTAATATAGCACTTCTTAAATCATAAGGAATATTTAAAAAAAAGTTTATCAAAATCCGTGGATAATAAAAATCAGACTTTATATGTCTGTATATTAATATAGAAGTATAGATAAGGTCAATTTCCGTATGTCAAAAGCCAAAGTGAAGTAATTACTAGCGACCCGTGCCACTCTCGTCGCTCTCAACTTTACTAGAGCTTAACAGGCATATGGAATGGGTCAGGGTGGTAGCGGGGTCAGCGGGCACAGTTGCCATGGTTACAATAGGGAGGGCTGTTGCAACAAGTGGGTTTTGTATAAAGCTTACATTTATTCTCTCTTATCGCTGTGAATGTAATGAGGGTAATATCGCCTCTTTGTTATTAACCTTATTTATTGTTCACTAGCCGTTACTCGCGACTTCGTACGCGTGATCTTCGTAATGCGAATTTGCATATAATTTTCATATGGGAAAACAGATACTTTTCACTCGAAAATCGAATTAAATTAATTACGAAGAGTATTTGTTCTAATTCAAGTTAATAATAATAGTAAATGAAAACACCAAATTTCTTTTTTTGAAAATGCTGCTCTTATATACTTTTTTATTGCATAAAAGTACTAAGCTAAATGCCGATTATAATGTCTCCAACCTCAAAAATATAAGGTTTCATACTCCCTTCCAATCATCATTTCATCCCTCAAGAAGAGGTTTTTCGTAAAATGATTTTTAAGCGCATACCTACACCCAGTCAGAAATCTTCTTGGCAAATTTCAAGTTTGTAGGTTTTATAGTTCCTGTGATTTCGTGATTAATCAGTGGTATTTTGCTTTTATACATAGGTTAGCTTATATTTTACATATTTAGTGAAAAATGTATTAGTTACAGAAAATCGCTTGAAAATAGTGATACATGATATAGCACATTCTATGAAAGAATTAAAAACCTAAATCCAATTAACATCCATGCGGTTTCGTCATGACTAATAGTTTAATGGCCTCGGTAATAGCGGCGACCTCGCAGGATTTTATAGTCGGTGCGACGTCAACTTCGAACGTGGGTATCGGACGCCGGCGCGAATATTTGATAAGGTCTTTGACCTGGGTGTCGATTAAAAATTTAATATATATACCTGTAAGTATATGATAGATTTAATGAAAAAAATATTAACATACATGAATTAAAAAGAGAAAGCACTGCACCGAAATATATGGTGAGGGAAGAAAGCTGAAAAGTGGAAAGAAAATGAAAGGTGGACAAAAACAGTAAAAAACAGTAAGACTGACAAAATTACCATAAGTGCTTCTGTCAAAGTGGTCCGATTGTAGTTTCCCGCTAATTAAATTGGACGTATACATACGTTTAGATACGCTCTCCGAATTTTAAATAACGAAGAAAAAAAACATCTACTACTGCCAATACTCACACAACATTATGCCATGCAGGCAACAGCATGGCAATAATGTTTTGTGCGCATCGTACTTTGTACTTGGTTAGGAGCACGATCTCAGTTAGTTTGGGCTCTGTTGTCTGTCGCCTTGTCCACCAAAGTCCGTAAAATTTTTTTGGATAGTTTTGGTTACCCATAACCAAAACCATGTCTTGAATGCGAAAAACTACACGGTATGATTTTTGCGAGGAATGAATTTTACACTGAATTTTTGTGAAATATTTTTGTGGCATGAGACAGCTGTATTACGTGTTAAGAGCGTTCGCTCTAGTTACGTATAAACTCTGTATATTCATCTTATGTAATATTACACCATTTTGTTTTCTTTTTTCACAGATGGTTAGCCAAAATCTTCAAACACTTTTGTTAAGTATATAATTTCACTCAGTAAATTGTATTATATTGTACATTAAAATATTTAAGTCCCTTTTTTAATTCGTACGAAAACGCAGACAGCGTTTCGAATGAGTTTCTGTGGCGACCTATCACAAACCTCTAAAACCAAGGAACTCTGGTTCTGAAGGTCGTACTCATAATACCTACTCCTACTCGGATAGATATTTTTCGAATTACTGTAAAATACTTTATCATCACTTATTAATCGGTAATTTGATATCTATAAAGAGACTGTAGCACCAAATTTCGAGTGAACTGCAGACTTTCTTATAGTTTACTAACGTCCGACGTAGATTTTTTGCTATTCTGTACAATGTGGCGAACGGTTGGTGGTCTATGTTACAGCTTTGGTAAATAACTAGTAGACGCGGCTCACTAGCAATATAAGTCTCTCGGTCATCAAAGGACTTAAAATACCGGATTTCCACTCGCTTTCAGAAGCTCTGCTGTAATTTTATATTCACTCGACTCTACCGATTCTTTAAGCAGCTGTTTGAGAGCCGTTCTAATCTTGGGTAGATTGTGGCATGACTTCGGGATGGCTCTGAGATAAGTGTTAAATGAGTTTTACTCTCGGGTTATTATTCTCACTCTTAACGTACGTGTGGTTTAATGGTTATCGTTCTTGACTCCCAAAGCACAGGTCCTGGGTTCGAATCCCAGCCAAAACCAATATTTGTGCAAAAACACAAATTATAAATTTTCAGGTTTGATCATATTGTGTTGTGTCCCCGTGTCTCTAACACTGCATCTGAACGATCCGTTACATGGGGACGGGACGGCAAAGACGAGTGATTGCCTCTTTATTTGCGCATAACCTTGCGGCACTATAATATCTCCTGTATAGATGTCAATTATCGATATTATTTGGAAGTTGCCGCTGTGGCCGAAATCGGCCAGGAGGACATCATTATCACTCCAATTACTACGTGTATAGCCTTAAAACATCTCAGCGCAAAATATCCGGCCTTGAAACAATTGAAATTCTTTTGTTGTTATCATATCAAGACTAGTGGCACTACAAGGGTATAAATAATACTATCAATAAGTCACACTTCTCACGGTTATGAATTTGACCTGACGACACTTTCCGATAGAACTACTTCTTACAAACACTTAGGAGTCTGTAAAAAAAGAATTAAAAAAATTAATAACTCTATTATAAATATGGGGAAAAACTATTTTATTAACGTGAACCAGTTAGGCAAATCGTATACATATATAACTCTAGCGGCTACACGCCTGGTCATTTTTTTCCCCAGAGAATCCTTGATTAAATCCTATGATCTTTTCCATGGCATAATCTATAACTCTACAAATTTAGTTCATAATGGATATAAGCGTGTTTTCCTATAAGCAAGTTTGAACGTCAAATATAAAAACGTTCACCTTTTTTAATATTAAAGTAAGATAAAGCATTGCCTTAATATAGCACTTCTTAAATCATAAGGAATATTTAAAAAAAAGTTTATCAAAATCCGTGGATAATAAAAATCAGACTTTATATGTCTGTATATTAATATAGAAGTATAGATAAGGTCAATTTCCGTATGTCAAAAGCCAAAGTGAAGTAATTACTAGCGACCCGTGCCACTCTCGTCGCTCTCAACTTTACTAGAGCTTAACAGGCATATGGAATGGGTCAGGGTGGTAGCGGGGTCAGCGGGCACAGTTGCCATGGTTACAATAGGGAGGGCTGTTGCAACAAGTGGGTTTTGTATAAAGCTTACATTTATTCTCTTATCGCTGTGAATGTAATGAGGGTAATATCGCCTCTTTGTTATTAACCTTATTTATTGTTCACTAGCCGTTACTCGCGACTTCGTACGCGTGATCTTCGTAATGCGAATTTGCATATAATTTTCATATGGGAAAACAGATACTTTTCACTCGAAAATCGAATTAAATTAATTACGAAGAGTATTTGTTCTAATTCAAGTTAATAATAATAGTAAATGAAAACACCAAATTTCTTTTTTTGAAAATGCTGCTCTTATATACTTTTTTATTGCATAAAAGTACTAAGCTAAATGCCGATTATAATGTCTCCAACCTCAAAAATATAAGGTTTCATACTCCCTTCCAATCATCATTTCATCCCTCAAGAAGAGGTTTTTCGTAAAATGATTTTTAAGCGCATACCTACACCCAGTCAGAAATCTTCTTGGCAAATTTCAAGTTTGTAGGTTTTATAGTTCCTGTGATTTCGTGATTAATCAGTGGTATTTTGCTTTTATACATAGGTTAGCTTATATTTTACATATTTAGTGAAAAATGTATTAGTTACAGAAAATCGCTTGAAAATAGTGATACATGATATAGCACATTCTATGAAAGAATTAAAAACCTAAATCCAATTAACATCCATGCGGTTTCGTCATGACTAATAGTTTAATGGCCTCGGTAATAGCGGCGACCTCGCAGGATTTTATAGTCGGTGCGACGGCAACTTCGAACGTGGGTATCGGACGCCGGCGCGAATATTTGATAAGGTCTTTGACCTGGGTGTCGATTAAAATTTAATATATATACCTGTAAGTATATGATAGATTTAATGAAAAAAATATTAACATACATGAATTAAAAAGAGAAAGCACTGCACCGAAATATATGGTGAGGGAAGAAAGCTGAAAAGTGGAAAGAAAATGAAAGGTGGACAAAAACAGTAAAAAACAGTAAGACTGACAAAATTACCATAAGTGCTTCTGTCAAAGTGGTCCGATTGTAGTTTCCCGCTAATTAAATTGGACGTATACATACGTTTAGATACGCTCTCCGAATTTTAAATAACGAAGAAAAAAAACATCTACTACTGCCAATACTCACACAACATTATGCCATGCAGGCAACAGCATGGCAATAATGTTCAACCGCATGGTGTGTTGTTCAAAGTGAGCATAACGATAAAGAGCGATAACATAAATTAAAGGAGCGTTAACCATTTAAAAAACCTCTTCACAAAGTACGATGCTAGTATATTAAAGTGTTTATGGGGAATATCGGAAAAATTTATAAAATCTGTAATTTTTATCTAGTCGCCGCACCTCGCGAACTGAACTATTTGTGAATATTTAGTGTTATTTAAGTTAAATTACTGTATTTCGGCATATGGCCCTTGTTTACTTGCTAAACCGATGGATCTCCTTCAGCATGTGCAGATCACATGTGCTCGTTATTGCTTCAACATCCCTCCCTGAGCACACGTCTCTTTCTATTTAGACAAAGCTAAATTGCTTAATATATCTTCAAGGCTGACATTACAATTTGCTAGCTTACTATTTGGAATAGTCAAAAATAAGATCAAAGAAGATCTATATAAGAGACTCACCTGGTCTAATGAGCATAACGTTCACTATACCCGAGGTTCTCGTTTTCTACACACTGCGGCAATTTTAGGTATCTGGCAACTAAGTGCTGGAATAATCTTCCGCCACCCTATCGTCAAATCTAATCCAAGGCTAATTTTAAAATCCGATATAAATCATATCTTTTGGATGCTAAATAAAATAACCCGTGACAACTATATACAGTGGTGGTCATGTAATTAGAAACACTTCTTATGAATAAAGAAAGTATAACTTCATCGTACATATGTCCGTAAAAAATACAAACATTCAATAATTAATAATCATGCAATAATATAGCCACTCAAATAAAAAACTCATTAAATGCATAAAATATTACCCTCAAATTCAAACAAAGGTAGACGCGTATTTTGTACAATACCTTAAGCCTATAAAAACAGGCTCATATAACATAACTCTCAAATATAAGGGGCCATTTTGAGGTCGATATTCTTCTACCCGCTGAACAGTTTCTCCTTCCAAAACTATATGAGGATTGTTGTTAGCTATTCTTTCAATTTGATTTGTGGAGGCTAGTATTTTATAAATGGTTTTGGATGGATTAAGAATCGGCGAGCTTTAGACTACTCAGCGATGCGCTTCAAATCTAATCCAAGGCTAATTTTAAAATCCGATATAAATCATATCTTTTGGATGCTAAATAAAATAACCCGTGACAACTATATACAGTGGTGGTCATGTAATTAGAAACACTTCTTATGAATAAAGAAAGTATAACTTCATCGTACATATGTCCGTAAAAAATACAAACATTCAATAATTAATAATCATGCAATAATATAGCCACTCAAATAAAAAACTCATTAAATGCATAAAATATTACCCTCAAATTCAAACAAAGGTAGACGCGTATTTTGTACAATACCTTAAGCCTATAAAAACAGGCTCATATAACATAACTCTCAAATATAAGGGGCCATTTTGAGGTCGATATTCTTCTACCCGCTGAACAGTTTCTCCTTCCAAAACTATATGAGGATTGTTGTTAGCTATTCTTTCAATTTGATTTGTGGAGGCTAGTATTTTATAAATGGTTTTGGATGGATTAAGAATCGGCGAGCTTTAGACTACTCAGCGATGCGCTTCAAATCTAAATTAATCTTTCTGACACCATCAGTAATATTGTTAGACTGAAATGACAGATACAGCAGAAGGTCATCAACACACATATGATGTTTGAGGCATGAGGCATTCTTTAATGACAGTAGTCAGATCACTGCAGTATAGTATAAATAAAAGAGGCCCTCTCTCTTGCAGAGTTCGACTAGTAGTTTCCGACCAGTAAAATAACTATGAAACCATTTAGCTATACTATTTTCAAATCCGTAATAAGACAGTTTTTAAAGCAGCATACTAATGTTTTAACAGTCAAATTCCTGATAATACTTAAGGAGAACTAGAACGGTGCCTTTTCCCTGATCTCTGGAAGATAAAATATTGTCCACAGCATCAATTAAAGGATAAACGATTAGAGACTTATTGGTCTCAACTCCTAAATACTAACGGGATGTTCTTCGGAACAGGCCTTGCTAATGCTATTTACCATTGACTGGGAAAGATTTAGCTTGTGATAGACTTATTAACAATATTAGTGATGAGATTATTAGTATAACCACGTCTCTATTCAAACCCTGCGCATTAGATTTTATTGCCAATATAACCCATGCTACCAAGTCTCTACTTACTCCATACCTGTGGAACTCATAATAGGTGAGCTTTTTTATATATGCAGCGTTTTTCAAAATGGGTCAAAACTATTTTGTAGTCAATCCCTATGCTCTTCAGCTATTTCGTAACTACGATTTTACTCCACTTTTTCAAAAATAGCATAGGTTTATCCGGTCACTAGAGCTAGATTCATCTTTGACATCTAAATTCCATGACAGAAAACGCTGGAACATATTTTTTGCTACTGCTGACACTGCGTTAAGTCCATAAATGTCCCAAATTTTTTCGCGCTTGTCTCGCATTTTTCCCTATTTTGTAATAAAACTTCAAAATGTATATTCTTCGTTAGATTTACTGAATGTGGCGGACAGAAAAATGGCAAGAAACCGTTTTTACTTCTTATTTTTGGTTTTTAAAATGTCCTCTATTTAATAGTATCAAAACCAGTCAGATACAAACTAAAACCAAAGAGATTCTTCTGAAAAATTTTTAATGAACAAAATACGAAAAAACTTTTCCTGACCTATTATTTTACGGATTCTAAGTTGGCTTCTAACTGTGATCTGTGATTGATACGATTTAGCCTTATTTATTCACGATTGATTCACAAGGAAATCTACTAAGACGGAATGCCTTACTGCCAGTAATTATACTGGCTCTCTGTACTTTTCAAACCGGAACAACAGTATTTCCAGAACTGTTTGGCGGGAGAAAAAAGGTAAGAGTATGGTACCTAACCAGACGACTCCTAAGCAGAAAAGGAGTCTACCACCACTTGGCTACTTTAATAATATGAGAAGATGCACAACTTAAAATTACAGGTACTTAAATGTTAATAAGGTGTGCAACTGTATAAAGTTTAGTTTTAATGTTATTAAAAATATATATATTATCTTTATCTACAGCCATATTATTTGACAATAAATAAGTTATTATTCGACTACGTAACATCGGGACGTATATAAATTAACTCATGGGATTAAGGTGCCATTTAGCTTTTCTGCGCGATGTATTGATATTAAACACACTTATTTTTGCTCGCAATAAGAATTAATGTATGTACGTTATTTTTTACATTTTTGATGGCATGGCTATAGGGTCTTCAGCCACATCATAAACTTAAATTTTGTACAATTTCTAGATTTATGACGCGATCATTATGGTAATTGCTTGAAATCTTGTTAAAATATCGTTAAGATATTGATAGTTCACGTTTACTGAAGACGTGTGGAACTGATGAAACCAAATCAGTGTCATCATCTTTTGAATTAAGTTTTCTAATCACTTTTTAATTTCATAAGCACTTGTCGTATAACACACTGTCAATGATATACAGCCATCACTTTACGATCATACGCATACTTTGCAAGCATGTCACAATAGCAGAGTGGTATGGGGATCGGCATTATCTATAGAATCAAGACACTAGAGTTTGAGTGAAGTGGATGTGAAGAACTCGGATCAATGCGTTATTCAAAATGATACAATTTCTATAGTTGGCTTTGTTACAACGTGACAGGTGATAAGCACCTGTCACGTTGTAACAAATAAGCTCTACTGAATAACAGGTTGAATAGACTGAAATGCTAGACTTCTGTCCACTGCTGTATTGCGCCAGATATCTGAAATGATTAGCTTCTGTGTTTGGCTCTTCAAGACCGCTTATGTCAGGAGCTAATGACTTTTTGCCAGTTTTTAAATTTACACCTTATGTCGGAACTATGATTCAACTACTTATTGAAGCATTTTCAATTGCTTTGAAAAAGAAAATTTGAAGCTTGTTTAAATATATAATATGCGTTTATAATGGAAGTATAGTTTGAATTATTGAAAAATCTAAATTTTTTAGGCATTGTACATATGTAAGAGCAATTTCGACTTAATAGTGTACAATATAATATTAAACATCTGAATTGTCATAGAAGAATCAAAATTCAATAAAAGATAACAGTTCAAGTTAGCGCTGAAAGTTACACTGGAATTTATTTTAATTCTCTGCTTCACGAGCTATAATAAAACGCCCTTCCCTGTCACAATTTGGCAGCTCCGCTCTCCGATCTACTGTCTTTGATTAGACTATTCTTTTCCCCATCACAGTCTTATAAAAAAGTTTAGGTTCAAAGTCTGGGTACCAATTTGAAAGTTATTTAATTTGTAAAATATTATTTTTACTTACTTTATTTTAGTTTAACTTTTTAATATGTCTAATAGCAAAATGTTGTGTGCACTTAAAATACTTAAAAATCGAAGCAATATAAAGTTTCATAATAGTAAGTTATTGGAAGAGTTTTTCAATATATTTAGTAATATAATATTAGCATCGAATTAATGCAATTTAATTTTTAGGCTTGCACTACAGATCATACGCAGCTGCTGCAGGTAGTCAAGTCCATACAAAGTGTAAATTAGTGGATGGCGTTTATGTCATTACTTTAGATTCTCCAAATGTGAAGGTGAGAAACATATTGATAGAAACTTTTATAATCATATACTTATTAGGGTATATCTTTCTTTGGGTGTCCAAAGAGGCGATTAAGGAAATAGCCATGTAAATCCCAATGCAAGGCAGGATAACCAACTCGAAACTCCAACCAAACCAACTACAAACCAAAATTAAGCACACCGACCACGGCCAGCAGTGTCTATGCTGTGAGGTGTCTGGTACTGCAATCCTCAATCCACTCTCCAAGCAGTGCGATTATGGCAAGTTCTTACAGGAGAGGCCTATGTCTTGCAGTGGACTAGTTACAGACCGGCAAGGTAAAGATTAATCTTTTAATGGCAAAGTCATCATTTTAAATATTTACACTTGAGCTTTACGAGTGCATAATTGGATATAGGCTTCAGGATTTAATCTTAGGAAATATGGAATTAGATAAAGTATAATTAAGTTTGAGTGTCAAGTTGTTATCATTTCTTTGGGAAATGATTACCACCCTTCACATCCCAAAGAGAGTGTGAAATAACAGGTAAAAAACATCATATATTACTATAATGTAATAACTTATCAACTATATAAACAAAGCTCTGCCCCTTTACTATATAATCCTGTTAGGGACATAATCCTCATCTATATATGTGTCCCAAATGATATACCTATAATAATTTGTCATTTATACTGAGTATCACAGTAGACTAAGACATTTTACATGAAGCACAATGAACAGGATGGATTTGATGGTCCAATATTAAATTCATCCTTCTATGCTGCATGCTATTTGTAGGTTATACTCATAAACAGTTGTTTGAAAAAACTTTTTCTGAAACTGCCAAGAAATAATGAAGCCCTTTGTTGCCTCTCAGGATACCCTCCGGAAAAAAGGAGATGATAGATTCTTACACCACAATGAAGTACTTAATGATTTCTTGTATTTAAGTGAACACTACACTTATTTTAAATGAAACTATTATTTACGGATTTTATTGCGTTCAAATCTGATGAAATGGTTGGGGCGATCCAGGATATGATCACAGACTGCAGAGCGCTTCAATGTTTTACTTCAGCTATGTGTTCTTTCACACGGGTCCCTACAGATCCTTTAGTTTGCCCTATGTAAGAGAGACCACATTCACAATGAAGCTTGTACACTCCTGCATCCTGTAGAGGGTTATTGCACTTGACGAATGGTAAAAATTGACATATCTTTTTCCCCTGCCTGCAAAACGTTTTTATGGAAGCCCACTTCCTTCTTCAAGATATAGTCAATCTTGTCTGTAACGCCCCTGACTTACGGAAATACAGCAGGCACGACTATGGTCGGCTTCTCTCGGTCACTGTGAAGAAGGCGCGGAATCCGAAACTTGTTGTAAGGCAAGACATGCTTGTCATGCTTACGCTCATTGGCTAAGTATATACAGATCCTTTGTTCTCTTAGAAGACAGTAGTAACAGAGGTCCTACCACCGGCTTGGAATCCAGCAATAAATAAAATTAAATCTGGAACCAAGCGTACTACTGCACAATCTCAAGATTCTGTGTAGATCGGACCAAAATGAAAAATTAGCCCGAGTTAACTATGACATCAGAATGTCTCACACCTCAGTCCCACTTGACCAAGCGTAAAGCACTCGAAATATCAGGAAACTAAAAACAAAATTAAATGGTATTAAATCCATAAATAATACCATCATTTCGAGGTTTGCCGTGTGGCGACGTTCACACATCCTCGCGCGCCAGGTGAAGTGGAGATATGTTACACACTTCCCGCTGCATTGCTGAACCATTTGACATCCATTTTAGTGTGTCCAATAATATAGTACATATTGTATTAAACTCACAGCTTGAGACCAAGTCTCTCTTAACTAGTGTTTTTGTGGTTTGAAAGTGTGATATTGCAATCTTTCAGGTAAATGCTCTAAACACTGCTGTAATGGATGAGTTCAAAAATATAGTAAATGAAGTTGATACAAATCCTACTATTGTGGCAGCAGTTTTAATATCAGGTAAACCAGGGTGCTTTATAGCTGGTGCTGATATTACAATGATTGAAAAATGCAAGACAAAAGAAGAGGTTGTTAATCTTTCCAAAGCTGGTATGTCTATGATAAAAAAATATTACATTAAGTACTATTTTAGATAATGACCTTATTACATTCCACAGTGTTTGTACTCAGCATCATCTGACTATTAAAATGAAACATTCAGAGGATATAAGTAAACTGTTGTGTCATTAAAAGAACACTGACTGCTGAACCAAGGTTTATTTTGAGTTAAAATGTAGTAGTACGTTTTATTTGTAGATAGTAAAGTATTGCATACAATCAGAATGTTACAGATAATCATTTATTAGTACAAGATATCTTTGATAACAAATACTAGTGAACTATTTGTTACTATAAACTATTTACATCATTAAGAATTTGCTTAATATGTTTAGCTAGTTTCTTTTTTCTTTTATTATTTCTCTTTTTTTATTAGTTGGTAGAATAACTTTGATATCTATGTTATATTGATGATAGTATGACTTTTGTATACTATGTAAGGGTTTTATTTTATTTTATCTTATTTGCTTGTAAATAAAAAAAAGAAGGAACTGCTGATTACTGTTGGCAATTGTTAACTGCATAGGAGATATTGTATTGTTGCAAGTGTTAGCACAAACTCACTGCAATAAAATTGAAGGAACAGGTGACACTTCATCCATCCCATCACAATGTAGTGTCCAAAGCAACAGGACTAGGTACAAAAACTAATAATTTATGTTTTTTGCAAATAGTGGCACTGGCTTTGTGATTTGAACCCATGACCCGTGTTTCATCATTCTATGAATAAGCCATGCAATCATCTTACTTTGCGCACAACCAGTTACCAAAAAATGTTACTCATACTTACATATTGTCCAGGGGGTAATGCAGTGACGTGCAACTTCACACTGTTATTAGTTTATGGAATTTTGTTCAGGAAATACAGATCGATTTATTGATACCAATGGATCCCATTTTTAATTTTTAGTTTTTGGTGAGGGACATCAGAGTGAACCATATTGAATTATGGAATATTTAATCAAATTTTTTCTTACATAATTGACCACGAAAGCTGAGCTTTCATGGATTCTACCTCCCAAACAGATTACCAGAGTTTCATTGAGTGGGAGCTTGTCCCATTTAATTTTTCAAAATTTATGTATGATTGTTATTGGTGGCCAGGACATTAAGACTGCGAAAAGGATACCAAATAAAATAATTTCTGGTGAAAATTTTATTTAAATTTGCTTAATTGAATATGTTGTTGATTATTTTAAGGGCATGAAATTTTCAAAAGATTGGAGAATTCCTCCAAGCCTTATGTAGCAGCTATACAGGGTTCCTGCCTTGGTGGGGGCTTGGAGACAGCACTTGCTTGTCGCTACCGAATTGCAGTTAAAGACTCAAAGACTGGATTAGGATTACCAGAAGTCATGTTGGGGCTTCTGCCAGGTGGAGGAGGCACCCAAAGGTAAATACATTTTTGAATAGTAACAGGTTTTAGTCCAGTAGTTTCATCTACCTGATAAAATTCAATGAAAGCAAGCTTATCTTTATAGAACTGGCTGTGCTTAATATATATCTTTATCAGCCTGTGTAAGTGCCAATTAAAGCTGACCCGCCATGCATAGAAGGTTATAGAACAGAGTATTTCATAGACCTCACCCTTAACATGTAGTATAATTATTGTTATAGAAAAATCTTGACTATTTTTTTCCTTAAAAAAATTTAAAAATCGCATGACACTAAGTAAAAGTAAAATAGCAGCCTGTAAATGTCTACTGATAAGCAAAGGTTACCACAGCTCTCTGATTGACATTAATTCCTATTAAAATAATATTAACCTTTCACATGTCAGGACTATGGAATTTCTATTGTTTCAACATATTAAGATTTAAGTGCAGACCATAGATACAAACATGTGATGAAGGCGAAGCACCGTATGGTTTTGGTTGATGCTTGTAATGTTAAAACGGTTTCCCTATAAATGTAAGTGTTCTTGCATTATCATAGAGCAATAGTGGCGAAGGTAGATTAACGAGTCGGGGTTGTTTCTCTGATAGTTTCGCCATGCAGTTCATCACAATAGACAACGATTACCAAACAGTCACCATTTCTTTTCTGAGTGTGAGCTACACTTTAGGCCCTAGCTATTATCGTAGAGTTGTGATCGACGTAACGACGCTGCAGTGTTGAATCGACGTCGCGACACTGGCTGCTACAGTGTTGTGCTCTGACCCCTGTTAACGAAAGAGACTTCCGTCAGCTAGAGGGGAGCTCGGCAACCAAGTTAGGTTATACTTTTAATGACTTCTCAAATACGATGGTACCAAGCAAACATCACTCAACGGGAAGTGTTGAGTGATGTTTCCTCCATTCCGAGGACTTCTGGACCATGCCCTCGTATTTTCCCATCGTATAAAGAAAGGGGTCATGCATTCGATCGAGGGTACTTATGGCCAAAAAAATATCTAATGGCGGAATAACTAATTTCAATATGACTAATCTAGAATCTAAAATAAATTGACCCTGGTGGCCAGAAGCAATCAATCAGCAAAAAACAAAGATTCTTTCTCTATTGCATCTCTAAATACCATATTCAATCCAATTTTGAAAATTACTACTGGCTCTGCTCTGTTACAGTTTCATAAAGTGTAAGACGCAATGAATCAAATTTTAGTGTTATCTTTTCTGTTCACTTCAGCTGTCTTAAATACTTAATTCTCTGCCAAATGGTTCGATCCTATTTTTATTATACATATAGGTACATTTCTTAGAAGGGAATACAAATACTCGCTAGATTTAATTAAAGTGCACAAGCAACAACTATTCTAAAAAGGTTTTTCTTACAATATTTTGCTTAGGTTATATAGGAAATGCAACAGTAATTTCTAGTTATAGTTTTTATCTTTTATCAATTGTTGTTATGTTATAATTTGTTGGCTGTTGTGTCGTTATGTTATTGTTGCCATTATTAAATATTGTTTACAGCTTAGATTTGATTTAGTAGTTGCTTGCTTGTGCAACGGATAGTTATTTATATTATATACTAAACTAAAACAATAATAAGGAAACTTAAAACATTGTTAAATGTCAATGTAAAGATTGACTGCTGAACTGACAACAGTACATTAAAAAAATATTACTGGTGTAAACATCGGGATACAATTTAATTTTAGCTAAAATATTTATAATTTTCTTATTTGTTGTTTGGTTAGGTTACCAAAACTTACTTCAGTGCCTACAACGTTGGATTTAGCATTAACTGGCAAAACTGTTAAAGCTGACAAAGCAAAGAAACTTGGATTGGTGGATTTATTGGTTTCACCCCTAGGACCAGGTATTTAATCTTGGTTTTATTTTTTGGATTTGGTTACGCTTCATAAAATTTATAAAACAGATCGCAGCTCAAAACCTTTTTCATTGGTTCGTCTCTAGGTCTAGGACAGCCTGCTGATAATACAATGAAATATTTAGAAAATGTTGCCGTGCAAATTGCAAAAGACATAGCTTCAGGGAAATTAAAAGTAGATAGATCTAAAAAGGGATTAGTTGAAAAAGTAATGGCATCCGCGATGCAATGGGACTTCGTTAAAAATCTAATTTTCAAGAAAGCTAAGGAACAAGTAATGAAAGCTTCCCGTGGTTTATACCCGGCACCTTTAAAGGTAATCTTAAAATTTAATCTTTTTCATATTATTTTTTTCTAAACTAATTAAATGCTATATTTTTTTATATTTGGGTTACAGACTAAAAGGTCGTATTTTTATGCTAATTAACACTACTGCATGAAATTTTAATAATTATATTATAAATCCTAGAGTAAAGTAAGTTAAGACTAACTTAAGTTGAAGGCTACGGTTGCTGTAGGTGTGAATCTACCTATGCTGGTCAAAGCTATTAATATTGCATGCGTTACAAGCAATAAACATAATATTATGGTATTGTAGATTACTCTAGTACTGAAGATTGACGGCACGAGTTACTCACTGTCATTTGAATGAGTAAATTATTTTGGTTTTAACTAATTTGCAGATTCTTGAGGTAGTCAGAACTGGTGTGGATAAGGGTCCTGCTGCAGGTTATGAAGCTGAGGCCCAAGCGTTTGGAGAATTAGCAATGACGCCACAAAGCAAAGGACTGACAGGACTTTTTAGAGGTCAAACAGAATGTAAGAAAAATAGATTTGGAAAATCTGAAGTGGATGTGAATACAGTAAGTAAGAACCTCTGACGATCGATTGCCGGCGAAAATCCTTCAGTGTATGTCGAATTCCGTATTCAAAAACTTGGTCTACCCAATATAAGAAAATGTTCATGTAAGGCTAAATTTTGTAGTATATAACGGGTGGCTAACTTCTTCGCGCAACTTAACTGCATTTGTGTAATGGGATTTATATTGTTTTTCTAATAAATGATAAATCGTTGAACATATTGTTTAATTTCAAAATAAAAACGATTGCGTTGAAGTATCTTACATTATGTCTAGGACCGTTGGTAGTGTTTATAATTATACGACCACCACTGTATGTTTATATTCTTATCTTAATTTTTATTTAGATTGGTGTACTTGGTGCTGGTTTAATGGGAGCTGGTATTGTCCAAGTTTCCATTGATAAAGGATACAATGTTGTTATAAAAGATGCAACAAACGCTGGACTGTATAGAGGCGTTGGACAAATACAAAACGGATTAGTCAATGCTGTTAAACGCAAAAGAATTTCGTCGTAAGTACAAATCACAAAAAAAGAATGTTACAATTAAATAAATAGAAAATTCTCTGTGTACATTTTTCTATTGTTTTACAGCTTACAGAAAGACAAATATCTATCCAATCTATTGCCAACACTTAGTTATGATAAGTTCAAAAGTGTGGATTGCGTGATTGAGGCTGTGTTTGAGGATATAAATATTAAACATAAAGTTATAAAAGAATTAGAAGCAGTTATTCCTAAGCACTGCATCGTCGCTACAAACACAAGTGCTATCCCCATTACTAAAATAGCAGCTGGAAGCAGTCGCCCTGATAAAGTAATAGGTAAGATCACTGTCACTAAAGCGTAAAAATAATAGGTGAGTAATAGGTTCGCTTTGCTTGCCCTATCTGCTATACCATAGAAATATTTCACATAAAATGACAAGACTTAGACATGCTTTATCTCTGTTAATTGCATATCTTATAATTTAATATTTAATTAGCTGGACATTTTTGGCTTTTGCTATGTGTTCAGTTCTATTGAAAACTTGTTTCAGCAAAAACTGGACACTACAAAACAGTTGTTTTGGTTATGATATTTTTGAGTCAAACCATTACTAGTGTGTCAATAATTGAGTTATATTCGCTGTCATCAGCGCATGTCAATGTGGTCCAGCTAATAAAAAATACAACTGTATTAGAAAACCACCACATCATAGTCTCTTTACATGGGCATTTAATAGTTATAGTATTTGTTATAACCACCACATTTGGCACCTTAAATGCTGCTTCCCATCCCATCATCGCATCATCTGTTTAATTTTTATGATAGCAATTACGTCATACGCCAGATGACACAAGATATTCCAGGCGTTTCCTTAAGTCAACTTTTACGACACCAGAAGCATAATACGAGTTGACAAATTTTATTTTACCACTACATTGAAAGGTTAGTTGGGTGTTCGCTTACAATTGATTCATTCTAGGTATGCATTATTTCTCACCTGTGGACAAGATGCAGCTTCTAGAGATCATCCGACATCCCGGTACCAGCGATGATACAGCAGCAGGTGCTGTTGCAGTCGGCTTACGTCAGGGCAAAGTAGTTATTACAGTTGGTGATGGACCTGGTTTCTATACTACACGCATTCTTTCTACTATGCTAAGTGAAGCTGTCAGGTAATTTGTTTTCACTTGTTGATAAATTCTAGTTTATAAAGTGTATATTCTCTACTAGCTTTCCTCGCGGCCTCGATGGCGTTGAGTTCAGGTTTACAACATAATTTTAATGGCCGCTGTAAAAAAAACTCACTCAATCCCGCTACTCATAAAGCCTATTACCAGTACACATTTCTTCGGATTTTTCGTAACTATTAAGTAATTTATGTAATAATAATACCATAATATAAAGAAACACTTACTAGACACTAAACATTTACTAATCAGAATAAAGGTTTATTATTCAAATATCTTCTATTTGAGATATGCAGACAGCAGACAGCTATTAAATTTTAATATTACTCTGCTTTTCTTCACTAAGAGTTTAGATTTTAAACATACAATACAATCAACATTTCCTGGACTATTCCGAGACAACATAACCTAATTTTTTTTTTATTTACAATAATAACACAATTCCACGAAATCACAGTGTAGTTAAGTACTAAATTATTAAGATTAATCAGTACTAGTACTAGTTAAGGATCTTTTATTAAAATAAAAACACGCAAACAAAATTTAAACTTAGGAGAAAATTAAATCAATAAAATATTCTTTTAGTAATATGTAATAGCATTAACAATATAATATTATCAATCTTCAAAACAATCAAAACCAGTGCAAATAACATGATAACAATACAAGGAAGGAACTGAACAAAACTGTTTTCTATAATGTAATGGTAAATAAACTATCATTATTTTAAATCAGTCTTATTTGTTTTTTTTTCGAGGTAGTAGGTACGTAGAAAATTAATGCCAGCTTTGGTCACTTTATAAGCGCCGCAAACGATTACAAATATAGCCCGCCGACAAGAAAATCCTTTCCGGCTCAACGCTCATTGGAGGTAAGGCACTGAGATATTTGTACACCAGCAATAAATTATGTCATTGATAACCGCCATTCTCAGGAAGAGACATTTCGATTTTAACTATAGTAATCACGTCATTTTTTTCAAGAGTTCGAGTTCTGTTTTGTATAGTCTCACATGGGAATTCATTACTCTACCAATTATGATAGTGACGAGTCTCTTTTTGAGCCTCTTGATCTCCTTGTTGTTCGACACACACATCTGCTGTGACCAGTGATGGGCTCCGACGACTCAAATTCATTAAAGGTTTTTATAATGTCTAAAAGCTCAGGAAGTTCTTTTGATGTTTTAGAAGAACTTCTTGGTAGTTTCCCTGTCTTTCCTCAATTACTCTATATATTGATATTTTCAACCGAAACATTTTAGCTTTTTCTTTTTTCGTTCATAATGTCAAAATACCATTTCTCGTAAAGTATTCTCAGATTTAGGTATTTTGTGCCCAGCTTTTGGAAAATAACCTCAAGTCAATCTGAATTTGACGGTGTGCAAAATGATATCTGGTGTTTCTTATCTGGTGATTCAAGCGAGAAACTTTTATTTCCATAGTAATGTTTGAACCCGATTTCTAACAGTGGGTTAATTTGTCCTTTTTGTTTGAAGACGGAAGCGAGGAATCCTGATCTCTGAACAACTTTTGTGCTGCGAAGTATCTAAAGTTAAAATAACATTTTGATGAACACTTTTGATATGTACCCATTGATTTCATAACGTTGTTGTGTATTTTACATTTCGCTCTGTTTTTATCTGCAAAGTAAAGAAAGTGTCTCCTAACGGATGATTTGTCATTGGAGTCGGGGCTAACCTCTTCGAAATTCATTGCAGTCACTGTCAACTCAGACCTGCAACCTGCTACAAATAAAGCAATCTAATCGTTCACCCCCTAGGTACATTCCGTCACACATTGTTGATTTACTTGACATTATACATAATATTCATTGCGTTCAACGATACGTAGTAACGACTTCATTGCAATATACAGAATTAAAATTGGTTATTTGTACGTTTTGACTTTTCTTTTTGTTTATTTGTAGCTTCATATCATTCGCAATTAAACACATGGGTAAATGAATATGAAACAATGTCACGTATACGGATCCGACACACGAGTTATCACGAGTTTTACTACGGCACTAAAGAATGACACCGAATAGCATGGAAATTATAGTTACATTTTTCTGTGACTTATATAACAGACCATAAATCACGACCTGTTACATTTATCATATGACATTGTTGTCCGTATTTTATAAGTAAAAGTTTGCAGTAAGATCTCTTTGGTTGTACTATTTGTATCTGGCTAGTTTTGATACCATTAAATAGATGATATTTTAAAAACTGCAAAATAGAAAGTAAAAACGTGATCCCGCCTCTTTTCTATTGTTTTTCTGTCTGCCAAAATTACTGAATTTAACAAAGAAGTGTGATACATTTAGAAGTTTTATTACAAAGAAGAAGAAAATGCGACACGTCGCGAAAAAATTGGAGCAAGATCGGCCTATTAGTAGTGACCGAAAACAGTTTAGGCCCATTTAAAAAAAACTGAATATACAAAAAATCTCGATATAAGGGTGCCCCCCGACCTCACTAAAAGAAACCTAATGAATCGTGTACTCATTTGCGATTCTCTATTGAAACGTAGTGAAACCGCACCGTTTTTGAAAAGATTGATTACTGGTGAAATTAATTTTTAATTTAAAAAAGAGAATGATGATTGATGAAAAGTGGATTACCTACGACAAGAACATGCGAAAAAGATCATGGTCGAAGAGCAGTCAAGCTCCACAGATAATAGCGAAACCCGGGTTAACTCACAATAAGATGATCCTGTGAGCAATGGGATTATGTCAATACCTACAAAATGGCAACAGGTTATCGAACAATATAGGCATATATTATATATGTGTAAATAAAGTAGGATAAAAAAATATAAATTTGTATATAAAGTAGGAAAAAACTTTTTCCTCGACCTATTATTATGTCGTGAAAGTGACTCGAATGTCTCGAGAGGCTCACTAACATCGATTTGTTCCTTTGATTTCAATAAACTTTCCATCATATTTCGACAAGTTTGGGACTGTCAATGTTTAGTTGACATATTTTAAAGGCTATTGAATGAACTTATTTAACCGACAATAATTTAGTAATCAACATTTTAGATTTTTTTTATATTTTAATTTATGTTTTGTTTTATTTACCTTAAATGTTTCTATTTATGTAGATCCATTTAAAAAGGACGCTACTGCTGTTGAGAAATACTAATTCAGCAGTGTATTTTCTGCTAAGAAGTGTTAAGAACACTGTTTGTTCAATATGTTCCTTGCCTTACAGAAATCTCTTTCGCATTGTACAGATTTGAAAATGCTCCGTAAAAGTTTTTGCCAGATTCAGATATACCAACGCCATGAATTTCTCCGTACAACCTTTTCCTTCGAAAACATCTGTTCGTTTTTCGGTTTAGTGGATATATGGATATAATCTTCTCAACTTTGCCGCATATTGAAATTGACTGAACTCTCAACTCCTATGTTTATACGTTAAATGTTTCTTTAAATTACTTACAGTTCTTATAAAAATATTCTCTTTTACACAGGTACTTGCAGTTTCTTGCTTTTCTGGGGTTTTTTTCGTAGTGATTCCATATTGACGACATTATGATTATTAATTAATACCGAACTTTAATAAAACTAACTACACTATTTATTTATACTATCTACCTAAGTATTACAAAAATATTCACAAACATAATTTATAAACGATACTAGTACGTTAGACGCGGTAGAGCCAAGCAGCGGCTTTAGCTGCTCGAATGGCCCGGCTCGACCGGGGTACTACCACGACCTGTCAGAATACCGGCGTGAAGTAGAGGGATCTTGTGTTTCTGGGTTTCGCTCCGTGAGTGAGGTAACCGCGATGGTTGTCACTTACCGCCTCGCTTGCTCATTTACCCCCTTTATAATAATAATAAAAAGAAAGTCAGTCAAACAATAACACGGAGGATTCTGTACTGTTTGTACAAAAGAAAACTTTTTTCTATACTACAGCTTACCAAAAGAACGAGTACATATTATAATATGTTTTTGTTTGTATTAATTATTTTCAATACACAATCGATGTCTAAATGTTAGGAGTTTTAAAATATTTTGTTTTGCAGGATATTGCAAGAGGGCGTTGACCCCAAAGATCTGGACAATATGACGAAACAATTTGGCTTCCCCGTAGGCGCAGCCACATTGGCTGACGAAGTGGGCATAGACGTGGGCTCGCATATCGCCGTCGATTTAGCCAAGGTGTGTGTATTGACCACAAGACCAGTGTATTGTCCTATATACTTATATTTTTGTTGTTTTTATCTATAACTGCTGATGGGTTTTTGATGTTGTTAAGAGATCTGCCGGACTGATTTCAAAAATAATGTTACTGTTTTTTTGTGTCTCTTAATTGAAACATATGGCAGAAAGATGGTAATGTTTTAAAAATATTTGAAAGGGTGTGCAATGTCATTGACACTTAATGAAACCTTTATTAGTACTTGAGCCCATAATTATTTAGAAACAGCCAAAAAAATATTAAAATCAAATATTAGCTCAAATATATCTTAAGTTCTTTGACTCTTAAAAGCTAAAAAAGTATGCTGGGACTAAACTACTATATTTATGTATGTAACTAATACTTTGTGTATGACCTTGAAAGGGCTTGTGGAATATGAGTTTAAATTTAATGACGCAACCTCGTACCCATTACAATAAGGTCAAGCGGAAAGCTATGTGTACAGTGTCAAGCCGGGAGGGGGGCAGCTAGTACAATGAATCTTACAATGCACCTGTGCCTACCCGTATGTGTATATTTGTATTGAAAGAAAGAAATATGTTTATTTGCCACAACACTATAAATACAAATATCTATTCAATAAAAATTAAAATAGAAAATTTATGTTACATATCAATGTACATGATCTTTTCAGAGTTATAATATTATTTTTATTCATCAACCATTATTCTGGTAGGCTTTCGGTGATCGCATCAGTGGCGGCAACTTAGGCATAATGCAAGACCTAGTCAAGGCAGGCTTTATGGGAAGAAAGTCCGGAAAAGGTTTCTATGTTTATGAAAAAGGTACCAAAAACAGAGATGTCAACCAAGAAGCTATTCAAATTTTAAAAGAAAAGTACTCGTTAGAGCCACGTGGTGCTAATACTGTAGAAGATCAACAGTTACGGATGGTTTCTAGGTATGAATTAAATAACATAATTAATAATTTATGTGAATAGCTTATTTTGAAATAATGCCCGTATCGTACCGCCGTAAGACTGCCATCCCCGAGAGTAAACACAGTGACGAGGTTCGTCACTTTCCGTTCTATCTAACATTAAATTACATATCTAACATTAATTAAATAACATTGTTATATAACAATTTCTACATCGAAAATAGATAATTGACTGTTAATTTATTACTTTATTAGGATAGCAAAAAACATTATTATAATGTAAATTGTATTATTATGGATAATCACATTTTTTATTAGCTACAAGAATGTAATTTGATTGAAGTTTGAACCTTAACATAAAGGTTGTGTTTTTCAGGTTTGTTAATGAAGCAGTATTATCATTAGAAGAGACAATTTTGCATAGCCCACTTGAAGGTGACGTGGGCGCCGTTTTTGGTCTTGGTTTCCCACCATTTACAGGTGGTCCCTTCAGGTATGGTATCAACCATTATTATAATAAAATAGGCAGGACTTTAGGACATACTGTTTATCGTCCCCGAAGAATAAGTATATTTAATAGGATATCTTTTAATTTAAACACTGTGACAGGAAATTAATATATAATGTAAAGTTTCAGAAACTATTTTATTCTGTCGTGGTAATGTTAATCTGTAACTTAATTATTTTTTACTCGTGAAAAAAATGTCTTACCTTAGTTCTCTTCATCAGTTTTGGAATAGTTGGAATAGCTTGGAAACGAAAAATTGTTTAATTTTGCGTTTTGCCCACTGAAGTTGTTGCGTAATTTGCGAAAGAATATCTAGTGCTAAATCACAATGGAATACGCAGAATATCCAACATTTACTTAAAATATACTAGTTATTACATCTATAAATAAAATGTGTTCATAATATTTTTTATTCATATAAAATCTGCTGTGTTCGCAAAACTACGGGTCTATTGCGTAGCTCTGGCCGTAATCGTTACAGCAATCGTCATAACATCAAATAGAAACAAATGATGTTATGACGGATTCCATAGTTAGACAGATTACATCGCCAATATTGGAACCTGAATATGATAAACAAATACGTCGGACTCAGAAGAGGTACTAATAGATACAACACTCGTGTAACCACTAGTGACTTACTCATACAACTGATAGTAGCCAACAAAAGCCGTGCTCCCATATTTTAGGGAGATTAAACCTTTAATTACGTTATATAAAAGTTGAGTTAATAACTACTTAGTACATTAATTTACATTTCTCTAATTCTATACTAATATATTTACGCTCTTGATTATAAAAGAAAAGCTGTAACATGTACGCGTACATTGATTAGATGAGTATACTTTAATACAATATTTCTTACTGCCACTAATGAGTGCAGGGTGAAATATTGTTATATTGTTCAACTTAATTCCGTAGTACGTCATAAGAAAAGTTCTAGACAGAGCAGACGGAGAGGAGCTGAATGGCCGACATCGAAAAACGACAATTTGACCATACTGGATGAGCAAAACAATAAATACCATAATAACATGGACGGAAGCAAAGAGTCTGCCATAGAAACACAGCAAGCCAGAACCACAAACACATAGCAAGCCAGAAATTGCAATTTTCAGTGCTGTTTTATCACGTGCTCGGCGGAGAATAAACATGGCGAGGGAACCTGGATGTCTGCGAAAGTATATTTAAAATAATATACATTTCGAGGACATGTAAAGACGCGTCAACGCGCAGCGTGGCAGTCCCAGACCGGTTCAATATTAAAAGGTTTTGCCTAGCCAATGCTAGTCCAATGTCCCAATGGACATTTACAAGCTGCTACTTTACTACTTGTGTTACCTCATAATGCACTTGAAGAGAACAAGGATAGCTGACTTAGCTACTAGGATCAGCAAGCTGAAATGGCAACATACCGGCCACATAGCACGCAGATCTGACAATCAATTAGGAAGAAAGGCTCTCGAGTGGCAACGGTACGTAGTACAGGCAAACGCAGTGAGGTACAACCCCTCTCAAGATGGAGTGACGACACAGTGTTGCGGAAAGTCGTCGGATGCAGGTAGCTCAAGACCGTGTTTAGTGGAAATTTTTGGGAGATGCCAATGTTCAGCAGTGGACTTGTGACAGGCTCAAGTTATGGTAACGAAGAGACGAAATAGTTGTGAGAATACGAAATACTCTAAATTGTAGTGCAGACAGAGAGCGTCTTGTGCAAGTTTTTGACAGACGTATCCTGAACCTGATTTAGGTCTAGCATATTTGAGAAGGTTATTCCGTCATTTGTCGGAAAACTTGGGAATATTCAGTCTACAATCTAACATCCCAAGTAAGTATTGAACTCACAAGTTGAGATGGGCAGGCAGTTTCTCATTTATCGCCACCACGGAGCAACTAGTTAATCTATGTATAATTATAGTCCGTTATTAAATTGTGTAATTATTAAACTACATCGCTTTCACGATTTGCACAAGTATTATGTGTTTTTCAGCCGTCTAAAAAATATTTATTTCGTTGTTATAGGTAAAACTTGATTTTAATATATTTATTTGCAGATGGGTTGACCAGTATGGTGCCGATAAGTTAGTCAAGAAAATGGAAGAATTTCAGGGATTGTATGGAACACCTTTTAAACCCGCTCAGACTCTTGTTGACATGGCCAAAGATACCAGTAAGAAGTTCCACAAAAATTAATGCAACAGCAAAGAATCACGCAATCAATAGAGATTCTAGTTGATTCAAGTCAAATATAATGATAATATATCCATGGATCAATATTTAAATGTCTTTTATGTTTCAAATAACATTTACTGTAAGGTAAAAATGTTGTATTCATAATTATATATTGTATTTTATTAAGGCAAGAATGAAACATTATTTAGCATTAAAGTAATATGAAGCTACTATAATCAAATTATTATTTAAGAGGCTGCTATCAGCCTATTGAATGTAAATGAAAATTTCTTTTGAAAAAATATATTTAACTTATTTATTGTAATAAGATACATAATGGTAAAGTACCTATTATATTTTTACAGACAGTTATTTATATTAAAAATTGTGTTATTGCATTGGTTAAGATTACAACCTTTTGTAAAGTAATATTAATAAAATATTGTAACATTTTCTTTTATTTCATTTCACAACTTTTTTATTTATGCATGTCTCAACATTATGAGCTCACGCTGAAAGTTCTTCGGTACCTTTGCACTAGGGATATAGGATAGGGATAGGGATATAGGCACAGGCTTCCTAAAATTCAGACCACTTTTTCGACATCAGTCGATCCTGGTGCTAATTTTATTAGAAAGCAGTATTTTTTTTAATAAGGGCAAATAATAACATTAAAAGGCACTACATATACAGTGCAAATGAGATGTTACGACATTAAATTTAGCTTCGTATCGTCTTATACAGTAGTCAGTACAGTATCTAGTTTAGTCACAGAAAAAGAATTGTTTATGTTACTTTGTCTCGCGATAGTTTCGCGTTGACAGTTTAATAGGCCTATGAGACCCAGCTCAAAGCCTTTTCTACCGCATGCACCACCATCCGCTACCCACATTTCAAGATCGACATAAAAAGAAATACTCCGATGTCGCCGCTTTTGTCTAATCTAACTAATCTATAATTCATCATCAATTTGGATTATAAGGTAATACTTTCTTGACTCGCATATGGATTGATCAATCCAAAATGGCCGACTCGGTCTAAGGGCCGGTTTGCCTTGCTTATACAATCAATACTATAAATGTCTCTTTCATATGGAAGTATTCATTAGTTGGAGAAAGATGTTGAAATTCTGCGTCTATTGGTTTTGGTAACAATAATGTAATGATTAATAGTGTAATTTATATGTCAAAGACAACCACTATATTTTATATCTTTTTTCTTGTACAATTAAAACAGAGAGTAGAACAGAACTATAATTAGTTATTTCTTTACATAAAATATTATATCGCCTAAATGGTAGCATTACAGACTTAAAACTTTCATAAGTGTGTGTTTTTACTAACCACATATTTTCCCATAAGATTGTCTTCAATTATCTATTAGCGTTAATTCTCAATTACACTTTCCAATAGGAAATTATATAATATAAATAGTTTTTGGTGGCTGGTTTAGTGGATATAGTAATTAGCTCAATATTGATTATATAATGACAAGTAGTGCGCCAACTGTCACAAAAGGCCTGGAAAGTCGCGGAGTTAACATCGGACAACTTTTTAATAAATACTTAATTATGTTAAAAATTATCATATTAGCTCTGAAAAAAAGTAAAGATATTGCAGCCATTTATCGTATTACGGAATCTATAAGCTGCTACTAAAATAGGTTAAAAGTCGCGGAGATATTAAATTTTTTGGTTTTATTTGCTTTATCAAAAAAATGTAGGCGTTTTTCATTCAAACCCAGAAATTTGTGGATTCTATTCGTGGTTTGGAGGAGAACGAATCTCACATCTGGCAACTCTGGTTTGATTGTACTGTTAGTGTCAGGTGTCAGCTGTTACTGTCATGTCATGGCTCAGTTTGATATCTATACCTATAGTTCAGTAAAAAATATTTTTTACATAAACGTATTAATAATACTTAACTCCTTATTATTTCATTAAAGTAAGTTTATTAATAATAATATTATTTCGACGCACAATGCTCGCTGAAGTCTCAAATAAACTGCCAGTGTTTCACCATCGGAGTCTCATTTGTCAGCCAATAGCTTCAAAACGTCGTTTCTCTCTCGATTATTAACAGAGATTAATTTATATATTACACTTAATTTTTCCCTGTGTAATAATATACTGATGTGTTAGGGAGAATATGCTATAATACTAACTTTATTCGAAATGTCAATCTTTCGTGTATCGCTACTTATTAACGAACGAGCCTCTGCCGACCAAATGATGGCGGAATATCCATCCGAACTTAAATCCCACAAACTAGTGATAGGCTCACTAGTTACAGACGTCCTGCATGATGCCCAGCGTGATGAGTATAGGCCAACCTTATGTATAGCAATATATAATGAAGAAGAATCATATGTCTGTTGTGTTGGCAGAGTAATTACCATCCCATGGGTGCGAGTAAAAGTCGACAGAAAGGTCAGTAAAAATAAGGGGATGGGCAGGAGCTATTTATACAATATAGGCTGACTTGGTGAATTGTGCTTGTGTTGTTTTTACATTGAATAGTTGTTGAAAGAAAGAAACAATGTTTATTCGATGCAATAGACAGATAATACAATATGCTGGATTATAGCAACAAAAAGGCATTCGACTCAGCATTATGCTGCAGCAGTTTAGGTGGAGTGCTGATATTCTACCGCTGCCCTTGTTGAATCTTGAGAGCAAGTAAACAGACACCTACTGTTAAACAGATACCGTTAAAACAAAAAAAGGAAAATAACGGACACAACTAAATAAAGAAAACAAATATTGATTTTTAGGGAATACAATTTAAAATTAATGACTTTACCTGAAAAACAATTATCTGCTAAATATACACCACAGAATAACACCTTAGAATAAGTTAGGTAAAAAACACAAAAGTCGAAAATTCATTTAAATAATTAATAAAATTAACAACCTTTTAATTTTTATTAGACATCTATTTTGTTTAATCATTTGGATAATGTATGTATGGAAAATTTAAAATCAATGTTTTGTGTGTCATCGTCTTAACTGAATAAAAATTTAATAAAGGGTATTTTTTTTAGGGCAGTTGGATGATAACAATGGTGGATTAAAATTTAACATAAAAAGTATAATTTAGAAATTCTAGTGTACCTTATGCACAGAATATCATTGAGACAGAAAATTATTGATTGTACTGCCTAACTAAAAATAGATCAATATCACTTTTCAAGTAAGAATTCTGTGTTATTTTGGAAATAGACTACAGAATGTTAATAAAAGTAAATTTTTGTGGAAATAAAGGTTTTACAAGACTTTTAGAGCACAGCATGTACATTGCAATAATTTTTATTTTAGTTCCAGTATTTCTTTACTTTGAACTTTGTATTGTACTGCCTGCTGTAGTTGATGAGTGGAATATACCTTATGTGATTCATTATTTTTGTGCTACTTTTCTGCTACTTAACATAGTTGGGAACATGATTTGTGGTATGTTTACTGACACAAGTGTTAAGGGAAATATTTCCCATTTACTTGATAAACATGATTGGACATATTGTACTGCATGTGATTACTGGAGACCACCCCGCGCATGGCATTGTGATACATGTAATGTATGTATTTTAAAAAGGGACCATCATTGTACATTCTTTGCTTGTTGTATTGGTTACTACAATCATAGATATTTTATGTTATTTACTTTAGATATTTTTGTAGCTATGTTGTATGCATTTTATTACAATGTGAAGTTTTTAGGTCAATTCATATCATGGAATAATGGTCTTATCATTATTAAATTCGTATTTCCATTAGCCAGCTTTGTAATAGATTTCGGCACAGAGAGTATTTATATATTTTTAGTTGTGATAAACTTTATTGTAGGATTGTTTACAGGTTTCTTATTTATTTATCATTTTAACAACATCTTAAAAGGTAAAATCACTCCAGAGAATAAAACTTCTTTGGAGTCTAAGTATAATAAAGGTTGGAAAGCTAATTTAATTGAAGTATTAGGTTCTAGGTGGTACTTAACTTGGATATCACCATTCATTCATAGTCCACTACCTGGAAATGGGGAAGAATGTATAGCCCAAGATAAGTGTAAATAAATTAATTTCCGATTGATTAAGTAAATATTGGGCTCATTAATAAAAAAATCAGAAACAAAAATCAGGTATATTGATGTAATGAAATCTTTTTGAAAAAAAATATCTGCATTAAGCATTTATTTTCATTTATTGTATTTAAAAACGTTAAATTAACATTAATAATATTTTTTTACATTCTTGGTTAAATTACATAATATTTACAATAATTAAAATTAAGGCTTTACCTATTGTCGTTCTGGAATGTTAGTATTTGGCAATAATTGTGCTATATATCTACTGCGTATTCTATCGGACTGTGTTTGTGCAAGATCATGTTGGACTAAATGAGGCTGGTCTTGGACAGAACTGGATTGGTCCCTCGAATCTGTTACTTCTTGGTCCGAACTATCGTCATGATCTAATAGATTAGCAGTTTCGTCACTGTTTTCAGGTCTGGAACATGAAATTAATTTGTCTATACATGTTGTATAGTTACAACTAAAATGTGATAAATATTTTTCAAAATAAACTTTATTGCCTTACTTTTTCGTCATTGATTCTCGCATACTAGGAGACATATTCAATATTCCATTATTAGCAGAATCCACAATGTATATCAGTACAGCAGCAATGAGAGATACTAAAAAAAATAAAAAGCAAACTATTATTAACCATTCGGACATTAAAAAAAAATCAAGGTAACTCTTCTGGTCATCTTACTGAATAGGCATCCTAAGAAAAACATTTCCAGCATCAAGTATCCATATTTGTCTACAATTACACCTGCTAAAATAAGGACAGTAGCTAAACCCAAGTTTTGAACAGCTTGACATCTGAAAAAAGTTTTATATTTATTAGTACGCAAGGGACAGCACGCGGTGAGGGTAATTGTTTTTTGCACAATATGAAAGATAGCTCAGTAACCCCCAGTAAAGACTGACACGTCTAAGTGACATTTAAAATAACCTCACACCTCTCTTGTGTTTTGTATTTTCATTTTTTTATTTAAATTTTGAAATACAGTTAAGTCACTTTGTGCCGCATGAGGCTAATCGCCTAGCCTTGTCAAAGCTATTCATTTTCAAACAGAAAAATGCTTAATGCGTTTCAATTCAATTTAAATACATAAATGTTCACACATAATACTTAAATATTTTTAAAATGATTTTAATTATCATTGGTTTTGCGGTTTAAAACATATTTACAATTTCAGTATATGTGTGTAATATTTTTATTTTAGGATACGATACGATACGATTTATTCATTTACACACAAAAGATACAAGAAATACAATTATACAGAAAAAAAACAATAAGTATGTAAAAACAAAAATAAATAATTTAAGAGAAAGACTTTAGAATTTATAACCCGTGTCGTGTCAAATGAAACGGTGCATAGTGTCGCGGGGTTAACAGCAAAGCTGATTTTCAGTCAGCACCGACCCCGTTTGTAATGTTGATCTGTCTAATAAACTTAACACACTTATTTCTCGAAACTTGTTAAAGTTAACGGTGCGCGATTATACGTACTCATTTCCATTGTATGATAGAACGTGCATTTATAAATTTTTGTTTCGTATTAAAGATGGAGTGACGACCTGCGCAGTGTTGTGGGAAGTCGATGGATGCAGGTGGCTCAGGACCGAGCTTCGTGGTAATCTTTTGGGGAGGCCTATGTTCAGCAGTGGACTTCTGATAGGCTGAAATGATGATGATGATGATTAAAAACTTCAACTCCAACCGTTTTATATACTTCACTGACTGAAAGAAACGCGGATCCGAAAGATGCCTCTATTTCACACCGGTATTCTACGAGGCCATGGCACTATTCCGGTCGACCATTTCGATCAGCAGCAAAAACCGCCGCTTGGCTATATCACGTACAAAATGTAGCATACGTCTGCGTAATCCAATATAGGTAGAACCAGTGTTTGAACTAGCATTATCTTTGTTCGTGTGAGCAGAAAATTTTTGAGCCGATACAAGCAACTCAGTGATTTGGTAACTTGACTTGCAGGGACCGACTGAGAGTATTGTTTATAATAGACCAAGATATTTAACAGTAGTGGAGTATGCAACAGCGATGTTATTAAAAGTTATTGAAGATAGCTAGTTCATATCTGATTTAGACAGTCGTCGGGAGCTTCCGCCTATAATAGCCTGCATTTAGTAGGACTGCCATATTTTCTAGACCAATCGTAAATACGTTTTAGAGCGGAATTAACATCGCGTCATTAATACTTCTTAACTTCACTCTGAGCATAAATTTGCAAGTCATCGGCTTACATGGGACCCGAGCAGCGAATACGAGATTTTTAAAAATTGAATATTCTGATTCTGATATTGAATAGCCTGACCCGTACGAATCGCCTGCTGATGCTCACGAACATAAGATGAGAACCAGTCTCGTGCTGACAAGGAGAAGCCTGAGTATCAAAATGCAAATCTATTAAAACTAACACGGTTAATCGCTATTTCTCAATGTCCAGTACTTAAGTCTTCCGTGACTTTAGGAAAGGCTGTGGAGGTACTGTGGCCAGGTTTGAATCCTGTACTTAAAATATTGTTTTTGAAAATATAGCTAGAGATTTCTTAGCCAGCAGCAGCTTCTTGCACTTGAAATGGTAGAATTTAAATGGACGTAAGTGAGATAGAGCGCAGTATTATTTATTTTAGGAAGTGGTAGAACCAATGTTTTTGGCCTAAGAGAAGCAATAAAATTAAACATAGTCATTCTCACTTCATCAAATCCTACTGCCGTGGACTTAATATAATGGAAGAAATTGTCTTAATGTGACTGTAAGATTGTGACAGAGAAAAGATCAGAAATCATTCTTGATTTAATGATGCTTGAAACTGTGGAGCAAAAGAAAAGCGAATATTCAGTTCATTAATGAAAAACATTGAAGTCAATATTACGAGTAGATTTCCCTAGCATGATTGGTTTTAGGAATTTCCATGAGTCTGCCATATAAGACTTAAGTATGAATATATGTATGTATGTGTGAGTATAATGAATATAGCGTAATCTAGTGTAAATTATAATATCGTACTAGATAATACCAATAATTACGGTCAATGTATTAAAGTTATTAGAAATGTGCAGGAACTATTACTATTTGAAATCAATTAAAAGTATATTAAATCAATAAATAAATGAATCGATTTATGATTTTTTTTTCAATTATCATCATCGTCATTTCAGTCTTTTTGTCCAATGCTTTACCATAAATTCTATAACTTTCAGAGCTTATATCAAAATCTAAGAAGATGGTTGTAAAACTACCTACTCTTCATATTGGACTATACTTTAACTAAAGCTTGATAGGTACTTCAGGGGTTTGGGCACTTTACTTAAATGTGTGTACTAAGTTCATTTTCTGTTCAACACTCTTTGAGTACATTTTAAATTAGTAAATTTACCACGTGTTCAGTTCATTTCTGACAAATAATGAAAAATAGTGTAATACTAATAAAACATTTTAGAGACTTGTGAGTTCTATTACTCTAAGAAGAAGAAGCAGCATTGCTGCCGTTTACCGGATTGCCTAGCTGTTTTACATTAATAATTTTTACTTTTACTCTTGAATAGGGCTTAGCGCCAAAGGTGTAATCTTGCGGGAAAAACTAAGACCGCCACCGATAATGAGACCGAGGTGGAGCCGCGGGGGAGAGGAGTGACAGTACATTACGATTTGCAATTCTTCACGCCCCCCGTGCACTCGTGCGGGGAGGGTAGGTGCTGCCAAGCACTCGTCTTCCTGATCCCTATGGCTTCAGGGTGGGGAACGCGGGGTGGTCCGGTGCCCACGTGGCGTTGGAGGCAAGGTGGGAAGACACATCCGTGTTGCGGCGCACCTACCTAGGAGGGAAAGGGAGAAGAATGGTCCTCACTATAGAAAAGGCGCAACTGACTGCGCTGGTTGGGTCGCGGGTGTGAGCACGACTGTTCCCCTGACCTTGTCAATGTCAATATGCGTCGAAGGTAGAACACCGTAGGGTTTTGGTCGGTGCAAGCCCCACATAACCCGTCCTTTCCCGCGCCGGGACAAGTAGACGTTAGGTATTTCCCCATGTATAGAAAAAGTACCCATTGCCTTCTCATTTTTGGCTAGAAATTGAGTAAACCAAGCCGGTGACAAAAGTACGAGCGGTAAGCAGAACTATTAACAATGTTTAGCCAGTTTCACTTTGAACTAGGGTCATTTTCTTACACAAATACGCTGCGTCCTTCTACCAACGCGCTTCCTCCTGATATTTTTATTTATAAGTTGGAGAACAAAGCCCTAGTGAAGTATTTTGTGAATATATTTGAACAATATGCCCTTACATTAAGACACCAAAAAACTTGACATGCCATACATGGAACATTTGCTCATACTTAACGCCATGTTACACCATACACCTCTTTTTAATATTACTCAGATTTGATAGAAAATTTAAAATAATCGTTAATTCCATAGATTATTAAATAACAATAGGGAACAAAACTGATGGTTATGACAGGCTAATAGTTACGTAAATTATGGTAATTATATCAACGTGTGTGTTGGTCGAAACCTAAGCTTAAGATAATAAAATAATAGTTGTTTTATACTAATAAGAATAACCAACGAGTAGACAGTCCGCCTTAAAGTGTTCAAAGTGTGTGGGATAGAACCTGCATCTGTCGATTAAGAAACGAAAAAAAAAACCAGATGCGTAGTCTCCCCTGAGAACTAAGATGGATTGGCTCGTAACCAGTAAACATGTCTTCCAATAATGAATAACTTGGCGTTCTACAGACTTGTTTAAAATAAAATATTTACTTACATTCCATAGGCTGTACCTAATTGGCTTTCGGGTACAATCAGGGCAACTAGCGGCCATAAACCGCTAGCCAATAATGAATATGAGATGCCCAGTGTAATCTGAAATAAAGAACAATTCATAGTTATGAATGCCGTATAGATTAAAAGAACACTAAAAATTAAATAAAAGAAAGATCGTTTTGAAAAGTTTTCTTACCACTCCTAGGTATGGATTGATAAAAGTGAAGGCAAACAAGAAGTGAGCGCCAATAGTTGTGATTGTGCTTATTATTACCCACATAACGTTGCGTCCAGTCTTGTCTATTAGAATGCCAAAAAATGGGCTCAAAGCCGCCGATAGTAAATAAACCATTGAATTTACTGTATTAGCATCTTGAGGTAGGAAATCAAATTTACGTTCGAAGAACAATCTGGAAATTTGCATTCAACATATTCATCATCAATAGCCTTTCCAAAGTCCACTATTGCATAAATAGACCTCTCCCTATTTGGACATAATTAGCTAGCTAGGTGGGTTAATCGCAGTACCAGACGTCTTGCAACCCGGACCAACAGTTTGTGTTTTTAGGTCTGGCATTTTATAAAATGGTTAATTCGTCGCCTATCGCACACAATACAATTTTAAAGATATATCCCTTATGCGACCAGTTGGATTTCCCTTAAGCACACCAGACCCGGGTAATGCTTTCAAAACTAACGAAGTCGCGGGTAACGGCTAGTAACTTCATTATCTTTACTCAGTATATGGTAGACATGCAAAGGGGGCGGATGGAATGAGACGGTATATGAGGCACTCTACGCACGATATCAGACTAAGACGGAACCAAGATTTAAGGATCATCATTTCTCGCAAAATTAGGACTGGCATGCCATGCATGGAAGACTTTCCATTACCGCCATTACCTTCCTTAGGTACACCAAACTATAATATTACATCGATGATTTCTTGTATTTACGCGAACACTACACATTTGAAATGTGTAGAATTATGTTCGAAACTATTATTTACGGATTATATCGCGTTTAATTCTATTTTTAGATTCCCAACGTTTCGTGTGCTTTACAGCAGCCGTGGTCGCGGTGGGACTGAAGTGTTGGACGTACAGTCAGTCAACGCGGGCTACCTCCAACTTTTGATTATTAATTTTGGTCCGATCCATGCAGAAAGTGCTCACAGTATGCACAGACGGATTTCCTTCTTCATTCTCTTAATATTTATTTTTCCATACAATGTAAAGGCTAAATGTTAAATACATATTTTTTTCCGGATACAATCACACACGTCATCCAGTCCCAAACTAGGATTTACTGTTTTGGTAACTGGATGTTAAAAAGATCCATATACCTATATACATATTTAGATAAATAATTATGTATACATAAACATCAATAACTCGGAGACATCAATGTTAGTAACATTTACATTCATCATTAAAATGGTTGCCCCTCAGCTTCAATATCGGGCCGTCTAATATTATATAGTTTGTGACAGGCTGTCCTCAATTTTGCCATTAGCTTTATATTCTAATCATACTATAATATGACATAGTATGAAGATTCACAAGTTACTTTAAAGTTATTTATTGGAAGGACCGTTTGCAACATACACCCTAAAACTGGTAACATTATCATGTCCATTTAGGACCTATTATCATTGAAACTACTTTATTACTAATGAAACCCTGCACTATGGTCCGACAAGCACTTCGCCGATTTTTAATGTTAGCTTATATTACATATTGCAATAAAAATATAGGTACTCACTTTCCTAAAGCTATGAATGGAAATATTGCTAAATAATAGGCCACACATATCACAGAAAGTAGCCAAAATACCGGTTTGAATTGTACAACATCAAGGAGACGGAATGGTGTTTCATTATGTTGTTCCTCATGCCTTCCTAAAATCTTTTCAGCTCTATGATCCATCCATCCCAGAAGTAGTCCACAAATGAGTGATCCAACACAAGTGAATGATGCTGAAAATTTTAGTGTATTATTTTCAGTATATATATTTTCATAGTTTCAAAATTTTATCCCAAAGTTGTTTTCAAGACTTAAAATCAATTTACCAATAAACAAAGCTACTCCAAGACGTTCATAGCCACCGTAGTAATTTGCAACCCATCTATAAATTGGTTCCATTACCCAAAAGTTGACAGTACTCCCAAATCTAGAGAAAGATAACTGCAGGCCAAATACCATATTGAGCTCTTTGCCTTTAAACCATAACACAACATAGCTATTTACTGCCACTTGCAATGATTCTCCTCCGATGCTGCAATAATGCATAAATAAAATAGTAATTAAGAAATGAAGAAACGGAACTAATAGGATGAGGTAACAGAAATATTAGCAAAAAAAAATACACCATAAATAAGCTGGAAAAGATTACTTCGCGCCATCCCGCATTAACTCTAACAACTCCAACTTCTTTAAAATGATGGATTTCTGCTCAAAAACTATACTGTAATTATAGTAGTTGTTTATAACATTAATAGCAGTTACTTCTAACACTAATAAATCCTATGAAGAAAGCAACTTAGTAAAAGTGATTGTTAACAAGAAGATCACTGTGTTTAAAGAACCCAGGAGGATTTTTTCCTGAGGAAATTTATTTTAAACTCAGATGACTTACCCAAATATGAATCTTCCGAGTATCATTAGCCAGTATACATTTATATAAACCCCAGTGGCAAAAATAATAGCCCCTATAGTAACAATGATCATGTATATAATAGTTCCCAATCGTATCCCAAAGTATCTGAAAAAAAAATTTATTCCATCAAAATTAAATCTTGACATAGTGATACAAATACTGAGATATTTATAGATGTCTTTAAGGTTTAGATTAAGATTATAAACATTATAGACATAAAAAAATAAGATCTTTCTACTACAGAGGGGTTAGACAGAATTATAGATAATTTAAGCCGTGTAAACCCACTCTTCCCTTAGACCTTGAATTAATATTATGCACTTTACATCATGTTATAGTATTAATTGTAACTAAATACATAGGCCGCTGTCTTGATTTCGAGACCCGGTAACTCTATTCAGACGGTTGGTACTGCGATGGTATTTATGCCGGTAGTAGTTTCCTTTCCTAAACTCTAAAAATTCAAATAACACGCGAGCAAAGTGTCGAGCTTTTGCTAATACATGATAAGACCAAATCTGTAAAAATTTCACGGTATTTATATTTGTCTCTAAATATGAATAAAAAAACCTCTGAAGGGGACTCCTATGTGCTGTAAATATGTGTGCACTACTTCTACTAATACCAAATCAAACCCCAATATCACAATCACCGCTGCAACCTTTTAAGCGTGGTAGAGCCAAGCGGCGGCTTTAGCTGCTGCTCGAATGGGCCGGCTCAACCGGATTGGTACCGCGGCCTCGCAGAATACCGGCGTGAAGTAGAGGCATCGTGTGCTTCTGCGTTTCGTTCGGTGAGTGAGGTGACCGGAGGCCCACATCCCCTCCCTATTCCCCTCCTCTTCCCTACCATCTCCCAAGTCCTTAAAGACCGGCAACGCACCTGCAGCATCTATGGTGTTGCAGATGTATGTGGGCGACGGTAATCACTTACCATCAGGTGAACCGCTTGCTCGTTTGCTGTCTTTTTGTTAAAAAAAACCACGCACCTCTACAAGACATCCGTCACTCTGTGCGTAGGTATGATTTGAACACCTTCAGTAGGCCAAACAAAGATACAAAGAGCTTTAAACCAAACTAACCAGCAATTTTTAGGAATTGGTTTGGAGATTTCATCTGGTAAGAGTAAAATTTGTGTTTTTAAAAGGGGGTATAAAAGGGATGTGATAACAATACATGTCAATGAAACTACTCTAGAAATAGTAGATAATTTCAAATATCTAGGTTTATGGTTAGACAAAGGCTTACGATGGAACAAACATGTAAATGAAATTACAACAAAATTACATAAAAACCTAAATATTTTCAAGGTGCTAATTGGCCCTGGCTGGGGAATACATACCAAGCATTTAAGAAGATTATATATAACACTCATTAGAAGCCGTATGGATTATGCAAGTTTCTTGTATGATAACAGTTGCGCTTCACATTTGTGTAAATTGGACAAAATACAAAATGTATGTATGCGTTTAATAGGAGGCTTTATTAAATCTACACCTGTACATGTTATGGAGTCGGAACTACTACTGCAACCTCTTTTTATTCGTAGACATTATTTGGCTAGTAAATTTTGGTTGAAATCAAAATCGTTAGGTGAAAATGTTTTAATAAAAATTTTAGAGAAATTGCAAAATTTATCTGGTAATATATATTGGAGACGTAAAAGAAAACCGTTACTAATAACCGTACATGAACATTTAAAATCAAGTCCTATACATATTAGTCAGCATTTAGAAATGTTCTCCTTAGATACATGGTTGGGAAATATGGATTTATCTGAAGTCGTGAAACCTCATATAAATACTGTTCAACTTTCTAAGCGTTGTTACAACTTTAATGAACTAAGACTGATTTGTTGTAAGTTTCTAAATGAAATTTTCTGTGGTTATTATGGAATTTTTACAGACGGATCCATTTGTGATAAAGGCAGGGGAGCAGCATTCTTGTATTGCCAAACGGGAGACCATGTTAAATTGAGCATCAGTAATAAAATTTCAATAATGCATGTGGAGCTCATAGCGATTGCAGAAGCATTGTCTTATATTTCCTCTGTCAATCATGACAGATTTGTGATTTTGACAGATTCAAAAAGTGCTTTGTATCATTTGATCCGTTGTACGTCTAATTTTAGGGGGGTACCATTGGCATATACTGTGTTAAATAGTATTTACAAGCTTAAATCCTGCAACAAAAGTGTTGTTATACAGTGGGTGCCTTCGCATGTAGGTATTACAGGGAACGAGGAGGTGGATCGGCTCGCTAAGTTAGCCTCCTCTGAAGGTATTGAAGTCAATTGTTTTCCGTGGATAACAGATGTTTTGAGTAAAGTTAGAGAAAAATGTTTTAAAATTTGGTCCGAATATTTCGATGAGAGATCTTTAACGAAAGGTGTCTGGTACAAAACAATTCAACCAACCCTTCCACGTTCCCTTTGGTTCGAAAAGAGGCAAATGAAAAGGCGTGATTTGATCACAGCCTTAAGACTTCGATCTGGTCACATTCCGTTGAACAATTTTGGATTTATGATGGGCAAAACTAATTCTCCATATTGCAGTCAGTGTAACATCATAGAAGACGTACTTCACATTACCATGGAGTGCATACGGAATGAGACTCAGAGACGTACTGCCTTATCACGGGACTATAATGTCGGTATTTGTAACAGTATTCTGGCATTCCCTGAATCCGAGAGTGCTAGAATATTGTTTCAAATTGTTAAATTGGGGCTAAATGACAGGTAGATTAAGTTAATTTAATTATGTACCCATAAGATGTAAAATGTATGTATGGCTGATCCGAATAGTGTATTCAACAATGAGGGTGACATGTTCGGTACATACGAACAAACCCTCCATTAAATAAAGAAAAAAAAAAAAAACACCTTCAGTATTAATTTTCGCTATAGTGACTAATTATAGCTCTGTAAATGAATTTCTAACAAGAATAATTTTAAATTATCCTTTTTGTGATGATTTCTTGTATTTCATTCAAAACATATTGTAAATAATCGCTTAAATATTAAAATAGTAAAGTCGACGTTGCGTCGATTTTAAATTTGTATCTAACAGATAGACAGGCAAGAAACCAAGTCAATAAAAAACGTACTAAAATAAATAGCATTTAAAGTACACAAATTCTCACACGAAACTCCAGCAATTATTCTGCGCGATTTCAATAAATAATTGTTTAAACAATAAACCGCATTTTTATCAACGACTACACATTATGTTCAGAAATATACATATCAAATTCCAAATCTCATTTGGTTGTTGAGATAAGGAAACTGGAACTTTATTATGACGTGTTCATAATTATTAATATAATATATTTGTTATAAAATAAACGGTTACAAACATATTTTAAACGTGGAAGAGCCAGGCGGTGGCTTTTGCTGCTGCTCGAATAGGCCGGTTCGACCGGGTTGGTACCACGGCTTCGCAGAATACCGGCGTGAAGTAGAGGCATCATGTGCTTCTGCGTTTCAACGCACCTGCAGCACCTCTGGTGTTGCAGATGTAAGTGACCGACGGCAATCACTTACCATCAGGTGGACGGCTTGCTCGTTTGCCACCATTCCTATAAAAAAAAATATATAGCAAATAATATACGAATGCTATAGAAACGGATTAATATATACAGATATAGAGTAGAGTAATATATACCAATTTATATGAATATATATTAACGTAACGATTTCGAATATTACTTATTATGTTGGGTATAGTCGAATGGTGTAATGGATATTGCAACGAATTTTTAACCATTTAGTTCAAAAAAAATTGTTTAAAGAATTGCAAATATAAAACTCGCCTTTTGACATCAACCAGGTTTAATAAATACGAATCAAATACAACATTTAAATCTCAACCTCATTTGCCAGTCGATAGAAGAGTGTTGAAAAAATAGCGGATAAGGATAGTACGAGGATGCGATGCGATAGACGGTGGGATATTGAATGAAAAAGCGGTCAGTACTACTGCTCATAATTATAAGGAAATCGTGCAAAACATTTTTTTACGAAAGAAAATTAATCCCTTTTTTTCCCAACATAAATTGCCAATCATAATAAATACATTACTGTTCTCGGCAAGAGCGCTCTTGCCAGGGTCAGTAAGCTCTCTCCGAATTCTTTGCTGGCGTGTCTGCGACTTGAAGCACGGCAAGCGAACGTCGGCGACGAAGGCTGATCAGGTCTATGACCATGGTCTCGTAGACATAGCGCAAATACATCCGGGAGTCAAAGTGATAAAAACTAAAAAATATCCTGAACTTAAACCAGGGCTCAACGTGTTCCGCTTTGTACGACTTTAAATGAATGCACAGGTAGTCATTTTGTTAAATTAATCAATTTAAAGTTAGTCTATAACTGAAGATGTTTAATATTCAAAGAACCTGAATACTAATTAAAATTCCCTCTTGTAAAATAAACTAATAAAGTACAACAGACTAATAGAGAACAACCTTATAAGTAAATCACGAAGAGGCATGCTGATGAATGTACGCTAATGATGCTACTACATGGGCAAACACCGAAGACAAGATGGTGCATACCGTACCCGCGAAGCTACAAGTGCGATGACACCATGATACCCCGGAAAGAACCAACGGCGAGCTTCTTGGCAGTTATCATGTATCTGTGCTGACCCCATTCGAAGGTGAACACAACCAATGAACAAAAAACGCAAGCGAGATAGGCCTAAGAAAGTTAACTAACCCGAATGTTGGTTTTGTAAGTTGTTAAAGGGGAAGAATGTAACGTGGGAATGTATCCAAACTCAGTTAAGTTGTAATTTGTCACTGGACCTAAATGTCTAACTTATTTGGAATGTCAGTGAAAAACGAGCTTGTTCACCTGATATTATTCTGTGATTAAATGCGCTTTTTTGTTATATATTTTAATACTTTTGCAATACATAACAAATTTGGGTCATAAACCTTTATTCTTTCATTTATATGGAGAAATAACACTTCCTGTGAGGAAGTCATCAATGTTATCTGTCTGTATTATACAGACTTGGAATTTGATTTATGTATATTTCTGAACTTTATTTTTTTTAATTGTTAAGCAATCAGTTGTTTCTATGATCTACATATACTATATGTTAGTACATTATAACAATGTTATTATGTCTCAGTCTTAACAATATATTAAGTAGTTTTATTTATGTAGGATTGACTTTGAAATATCATAATAAACATGTCATTAGATTAGCAAGGTAATAACAATACATAATGCATATTCTGTTATTTATCTCTACAACCATGATATCACAAGTAACATTATTAACTTATCTTTAACACAATTATATAGAGCAAGCATACAGACCTATCAATCAAATATCCACCAATGAAACATAATATTACATTTGGCCAGGAATATATTGAGTATAATAATGCAAACTGGGATGTATTTAAATGTGAATCAACCTTGAAGTTATCTGCTAAAGCACTGGGTGTATCATAACAAAAATAGGAACCTGGAAGAAAATAAAACAAAATTGGTTACATGGAATCCATGTTAAATTTACATAAACTGTATACTGTTAAACAAATGTGCTTGAATATTTACTCTGTAATGCAGAGTAACTTATGAGGCTCTGATGACTGAGTGATTATGGAAAATTCATCCCTGTATACCAAATCAAAATACCACAGACTAATTCTGCATTCATGCTTTTACTGGTGCATTCATGGAAAGGTACCCAGTCAAGCAGTCCAGCAGTAGACATAAAATACTGATAAAAAAAGAAGAAGAAAGAAAGAATTAATGTTAATTATCCTCTCCAGTCATCCAAACTAGCATTGTTTCCTGGCCCTTTGTACCATAGACCACATAAATACTCTTCAACCGACTGGACAGAAGACCGAAAAGTATAATTTATTCCTTGCATATGTGGATTATGAGAAAACCTTTGATTCAAATGAAATTTTGATGATGCTACAAACGCTTCATGGGTGCCAGATAATCTCTCGGTGTATTGAAGGTAGTACAATGAGGCTACAATGTCTATCGAAGTACAGAATCACAGTATGAAACCCATATAATTGCAGAAAGGTGCAGCACAGGGCAGCATATCTCAAACTTTTAACAGCTGCATTGGAAGATTTGAATGATTTCCGATTTTCAAGCTGCTGAATAGGAAAGGATACTATGCTATACTATACATCATATATCATACATCACACACCTTCAGTTTTCTGAAATCATAGTCCTTATGGCATGATCACTGAAGGAGCTTAGCACTATGCTCAACTAACTAACACTATTTTGTTATTGGGAACACTAGACATAAAGACATAAACAAGACAACAACAGGTACTTGTACCAGGGACAAATTGTCTGACTAGGTAAATCCAACTTCAACCTAGAGGTCAATCACAGAATTCAACATGGCTGTGGATTGCTTAGGAAATTATGTCCTATCATCTTCTCAAGTATACCTCAAAACCTAGCCCAAAGTTTACAGGCAGTGTGTGTTGCCAGTTATGGAACTGTGATGTGTTCTTTCACTGCACACCATATGCATGGTGTGCAGTTGCTCAGCTATGCATGGTGGTTCTCTGTGTGACAGAATATGACAATATCCACAGCAGAGCTAGGACAACCATCATAGCCTAAGGATTAGCAAGTTGAAGTGGCAATGGACCAACCATATTGCTTGGGGAAAAAACGGAACTCCAGTGCAACCTCATACTGGTCCTTTTCCAGATGAAGTGATGACCTGTGCAGTGTTGCAGGATAGATGTAGGTGGCTCAGGACTGTGTTTTGTAGCAATATTTGGGAGAGGCATAAGTTCAGCAGTGGACTTATGACAGGCTGAAATGATAATCTTGATATATTTTTTGAACAAAGAAAATAGTATAAATATAACATATAAGGGCTTAAAAATGTTCAACTATACTAATATTTTAAAGAGAGTGTGAGTTTGCACATTTCTTGACATGTGCAGGGTTCTGAAGATGGTTCACCAATTACTCTAAAATTTAAAAATTACTACATCAGCGTAATAACTCATCTCATGATATAAGTCCTGATATAACTCATGACAAAAGAATTTCAATTGTTTCACAGTTATGACACAAGAAGGGTTAAAGTCCACTGCTAAACAAAAGCCACCACCATAAATTTCTTGGAAGGTTTCCCCATACAAGTCACGCCTCTCAAGTGAGTTGGTGAGCACAGTGCCAGTACTCTCACACTGGTTTTTTTTTATGGGTAAGGTGGCAAACAAGCATGCGGTGTGCCTGATGGTAAGTGATTGCTGTCACCCATGTACATCTGCATCACCAAAGGTGGTCCAGGTGCAGTTTAAGGGTATTTGGGAGATGGGAAAGAGAGTGAGAAGGGGGAGTGGGACTCCAATTACCTTAGTCACCGAACGAAATGCAGAAGCACAAGACGCCTCTAGTTTCTGCAAGTATTCTGCAAGGCCATAGTCCTATTCGAGCAAAGCCACTGCTTGGCACTCTACCAGATATAAGAAAATGTAGTGATGCTACTCCCCATCACTAGATTTTGGGGTTTGAGCTAGTCAAGTTTGGATGGATATTCTGAATTCATTGGTTCATCAGAGTCTCATTTGTTTGCTAGCAGGTTGCACCATGTGCAGGAGAGCGTGGCATTTGAAAAATGAGCTAATTCCACCTTACATTAATTTATAAGAAATTAAAAAAATAATTCTTTATAATATCTAATACAGTGGATAGAGATAGCATTGAAAGACATGTAGCAAACTTTAATATGTACATTATGAGTCATGTATTTTGATTAAAAATTTATTGGGGACTAAAGTAAAAAATACGATAATGGTTGGAGCATAATAATTGACTGATATCAACGGTGTATTAAAATGACAGCAGCTATAATACTGATTTTAAAAATATTGAGAATCTAGACAAATAACAACTTACCAAAACAAAGAAAGCACATTAATATTAGTGCTAAAAACCTATGAACTTTGTTTGTCGGATGACACCATGAACTTTGTTCTAGATGACTGGTTCCTATTCCTTCACTCGTTGGACTCTCCATTATTTATTATAAAACTTAATTGAACAATAATAAATTCACATAAAAATTAAAAACTTATAATTTTTAAAAAAATATTTGCTTTGTCAGGCAGCTATAAATTTCAAACGCTTAAGCACATTGGATTGCCTGCATTGTTATTAATGGCAAATTTTAAAGTGCATATATGTAAGTCAATTATTAGTGATTGTACATTTATAAAAATATCAACAAACAATTAGGTACCTATATATATATACTTTTTGGCCTCTGATTCTCCATGTCTAGATAGAGTATAGAGAAGACAGAGCGAACAATTATAATCGAATATACAAAAAATCGTGATCGATTATGAAAAATGATAGACACATTTTGCAGTATTAAAGTTTTTAAACGCACTCAAGGAAAGTAATAATTTAGAACTCGCCAAAATAGTGTAGCATGTGCACCCAAGAAATTAAACTTAAAGTGAAATAATTTCTTTATTTCTGTTCCTACATAAATAACAATAGTGAAGAGTTTGTTGTTATTGCAATATATATAATAATTATTATATATATTACTTGCATATATACAATACCGTTGTTTCTTAAAGTAATAGAAATTTGTAAGTATGATTATAGTTTAAGATTTGATTTGTTATACTTATAATAAGTGGTTGAGTTTCCAAGTGGAAGACTCCTTCTGTGCTTAGTAGTTGTCTGTTCTCTCAACAACCTGCCGTCAAACCTTGTCTGGGTTACCTACCCAGGGTTCTTACCCATTTCTTCCATCAAACAGCAATGTAACGACTGTTGTGTTCCGGTTTGAAAGGTACAGAGCCAGTATAAATACGGGCTATGAGGCTTTATATCTTAGTTCTCAGGGGTGAGGTTGCCTTGCAGGTGACCATTGGCTGTAGTAGCCACTTACCAGCAGGTGGAATTTTTGCTCGTATGTCACCCCAATAAAAAAAACACTAAAGAATGATTCTTTTTCTTGATAAATATAATTAAATGAGAAGTAATCATTATTTTCAAATCCAAAATGAACCGTTTAAAACCCATCACTGAATTGATTTTCAATTTATCAAATCAAACAAACAAAGAACGTTACCCTCAAATAGTTTATGTATGTATGTATGTATAGTCTTTGTTGAGTTGCTATACATACTGTAACGAATGCCCAATAACGTCTTGTCAACTCTTGCGTCTTAAAAGGACAAGCAAAAATAATGTTTTATAAATTACTAGTTGATGTTAACGAAACTTTTTGGTAACCAAATAAAAGTGGCTGTACACTGGTTCAAATATAAGCCTATTTTCTTTAATAAAAAGTAAATATCGTTTCGGTAATATTTTGGAATAATCGAAAACAAAAAGACGATTGTAATTCGCGACCATATAAGGAGCACTAGAGATGAGCACCTTACTCAGAGGTGAGCTTTGAAGAAAATGGAAGAACAAGATCATGAAGAAAGGGAAGAGGAAAATGAAGAAAAGACAAAGGGAGGAGGTCCTTCCGCGCAACTACAATGAATGCGCCGGGAAATACGGGATTCTGAAGTACGGTTGGGATACGATCATACTTCTATAGAAAAAGCATATCGTTTTTTTGTGTCACTTTGCTACATCGATTATCTTTCAGACTTATGTGTGTGTTACGAAAAAACTCAAACCATGTATTAGTGCGCTACCGCTAAGATACATAGTTTTTTTTATTATATTTAGTGCAACAGTACCTGGAAGCGAAACAGTTCATCCTCTAAGGAGAAAGACCGAGATATTTGCCCCACCAAGAACCAACTAACACACTACTAATCAGCCTCGTGATGAAGATCCTCCAAGACAACTAAAGCGGAATCTTTTACTGCGATTTTAAGCGCAATCGTCGAACTAACTGCTGCTTGCAATGTCTCGGCTTAGAGTAGTATACTGGAACCCCGGCGGGATAACAACGAGGGCCACCGAACTAAGACTACTAGTTCAGCAGCATAATATTCAGTTTGTCTTATAGGGGGAAACAAAGCTGAGACCCAACCAAGTGCTAAGACGGCCAGATTTCTTTACGTATCAACAGTTTCCTGACAGCCCTTAAGGAGGAGCTAGCGTAGACTAGTGATGGTCACGACAGTTCGAATACAACACAAGAACCAGTTGAAGAATGAATTGATCTTTCCTTATGATCTTTCTAAAGATTAAGATATAGAAGACCGTTTATGATTCAACGTTTTAACCAAACCTTAGATCGCCATTTAGCTAAATTAGTTGATAACTATCAAAAGGATTGGGACGAATTATTTCATTGTTTCTCTTTTCTTATAGAACTACGAAGTCGGATATAATAAGGAATAGGTTAACATTGTTTTAACCCTTTTTTGTGACTACTAGGACTGACACATCGGCGGATGGTCGTTAATGGTTCCTACTTCTCTTGGGGAAGAAATGTAAACGGGAATAGGTGTGTAGAGCGAGCGACACACCGACGACACAAGGTAGCCATTTTGGAGTGCGGGAACGCACCAAAACATTTCAAGTCTCCAGTAAATTATCCTTATATAAGTGTTGTGAATACATTGAAAATAAAATCGTGAGTACATTTCTGTTTCATGGACTTGTTCATTTTCATAATTCAGAAGTTAGTGTAAAAGTTAAATTTAGACTTAGAAATATTTTGTATGTTTTCTGCAGATTCGTAGTAAAATTGAAATAAGTGGTAGATTTAATAACTTAGTATAGTTCGTATATTATTTGAGTATATATATATATATATATATATATATATACATAACATTTAGTTTAAAGTTATCTCCTCTGAACTTTGCACCCTTTTACATTATCTCTGCTCAATCTAATGGTAACTTTTTGGTCTTTTTAAGTGCAAAGAAAGTTTATATAAAAGAAATAAATAGTTTAAGACATTTTGAAGAGAGATACCCACGTCCGATTTTTTTTGAGTCTAAAGTTTTAAACAATAAGAAAATTGCTAATCGATTTTACATAACATCGACTTAGAAACTTTGGTCACTATGTATTTGTGGAATAATAACAAATATACAAAATGGATATTATTAAACTTTAAATGGACATCATAGCTCAAATGAATAAGGCGATAATAAATCGCAAAATAGTCCCAAAATACGATTAACTGTTTGAAATAGTGAAACAAGAATAAAATTAGTAGAAGAAAAATTAACAGAATTTTCGAAAAATCTTTCTGCAATTATAACAAGCAACCAAATTTATCAGCGTCAGAGTATATTGAGAGTGATCTTTTTGAAGAAACTGAATTGTTCTATTTAGAATTTATAGCGGAACTGAAATAGAAATTGGATACACTTTCCTACCAACCAGCACGACTCATGCTAAGTCTTCAGATTTATATATGAATGTAAAATTACCAAAAACTTTTATCCTGACCTTCACAGGACAGTACTTGGAATGGAGAATGTCGTACCATCAAGCAACATCGATCTCTTAGATTGGCCTGTGCTGAATTTACTCATCTTGACTGACACAGGTTTCCTACTAAAATTGGCATTTTACTAGAAGCAGAAGTTTATGCACAGATTATTAAGGAAGGATTATTCGAATATCCCCTCAGGATTCTTCTGCAATGTCATCAAGAGACAATTATCAATGACATCAAGAAAACTAGACGTTTGACAATGAAGGTGAAGGAACTAGACGTTTGAACAAGTTCATAATTTTTTTTGATCAATTATTTCTTGATACTTATTATTTTCAACTAATTTTGATTCCTTTGTAATTGCTTTTATATTAATTTTAACTATACACACTTAAATATTTTTAGGCTATAATAGTTTAGTAACATATTTTTTTAATTTCAATTTATAGTGACAGAAAGAAAACCTTAACGAAATGTTTGTTGTTTATAATATGTTTATAACAGTCAACTGGAGGGATGGTGTGTTATGATTAGTTTTTTTTGCAGTGAACTTCTTTAGCATCGTTGTGATTTGAAAATTCGATGAAATGAAGAAGCAACAGTAAAAAGAGACAAACATATTCATAAATAAGATTTAGCCTGCGAGAGAATGAGACAGATTACAAGTATATACGTATACTATCACGTGTCTTTGCGCCTGCGTATAACGAAGCCTTCGGAAAATGTGTCATAAACAACGTGGTGTATCATTCACGTGTTTTATTTTTTTGCATTAGCGTATTAAAATTTGTTGGTTAATTAATTTATGTTAATTATTTAACACATTTGTGTTAATTTGACCAATAATTTTATATAAATTATCTAAAATTAATTTACTAACTTTAGTAAATTGTTTGTATTGATTTTACATGCAAAAATATTTGTGTATATTGTGTAAAAATTTTTGAATATAATATTTATGTTATATTTTGACAGTGTGATTATTTTTATCTTTTTATTTAATAATATATTTTGCAATTATGCCGAAAACGAATGCTGAAAATTGTTGTATCGGCAGAGTATAAATAAAACAAGATGAAAATGGTCGCAAAAAATAATATGTGTAATAATATATCTTAAATATGTATAGATATGAAAAGTAATATTTTGCATTAAAATTTAAAATATTGTTTAAGCTTAAATAAGGTAGAAATGTTATTAAAATAATAAACCTTTTAACTATCCTAATACTCCTGATACTCTATATTTATCTCATTCCTTTGTAGGCTACTTTTCTGAAGATTCTCTTCAGCCGTGTGTGAATTGCACACACACACTTTTTATTAATATTTTTGCTTATTTTTGGTTTTATAATAGTATTATTAGGTATAGATATTTTTTATATATTTCTTTTCTTATTTTATTATGACTGATGAAGAATCCTTCCGATAATTGAGACCTATCTTTTTTCTCTTGGGATGGTCAGACAAATGATAGCATTTCTTCCTTGAATAATCTGTTAAGTGATATCTTTCCGACAAGTGATAACCTGTTGAATGTTTTCTATATCAACGCGCAAAGCGTTCCGACCCAGTTTAAGAAACTTAAAGCATCGTTATCTATCGAATGTTTTCACGCAATTTTAGTCTCGGAGGGCAGGTTAAAACCGTCTTTGCAATCGATGTTGTACTCCATCCCTGGTTTTGTACTTATTAGAAAGTAACTAAGGATTACAGCTTGTATCTGGAGTGGTTCACGACAATAGTCGAATGGCGGGTCCGAACATCGTCATGTTTCGTAGTCCGCACCCTCCACGTTAAACGGTGGCAGCTATGTCAACATATGATACAACATTTTGGAAATAGTCATCACAAGAGTATTACACACTTCATGCAAAGGTACTTATGCCACGCTCGAACTAACATTAGGAGATATCGTTCTAGTTAAAGAAAATTACTAATACGGTCAAGCCAATGATAACCCTGCTGGTTTGGGAGGAATAGTAACATCCTGGTGTGGACAGGGTTACGCGTGTTGTAACTGTACGGTACAAAAATTCAATCATAAGACGACCTGTATCTAAATTGACCGTATTGCCAATTTTTAAATATGTTTTTTTTTATACTTAACGTTTTCATGATGCTGTATACATTTTATTTAGTTATGATTAATAGTTAGAATGGTTACGGAATTCATTTATTTTGGAAGTTTATTTAGTGGTTTAAGGACAGTTTTCCTTGGTAGGCGGGACTTTTTTTTAAAAAATTAAGCTATTGCACGAATACATCATGTACACTTAATAACTTACTGCCTTTCGGCATTCTCTACTATTATTATACTCCATCTCTACTATTATAATAATACTAATGAACAAAATCCAGCTGCGTCAATTTGTTACAAATAACATAGCTTTCCTTAACACTATTCATAAATTAATATGTACTATCGAAGTATATCCAATTTGTTGTAGATTGATCTGTATTATTATTTTTTTCCTTGTTTTACTTTTACGTCGGGATCAACCATTTAAGATGTTGACCCGGTGGACTTGACAGCTTCGGCAGTAGAGACTCGCGAGCAGAAGGCCTGCAACTTAGATGTAATATAAAGAGCAACGACGCTGCTGCCTACTGCTGTGTCGCGCTCAGACCAGAACGAACGTTCGTTCTGGTCTGAGCGCGACACTGTTAACGAAAGAAAGACTCGACAAAAACCAGGGGGAGGCTGACGACAACCCAAGGGGCTCTCTTAAGGAGGTAAAACCACGGCTCGGGTTGCAATCGAAGAAACAAGATCGAACTTCGATCTATTTGTTAGAAACGCCCTTGCACACGAGTAAATCTCGTGCTTGGCGTGAATCTGTGACCACGCGTTGGACGGGGAACAACGCGGTATGTGTGTGACATGTGTGCTGTCTGAGTGTTAATGTTAACGAGTGTTGTGACCGCGAACCCATTGTTGTGTAAGGCGATGAAGTCGTCTTCATCGATGAGGGGCGCCTTTTGTCAGGTAGGTCATTATGCGCAGGAGTGTAATTTTCCAACGTCACCACTAACGGATTCTTTAACTTGTCGAAATATCTTGTGGATATTTCTTTAAAGAGGGCCGCTAGAGTGGGCAGATTTAAATCGCGGTGCAAGTCTGCATTCCGAATGTAATAGGGTGCACCGGTTGCCCGGGGCATGAAGCGATTCTGAATCGTTAAAAAAAATATGAAAATAATATGTTTTTAACGAAGTATTTACCCTCATTATCTGTACATTTTTCCTTTCCCGAGGGAAGATCATTTACACCTTTGCGATAGAACTACGGGAATATGAACTATATAAAGTATAAGATGGCGTTTTGTACCAATACCAAGGAACAATTTTTTAACTTTAGGGTGCTATGAATAGTGATAAAATGTAATATGACAAAAGCAGATTTTGTAATAACCCAATTGATTATAGGCATTCGAATATTACATGTCTTTTCCTCTCAGCCTACTTTGCAAATCCACAGTTTTACTTTTTCTTTCTCTGCTTTAATACTTACAATAAAGTATTTACTTATTTTGGTTAGTAAAGTTAACCGCCAATAGATTATAGCATTTGGTACAAAAATCGCTACATCATATCTTCAAGATTTCTTGCTCTAGTCAACTAAGATTTATCTTGTTCAAACTCTTTAAAGGTCATAATTAATTATATCATGGATATTATAAGGTTGTTCTCAATTAAAATTGAAAAATTATATTAATATTTATTAAATATTTATAACTTTAATTTTGATTGAAGAATAAATTTTTTGCTTCATTTTTAATTGCACCTTGGTATTTTACGGGACCTGCCCTTAGGATTTTTTAGGCACGTGAGGTGTTATTAAGCAGTTATTATTATTATTTAGTTGACGTATGTGAGGGATTTTTTCTTTTGCGAGATTTTATGATAGCAAAAAACTTCCTTCAGTTAAACTTAGATATGAATAAGAACCCAGACCCAAAAGATTTTATTTTATTTTATAGAAAAAAGGTGTAAAAACGATAGTAAGGCGGCAAGCGTAGCATTCAGTCATCATGGATGGTGTTCATCGTAGAGTCTCGAGAGCGTAGAGAGTGTACGCAATGCGCAGGGCGGGCGGGGCGCGGCGGGCGGCCGGTGGCCGGCAGTGCTCCTCGCGCAGGACCGGAGTGGCGTTCACTCGGCGGCGCGCCACGGCGCGACATGCCCAGCTGATGTTTATTTATACCGCGAGCTCGGCGGAGGGCGCGCGCGGGAGGCCCTCCCCTCCGCGGCACCACGGTTTCGCGTGATGCAGCCGAGCGAGCCAGCCGACACCGCGCACGCCGCTAGCGGAAATCCCCCGCAGCGGGGTCTTAACGGTGGCCGTTTCGATTTTGATGATGGTGGTACATATTGTGGCGGCTGGGAAGATGGCAAAGCTCACGGTCATGGTGTGTGCACCGGACCAAAAGGACAAGGAGCCTATGCCGGCTCCTGGCACTTCGGGTTCGAAGTTTCCGGCGTCTACACCTGGCCCAGGTGAGATAGTGTCTTATCCCGGGCGTCTCACATGCCCGAAATCCGCGTCTGAAGCCGCGCCAAAAATAGTCTGCTATTAATAATTGAGTTCGGTGTTTCACTAGAAAACGCGTGTAACGGCGGTGAAAGTGCCTATGGTTTGTTCGCAACGAAAATATTAATATCGATTTGTTGGTTCTGATAAGACAGTGATAACAAAATTAAGAGCTAGGTACCGTTACGTCTCGGCCTCGACGTCAATTGACCTATTGTCATTGTTATGGACAGATCCATTAAAGATTTAATAACATGACGTAAAATAAAGCGCGAACGTATAAATCGCAATTGAGGGTAATAGATTGCAGCTGTCCAATCTCTAGTCAGGAGAGTTGATATGGGCCTATTATTTATTCGCCTGTTTTAAAACATTACACCTAGTAGGAACGTGACAATATTTGTTAAAATTCGCTGTTTCGCTTTTTTTTTCTCGTAGCCTACAGATTGAAGCTTATTTTTATGTACGCTTGTATAGCAGTTTATCCGACAACGTGAATTTTATTAAGAAATTTTTAATGTCTGTAATGCATATAAATATATACTATGAAATTTCACACTCGATATTTGTAATAAAGATAAGTGCTTAAATATTTGATGACATTAGGCAAAAATATTTAATTCAAATTTAAAGTGTGACTTGCAGTTCAAGTTATTAGTTTCAAGAAATGGAACCATGGTTAAAGGGAGTTAAGAAATATATTTTTTTACTAACACTTATCTCAAAATGGATTATTCTGCTGTAATTCATTATACATACATACGGTATGTTTAATTTAACGCGTAGATAGGTAGAGGTATATGTTAAACATTAGATGATAGGTACGTATTTATATAATCCTTTTGAGTTTTTTAGCTGCCTTTATATCTACTTAATAAGAAAGTGACTTAAAGTTTTATTAAATATTTCTGAACTCAATGCGTTTGATTGTAAAAAAAAAGAAAAATAAGTCAATTGTATAACTTGTTAGAATAGTGTAAAAATTAATAGATATTGAATTGTTTCATAGTTATTAATAACACGTGAAGAGTTAAACAAATAGGAAAAGAAATAGAAAGTGATTACTTTATTTTATGTATATATATTCTATGTATATATTCACGCCTTGTTCCCAACGGGGTAGGCAGAGACAATCTTCTTCCACTTGCTACGGTCCTGACATACGTCTTTCGCTTCTCCCACTTTCATCAATCTTCGCATGCATACTCGTTGGTTTAGAGTACTCTTGACCTGGACTTTTTTTTTATTTATTTTTTTCGCAAAAATACAAAATTTAAATATAATATTACTTTAATATCTATGAAACGAAATGCAAAGATGCTAACATTCAAACGACATAGAGACTTGGAGTTGGATATGTAAATTTATCACAAAAACTTTTTTAATTGTTTTTAATAGTTTTTTGTTTCTGCGGTTTTTAAGTCCTACTACATAATTTTACTATACTTAACACATAGGTAATACTGTTTTCGAGCTCATACAGATTCCCACATTTTACTATTTTTAGTTACCGAAAGAATTTCAAATTCCATATTTGGAACAACTCAATGTTTATTTCATAATTGTTTATAGTTTAGTTATAAAAAAATCGGTTTCGATTATATTGAAAATAATGGAATGGTTTTTTTTTTTCAAAGAATCGAATGGTGTTCGTCGTTTAAATAGAATCAGTTTTGAAAAAGAATGAACAATTCGTTTAAACTGTCGAAAAACAATAATTTACGCATTTTTGTCATGCACCGCATGGGTGCAAAAGTGTACATATCAAAGTGTACGTCATTTGTTTGTCTAGATATTTACTGCCAATTGGTAGTGGGAAACAACGGTGTGGAACTCAGATATTTTAGTGTACTACTGGTGTACAAACGTTTTTTTTATTTTTTTTTATTTATTTAAACTTTATTTAAATACCTTTAAACATAGTATTATAAAGGGCGGACTTAATGCCTCTTGGCATTCTCTGCCAGTCAACCCGGGGCGTGGAGAGATATAGTAAGGGTGCCGAACAATAAATTTGTTAAAAAAAAAAAAAAAAAAAGAAGAAAAGATGCATAAATAAATATATAAAATACACATACAATTATATACATATAGACGGAATAAATACATATAAACAAATATGAATACATATATATATACACATAAATACATATACACACATACATACATATACATATATACACATACATACAGCATACAAAATATTATTATAATTACAATGACCGATGATATCAATACCACTAAGTGGGAACGGATGTCTTGAAGAGGTGTTCACGTACCAGTCTCTTGAACGATAACTTACTGGACACTTTCCTAATGTCTTCAGGCAAGGAATTCCAGAGTAGTGCAGCCTGAACAGTAAAGGAGTTGCCAACATAATCGGTGAAGTGTTGCGGAATGCTAATCTTATGATTAGATGAAGAGCGAAGGACCCGGTCATGAGTAGAAAACACAAACTGAAATTTATCCTTTAGGTAAGAAGGAGAGGTAGCATCATTTAAGATAGAAAAGAGAATAAGCAGGACTCTAGAGTTACGCCTTTGTTGGAGAGAGAGCCATTTAAGGCGAGAACGGTATTGTGAGATATGATCATACTTTCGAAGGTTGAAAATATACCTGATACAGTTATTAACAAGGCGCTCTAGCTTGTAAAGAAGATCTTTGTTCAAGTCAGAGTAACACACATCTGCATAATCAATAATAGGAAGTATGAGTGTCTGGACAAGCATAAGCTTAGTTTCAAAGGGAAGAAAATTTTTAAGACGGTAGAGAACTTGTAGCGAGGCAGTGACCCTACGGCTAACTTCGGTAACATGTTTTCTCCAGTTCAAGTTGTTATCAATAAATAACCCAAGGTTTTTGATAGAGCTCGAAAAGGGAATCACATTCTTATTATAATAGACAGGAGGTAGACTCGTAAAATCTACTTTAGCCAGCATTCGCGAGCTACCCACTAATATAGCTTGGCATTTCGTTGGATTCACAGAGACTCCGAAGCGTAATGACCAGTCACAGACAGCTATTAGATTGTTATTTAAGTTAGTAATCGCGTTATGAAGATTATTAATATCTGACTGCACGTAAATCTGCAGGTCATCAGCATATAGATGGTACGAACAGTCAATACTAGACGTAAGGGAATTTATAAAAATTGAGAAGATTAAGGGAGAAAGTATACCGCCTTGCGGTACGCCACAACCAAGTTCCAGCCACTGAGAGGCCTTTTGTCCTATAAGAACTGATTGCTGACGCCCGCGAAGATATGAGGAGAACCACTTCAAGACCGGAGATGCGAATCTAAAGTGAGAAAAAATTGCTAGGACGACATCGTGGTCTACTGTGTTAAAAGCATTAGAAAAGTCCACTAGCACCATAACTGTAACTTTCTTATTGTCCATGCCTTCTCGGATATCATCAGTGATTTTAAGTAGAGCAGTTGTGGTACTGTGGCAAGGGCGAAACCCAGACTGAAAGTTACTCAGTAGGTTATATTCATAAATGAAATTGGAGATTTGCTTGTGTACACAGGCTTCCAAAACTTTCGAGAGAAAAGGCAAGATTGAAATAGGACGGAAGTGATGAGGAAGTATAGGGTTAGGTACTTTAGGAAGGGGTCGCACGAAAGCCTTTTTCCACAGAGAGGGTATTGGCCTGAGTCAAGGGAAAAGTTAATGACGTGAGTGACAGCAGGAATTATGTACTCTATTATGTTGGCTATCATGACCCTACTAATCTCATCGCATCCCACGGCCTTGGATTTGATTGCCAGCATAACCTTACTAATCGCATCCTGATTTACAGGAGAGAAATTAAAGACAGGGACATGTGGAGATTGCATAGAAGCTATGTACGCTACAGTTTGAGATCGAATTGTGGGGTCCATTGCAGCAGCAGAAGCAAAATAAGTATTGATATCATCTTGAGAGAGAGATGGACCGCAATTCATGGCAGGCGTCTTACACACGCCCGTAGAATTAAGGAATTTCCACACATCGGCTGGCGAAGAATTGCTTATATTGTTATGGAAATAGCGGCGTTTAGCTGTTCGTACCATCTGATTGCACCTGTTTCTAGCCATTTTAAATGACACCCAGTTATCTTCGATGCGAACCCTCCTAAAACGCAAGAAAGCTCGATCACGCCTTCTCATTGCTCTCCGTACATCATCCGTCATCCATGGAGCTGGCGAACGTTTTAGTCTGACCCTGTGAATTGGAGCATGGGTATCATAAAGATTGAGAATCGCATCATTAAGCACATGTACCTTTTCATCAACCGTAGAAGCAACTGCCAAGGAAGTAAAATTCATATGAGATGCATCACTCTTCAGTTTATCCCAGTTTATTCTTCTAAAGTTGCGGCAATACAACACTGATGGACTGCGTTTAGGCGGTTTAAGCTTATACGAAGCGTAAATCAAGTCATGACGGGAGAAACCTGAGGCTGGAAGCTGACCATGTGCTACTATATGATCAGAAGAGCTTGTAATAATAAGATCAATCAAAGAGTCACCGGCATCGAAGTTATGGTGTGTAGCCTTTAAAGGAAGAATACTAAGATTGATAGACTCGATGATTGTGTGAAGTTTTTGAGAACGATTAGAGTTTTTTAGAAGGTCTGTGTTAAAATCCCCCATGACTATGCAGTGTGCGAACTCTGAACCAATGTTTTCGAGAGCCACTTCCAAATTGGCGAAGTAATCAATGGAAGGAGGACAATACACTACTCCGAGAGCCATCCTTATGCCCTTAAGGTTAAGTTCCAGAAACAGGTATTCTACTGAGGCTGAGTACGGAGAAGGAGACGCTAGTAAGGTTTTGTGCGGAATAGAGTTGTGCAAATAAATAGCAACTCCTCCTCCACCTTTATTTGTACGATCATTCCTAAGAAGCACAAAACCAGGAATAGAGTACAACGTCGATTGCAAAGACGGTTTCAACCAGCTCTCCGAAACCAAAATTGCGTGAACATCTTTGTTAGAAAACGATGCTTCGAGTTCCGAAAAGTGGCTCGGAACGCTTTGCGCGTTGATATGGCAAACATTCAACAGTTTATTACTACGTTATTAGGATAGGACCGTTACGCGGCCATGATTACGTGTAATGCCAGAAAAACAATCGTGTGAATTTAATCAGTTAATTTACTTGTAACATATATTGTAAATACATTCTGATGATTTCTAATGATCGTCCAAGGAAAAATAAACGCAAAAATTGTTTGTCTGCTTTTATTGAAAATGTTTACATTTAAGTCTTTTTTTTATGGGAGTGATTACCGTTGTCCACATACATCTGCAACACCAGAGGAGCTGCAGGTGCCTTGCTGGCCTTTAAGGATATTTGGGAGATGGGAGGACAAGGAAAGGGGTATAGGAGAGGGGGGTATGGGCCTCCGGTTACCTCACTCACCGAACGAAACACAAAAGCCAAGATGCCCCTCAGAATACCGGCGTGAAGTAGAGGTATCTAATGCTTCTGCGTTTCGTTCGGTGAGTGACGCATCCGGAGACCCACTCCCCTGACACTCCTCTTCCCCCCTTCCATCTCCCAAATGTCCTTAAAGGCCGGCAACGCACCTGCAACACCTATGGTATTTCAAATGTATGTAGGCGACGGTAATCACTTAATATCAGGTGAACCGCTTGCTCGTTTGCCGCCTTTCCTATAAAAAAAAAAATAACTCGTCGAGCCGGCCCATTCGAAGTCATAATTCAACACACATACATGAATTTCGAAAAAAGAAACAATTGCGGAATGTTAAATAAAATAATTAAACGATACAATATTTTAACCGTTCGTTAGCGTTGCTGACGTTACTGACAGCTATCATTTGAGCGCTAGCGCTCTACAAGGTCCTATCCTAACAGCATTTGGCACGGATAATACTCGTGGTTTGTGTTACTCGGTTCGGCTGATTTTTACCATTTACTGAGTACTGACCGATTGCACCATTTGGTGGTCGCCAAATCTCTACGCCTTAATAATGGATATATAATATATCAATTGATACAAATAATTGAAAGAAAAAAAATTGGAATCCTCTGATTTTCAAAATTTTATGACGTTTCTTAAAAAAGAAATAAAAACAAGCTAAGAGTGCACCTGGTAAAAGGCTACTGAAGCTCATGGACACTTGCAAACAATTTCATACGTAGGAGATTCGTAGGAGAGAACAGATGCGTTGTCACCCCCCGAAGATTATGATTGTTTTCTTGACAGCTTTTAATTATACTGGCTCAATATACCTTTCAAGCTCTGAACAAAACAGTGAACAACAGTGAAGAACAGTTACACTGCTGATTCGGGGCAGAAATAGATAAGAGAAAATTTCACTACTTTCCGAAGTAAAAGGTGAACGAACTGCAAATAAAATCAAAACAAAAAACATTAATTTTAATAGAAGACATGTTAAAAACCAAAATCGAAACAAAATCAAAAAAAAAAAAACGATCCAAGTAGAAACGGTGAAATGGCAGATATGTTTTAAAACTTTGATAAATAACCTATTATCCACAGAGTATTAAGTTTTAATAAAGTACTAGACTTATGTATTGCGCTAAACGTATACTAAATACAATAAAAATACTACGTTAACTTACTTTCGTCTTTTTCTGTGTTGTTATTTTCTACTAAACTTGAAAGAATTCATAACAAAATATCACTATGTTTTCCTTGTTTTGCCAAATTTAACAATCTTTTTTTTTCTAATAATATAATTTTTGTAAGTAATTAAAACCTGTGTAATTTCTAATGTTCGACCTAATAAAAAAAACTGTCAGTCCGGCGAAGAACGTGACAAATGACTGATAACTTTGCTTAAAAATAACGTACGACGTATTTCTTCGACGCATATACATATAAGTTAAAACGGTCATATTGGCATCGATAAAATCTAAAAAATTATGTCAGATACTCTTCAAAATATCGACTAAAATTCCTAATTTATGTTGTTCTTAAAAAGAAGTGTAGACATATTGTATTCTTTACTGCCGTCGAAATATTAATTAAATTAAATAATAGTTTGATTTTACAAAAAAAACAGAATGTCGTCCTGCTTTTAATCTCAACTAGCAAACGTCTGCTGCAACGTAACCCACTTTCAAGAGGTCATTGCTCTAACTGAGTAGCACCCCGACATTGTGATTTTGCCTCATTTCTGTGTAGTTTCTCTTTTGTGTATTGGTATCATCGGCATGTATCATGTTTATTTATTTAAATTCCAATTAGCTAATACTAATTAATTAATTTAATTCCAATTACAAATCATAAAAATTGTCTCATGTATACAATCCGAAGTATTACTTATACTTACTCATTGTCTATCCAATAAGTTATTAATAATAACGATATTCTGTAAGTAAATTACTTTAGATAGTTTACCACATACTCATTTTCAACTACTAAACAACCCCGTGATTTTTGTGCAGAATCATAGTTAATTCAATCAATTAATTCAATTGACTATGATTTTACCATCGATGAATATCATATATCAAACGTAGGTATCATGTAGATAGTCTTTTTGTAATTAAATAGTGAGACAACTCTCCACAAATATTACGGGATTATTCCTGTTATGGTATCAAATGAATATAAGTAAAGGGTAAAGTATCCAAGAATCAGAATATCTTTATATCCCATCGTTATTGGGTACACAGTGAGTATATTCGTAGTTTCATAAATTATGAGTACTACATATAACATGTTAATATTGGACTATTAAATATGTGGATATAAATATAGTATGCTCTTTAGAAATAAAAAGTATTGATAAGCTAAGTACGTATTAACCGTGCCAAAAACTTTCAATAATAACGAAGAAATTGGAAACCGTTCAAAGATGACGTGGAGCTTTAAGATGTTATTTCTTATGTAAAAACAATAAAATTTTAGTGAAGAGGTATAGATTACTTTTGAAATAAATAAAGAAGTAAAATCGCTTATAGTCCGATTCGAACACAGCTGCTAGTTCTTGTCAATTCAGAAAATGTTAACTGCTCAGGATATTTTCTAGAGACGTTAGTATCAGCGTAAACAAAGTGGCTCACTAGTTTTCTCCTTCTCGTATCCTGTGTAACACATATATTATAAGATCCGAAAAATGGTCACATAAGAAATATACGACTGAAAAATAAAAGATCGGACCATCATTAGGCTTCACGCAGGAAGTCTTTTACTAAAGGTTTTCAAATTATTTTTATAGTGAATGCAAAAAAACAAATGCAGTGAAAAATTATCAGAAATTTCACTTGGATACATAATAGAAAAAATATTGCTTTTAAAATGTACGACTTTAAAATACGAAATACAATGTAGGGTACAACAACCATGAAATTAATAATTTTTATTTACAGACTATTCAAATTATTCCTATTTTATGTAATGCAGTGCTTATTTCTATGACTAATATTGTAAAGGGCATTTTTATTGTGTTCAGTACCCAGATAAAAACAGTAGACAGAATAGATAGACGGACTACACAGAAAACGACCACTGAGTCACGTAGTCTACTACAACTACTATATCAGCCTATTTTATTATCTGCTGAACGAAAGTCTCTCCAAGAAAGCGCACCACCGCCAATACTCACCACGCTGGGTAAGCAGGTTGGTGGTCGCATTGCCGTTACCCTCACAGTAGTGATGCTCCTTCTCATCACTAATCCGTTAGTTTGATAAATTGTAATGGATATTCCGGCATCATTCGGTCGCCAGAGCCTCGTTTGTTTGCCTACTCCATGTGTACCACGTGCAATCACCTGCATTTGGAGCTAGAGATGATAAATTACCCTCTGACACGGGGTCGCATAGTCGTCATTACGTTACTTGACTTGGACTTGGAGGTCACCTTACGTTATTTTTCTTCGATGACGAGCACGTGATAAGTAATTGCAATTCACAATTTATTTGATGCTTGCAGGACACTCAAGTTCTAGGAAATTTAAAGACCGCCACCGCTGTTGGTTATAGGCACTCATGACACCCTTTACCGAAGGTAGATATTACAGATTGCTATTTGATGCGATCCTGTTCGGCTTAGCCAAACGAGCTTCCACATACTTATATTCGCCATAGCTTTCCATTATTGGCAACAAGACGTCGTAATCTTAACTTCCCTATTTTCCAGAGGAAGCATTCTGCTTACGAAAATAATTCAAAATTATGTATACTATAGTAAATAGTTTAATACCGTTTACAAATTATTAAAATTTATGTTTTTTTAAGAATAATTGAAATTTTATGTATACATAATATTATAAAAATAATAAATTCAAAATCAATGTAAAACAGTTAGGTAAAAGGTTTAATTAACGAAAGATTATTTTTAAATTATTATTGCCTGTATTAATGTGGTTGGCAAACACATTGCAAAGATGAAACTAAAAGTTTTCCGTTTAGCTTCCCTGGCTTCTTTAGTCCCCAATCTCACTCTTACGAAACCTGACATTAATAACGTTTAAGAAATTTGACGAAGGCGAAACAGCGGTTTTTTGTTTATGTGATCAATTAGTTTATCTATTTTTCTAATATTTAGCTACATCACTTAATAAAAAAACAACAAATTTTTCGAGAAAGCTTTTATAATTTGAGGAAGATTAGTGCGGATCTTTATGCAGGGTAGTGATATAAAAGCCAAAGTTGACAAAACAAGTATACAAACAAGTGTGCATGTCGACTTTTGGCTAAAAGTTGAAAAGATACGACCCTCACGGTCGTGTCTTTTATTTAGTTTTGTTATTTCTGTGTATTTCGAGTACCCCTATTACTATTAAACATCAAAGTATAATATTGATAGTGTATTTTGCCGCAAAAGTTCGTAAATGTGTGATTGGAAAATACAATTCAAGACACGAAACAGGACAGCGCCAATTTTGGTTTATATCCATCAATTAAGAAATCTTCTGGAAAAGTTTACTATCATTGACATTTTTTTTTAACTATCTGATCTTTTACATATTTCTTTTTCGTGAGGAAATACCTACCAGAGTCACTTGGCTCCAAGTGGGCTCCAAACGGCTCGTGACACAAACACTCCTCACAGTTGACCAACCTGCTTCAGAAACGTCAGAGTGAGCCTCACCACGTCCACTCGAAGCGGCTAGCCATCCCCGCTAAATTAGGGCGGCCATGTAGGTTCCTATTGATTTACTGTGGGAGACCAAGCCACGGCTGCTAAGCCATGGAAACCTGTGGAGGGAGAGAGGGTTAAAATTCGTGTCATTTCCATCTTTCTTAACTATCTAACCTAATTTAACATATTTTTTTAAGGCTTAAAAGCTTGCTAATCGTAATTGCAGTTTCGACTTTAGTATTTTTTTTTAAAAAAAACTTAGACACTTAAAATTAAAAAACTGTGACTGTAAAGGGGCTAAGAGTCTGCTTGAAGAAAAGTGTTGATGTCAAGAGTTAGAAGTTGACCTCAGCGAATGTAACACAATAAGAAATTGAGGACATTCTTAACAAATACCGGGTTAAGTATACCCTTAGCCCGAGAATACATGATTAATGCAAGTAAGAAAGAGGTAATTCTGGAAATTTAAATTCACCCTGTTAGCCCAGTCCATGGGAAATAGGCCTGAGAATAGAGAGAGATAGAGACAGAGAAAACACTTTATTGCACACTACTGGGGTGCAATAAAGTGTCATATATATTATTTTATTATTCATATAAAAAATTCCTTAACCTGTGTGTAAGGATGTAAATATTTGAGGAGACCAGGCGATTTAGTGATTAGCGTACCTTACTGCTCAGTCATGAGTCCTGGGTTGGAATCACTAGTCAAGGCTAATAAATATTGCCAAATGTTTAAAACACAAATTATGCGGAAATATAACGTCTCCTGCTACCTGTTTTTACTTTTTCAATGACTGCTGTAAATTGTTGACCAGAACAAGGGTCGTCTTTGATATACGTTCGCTTTAATAAATAGTGGTCTTCAGTTTACCGTAGAACATAAAGGTTTGGACCTAGATTACAGTAAAAACAAAATAGTATGTCAACTGCTGCCACGTGAGAGACTTAAATGCCTACTGTTGCAGGGTTGTCCCTATCTCTTTTAGTTTATTCAATAATTAACAGTCATGATACATATGATAAATAAATAACATGATATAAAATTCAATGTTAAAAATGTTCTTATGTCTGTTAAAATTTCTACGCCAGTTAATATGTTGAATTTTATTTAAGTAACAACTTGTAACTTGTATTTTTTGAAAAAAATTTATATATTCTTATTTTTTTTGGGTTGTATATATAAATATACAGATGCATTTACCTAGTTGGTCTGAAAGGTTTCCAACCTTAACGTGAAGATGGGAAATGGGGAATGCAGTTGCGTATCGTTTGACTGACCAACGTTACTCTAACGTTACTCAACAAAATTTCAGCCATTTTGGTCACACAGTTGTTGTTTGACAGTTGTTTGAGTCAGCCAATGAGAGTGCTTTTGTGAAATAGGAAAAAATCGAATATCGAGCTGTCATTAAGTATTTGTTTTTGAAACGAAATACGCCTACATAAGTCAAAGATGAGTTGGACGCTTTGTACGGGGTCACCATTACTTTACAAGCCAAGTTTGCGACAATTTTGCGAAATTGAAACGGCCACATTTGCAGAAAAAATCTGTTTCACCAAGACATTGCGCTTGGTGGACAGAGATTTTCGTCAAATGAGGAAGCCATCACCTTCGTAAAAAATTATTTTGCAGAAAAAGACGCCAAAAAAAGAACATCGCTGGGAGAAGTGTGTAGACTTACTATGAGATTAAGTAAAAAAATAAAAAGCTGAAGTGGCAATGGGCCGGCCACATAGCTCGCAGAACTGACAACCGCTGGGGAAAAAAGGTTCTCGAGTGGCAGCCACGTACGGGCAAACGCAGTGTAGGACGACCCCCCACAAGATGGAGTGACGACCTGCGCAGTGTTGCGGGAAGTCGATGGATGCAGGTGGCTCAGGACCGTGCTTCGTGGCAATCTTTGGGGGAGGCCTATGTTCAGCAGTGGACTTCTAATAGGCTGAAATGATGATGATGATGAAGTAAAAAAATAAAAATAAATTTAATGAAAAAATATCTTGTATCTTTATTAGGTCGAAAAATATCCTCATCTGTACCCGGTCCATCAGTACGGTATCAGGCTTATCCGCAAGAATCGTCCATGTCAAAAGTTTACAGTATCGGCCTGATTCGGTCCGTTCCGCAAGTACGTGGTCGCCCCAACAACTTATAGAGGCCCTTCTGCTGCCGCTGAACGATTCTGGTCAAACCGCGCTGACCCCTGGTTATATCGCCGAATCCACTTCAGGTCGTCTATGCCCACCGTCAGCTTTTACGTAATATATCCGGCTGGGACAAGTTGACGTTGGTCCCAGTAAACGCAATCCTGACGGTGCGCGCAATTCTTGGCCTATGATTGCCTGACCTGAAGCCTGATAAGCTTCAGGTTGGCCAATGAGGGCCCTTACCGTGATACGATCCTATACGCAAAGTAGCACACTTTGCCTAGTAGCACGTCCAGTCGTGGAAACTTTGGCACCAACAATTCGCCATACGCTCAATGCAGCGCCAAAGAGAATTGAGTCCGTATCGCAAAGGTTCCGGCTTGTTTCAAATAGGTTGCCAGCATTTATTAATTTAGTCTTTAATAAATAGTGGTCTTCAGTTTACCGTAGAACATAAAGGTTTGGACCTAGATTACAGTAAAAACAAAATAGTATGTCAACTGCTGCCACGTGAGAGACTTAAATGCCTACTGTTGCAGGGTTGTCCCTATCTCTTTTAGTTTATTCAATAATTAACAGTCATGATACATATGATAAATAAATAACATGATATAAAATTCAATGTTAAAAATGTTCTTATGTCTGTTAAAATTTCTACGCCAGTTAATATGTTGAATTTTATTTAAGTAACAACTTGTAACTTGTATTTTTTGAAAAAAATTTATATATTCTTATTTTTTTTGGGTTGTATATATAAATATACAGATGCATTTACCTAGTTGGTCTGAAAGGTTTCCAACCTTAACGTGAAGATGGGAAATGGGGAATGCAGTTGCGTATCGTTTGACTGACCAACGTTACTCTAACGTTACTCAACAAAATTTCAGCCATTTTGGTCACACAGTTGTTGTTTGACAGTTGTTTGAGTCAGCCAATGAGAGTGCTTTTGTGAAATAGGAAAAAATCGAATATCGAGCTGTCATTAAGTATTTGTTTTTGAAACGAAATACGCCTACATAAGTCAAAGATGAGTTGGACGCTTTGTACGGGGTCACCATTACTTTACAAGCCAAGTTTGCGACAATTTTGCGAAATTGAAACGGCCACATTTGCAGAAAAAATCTGTTTCACCAAGACATTGCGCTTGGTGGACAGAGATTTTCGTCAAATGAGGAAGCCATCACCTTCGTAAAAATTATTTTGCAGAAAAATCTGTTTCACCAAGACATTGCGCTTGGTGGACAGAGATTTTCGTCAAATGAGGAAGCCATCACCTTCGTAAAAATTATTTTGCAGAAAAATCTGTTTCACCAAGACATTGCGCTTGGTGGACAGAGATTTTCGTCAAATGAGGAAGCCATCACCTTCGTAAAAAATTATTTTGCAGAAAAAGACGCCAAAAAAAGAACATCGCTGGGAGAAGTGTGTAGACTTACTATGAGATTAAGTAAAAAAATAAAAAGCTGAAGTGGCAATGGGCCGGCCACATAGCTCGCAGAACTGACAACCGCTGGGGAAAAAGGTTCTCGAGTGGCAGCCACGTATGGGCAAACGCAGTGTGGGACGACCCCACAAGATGGAGTGACGACCTGCGCAGTGTTGCGGGAAGTCGATGGATGCAGGTGGCTCAGGACCGTGCTTCGTGGCAATCTTTGGGGAGGCCTATGTTCAGCAGTGGACTTCTAATAGGCTGAAATGATGATGATGAAGTAAAAAATAAAAATAAATTTAATGAAAAATATCTTGTATCTTTATTAGGTCGAAAATATCCTCATCTGTACCCGGTCCATCAGTACGGTATCAGGCTTATCCGCAAGAATCGTCCATGTCAAAAGTTTACAGTATCGGCCTGATTCGGTCCGTTCCGCAAGTACGTGGTCGCCCCAACAACTTATAGAGGCCCTTCTGCTGCCGCTGAACGATTCTGGTCAAACCGCGCTGACCCTGGTTATATCGCCGAATCCACTTCAGGTCGTCTATGCCCACCGTCAGCTTTTACGTAATATATCCGGCTGGGACAAGTTGACGTTGGTCCCAGTAAACGCAATCCTGACGGTGCGCGCAATTCTTGGCCTATGATTGCCTGACCTGAAGCCTGATAAGCTTCAGGTTGGCCAATGAGGGCCCTTACCGTGATACGATCCTATACGCAAAGTAGCACACTTTGCCTAGTAGCACGTCCAGTCGTGGAAACTTTGGCACCAACAATTCGCCATACGCTCAATGCAGCGCCAAAGAGAATTGAGTCCGTATCGCAAAGGTTCCGGCTTGTTTCCAAATAGGTTGCCAGCATTTATTAATTTAGTCTTTAATAAATATAAGTAAGTAGTTAAGAGCCCTCGGGACTGCCCAATTCCCACGCCTACCCTTAAGGGTAGGCGTGGGAATTGGTAGTGGGGTAGTTTCACGCATTTTCAGCGACTATTCCCTCATCGTATGAATCCACCACAACAGTGATGTTTACGGCCGCATCCACATCTACGTGTTGATACACAGGATCCGCAACTTGTGAGGCAGAATCTCCAGCTACAGTATTCTCATACGACGCGGACTCTCGTCGAAGTCATTCTAGTTCGGCATCATCAAATATTTTCGAGCGCATGATGTAGGGAACGCGATTGGACAGGTTTTGCTCTGTGATGACAATGGATGACTCCAGCTCAGCAAAAAGCGATGCAAAACCTACAGTTTCATTCCCTTTCGTCCTAAAATACGCCGGCAATACGTTCTGATTGATAACAGTCGTCCAGCAACGATGACGCCGCCTGTGGATATCCATCAGATTCGGATGCCGATTGCAGAAGCCCTTGCTGACACCAAGCCAGCTGATGGAGATGATGGATGCGAGGTGCTGAGGTGCTGTTGGTCGTGCAGCACCTTACGTTTGACTGGTGGTGCGCATGCTGCTGCATCCAGCGCCAGCTACAGACGCGCCCTGGCGACCCCTAGGAAGTAGCACTATACGCACTCTTTTATTTTTCTTATTTTCTCTCAAAGAATCAAGATTTGCTGCGAATTTCTAACCGTAACTCGATACCAGAATAAATCTCAGACAAACAACTTAAGATACATTGAGCATAGGACCTCATATTTATCATTAGTTACGTGTTGACATACTGGATCTGATAATCTTTGTTGTTCGGTGCGAGGCGGTGTCTTGATAACGTAAGACTTGACTAAGCGCGCTGCGGCGCAAGAAGTGTCTTCAGACATCGTTATGTACCTCGTTCAAATATCAGAGAGTATCTTTTTTTTCTTTTAGTGAAATGTTGTACTTATAAGGAGCGACCATATACGGCAACTCAAATTACCTACCATTGGGCAACAATTTTTCTCCAGCCTACGTAAATATATACATACGAGTATAATAAATTTCTATAAAAGCAACTACCGCAATTCTAATATTTTTAGGGAAAAATAACTGCAGGTTGCATATGAATGATGCTAAAGGCAAATCAGTAGAGTTTCGCTTTAGAATGTTTGTCTTTCTGTCACTCTGTATGTTCGCGATTCACACAAAATGATAAATGATTTATATTAACATAATATACGCACTATATCATTTTTCATAAGTTAATCAACTTTGTCATAAGTTAAATGTATTTACGTTAACTTAGAAACGGAGCTTTGTTTGTTTGTATTTGATATTAAACTCATATGTAAAATTATTGGCCTATTTTCGATTCCCATTCCACTAATTTCTAATCCGCTTACAGTACATGTTTTACACATGTTTTAAATTATTTAAGTATGAGAAATCGTCAACAGATTGAAGTATTTAAATTTACGAAGTACGAGTATATTTTATACACACTTAAAATAAGCAGTTCTTGTATTAACCCTTCACGTTTTATAACAATATAATTTATATTGATAGAGTCGAAGCCGAGCTATGACTCAACAGGCACTTGCGCTTTCATTTATTTGAATATGGTTTACATTTTATTCATCCTGTGATTTATCTTTTGACTTAATAACTTCAACGAAGTTCAATGTATTTGCCTGGGTAAATAGATAATCAGTTACATTATGCAAAATGGATTTGTTGAGAGTATTTTTAAAAAAATAACTGCTGCGGGAAATCGATGGATTATATAAAGATAAGATTATTAAAAGATGCCTGCTCCATTTTAGTTCCACAACCTTTATCTAAGCTTGACAATGTTCCAAAATTTTTGTGGTTCCGGTGTTGTGACGACGGAGTCCATGTGTGTAATACCAGCACACTTAACTCACCTCAGCTACCGTCTCCGTGCCCACGTTGTGGTTTACTGGCTCGGACCACAGGCTGCATCAAAAGATTACAGTATCGGCCCGCTTATGTCTTCGGCCCGTTCCACGTATTCGTGGACGCTCTAACTATTTTATATCCAGCTGAAACAAACTGACATATGTCCCAACAAACCCCATCCTGACGGTGCGCACAATTCTCGGCGTAATGTTGCCCGATCTTATCAGTCTACCGGCGAGGGCCTTTGCCTTTACGATGCGGTCCTCAATCCTTTTCTTCCACGCTAGGATAGCGCTACTTTGCCTAGCAGCACGTCCAGACGTGGGAAGTTTGGCACAGACAATTCGGCATATTGCCAATGCAGCGCCAAAGAGAATTGAATCCGTATCGCAAAAGTCCCGGCTAGCTTCCAAATAGGTTGCCAGCATTGAGTTAAGAGCCCTCACGACAGCCCGATTTCGAGTCGTGGTCAATTCTCGAGAGGCATTTTGCGTATTTCCAGAACCGCCTCTTCCAACAAGCTCCTCATCTGCTCTGTTTCCCAGGTAGCTATTCTACCATCGTAATAATCGAATTCACTACAGCTTACCATATCTCTATAGCAGTCCATATCTCTATATTAATCCTTAGCTTGTGGGACCGCATCTCCAGCCTGTTTTTTTATCCGATGTGAGCATAGCCTTATGTTATAGTCGTTCGAGTTCCACATCATTAAATATATTCGCGCGCATGATATACCGAATTCGATCTGTTAGGTGACGTTTTGCTCAGTGATGGCAACGGATGGTTCCAGCTCGGCATAAAAGCGGTACATCCTAGCCTAGTATGGAAACACTCCAGTTTCTCTCCTTTTTGCTCTTAAACACGCCCGTAATTCATTTTTGTTCATTAATTTGTCCAGCGCATGCGGCGTAATCCCCCAGCGGCTGGTGCCATTGGCAAGGCTCGAGAGGAACTAGCCGAAACCAAGCCAACTGGTGTGGATGATGGATGCGAGGGGCTGCTAGGTGGTAGTGCAGCAGCGCGCTGACGGATGGCAAACGAATGTGGTTTTGAATTTTTTCAATTAATATCTATATTGTTAGGTTAGGTTGGTTACACGGTATTGGTTAGTTTACACTAACCAATACCGTGTAACCAATACATTGTCGGAGGGGTGCTCTTCCTCTTTGGTACGAGTGATAGATTAAAGTCCTATTCAGCAATGGTATATAAATATTCACAGTCCTAAAATTATTGTTTACGTCACGATGGAATACAAGAGAAGAGAAGTTGGCGAAGAATATTAACAAGCGCTGAAAAGTACTGACACGTATCTTGTGCGCGGAAAAAATAACACTACAGATATAGGTTGCTACATAAAGGGTTGAAACTCGCTTTTTCTGTTCTGTAGGTAGAACGAAGTCGCAGACACAGTTAGTGGTATATAATAATTCTGTTTTTCATATTTATACTTTTAAGGATTTATCAAAAATCGTTGTAATAAATGATATGACGCCTAACTGTATAATCTCAAGTGTTTTAAAGTTATGACACGAGAAGGGATAATATGATTGTGTCCACGCGGAATGTCTGGTTCTCTAGTTAGTACTGTTCTTTTAAAATAAACGAGATATTTTTGTGGAAAACATGGCCTTCTATCTTTGAACACTCATTTCATTGTCATTCGCGTGACAGCAAGCTTAGTAAACTGCGTGGGCAGGTGATGCGCCGCAATACAGATTGTAGCAAAGTAGGTAGTTTGTAGGACTTGTAAGCCGCGTAGCTGCTAACAATATCTGTCGTTTTCACCACATAACAAACTTGTTGAGTTCTGCTTTTCTGAAAAGTATTTTATTTTTATACGCGGATATGAATATGGTTAGGAAAGCAGCAACTATAGCTATAAAAACATAATGAAAACAAAAAAAGAAACATAACATAATGTTGCAATTATTTTGAGAAATAACTTAATGTACCTACAAAACCATTACATCACACTCAGCTACTTTTTTTCAGAACGATGGTAAAATTTTATTCGTTTTTTTTATTGACTACTTATAAAACTCTATTTTACAAGCGTACACTTTATCATATAGGTTGTATAGAAAACGAAAAAGTAGGAAAATATAGATTTTAGAAGCCACTATTGGCCAGTCAAGGTTGTTTTAGGGCTCACCTTTGTTGGATTGAGTTGCGATATTCAGTTATACGCTACCCCAGAATGTGTAACTGGCGCGTTATAAATAGAGGTTAGTCTCGAGTTGTTCGGTCCGTTTCTACTCATGTGCAGAACAGACCAATCCATTATCTTACCGCAACTAATAAAAACTAAAAGGAATTTCAACGTTGTTCTCTGTACATTTGTTCTCATATTTAGTTTTGCGGGTGCAAGATTTAAAAAGTTGGAACCATAAACACATGACAAATTGTTGCTGTTAAATGCTGCTGCTAATGACAGAACAAAAATAGTGATTTTTTAGGACTATTATAAACTCGTTCTATACTTTATCATGACGAGATAGTACATAGACAGAAAATCAGTCTCTACCTTTTAAAAGGGATATAAAGTCCATCCTGACGGTGCTCATAACTCTCGGCCCATTACTGTCCGACCTGAAGCTTATTAGTCTGTCGGCGAGGCCCTAAAAAGTATTTGTTTTTTTAAATTGATAGACTATAAAGTTAAAGTGCACCATTTAACATACAAAGAAAGATTTCTATATCATAAATTTCTCACACTGGAAGAATGCTTGATCAAATGACATAATACCTCCCTCACAGGCGTTTTGATAGTTCGCACTTATTTGAACTTACGAGTATAAAGTTCTCCACGCCTGCATTTCGAACCACACATGGTATATTATTCTCTACCTCTCACTATTTAACTAATTATACCACCGATTCGTACTCACCAATAAATCGTGGGTAAACTAACGTTAAACCATAACAATAATTCCTTGGATGTTTGATAAGTATCGGCTTCCTCCATTACTTTTATTAATTCATCGTTATTTACCTTAGTGTTTGGTCTTTCACGTGGTTCATTGCTCAAAGTCAAAGTTTTCACTACGACTACTACTAAACCAAAAAGGCACAGTGCGTTCGTTAATCGTATCCTCTCCAAATCCAGCATTGATATAGCGAGCTGCCTCTGCTGGTTTAACCACGTCGGAACTCGTTTTCGAAAATTATTTCGAATTAAAGTAATTTTTGAATGTCAAACGATAAAATGACATAAAGCTTTTGAATTTAGAATGTTACAGATTTTATGTAAAAAAACTTTTAATAATGAATTCAAGATTGCAACCATGCGGGTTACATTTTAATTAAATGTGGCCACTTCATTAAAACGGCAACTTGATACTTTAGCCCCTATTATTACAGCTCAGTGCAATGGATATTATAGTAGCGAAAGTATAATATTCATTGATTTGAAAAAAAAACATCTTTACTATCTAATGAACAACCATTATCTGAAATAACCAACATGAACAACATAGTTATGAAAAAATGTACCTAATATTTACAGTTGGCTACAGTTATTACAGTATAAACCGTTTTTATAAGATGAAGTTAAACTAGGTAAGTTTAAATATTATATCGTAACCGAGAATCAAGATTTTATATTATTATAATTATATCATTATCCTTGCTTTTACGTGTTTTAACCTTTACTTGAGCATTTATTATTATTTTATCTTTCTTATATTTTTCTGACTTGATAGTGCATAGTGCATATTTCTTAGTTTTATTTGAGCTTTAATCATTTAAGCTAAATTTTAATTAGTTAAGTAGGTACAATAATTAGACAAAAAAGTAAAAAAAAAACATTTCTCAATTAAAAGCAAATTTATATGCTGCACTAGCACAATATCAAAGCATTTGTAGGTCTCAACTAGAAACTGGCGAAGTATATACTTAATATTTTTGATTTTCAAATTAAAGATGCTCAATATCTTTTTCGCAAAGCTTAGTTTTTAGGCGAGTTAAATGCATTTCTTTCATAAGTCGTAACTGCGACTTATTTTTAAAAACCTTATGTAAACCTTTTAGAGTATACATAGAGTCCAGTACATACCTAGAGTACATACTGAATACATAGCAGTGAATAAATATATATATATTCCTATTCTTTATAGCAACAAGGAATCCGCGATGTTTCGAAAATTTACAAAAGACGCGAAAATAGAACAAAAATCTTTAATAATCGGTCGATAGTTCAATTTTTTAAATCACACAATGATTTATAATTTTATCCCAAAGTTGAATAATCCATAGTTTTATAAAATGTTAGGTATTTTCATAATTAGTGTGGCTTACACAATAAGTCCCAAAAAATTAGATAGAAAAAAGGTCTCTAATCAAAAATTATTTTGCGATTCAAGTAAGTTAGGAAATTGGGTTCTAATAATAATACTATAGCGTATATACTATATATTGAAGTAAAACAGACTGTAATCTAGTTCCTCATGAAACTTATCAAGAAAAATTATAGTTAACTTGCAGTTATGTTGGTCTATTAAATCTTTATGAACTTCAATGGGCACCAATGTTGGCAATGAAAGGATTGCGGATCAGTTTCTGAATCCCGACGTTATTTTGTATTTCTCTTCACTTTTTATAATGACTTTCCACTGGACGAAAGGTTGAAAAAAACTGGCTATATATTGAAGTAAAACAGATTACCAAATTGTTACTCAAACTTCCTAATAAAACTTCAAAATCAAGAAAAATGTGATAACTAACAAGTATCATAATTTATTATAAGGATCAAAAGTGGTATTGGCGTAATAATCTGCCACCCTTTTATTCCATTTGTTGTCAGTAGAGGTGACAAATGAAAAAGTCATACCAGACAAAAATAAGCAACCTGCGATCGCCAATCCGCTTGTCGGGGTGGCCATTATGGTAAATCCTTTAATTGGTAAGGCCTATGAACTTCAGTGGACTATTCACATTGTTAAGAAGGTAAGATAATACACATATTGTAATAATTGCATGGACAAGATTATCGCCTTCTCCACTTACTCGAATAAGGGAAATAGTTCTCTATAATAGCAGTCGGTCTCACAAAACTATAAAATATTTATATTCATTCAGGTATAGCGTATCAGGATAAGCAGCGATGTTTTATAAATGAAACTAACTATCTAAACTGTATATTTTATATTTATCGATGCAAGTAAAAAGGATTAACAGTCATTATTATTTTACTCTGAAGTATAATAAGATAACCGTCATTAGACACGTTAATCACATAAAAAAAATAAGATAAGCTAAAGTTAAACTCTATTAATGGAAAGGAGAAAATGTTTAGCTCCCGCTGTTATTTACTTTTTTTGACTAACCTTTCTATTAAAATAAATATTTGGTCGATTAGTGTCAAAACTTTAACTTTCATCCAAAACACCATTGAGATAAGCGACATCAAAGCCGTCATGTATCATTGTCCACTCGACCAGGAATAATCTGGCGATTCGAATAATGAAAATAATTCGAATAATGAAAAATATTATTTAAACGAATTTTATTTAAATCGGTGCTTATTTTGTTTTGCCTTTCAATGAAAGATAATAATTTAAATACAACATATTAAAATAACATCCTCATTAAAGCAGCATCCATCGACTTTGCGTAGGTCGTCACTCCACCCTTTGGAATACTGCGTTTGCCTGTATGAGGTTGCCACTCGAGAACCTTTTTTCCCAACGGCTGCAGTTCTGTAAGCTATGTTGGCCGACCCATTGCCACTTTAGCTTGCTGATCCTTTCGGATATGTCGATTACCCTACACTCTTTACGGTTAGAAAAGGCCGAGCACAGCCCGTTTCAAGCCCGCTGAGCAACGTTGAGCATATTCGGCCATATATAACTCATGCGACGTGCAGTAAAAAAACCACGTCTTGATTCCGTAAGTCATCACTAACAATGCGCACTGATTGTACGGTTTAGTCTTGAGGTATACACGACGAGAAGATGTAGCGTAGTTCCTGAACGCTACCCAGCCGAGTTGGTTTCGTCGATTGACCTCTGGTTCGAAGCTGTATTTACCTGGTCGGGCAATTTGTCCTTGGTAGACTTATTCGTCGATAACTTTGAGATTAGTATTGCCAACAGCAATCGGCATTGGTGTGTCATAGACATTGGACATGATCTTCGTCTTGTCCATGTTCATTTTAAAGCGATCCTGCCATATTATTATACCGTAGTTATCTACGTCATCAGCAAATCGAAGGTGAGTGATCTGTTCGCTATTGATGTTGATACCCGATCCTTTCCAGATCAGCAGCTTGATAACGTCTTCCAATGTAGAATATAAGTAGTTTCGAAGATATCACATCACGCGGTTAAGACCGGGTGACCGCTGAAAAGACTGTCGCACCTACCAAATTTCAACTAAATCGATAGCATTCTTATAGTCCACGTACGCTAGACGGTAAATTGTACTTTTCGGTTTCCTGTACAATCTAGTCTATCTGGTCTATGGTACTATACCCATTTCGGAAACCGACTTGTTCGGATGGCAGGAAGGCGTCAAGTCTGCTTGCTAGATAAGTGATGACTTTCGGAAACAGCACATAAACGCTGCTAGTGCTATCGGTATATAGTTGTTCAGTAACAAATTATCCCCTTTCTTGAAGAACAGGATAACCACGCTTCTAGACAGCATCTGAAGCACTACAAGTCCTAGTTTTCCACCCGCTTTCAGAAGCTCCGCTGTAATCTAGGTTTCACCCAGTGCCTTGCCGGTTTAAATTGCTTCAGAGCTACCCTAATCTCGCTCAGACTGACGCCTAGGATATCATCGAAATAGTATCGGCTAAGCTTGGCCTTTGTGTCGTTACTCACACTAGTGTGTTGTTTCAATGATGTTGTATACAACTGTCCATAAAACTTTTATTCTAGTCTACTCAACATTTCAGCTCCAGCGGAATTAACTGCACCGCTTTTCGACTTCAACTTAATCGATTTATTCCGATAGAAAGATAGACTCTGGCGAAGTATTTGTAGCCTTGGTTCCTCTCTATTGTTTCGACAATACGGCCTGTTTTAAATTTGCGTATGTCTTACCACACAGATATGAAAATCTGTCTATTTTATTGTGTTTGTATCATTAGTTGCCGATTTTTTGACGCATAAGTTGAAGACTGCAGCCCCATTTCACCCCTGGCTTCCATGAGTTTCAGACGGTCTTGCAAAGCTTAGCTCTTACTGCGTTGACAGTTTCCAGTAGTATGCTATTAGTATCATCCACTGTATGCAATAATCTAGGCACCGAAAGAGATTTTGGGAAATTCGAGCTGAAAACTTTCGGGGTTTTGAACAAGGGTACGAAGTAGACGGAGCGTGGACTTCATCTGTTCAGTGTGCCATTTATCAATTCGGTAATCACTCCCCGTTTCACCATAGTGATGACAGAGGCATCCCTGCACAGCTGTCGTTTGGTCGACAAGTAGAACTAATTTTTTGTAAAACCATCCGCTTTTCGATCAAAAAAGGAATTCGTCATTTAGAGTTCCTCCTTCTTCATAAAGTCGCCCAGCTGTTAGCCCCTAATGTTCCGTTGACCTATTCCAAAATTACCCACTTACATCTCATAGCCTTTTTTCATGCCTAGATATGTATTGAAGCTTGCTGCGCATACTTGCATGACCTTTAGCAAATACTGTTTGGTTATTCTGAGTATAAATAGAACATAGAGTAACTTAATTTAGTAAATTAGTTTAAAAAATATTTTTGGTTTAAAGTAATCGGAGTTCTTAAATAATAATTAATTAACAGAAGTTTATTATAATGATTTCTTTTTGAACCAAAGATTAAGAAAATTTATAGTAGATGTTTGGTTATGTACTAGTATTTTATATAATTCAAGCGAGAACTTATAATAGGAAACACAATTTCTTGTGCCCTAAGCACCACCAACTTTCTAGATTAACTAAGCATAAATATATAGGGACTGTGGACCAAGTATACATTTGGATCGATACAGAAATGCTCAGAAAGAAATTGTCAAATTAAAATTATAGATTATAACATTAATCTAACAAAAATACAATAATTATATTTACAACTAGCTTTTGCCCGCGACTTTACTCGCGTATAATTTATGTCAATTCATCCAGTAGATTTTGCGTGAAACGTGGACACAGACTGAAGACAGCCAGAAAAAATTCTAATTCATTTAGTCTAATGCAATTATTTTTTTTACCAAAATTATACTTTATTACAATATGCCTATTTCCCTCACAAATCACATGGTAAGGGTTAATCTAATACAATTTTATTATTTACTTCTTTACAACTTACATTAAATATTAAAAATGTCCTACGTCTACAATTAAGCTTATTATTTTTATTGAAAGTGTTGGTAAGCAACATGCTAAAACTTACTTATTAGTAGCGAGAAAAAGAAATGGAGCGACATAACAGTGCCAGCCAGGTCAAGACTCCTTCAAAGTTAAAGGAACTTGAACTAGTACGTTAACATAAACCGAAAAATAATAATTGTTTTATTAGTAACAATATATTTAGATACCTAAGATAGCCGTGTAGTTTGGGATCTGCATTCGAATCAGCAGATCCGGGTTTGATCCCCTAGAGAGCTAGGACCAATGAGTATTTTAAACTAATGAGTATGTACGATTTTTGAGGCTGACCTTGAGATTATTAAGACAACGACGAGCTCACCACACATCTCGTTGGTCCAAATAAACTCTGGTGAGAACTGGATTGAAATGGGTAAAACAACCTCTGACCACTCCCTTCATAATATAATATTACGGTATACGATCGTAAAAACTTTTTTCTTAACAACAATTATTCTCATAACACATTATCGTACTTAAATGCGCTACATGAAGTGATTCCAAAATGGGGTCTAAAAAAGTTTTAGAATAAGTAATGTCAGAAAATTAACAAAATGTCACCTTATTTTATATTTTCACATGTTAATTTACAGTGGCAGCTCTTACGAGGGACAATGGCAGAACGGCAAAAGACATGGATTGGGCGTTGAGACGCGAGACCGTTGGCTGTACCGTGGTGAATGGACGCAAGGTTGCAAGGGACGTTACGGTGTACGTCAGAGTACTACCAGCAACGCGAAATACGAGGGCACATGGGCGAATGGATATCAAGACGGATACGGCTCGGAAACTTACGCAGATGGCGGTCAGTATAATCTTTCTTGATGCCAAATACTTCATTTATTAACGGAGACTTTAATCCCCACAACCATGGCATAACGATAGTGAACAATTTTATTTAAAACGTTTTGTTACGTATGTTACGTAACCTGCTGGCTAATTAGATACACATCACGTACACATTTTTTGGAAATTTATAAAGTAAGCATCAATTTTACAACTTTAACGTGGTAGAGCCAAGCGGCGGCTTTAGCTGCTGCTTAAATGGGCCCGCTCGACCGGGATTATACCACGATCTCGCAGAATACCGGCGTGAAGTAGAGGCATCTTGTGCTTCTGCGTTTCGTTCGATGAGTGAAGTAACCGGAAGCCCACTCTCCCCATCCCCCTCCTCATCCTCCCTCCCATCTCCCAAATACCGGCAACCGGCCGGCAACGCACCTGAAACTCCTCTGTGTTGCTGCCGTGGGCGACGGTAATCACTTACCATCAGGTGAACTGATTGCTTGTTTGCCGCCTTTCCCATAAAAAAAATATTTAAATATTTATGTAATGTATATGAAGTCAACATTTCTTTCAGCAAATAAATGACCACAATATACGTTAATATCTCCTAAACACCCACATTGCTTCTACTAAAAAGAAACCCCTTTCAGCTTGCGCAATGTTTGTCGGAAAATAAAATGAATATTTAAACTCGATACTGTAAGCGCACGTGTTCGTCCTTGCTGGTAGAGTAATAAAAATAAAAATAGATACGGTACTTCTTTGTTATAATATTTAAAACTAATTGTATTGTCTATTTCTTTATGAGCAATGTATTAAATAATGATATTCCTATTCTCTTGGAAAATCAATGCCAAGAAGGATACAGTTCAAAACTTAGTTCAATTCTAGGTAACGATGGATATGTGTTCCACTCGTGCAACACCATAAAACAACGTCACGTAATTCTTGACGCCAATAAGTTGAGTCACGACCGCATTAAGATTTGTCATTCATGAAAAGAGAAACGATGTTGTGATTCCGTTCCCTTTAAACGCCGTGCTGACCATTAGTCATTCGCTATACTAATAGTTCCAATTTCTAACGAAACCAAAAAAAAATATTAGCCGAAAAATATGCGAGTAGTTTTAAAATATTATAGTTGGGTAAAAAATTAAAAATACCCTAAAAAAATAGATAAAATTATGCATTCAAATTCATTTTGGTTACTGTGGTTCATCGTAACATGCTCAATAGAGTAGCATTTTTCAGTAGTTTAGTGGCTGAATGATGAGAGCGAGGTGGCCCTGCAGCCCGCCCCGCACCGCGGCCCTCGCGCCTAAATATAGAGCAGGCACGCCCGCCGCGCGCCGCCTCGACACACAATCGCGTCCACTGCTTATTTTATTCGACTACAAAAAATGTCTTTACTGTCATAACCTACACTGACCCGTTAATGAGCGATCACCAATAAACTACTTATTTACTTTCTTTAACGTCCTATGCCTAGTATACCTATAAATTGTATAAGGTATTTTCAGTCAAGTCTTGATTACAGTCTTTATTTAATATTAAAAGCTCTGATTGATAATTTTACTTATATTTTATATATATATATATATATGATAGTAAGTGGTTAGGCAAAGGTGAGAAACGATCAATCAATCCACCTGGGAGTGAGTGATCACTTAGGCTCTGCCACATTTGTATTCTGTCATGACGAGAATTATCAATTTTACGTCATTTTTGCATACAATGATGGAAAGCTCGTTGCTGATAAAATCTCCGACACCATATGAAACTTCTTTTTTTATGAGGCTGTAGTATTTATGTTAAGTATTATTTTAAATATTGGGTTCGGTACAGTTGAATGAATTTGAATTAATTGAACGAATTTTCAGCCATCAGTCAATCACCAGAGCCTCGCTCTTTAATCAGCAGAGTACACTACCACAGAGGTGACATTGCAATTTGGAGTAAAAGTAGCAAAAGTTGGTATGTTAACCCTTCGTACACGTATATAATACGTCACAATGTTATCCTACTACGGTGCTACCTGGTATTCTGTAAGAGCATGGTCCCGTCATGCCAACTCATTACAGCGTGGCTCTAATACACTAAACAGGTAGTATAAAGTACGGAGTGAAAAATAAGTAATTTCTCTACTTAAACAAGTTATTTTTAATACATTTCAGGAACATACCAGGGACAATGGATGCGGGGCCACAGGCATGGCTATGGTGTTCGGACGTCAGCCCCATTTGGCTTGGCGTCGCACAACCGCGGGGGTGCGCGAGACACCCGTGGCTCCCTGTCGTCACTGGTGGAGGCGGTCGGAACTCCGGACCCTTCCGATCGACGAAACTTACGAGTGGACGACGCTCGAGGCGGATTTGTTCTTCAAAAGAGTTCCGATGAGCAAGCCGGAAGACGCGGCTCTCTTGTCGAGAAAACCAAGAAAGGGCTGTTTCCGGTAAGTTCCACGGTAATAAAATCAAACCGTTTAAGAGATCATAACGTGTATTAATTTTGATTTGTATTTTTTCATCACTTATACAACATTTTTATTTAATCCTTTGTAAACTTTGTTCAAAACATTAACGTCAAAAAAATATCTAGTCTGCAGAAATCATATAATGCGTTTATGACCGCTGATTCTTGTTGAAGTCGAGGAGGCAAGGCCAATAAACAAATAACAAACAAACAGACACTTATGATTTCCAGGGTGTTGGCGTAAGGAGTCACCTTGTTTCACCCTGTGAGTGCCGTAAGAGACGACTGGGATATGCCTAGAACTTCTTGTAACTCTATTAATAAAACTACCTGACCTAAAATACGCCGACTCGTGACGGCCAGCAGCGTTTAAGGTACTGCTGTTGTCAATTCGGTTACTAAGCATAGCTTATGATAAATATGCAAAGGAGAGATTTGAGGTATAAAAAGCCTTTATGCCTTAAACCTCTCCTTTTCCTCTCTGTGTCGATATTACGTTCAAATGTTTCGAAGTTTATACAAAAAACAGCTTGACGACTCTCGTTTCTGTCAGTCGGTAATGCCGATTTTTTCATGTCAATGAAAGTATGCGACAAATTCATTGAAATTCGTTAAATAAAAATGCAACGGCAATCTCCGGAAGCAAACCCGGCGATGTTGCTCGCTACCCGTGACTTCTATCTCTCGGAGAGGCGATAAGTGAGTTGTAGAACATTTTTCGTTACGCTGAGTCGTGCCAGATCTCTGAAAAAAATTCAGAGAATATAACGCCTTTCATGACGGTTGCAGGATAATTATACTTAGAGTTTTAACGATTTCTTGAAATTAGTTTCACAAAGGTTAAAAATAATCCGAACCGCAGCAAAACTCCAGAAATATATGTAAATCGCATATATTTTTCAACGTTTTTAACTTTTATTCTAAAATACCTTTAATAACTTAAAAAAAATGCCGTTTCCCTTTCTAAAGGCTTAATCTCGTGTCTCAAAAAAGACTTCAATAACGCAGATGACTTCGATGTCATAGTTGAATTATGTAACTCGTAAGTGTTTCTCCAAGCTCGAAACTAGATCAAAATTACTCGGAGCTAGGTCTGCCGAATAAGAAGGGTGCTGCTCAACAAAAATCCAGCCAGCTAGCCTCAGCTCAGCAACACCAGAGCGATGTGCAGGCCTTATTTATATTTTGAAAAAATCTCAATTATCAATTAATAATATATATATTAATTATAAATATTTATTTCTTCTTCTTCTGTTCAGTTTTTTTCTAATAGTCTTCGCTCATAGTCTGGGCTTTACGAGTATGTAACTAATCGATCATTATAATACCATCCGTGTCCCAGAGAACAGAGACCTTGTCAGCGAACCTTGAATTTCTTAGCACATGCTGCGCGACTTTGATTTTTTGTCTAAGTGACAAAATGATGTATCCGATTGCGAAACGTGCCCGGGAAACTTCCTATCATATTCAATTATTGCCAATTGTTAATTTTTTGAGTTTAATCTTTTCATCTCATCAAAGTAAACTGCAGTTCTTCATAAAACCTTGGAAAAATATTGCGTGCAGAATTTCATAAACGAAAAACGTGCCGTAATAAATTACACGTTTTTCGTCTTTCTCCATTTTCACGGAAATTTTAAATTGGCCAAATTCAAATACCGAAAAAGAGTAACAAAATATGCTACATATAACAACACTAAATCATCTATGGGTATATTTAGTACATTAATAGCTAACCCTTTGTCCGTTGTGACAGAATTTTCGCAAACGCCGTAGTACTGGGGAATTGGACAAGCGTGGCACTGGATCGGTGCGGTCCGGTGGCTCGGCGGGCTCGGCCTCATCGTGGGTCTCCTCTGTGGAGAGCTCACATTCCACTAACACACGCGGCTCCCATCATACACACTCCAACACCAGCTTTATCGTCGAGGTGATTATTCGTTCAAAGTATTATTATAATTTAGCTTAAGCTTACGTTACTGCATAAATTATTAAAATAATAAATTTACTAACCTACCTACTGGAATAGTTACTTTGTATGCATGCCAAATATACACAGACGCAGAATCTTCGTTGGTAAAAAAGTGTACTAGTTTTTTTCAAGTGATAGGTGATAACCGTTTTGGGTTGTTTTTTACCCCGTTATAGTATAACTCTGCCAGTATTCCCATTATAATGTATTTAATGTTATTGGAACGTCTGATAAAGTCTGAGGTTTTAAGTATATATATTCCACAAATATATTTTTTAGGACGAACACCTGGATCCCAGTGTAACTGAAACGTATATGGGTGAATGGAAGAACGACAAGCGTACTGGATTTGGTGTCTGTGAACGAAGTGATGGCCTACGTTATGAGGGAGAATGGCTTGCCAACAGAAAATATGGATACGGCGTTACGACTTTCCGAGATGGAACCAGGGAAGAAGGCAAATATAAAAACAACGTACTTATCACGAGCCAGAAGCGGAAGCATATGTTCCTCATGCGTTCAGCTAAATTCCGAGAACGAGTTGACTCAGCGGTAAATGCGGCACAGCGAGCTTCTAAAATAGCATTACAAAAGGCCGACATTGCAATCTCTAGGTTTGTATCGAATGTTGATTATTTTTTTTATTGATTGAGAGTATTTGAGCCCTGATTCCATTCTTAATTTTTACAATGTTAAATCAAACAAATATAGAGTGCCTATAAATTTATTATATTACACGAATATTATGTACATTTAAAAATACCGACACAGACATTGGTCTGAAATAATGGGAATAAAAGACTGAACGTAATAACTGACTTCTTCAAAGTAGAGATAATCTTTAAAAAAATGTTCGTGACGTCCAATAATGGTCTGATTAAACTCTAAGATTTCAAAAATCTAAAAGATTTTGCATCAGCTTCTTAAAATTGCCAGACCGAAAAACGCAATTACTTTTAAAAACGCAATTAGCATATCTGCCAACGTGTTTCATTTACTTAACGCTGGCCCACTCCAAGATTTGTATAGACACAAACATCCGATAGGCGTGAAACAATTATCCGTACCAATATTAGTCCATGCAACAAACAAAACCTCGACTCGTTCAACCAAGTATTGCTCAGTTGCTGCGCCTATCGTGCCGACAGGCAATCATTATCACAAAAACGGAGATATCGTTAGAATAATACGCTGGTATAAAGCTTTAAATCGAAGTAGCGGAAGTGAAGAAATAATAGAGGAGTTTCTAAAAGCGGATAAAATGTCAATACCTATAGTCTTACCGAAGCTAATTAATTCCGTTATGCGCGACGGAAATATACTGAAATCTTTCAACAAGAAGAGTGGCATTGCTGCTATATTTAAAGATCACATAACAACTATTTGAGTGACATTTCTAATCGTCTCGTATTTAGATAGGCTCGATTTTCAGCCTTCCGAACTAAAGACCAAAGAACACAATTTGTCGCTTTATTTGTTGTATGTGTACTAAGAGAAAGCCTTCAATTTAGACTTAAATTCTGACAAATGGACTGATGTATATTATGCCAATATAGTTACGGGTTGTGGCGTATTCCATCTTAGTCTTCAGGGGTGACAACGCCTCTGTGATCTTCTTCGATTGAGGTTTTTCGCAGGTGGCCATAGATTGCAATAGCCTCTAACCATCAGGTGGAATGTTATGTAATTTTTCACTCCATACCATTAAAAAAACATATTGGTCGATAGGCATCTGGTCAAATATAAAAAAAAAATATATGTTAAGTACTTTGTAGTACACATATGTATATGAGAAATCTGCTTTAACCCATATTAAAGTAGGAACCCTTCCCATACTGCAACCAATTCGAAAATTAGAGGAGGCCTCCCACAATTATATTCTTATACATTGATTAAAATTGTATGTAGTTGGTCAACAAACTTTTTCAATATAAATTATTATTTTACAGAACAGCTACTGCTCGAGGCAAAGCTGAGCAAGCTGACGAAGGGGCAGACCAAGCGAAAGAAGACTGTGATATAGCACAAGCCACTGCAAAGCAGTTCGCTCCAGATTTTAAGCACCCCGGGTTTGACAGAATAGGATTAAGAGACCGATATAGACAAAAAATATACGAAACTCAAACAACCGGACCTCTATTACAAGAATCCGAAAAGACCGCAGAAGGAAAGAGCATTCCAAATCATATCCCTCCGACGCATTCGCAGCTTCCACAAGCCAATAAGATTCCTAATGCAATGAATTCAAGAAGACCCTCAACACAATATCCTAAAGCAGCTCCTCCTGCGGATCCGCGGCTAGCGAATAGTATCAATTATGGTGCAAATGACAGGACGCTTGGCACCCCATTCGATCCATATTATAATCCTAATCAAGAAAGCTGGACATCTACCGTTAATTCGACAGCACAAACTCTGGACAAACAAAACTCTCGCACGATAAGTGAACCTTCAAGTGGATACAGTCATATTCAACCGGGTGGCCCACAACCACAAAATACGTCATATCGCAGGCAGGATTCGATGCAGGCACAGCAAAGTATGGACCAAGGGCACACACAATTTATAAATCAAGGTCGTAGACCATCTGTAAGGCCAACTATGAATCAAAAACCAGCGCCTCAAGAAAGGCATGCTTCTCAAGGAATCCCACGGCGCCAAAGTATACTCGCACAGCCACCATACGATCCTCAAATTAATACCTACATCGATGGCGGTACGGCATCGTATGGTCGAAATGAGTTTCGTACTGGAGTTTTTCACTTAGAGGGGTCGCATGATCCGCAACGAGCTACTGCTGATTCACAAGGTCTTCGTCAAACTGATTCTCAAGCTTACCAACAACCTCTCGATCAACAAGGGTTTAGACAAGCCCAGGATCAACAAATGTATCGCCAACCACAATCTGATCAGCAACAATACCGACAGCAGAATGTGCCGACAGAACAAGATGTTGTTAATGGAGAGCGTGATCCTCGGCAGTTCGCTGCTCGTCCCTCTATAGATTATTTTGACCATTATAAAAGACCTCCTAGTAGAGACTCTAGCGTTGACCGCTGCGGAAGACGATCACGGCAGCCATCAGTGGAAGCAGCGCCACCTGGTGGGGGCTCCCGTGCTGGGTCAATAGCACCGCAACCGATGCCATCATCTCGACCTCCATCGCGTGCAGCCACACCTGCAGGCAATGGCCATTTAGCGTCTGGTCGCGGCTCAATTTCTCGTGCGGCGTCTAAAGAACCTCAACAATTCGAAGACACGCTGCTTCGGAAGCGAACGTTAGGGCAAGAAATAACACCGTCACCTTATCAACCGAAGCGGACGGAAAGCTTATACGTAGCACAAAACGCTACACCACCCCCACCGATGCCTATGGGTGGAGGAGGAGGAGGAGGAGGAGAGGAGGAGGAGGTCGTAAGGTAAGTTTAGACATAAACGATGAGTCGTTAGGTATTTAACGTTAAGAAAAATTGCAGATTTGCGAAAAAAAAGGATCACCTCTTTTCTTCCCGTGCTTGTCCTTAGAGCTGATTAAGGATGTATGCTTGAAATTTGCATGGCGGTCGACTGATGACGAATTAAACATGAATTAAAAATAATAATGATACAATTATTATACTAATATGCCAAAGTCCATAAAATACAAAATTACAATAAATAATTATATAACTGAAGGGGATAATTTTTGCCTTGCTCAGAACTTAAACTTAACTTGAACAGAACTTAATACGTAACATTATGTTTTGTAAGATAAGAAATACAAAGTAATAAGTAAATTTAAATAATATACATTATTATATTTGAGTTTACCTTATTTAACTTCCATACTAAATTTGTATTTATATTTTTAAGTAATAAACACGGGTTACGAGTATTCCTGTGTACCTTCAATCTAAGAGAATACCAGATTTTTTCTACGACGTACTTACGACGTACTACGACGTAAATAAAAACTTAAAAGTATAATTGAAAAATAATCAATGCGTAAAGTGGTTCAAAGTGTATTAGTATCTATAAGAAATAAGGTGTATTTTTAATAATATAAAACGTTAGTAAATTTAAATTAACTGAAGAATACCCTATAAAACATTTTAGTATTTAATTACACTAATTATAGTCTCTCATGTCTGTCTAAGTAAATAGACAGACATGAGCCACATTTTAGACAGCTTATTTAAAAATGTTTTTTTAAGATCATATATAAAAATAACATGTAATAATATTACAAAGAAAGAGTGTGAGTTTGTTTATAGGTATGTGCGGAGTAAACCCCGAAACTACTGAACTGAATTTGTAAAATTACCCCTGATGATGATACACGCTACACTACTGCTTATGGTCAAAGGCTATGTTCGATTGCCAAGGGGGCATCAAGTATCACGTAAGCAAACTTTTAATGATTCTGGATACCGTCGCCTTTTAAGAATACATTTTTACACAGCTGTTTTTCAAGATTGGTCAGTTTTTACCATCTGTCTTGTGTACTAATATCCCCTACAAGATGCAGGAGTGTAATGTGAACTCTCTTACATAGAGAAAACTATACGATGAATTAAAACCCGCCTAAAGAAATATATATGAAACATCTATGCTATAAGAAGTGTACTGCCTGTGATCATATTCTAAATCGGCCGAAATATTAAACTAATTTTGATAGACCACGAATCCTCGCAAAAGAAAAACAAGATTCGCGAGGCAATTGGAATTAAGAAACACGCTAAGTCCAACAGAAAAGATGGTTTGGCCACCTGCTTGGAATTCTCTAATAAACAAAATTGAATACAAGGGCAAGCATAGCACTGCGATCTCTAGATACTGTGGGCTCTATCTGCGTAGATTTGACCAAATATTTATAATTAAGAAGCTGAGGTCAGCCGTATTAACTAAAAATAAAAAATTGCTCTTACGAACGTTTACCCTATACTGGGATGGTGAAAGGTTTGGACATTTTGGTTCTTTCAACCAACTTTACACCATTGCTTATTTGGGAAAACGTGATAAGTGGTAAGTCTGATGTAGTCTTAGTGTCCAGGCCAACGATTCAACTCGTACATAAGCTTCGAATAACTCATTAGTACGAGTCTTCCACATTGGGGATAGGACTCGAGGCTCCTAATTCGGAGACAGATCCCCTAACCACTAGGCCATCGTTGCCGTGTAAACTACGCTTATAATTGAATATTAAAATGAAACGGCGAGGTAAATTGCGTGCGGTACATCTCAATAACGCTGACAGTCAGTTCAGACGGGACTATCTAAACAGCTGGGTTTTAGTTGTTGCAGCACCCACCTTATTTGTTGGCTGTAATTCAGTTTTTTTATTGCTATATTTTCATCTATGTTTTCAAACTAGAAAAATTTCTTATGTGGTACAAAATTTGTCGGGGGACGACGAAGTGATGTGTGTGTCAAACCTTTTTTCAAAGAAAATAATCAAACTTTTGAAACGTTATTCGATAATTCAACTTTGAACTAGAACTGGAGTAGGTTGTGTTTTTTTGTCGTACTTTCGCTGCGTTTCCGAAGACTTTATGATCTAGGTACATGTACTTAAGTGGAGTGATGATGTTTTATAACAATGAGAATGACACAATTGTGCTGGTTGCAGCATCAGCATTAAGTATAGGTTTATTGTTGCTGTGTCAACAAATTCAAGTCAATGAGACAATTGCAGCTAAAATAAATATCTATTATATGAATGAGATATTTTTTATGCGTGAATAAATACTTAACGCTATGACTCTAATGAAATATGAATAATGAAAGACGGTGTTCTTTCGCCGCACATCGGCAGGATCACAGAAACGCTCGCACAGATTTCGGCCTCGTCGGATAGAAATAGCGGTGCAATGTAATATCGACTCTCTCTCCTCCCGAGGCCCCAACTCAACCACATCAGCGCTGCGGCCTTACAGAGTAGAGGGAGAGTAAAAGTGAAGTAAAGTAGCAGCCTGTAAGTGCCCACTGCAGGGGAATAGGCCTCCTTCTCAAATATCTGAGAGGGTTTTGGAGCCGGGGGTGTCCCGCCACGCTGCTCCAGTGCAGGTTGGCGGGCGTTACATAACCTCGAAATAATATTTTTTATTGATGTCTTCTTTCACCGCCGAGCACGTGATAAATGCAGCACTTAAAATGACTACTAACAATTTTACTGGTGCTGGAACCCAGGTAGGTCCCTCGCGCTTTGTGATACTAAAGTGAGCGCCCTGACCACTAGGTTACCACGGTTCGAGAGAGAGTTTCTAATCGCAATACCCCCGCAGCTCTACCATGGCTGCGGAAGACATAGAGAGCTGAACTCTGCAACATTCCCGATTCTTCCCCTCATTGTCCACCAACTCTTATCCGAAGTGAGCTCGCCAAGTAATTTTACTATATATAAATATATATAAAATTAAAACACACAGAGGGGTCACCACGGACCAGCTTCCGGCGACAGGCAGGCTATGTAGGTTCCTCTTCGCTGTTCGCTAGTGACCAAATCACTGAGTGACAGCACCAAATCTACAAATGAGGCGAAACTTACGCCAAAAGATACAGCCCGTAGGCTTATGCTCTAGTCCAGCTGCGATAGAGTAGAACCAAGGCTCCTTAGCAGTTTCCTGATTTCTGTCTGTTGAAAAGAGCCAAGTGATCAAGATGAAAACCGACAACGGCGGAGTTATTTCTGCTGAAACTGTAATTTTCGATATGATTGAGAGCGGACATATTTAGGATAGTCGTACACAATGTCGTTGAACCACACACTACTCTGATAACATCCCGGAGGTCACGCCTGAGCGAGATTAGAAACAGGTTAAAGACAGCAAGGCGCCAGGCAATCACGTAATTACAGCTAAGCTTCAGAAAGCGGGTGGAAAACCGGAGCTTGTAGTCCCTACGAAGCTGTTTATTTCTATAATTATGGGCGATGTTATTATGTTACTCTAGAAAGGGGATAACTATCCCTACTGACGATTTCGCTACAAAGCCGCGTCTACATTTTTCCGAAAGTCATGACAAATAGTCTAGCAAGCATACTGGACGACTTCTAGCCTTACAAGCAAGCCTGTTTCCGAAAAGGATATAGAACCATAGACCACATACATAATCTTTGACATATAAAAATACTTGAAAAAAAAAAATATTATGCAGAAGAGCGTGGAGGATACATAATGGTCAATTGAGTGGAAGTACAATTAACCATTATGTTTGTCGTATGAGGACTTTAAGAAAGCCTACGATTCAGTTGAAATTTATAGCTCTTCAGTCTCTTCAACGGAGCCAGTTAGACTACCGGTATATCGAAGTGCTTGTTCAATGATGCTCCGATATCTGTCCGAGTACAGAACCAAAGTACGGAACCCATAAATTGCAGAGAAGTGTAATACAGAGTGATGTGATATCCCCAAAACTCAATACCGTGGCATTCAAGCTACTAAATCGGAAAGGATGATTATGATAATGATAAGGTATTAACGTCGATGGCAAATAAATCACTCAACTTCGATTAGCCGACGACATTGTCCTTATGGCGTGATCCCTGCAGGAGCTCGGCACTATAGACATACTAGTGTCTCCCAACAGGATGGTTTCACGATAGACATAGACAAGACGAAGATCATCAAACAGTAGTAAGACTAAGCAAATACACGTATACACGTGGAACTAAATTCCGAAACGGTAAGTATAACTCCGTCGAAGACAACATGGCTGGGCAGAGTTCGGAAAACTATATCGTCTACTATAACATTATTATAGTTGTTTGCTTACTATCTATATGCATCATTATCATTGCATGCATTTTTCGATTAAATTTTATATGTAAGTTTAATGCATATATGAGTTTTTACACACTTCGTACAAGAAAGCGTGAGTAGACTCTTGGTTTAATCGCGAAATTTATAACACGCGGTTCACTTACCTTCGGCTTAAATTATCGCCACTAATTTCAGCACTTAAATAAAAAAAATCCTTAGTGTTAAGAAGACATTCTATCACAATTCTGATGTAATTTATAATCTTTCTATCATATGTAGATTGAATTAAGTTTTTCCATAAAATCCTACTATTAAATCATAAACGGCTGAACTAAATTTGATGAAATAATATATGATTTTGATATAATAATTGCACGAAGATATCTTGAAGCCTGAAAAAGGACAAAAGCTCTCAGCCCAGGCAAGCCGCGAGCGAAAGATGATCCATTATATTTTCGGGAACGCTCGATTACGTTATGTCAACCGCTACGTCATCGAATGACATTTATCGGAAAAAGAAAGGATTACACTAGCGGCTGCTCTCGGCTTAGATCCGTATTCGCATAATACAAAATAAATTTTGGTCAAAGTTCTTTATAAAAACTTTCTATTATTTAAAGGGGGGGTCAGTTTGGATCCCGGTGCCGGCATTACCAAAATTTTTTATTGCAATTTTAACTAAAAAAAATTACGGTACGGTACCAAGTACTCGGTGGTGGAAGAAAACATCGTAGGGAACTGCATGTCTCAGGAAACAAAAACAAAAAACAACCTGTACTTGAGCAGCGTGGCGGATCCTTCCTTGTGAGAAGGAGGGCTTAGTTCAGCAGTATTTAGAGACTACTACTTTATACCTACAATTTTCTACGAGACCATTTACAATATTGTCAATGTACAAAATAAAAATAATTAATTAGATTATAGCCATCAAGTTACAAGATAGTTGGAATTAAACTGTATGGTCACTATTCCAATACTTTTTGATGTAATTTTTAAAGTAAGTTTCCGAAAGATTCAATATACATTCTGGAATTTTATTACAGTGCTTCGAACCAGAAAAGAATTCTTAAATTTATTTAGTCTAAATTTAGTAATTCCTTGTTTGTATTTCTCAATACAAAACTCTGTCGGTCACTTAGGAATAGATAATTCCGTACATAAATATATAACATTGACATAAATGTACATAATAACATGTAAATAGGGAACTAAGCGAATCACAAGACCGCACATTAGAAATAGCACGCACTGCGCATTTTTTCAAAATAAACAAAGCAATAATATCAATCCCATAAGACATTATTCTGTGAAAGTAAGTAAAGTTATCGAACCTTACAGTAGCTACATCTGTCAGTTGGCGAATATTTCTTACAGCATAAGTAGCGAGCTAAGGCTAAAGTTTCTCCATGGAACTGCAAATTCTGGGGACCCCATGGAAGCTTATAATTTAGTATGATCCCCAGAATACTGTTTTGTCAATAAATTCTAATATGTGACTCTGCAAAATAGCATTAGGTGGAATTGCTGAACATTTGGAAATTCATCTTTCGCGCCACAACGCTCTCTGATCACATTATTTCGAACCCTGTCAGTTATCTTCACATCAATCATACTTCTTAACGCTCTCATTTTTACTGCATTTATCCTGCTTTCATGCCTCTTCTGCCATACCCAGCTTTCGCATCTATATGTTAGTTTTGGTACCAATACGCCTCTATGCACAGCCAAACGAGCTTTGTGAGATATCGTCTGGCTGTTCATAAATGTATGCAATGCCCTATTCACCATATTACCTACCATCGCTCTCCTTTCAATGTCACATTTGTACCTTCCATTTCTCGTAAACATTGTTCCCAAGTAAACAAACTCATTCACTTCCTCTAAACTATCTTATATTAGATATTGCTTTATTAACTAAAATTGCGCAATTCCAGGTAGATTCTACACAGCTCTTGTCTAAGATAAGTCTGAAGATTCCTTCAAGCCCCGTAGGACAACCAAGACATCAAAATAGTTCACATAGTTTTACAAAATATAGGCAAAATTAATTTTCCATCAGATCAGCAAACCTTATGAATAAATTGGATGGCATTCCCGATTTTGATATTTTTAACTTTTCCCTGATTGCTTTAAAATGTTATATCACAAAGTAATGGTTTAATGCGATTTCTTTATTATTGAGATTTGATTAGGTGTAAGTAGCAAATTTATTAATTGATTACTTAATCAATACACTAAGTAGTTTCGATATCCGAAAACAATTAAAATGGTGTGTAGCATTAATAATAATTTTCAAGTTATCAATCTATGTATCACTATATGTTTTCCGAATAAAACAAAATTAAAAAAATATTTTATAAGAGTATGTAGTCCCTTTTCTAGTAATATGTACCTAAACTTTATTTACATTTGCTACGTTAGAAGCATATATTACAGCGTTATCTAGATAACGCTGTAATTCCCAAGTATGCGCTGAGGAGCCCGCTATACAATATACAATAAAAATATCGAACAAATCGAACGAAAAAGAGGAGTCAATAATAATAACATCCAGCCTGCTTTGGGTAGAATATTCTTTAAATTTTATTTAACAGTTAATTGAATAGTAAATTACTTTGTTAGTGTAATACAAGATCTGGGGAGGAGATAATACGCTAGCACGTCTGGCTATAGGTTAGATGTTTCGGCGGCGTTGGCGGTGGGCGGCGGGCGCTCAGCCCGTTCTATTTCTAAATTGAGACAGTCATTCGCTGTGGCTTTCCGCGCATCACCTCCTCGCACATATAAATAGAAAATAATCAATCTCAAATAGTAAAATAACAAAAAGAGTGTTCTGTGTAATGGTATAATTATAATCACAAATGATTAAACACGTACTTTATATTTACTACTATAAAAAATATTAATAAAATTAACACATATACGGATAGTTTTAATAATACCAATACAAATGATGTGGTATCAAGGGGAAGAAGACGAGGAAGACGATCTTATGTGCTCACCGGCAATACTTGCACGGCGAGCTTCCGAAAGCTGGATTAATGTACCTCCTGTTGAGGTAATTTACTCATATTGAAGAATATTATTGAATAGTATGTAGTCATAATTCCTATTATACCGGCGGTGTAAACATTATGGTTGTGTTTAAGTAAGCAATCGTTTTTTAATTTGTATTGACATTTAAGTTTATTAAAAACTATTTAAACGAAAAAAAATAGGAAACGATTAAAGATTTACCATGAACAACTTCATCGGGAGCTCATAAGCGTCGGGTCAGCCATTTAAAATTAAAACCAACATCTGCGAATGTTTGAATCTAAAACCTACAAATGTTGTTGATAACATTGTAAAACCTTCGTCTTAGGTAGGTACTAATACGAAAGTATTAATGCTCAACAATAATGCAACAAATCATTTTATTCACAGATGTTAAGCACGCCACAGACGCTGCAGCGTAAGAAGTCGCTACCAGACGTTGCAGCGATGCCGCGGATGCCTGACGGTGGAGGAATGTCCCGTGAGGAGGTATCAGCTCTCGGCTCCGCGCGTCGCGAGGAGGTCCGTCGAATACACGAAGAAACCGAGAAGCTAAGGGCTAACCCTCTTCTCTATTTAGTCAGTCCGCAAGTCAAGGTAATGTGTCGTGCCTTTTTCCGAACAGTTCTGCTATTTTTAGTGTATGCGGTGTAAGCTTCATTAACCTGCTAAGAGATGTCCAGTTAAACGTTTTAAATTAAAATCACAGGTTATATAGACAATTACACCATTGAATTTTAAATACCTATACGACATTTTTGTGAATTTTAATTATTACAGAGGCCTATTATCCTACCTAGTCATTACCTATCCTACCTAGTCCAACAACGTTTGTCTAACGGATGGCATATTTAATATACTTATAAAACAGTACGATTCAAATAATTTGTTTTTCTAATTAGGGTTGTTCTTTTGATGGCTGTACTTATATAAAAAAAATTCAAAATTCACTTGTATAAATCCTTCTGCTTTCAGGACTGGTTCTCCCGGCAGCAGCTAGTAATTCTAGTACTCTTCATCAACATTTCTCTGGGCATCATGTTTTTCAAGCTACTAACGTAGCGTCGGCGTATGGCGCGTTAGCGCCTTTCATCATAATGTCACTTTTGTACATATTTTAATACATAAAATATCGAACATTCAAACAACCAGCGCAAACCAAAGTTTTATGTGAAAACCCCAAAATCAATAACAATTTGATAATTTTAATTTAAATACCTAACTAAATAAAACGTATTTACTTGTTGATAAGGACTTACTCCGGTTTGCTAGTATAAGTACCTACTTTATTAATGTTGTGTAAGTGTGCGATACAAAAGATACGTGACATAAAGTTCAAAAAGGCTCCACCCTAATACGTATCTAAACTGTTAGACTCGTATTTCTCTCTGGTGCGCGAATGAAAATCTTTGTTTCCTTAGCCGAAAATAAAACGAGTGTACGGAACACAAAATGTTTATTAACCTACATATTGTAGGTCTTTCTACCTAGTAGTACCTATCTGAAGGTCTTACCTTTACCTCTTTTGTTAAATAAAAATGAAAATTTTAATAAAATTTTGATCATAATTAGTGAATGAAAGATAAATTTACGATAGGTAGTTTACAATGTCACCTTTTAAGATTTTATTACCTTAGCCACCCTAAAAATACATAGGTAATAATAATAGTAATGTAATTCCCGTGTCATAACAATAGAAATTCTATTGTTATGACACGAGAAGGGCTAGATTAAATTTTATTCGGTATTCAAAATATCTATAATACATAAAATATCGAACATTCAAACAACCAGCGCAAACCAAAGTTTTATGTGAAAACCCCAAAATCAATTACAATTTGATAATTTTAATTTAAATACCTAACTAAATAAAACGTATTTACTTGTTGATAAGGACTTACTCCGGTTTGCTAGTATAAGTATCTACTTTATTAATGTTGTGTAAGTGTGCGATACAAAAGATACGTGACATAAAGTTCAAAAAGGCTCCACCCTAATACGTATCTAAACTGTTAGACTCGTATTACTCTCTGGTGCGCGAATGAAAATCTTTGTTTCCTTAGCCGAAAATAAAACGAGTGTACGGAACACAAAATGTTTATTAACCTACATATTGTAGGTCTTTCTACCTAGTAGTACCTATCTGAAGGTCTTACCTTTACCTCTTTTGTTAAATAAAAATGAAAATTTTAATAAAATTTTGATCATAATTAGTGAATGAAAGATAAATTTACGATAGGTAGTTTACAATGTCACCTTTTAAGATTTTATTACCTTAGCCACCCTAAAAATACATAGGTAATAATAATAGTAATGTAATTCCCGTGTCATAACAATAGAAATTCTATTGTTATGACACGAGAAGGGCTAGATTAAATTTTATTCGGTATTCAAAATATCTATAACTATTTATAAAATTGTAATTCAACAGCAAATGTTTGTTTTAAATGTTACATATTATATTTATGAACGCAAGCTTTTAAAGTTGTTAAAGTTCGTCATAAAAGTTATTGACCATTTAACGTAGAATAACGAATAATTATTGAGTAAACGTAACAGGCCTTTAAGTATTTTGTCTACTGTTAAAGGGTGAATAGATAACGGAATAAATAGAATCTTTTTATATTTCTTCGATCATCGAACAATAATTTTAAATATTTTCGTACGCTGTTGTACATTAAACATCCAAAATTATTATATTCATAATTACTGTAGTGAATAGTAATGAATGTGGATTGGTGCACAACATTTTTTACAAAATTGTAGGTTTGTAATACAATGACGTCAATTTTCACGTATCCAAGCGTTTTTATACATAGTGTATGTATAAAATGAATTCTAAATTTAATTATACCTTAACATTTATTTATACTGATGTGGGAGATGTGCGAATGAGACTGTTGATTATTTGGTGCAACGAAAGTTGTGGACATACGCGCAATTGTTAAAAAGATGAATTAATGATTGTAAGACAATTTTTGCCGTTTCATTATTGTCTAAAAACATAAGTTATTGTCTATAAGAGATTTAATTACTTGTATCAATTTTATCTACGTTTCACAAATAAAATATTTTAACAAAATCTCACAGTATTTTATTATCCATGCAAAACTTACTGTCAAAGGGACTGACCAAACAATTATTTGAACAGTTTTCATGTAACACCAGCCGGTATCGTTTAATAAATTTTTTATCCTCATTGGACGGAAGGGAAAAAATACTGTTACGAGCTACGGGTTGCGAGATTAGGGTAAAAGGGATCTTAAACTTATATTTATTTTTACTACTTACAAAGGGGTACGTACATAGGCTTATCATCCTGACGCTATGCCACGTACGTAATATTTCCGAAACGGTGTTTATTTTTCATTGAAGTAAATAGTCTTATATTTAAACCAGTGTGCTGTACACCCTTATTTACCTATCAAAGTGTTTTGTTAACATCGACCTGTAATTTATAAAACATTATTTCTTTCGACTTGGTCATTCGAAGACGTAAAAGTTGACGAGACATTATCAGGCATTAGTTACAATACTTTCCGAACCCAGGCAAGTTGAAAGCATTTTTAACTACGGATATTGAATACGGCAGGAGTAATATAAAATAAAAAGCATAATATGCGGATTTCTCTCTACCTGGTTCTTGCCAACTGGTCCTGCCAACCACCAGGAACAAATATAACATAATAACGCATGGGAGAAGTAAAATAATATAAATAAACCAAAAAAAATATGGAAATATTAAATAAAGACTAGATATCCTCAATGCTGCCCCGGAAAATGTGATATATTCGTTTATAATTTCTGATTTCAATGCGGTTTTTACTATAAATTTGAACAATTCATGTCATAGGTTTATATACATCCCACGTTTAGGTTATAGACAATTGTGCCTAATGTTCAGCATCGGAAAGATCGAACTCAATCAGCCCTTGAGTACTTCCAACTTAAAAGAAGAAACTAAAAAAAACACAAAAAAAGAAGTAGATACTAAAAAGTATAATTGAGAATAATATAAGGTTTATTATCTTTTTCTTCAAATGCCAATCTCACCTCCACGGTGCTAACTAACAAAACCATATCCATCCAATTTGTCGAGCCAAATTCCACAGACTAGTGACGGGCAGTAGAAACACTGCGCCCGTCAATAGTAGGCTAAAATGTAGATATAGTGGGCGTCGTAAGAGGCGAGTGAGGGAAAAGCCTTGAAAATCGCAAAGGCTACCGACAGATGACGGGATAATCATCTCGAAAGTAACCAAATCAAAATTAAGCAGACCGATGAGAGGCAGCAGCGTCTGGGGTGCGAGGTGTCTGGTACTGCGATCGCCAATCTGCGTGCCGGACGTGGCGATTATGGCAAATCCTCCTTGTGGGAGGGCCTCTTATGTCCGGCAATGGACTATTTATAGACTGGTAAGGAAAGGTAAACGCTTTACAACATTTGATAAACAAATCCATTATAATACACGATGAATTAAACTTTACGATTAAACGTTGCTTTCTCATGAGCCGCCTCATTAATTAGATTATACAATTGTACGGCTTCCTTTAGTACCAAGATATTTCAGTAGCTGTAGTTTTCCATGAACATCACTTTGTTCTAGTTTTTTTTTATATTAAATACTACAATATTATGCCGAAAAATATTAAAAATAATAATTATGGAAGTCAGGAAAATTTACCGGTATTAGTTTAATAACTTTACTTGTGTTCAACATCTTTCTTCTAATAGTGTTTAGTATTCACCGTATAATAACGTGTGGTATTGAACTGAGTTCTACTGTTATACGCGTTTCTATAAGTAACGTAATTATTTTGCAATGTGCCTTTATTTTGCCTTTTCCTCATGAGTCTCTAAATTTTTATTTCAAGAAAGAAGATGCAAATGACGATCCAATTGATTTGGACGATTTGTTACCAAAGATTGGAGAATTTGGAATTTACCAAAAATTACTACTGTGGCTCGTGTGCTTACCTGCTTGCTTGCCTTGTGGTTTCTGTGCTTTTAATCAACTGTTTATGACGGATGTCCCCGATCATTGGTGCCAAATTCCGGAGCTACAAAAATTAAATTTAACGAGAGAAGAACGTAAACTTTTGTCAATACCACGTGTGGTAAAGTATCCGTAACTGTTTTTAAATATTTATATTTATAGAGAAAATATATAATATAACCAAACCTTATTCCTTTTCCTAGGTTTTCTTCTGTTTCTAAATGCTTATTTTAAGTCCATATTTTTAGTAATATACATTCCTCTTCTCGTTTCCTTACTGATAATGAACGATTCCTCCTGAATGATTTTGACCACGGCGCTAACTTCCGAATACTATCGGCAGTTGTCAAATCCGCGGGGCGTAAATGTACGCACAAACACAGGCACTCACTTGTCTTTACCCCATAGAGAAAGGGTCATATGCAGTGTCAGAGATACGGAACAAACACAACCGAACTAAACCTGAAAACCAATACTTTGTGTTTTTGCACAAATATTGATTTCGAGTGGGATTCTAACCCAGGACCTGGAGTACAGGATCAGCAGTCGCTAACCTCTCCGCGGACGTCTGTTTCCGAACGAAGCCAATTCAATTGCAGAATGGTAAAAGACCGAGTGTCGGATATAAATCCATGAAACTTGATACCTGCATTGAAAAATGTTTTCCATTTGCTGGCCTGGTAAACGATGAACTTGGGCAATTGAGGAACTGGGTTAAGATATTCTCGTACAGTATACCTCAAAATCTTAAGAAAAAATTATCTTACTAGTGCGAATGTTGCGAATGTTCGACACCGAAACGGTGGTCTTCACTGCAGACCGCGTGGGGAAACTTTGAGTTCTCGCTTGGCAACCTCGTAAAGGAACATTCCGACAGTTTACTCTCGATCACACAATATTACGGGAAGACGATAGATCCTGATGGTTGAAGACCATGCAACTTTTGAGAAGGAATATCGATATATTCCTTAAAACGTAGTTATTCTATTCTATTAACTTAAGCTATCGAGCTTGTGACCGATAACCACGTTTAAGTTTTATTTTTTAGTCTAGAATTTATATTATTTCAATTATTTTTAGGTAGATGACAACAGCACATTCGAGAAATGCTTACGTTACTCTGTTAATTGGTCCGAAATCATATCCACAGGTAAAATAATAAAAGTAAACAACAGTTGGCCTCAGGAGCCCTGTTTAGATGGCTATGAATACGATAAATCCGAAGTGGCTTCCTCCGTCGTAATCGATGTAAGTTTGAAAACGAACCCAACGCATCCATAGCTAATTAAAAAAAAAAGTTGAACTTGTTGTAAATTCTTAAAACAATTTTTATTTTATTGCCCTGTTATTAAAAATACCCAAAAAATTTTAATACTCTATATTTACAATGGCATATAAATATTTTTCATAAATCACAGTAACCATTTTCTTTCCGATTATAATATATTTTCAAATATGGGGAAAACAATGTCAAATGCTATGTTATTTCATTAAAAAAACACGTTCATTTTGTGGCGATTAAACAAACGTTTATCATTTTGCAAAAGTTTTTTAGTTATTTAATTTGGATGGTTTACAAGCTCTTACGTAGTCAAATGCAGTTCAGAATGCCCATATCTAAGGCGTATTGTATTATATTCTGTGGATCTTATACTACATGTAGTACATCATAATGCCGCAGAAAATAATGTTTGTGACTTTCGTACCTTATAAATACTCACGCCCCCATTAAAATATCAAATGACGTTTCTGGTAAAAATATTGTGGAAGCGGTATAAACTATATGTATTTCTTGTTATTTGAAAAACGTAAAATAATTTTGGAACTATTGCCAGCAGTGGAATGCTTACAGCCTTATGGTGATGATTAAGCTTAAAATTGGTGATCTTAATGATACGCTCCTGTGTGAAGTTTACCGCGAATCTTTTTGTCTACTGTATGAAAAAGAAGAAATAAAAATACTTTAAAAGTGATTTACTCACAGTGCTCTGTGTCGCCAATTAGATGTGGTGCATTACCCATGATTGGGTCTTAGGCTCTCGCTGCCCACCATACAAGTAACAGTATTGTTATCACCTGTTAGTTTACGCAGTTATTTTGTGAGCGCTGTGTGATCCTTCCCTTCAACTTGCCATTACGCTCAATATCATACACATAAATAAAATAGAAGTGTCTATATTTATGAATGAGGAATTTTTCTGATTACATTTTCCTGTCTTATAGTGGCTTACTTGAAAATACTTCTAGGTCGGTTTGCTTGTCTGTCCAATCGAAATAACTTAAAAATACATCAGCATTCTATAAGGAAATAGCGCAAATGATAAATTGTAAATCTAGGATTAAGATAAAATTAACCTTCGTTTGATTTGTAATATCTCAAATACTTTTCGTATAATATTAATTAATATTCACGTGCCAAAGTCGCAGGATAACCTAACCTAATTTATGTCTTATTTCATAAGTTTATGTCTTAGCATAATACTAATCCTTGTTTATACAAGGAAATCATCCTTTATGATTTAATGGTTCAATAAATTTATTATGATTTTTTTTAATATATATTATACATATTCAGAAATGTTTCTTGTTTCAGTTTGACCTAGTGTGTGAGTTTGATGTTTACCCAACCCTCGGTTTAGTAGCTCTAAATGTAGGAGGCCCAATTGGAGTATATACTTTTGGAATTTTAAATGATCGCATTGGCCGCAAGAAATCGTTTTTTACATGTCTAACAACGCTTCTCATAGGTAGTTTAATGACTGCTTATGCATATAAGTATTGGTTTTGGGTGCTTGCGCGGGCAATTGTTGGTTTGACTATACCTGCCATATATCAAATACCCTTTATAATTTGTAGGTATTGCTTTTTTCCTTGAAATAAGTATCTATATACTAATCTATTTTACGTGATTTAAGTAAACATTCAAATTAATATTTGTTTCAGCTTTGGAGCTAGCAGGGCCAAATTACAGGTCTTTTGTTACCGTCATGACTTGCATATTTTACACTTTGGGATTGGTGTTATTATCTGGCGTTACATACATATTACGAGATTGGAGGTCACTGGCTTTAGCTACATCAGTACCTTTTTTCCTATATTACTTGTACTGGTTCGTTTTGCCAGAATCACCCAGATGGCTTTTAATGCGAAAAAGATTTCAGGAAGCAAATGAAATTCTAAAATCAATAGCCAAAATTAACGGTAAGGAGTTACCAGTAGAGTACACAAATAAAATTGAAAGACAAGTTCTAGAACAAGCTATGAATGGAGTTAAAGAAGATAAAACTGCGAGTATGTTTGCTTTGTGCCGAACACCTAACATGAGACTCAAAACGTTTTTGATCACCCTAAATTGGTGCGCATCAGAAATGGTTTATGTTGGTCTCAGTTACTACGGACCAGCTATAGGAAGCAATCAATACATGAGTTTTTTCCTTTCATCTGCTGTAGAAATACCAAGTTACCTTGTTTGTTGGGTACTTATGGACCGCGTGGGAAGGCGATGGCCATTGTGTTTATCAATGGTAATAAGTGGATTTTTTTGTATTGTAACAGTATTATTACCAAAAGGTAATTTTTAATACTTTTTCTTCACATAAATATATACAAGAATACTAAATCAAACAAATAAATAGTCATCCTAAAAAATCAATATACTTTTCACAGACGCAGAAACTGAAACACTGATCTTGTACTTGATCTCGAAATGCTTTATCTCTGCATCATTTCTGATAATATATCCCTACGCCGGTGAACTTTACCCAACGGAATTAAGAGGTATTGGAATTGGCACATCGGCGTATATTGGAGGATTGGGCTTAATCATTATCCCTTTCATTAATTACCTGGTAATTGGGTTTGTAAACAGAATTGTTTATTATAATTGAAACAATTTTTTTGTTAATTGTCTATATCTTTGTAACGTTTTTATATATATAATCAAAAATACATATATCGACGATAATAAACTTCGTGTTTGTTCCCGGAGATTGTCTTAAAATTTTCTAGCATATTTCCTTGATCGTCTCTTAGACACTCACTGGAAGAAAATATAGTTAATTAACACCTACATTTAAATATAAAATTTTACTCCTACCTACCTTTACTTATTACTACATAATTTTACTGAAACCTACATTTATAAATAAATAATTCGAGTAAAGCCACAGACACTACACGCGTCATAAAGACGAGTTTATGACCCGTGTAGTGTCTTTCCGGCTTAAACACCAGCCTTTCCGGCACACCCGGCGGATCTAATCTATGGCTCCACCGCAAACCACCTTTCGGCCGCGGAGGGTAGAAAGAACGGCTCAACGTAATACCGACACTCCTCTCCCCTCGCGAACCCACCACGGTGACATCAGCGGTGCGGTCCCCGCAACGAGAGTGACTCTTCGTCAACGCAAGGATAGGGAGAATGGGGAAACATAATACAAAAACTCCTCTTCCACCCCGACTCCACTTCGGGTGCTAAGCTAACACCCCTCAGTCCACCAACACGCATCCAAAGTGGGCTCACCAAGTCCACTCGGAGGGGCCAACTCAGGCCAACCATCCCCTCAAAGACAGGCCGTCCATGTAGATTCCTCTTGGCTCACCGTGTGAGACCAAGCCACGGTGGGAACCCATTCGGGCAATAGCAACCTACCCTACCTACCCTATTGCGAGACGTACTTCGCGTAAAGTCTCACAGCCGCAAGATCGCATAAAGTCTCACAGCTGTAAACGCCCTGCACTTCCATGATCTACATTCTTTATATAGGCATAACTAAGTTGTTATTAACATATTATGATAAATTATAGATGATGCTGATGATACTGATATAGTAAAAAACAGTATTTTTAGTAGATATATTACATTCCATTCGTTATCAGCATTCTTTACTTAAATTGACCATTTTAGGGCTCTAGCAACTTAGTGCTGCCACTGGTGGTTATGGGGGCAGTATCAGTAATTGGTGGACTAACGGCACTGCGACTGCCAGAAACGCTCCATTCTTCGTTGCCGCAAACAGCTGAAGAGGGTGAAGAATTCGGAAAAGACTGGACCTACGCTGACTGCTTCAAATGCGGCGGCCAAAGGTAAAATATATTCCTACTAACTGGCGACTGCCAGAGATTCATGTGTTTTTATAATCTTGACAAAAGTTAACGGCAGTTCTTTTCGTATTTGTGACGTTGGTGGTATGTCTTAATGTCGGGATTGCGGTGGCATTGCTTGGTAAGCCAGTAGATTAGGTACTTAAGGCCCGCTTACCTTGAAAATGTACGGAAAGTACTTATTAGAAATATTGTAATTTTATTTAATTCGTGTTAAAGAAAACAGAGTTAAAGAAAACTCTGCAAATTTTTAAGTACAGTCATTTTCAAAACTCTTCAAAAGCAAGACATCAGCCGTGTGTTTGGGTACCGCACTATCGACCGGTACAACAGCAATTCGTCTGTAGAAGACCTTACAAGATCAGGGCATCCCCGTGCTATAAGGTTCAGACGCATGGTGAACGTTATCAAAGTGAAAATGACTAAAGTGTATCTAAAGAAACCTAGCCACTTGAGCGAGAGCGCCTAAAGAGCGAGCAGAATATTTGTACTTTCAGATTCCAAGAGCTCTATCGTAAAGGGATAAATAATCTTCCCTCGAGACGATAAAAATGTATAGATGACGAAGATAAATACTTCGATTAAATAAATATATTTATTCTTAGAAAAAAATCGGATTGAATTGTTCAATGAAAAACGATAATTTCATTCTTTAACCCCTAATACTTAAATATCAAATCAGGCTCAAATAAGTGATTCTAGTAACTATGTGCAAATAATACAACCTTAAGGGGTCCAAACTCTGCTAATCTATGTATGCCATGATAGGGCTTGTAATAAACAACCATGTCATAATGAACGTTTGCGTCTGTAAATTCGTTTATTTATCACACACTTAGCTAAGTTGCCTTTACCTAACCGATACATTTGATTTATAATGAGATGATAGAGGATTTTCAAGTTTATATTACCTGCTTTCTTTTTGTTTCCTTTTTTATGGATAAGCGTTACCCCTACTTTAGGAATTACTCCTCAGTCTTGGAGGCTCACATACTGTAATGAAAATTATACATGAACAAACGCCCATACCCGGAAAAAGACTATACTATACGAATGAGAAGTATTCACCATGATTGGTTCATCTCATATCTAAAGAATCGCGTACATAATGTGGAGATGGATGGAGATAATATCATGACATTGATGCTAGCACTACTCGTATTTCTAATATATGATCACAAAAGCAGTTACAACTGGATAAATACCTCAGGGGAGTTTATTGGGGTGTATACTGTTTCTCCTGTATATAAACGACCTGCCCAAAGGGCTAAATTATACAAGTATTTTGTTCGCTGATGACTAGTATGTAGCTTTCCCGTGTATAAATGAAACGGATATGAATGATAATTTAAATTATATTTTATCCTCTATTAACTGTCGGTTAAAAGACCATAATTTAGCAAAATTTACAAATACAAGATTTATTCAATTTAAACCTCTTCAAAAAAATGCCTTTAGATATAATATTTTCCTATAATGTCATAAAAATTGTTTGGTTGTAAAAATACAAATATGAACTGGAAAAGCCATATACGAAGCCGTCCTGCTGAGGCATTTTCATATCACAACTTGATTTACTTATCATATAAATTGCGCCCACCAAAAGATAAATCGAGAATTCTTCTGCTACGTAATTTTGGTGGTATTGATTTAGATCATCTGAGAGATGATGCGGCGATGATCGACTGGGATATTGTTCTTACTGAATAACTAACTAACCTAACCTAACCTAACTTAGACGAAAGGGTGGAAAGTTTTAATTATCTCCTAATAAAACTCTACGACGTTCATGCCCCGATTAGACCAGTTCGACTTAAGCATCTGCCTGCTCCCTGGCTTACTCAGGAGATCAAAATATAGCAACATAAGAAAAATATTGCTAAAGCTTAATATAAATTTGAAAATTCTGAGGCTAATAGAGACAAATATAAATACATTCTGAAACATCGCAACAGGTTGTGTAGGGATAAACAACGACGCCATATTCATAAGTCCATACTTGAAGAAGATGATTCAGGCAGAGTATGGAAATTTCTTAAATCTCTTGGAGTTGGGAAAGCGCGTCAGAATAGTGGCTCCATAAATATTGATTTAAACCAGCTTAATCAGCATTTCTCTTCTTCTTGTGCCATTGATAATGCCACAAAATTACGAACCAAAAATCAAATTTCAGCTTTACCCAATTCCGATGATCCTGCTTTTATTTTTAGTCAAATTGCTGGTTCTGATGTTAAGAAAAGCATTGGTGAGGTCAACTCTGATGCCATGGGTACAGACTGCATTAGTCGTAAAATTATCATTCCTATTATCATTATCTTGACTCCTATAATAAAAAATATCTTTAATTACTCTATTTGTTCTGGAAATTTTTCCCTCTTCCTGGAAAGAATCCCAAACTGCTCCCATACCCTAAAAAGCAAATCCCTCTAGTCTTTCTGATTATCGTCCTATTTCCATACTAATAAGAGATCAAAATCGACATTGTAGTTTATTTTGATCTCTGATTAGTCATTCCTATATTCGTACCAATATAGGAATATATTTGACGGGACATTGGTGCCGTACAGTGACACCGTTAAAAATGTAGGACTTACACTTGACAAATTTTTATCTTGAGCCCCACAAGTAAGCGAGGTGAGTAGGAGGGTGTTTGCATCGGTTAGGTCTCTCCGTAGTTTAAGCAATTTCCTATCCATACCAACTAAAATTACGCTTGCACAGTCTCTCCTGTTAGCCATTCTCGATTATGCTGACACGTGTTATCTCAATCATTCAAATAATTTGGAATTATGTTTTATCCCTTACTTTCTAATTAAAAATTTTGTAATGTTTTTTTAAAAATTTTCGATACTATTGTGATGTAATTTCGTTTGTAGTACCGTTTCATGATGGGTCTTTTACTTATATAACAATATCTTAGTTACTCGTGGATTCAATAAAAAAAATTATTTGATTTGATGTTGATTTACAGATCAGTGGCAGAGGCAGAATCGTATGAAAATTTGGATCAATTGGAGCTAACACATCCCCCCCTGGTTGATGATGAGCTTTCAGAAATGCGTAACATTAGACGTAGTTCTATGCGCAAACTCGTACGACAAGCTAGCATTGTTGAAACACAACGTGACTTTGATGGCAATATGAAAATGACATATTGGTTTTAGTTTAAAGATAAAAATTGGTAAGGAATAATTTAAAAAACACATTAATATATTTTATTTACAGTAATTATGTATAAAGATAACAAAAATTAAACAAGAAACAAGAATAATTAAGATAAGTAGTTGAAATGTGCTGCCGATTACGAGTACCTCATTATGTATTCAAGACCAACTTAATTTACTTGACCATTAGTATTTTGCCTTATCTCAAGTGTCATTGGCAATGTCCACAGATTTGATACTATCCATCAAACGCTTCAATTATTTGTTCCGTCCGGAACGAGCTGCGTCTAACGAGCATTTTGAACAAAATCCTCCCAAGCGAGCTCGACACGTAAGTGATTTAAAGATGAATTTTTACCGCTACAGTTAACCTATTTAACAAATTTAATTACTCAATCACAAGTTTCGTGAAAATAGTCAGTTTCTCAAACATTTTGCCAGTATCAGATGGTAACGAACTTAATAATGGAATAATTTTACAACCACCGCCTGGTATAAGCACAGCGAAGGCTAGACTTAAAATTTCAGAATATTCTACGGTGGTAAAAGTTTGTGTTTATGCTAAATCCAACCCAAAGGAATTAAAGAGGTTGAAAGAACTCCAACGTTTTAAAACTGAAGAATGGCAGTCTATTCGATTCTTTGAAGCCTAGAAGTGTTCCTGGATTTATTGAACTTGGTATTAATGAAGAATTAAAACGTTTTGAATCCTCTTCAAATGAAGACTACCGCTTCTACCTAATAGAACGTACTTTCACAGCATTGACGAATACAATGCTTATTCAGAAAGATGAATTACATAGTTTAATTAATTGGTCATGTGATAGAGATACAAAGCTAAGCCCATCTACCCTTTTTGAAAAAATAAAATGGTTATTCAGTGAAGACTCTACTTTATTGAAAGTTAGCGATGATATTTTACAAATAACATGTGGCCGGAGAGCAAATTTTATTCGTTCACGTAGAGACTTATTGCTTAAACAAATCCCTGGTAAATATATAAGAGCTGGTGTGGAGAAAATACTCCTTAGTCCGGAATATTTGTTCAACCAAGTCTTCTTTATGTAAAACTCGATGGGAACTTTAATTCATTACTCAAACCCAAATACATCAAGGCCCGGTACAAGCAACGATTACAGAGGGAATACGTTCAATTTGAAGCCGCCAAAACACGGATCGTTCCTTCCCCATGGTTCTCAGAGAAAAAGCAAGTCTAACCAATTCAAAGGCAATAAAGGCTAGCCTTCCGGTGCAAAGCCAAGGCAGCACTCTACGGCAAAGGCACAGCGATCCAGCTCTCCACATAAGAACAGAAACCGTCGTGCATGACTTGAATCACTTTTGTGTTACCTATCGAGCTTCTTTCTGGTACCAAAGCAGGATGGGTCTCTTCGGCCAATTTTCAACTTGAAACTTCTGAACATCTTTGTACAAAACAGAGAATTTAGATTGTTCAGTCATTTCAGAGTGCTATCCTTTCTCCAATACAAAGGCTGGATGGTAAAATTAGATCTAAGTCAGCCCTACTTCCATCTGCCCATAGCTCATCAGCATAGCAGGTTCCTCAGTGCAAGCTACATTGGCAAACATTACGAGATGATATGTCTGCCCTTTGGCCTTTCGTCAGCACCCGGAACTTTTGCTGCACATCAACTGCAAGGAGTTATACGCAGTGCAACAAGAGCTAAAGAATGCACACATACTTCTGCAGACCGACAATCGCACGGTCTTGGCCTACATAATCAAGGAGACGAGATCAAAACGACTCCTAAAACTTACCAGGCAGCTGCTTGCTCTGCTGGATCATCTAAATGTAAGTTTGACGGCACAATAGTCTGCCAGGTCGGCACAATACAGACGTGGATGCTCTATCGCGCAACAAAATAAGTCTAGAATGGCATCTTTTAGCGCCAGCGACGAACTTGATTTTGCATCGGTGGGGGACACCGGAAGTGGATCTCTTTGCATCGAAGACTGCTCATGTAGTTTCAGGGTATGGTCAGTTAATCTAAATTTCGGTCGCTACATCGAGTCCATAGCAAACACTGCTGCCAAAAAACTTAGTATCCTCTCGGGGGTGAGACGGTACTTCACCTCGGAGCAGCTCTTAAATCTATACAAAGCACAAGTCCGCTCTTGCATGGAATACTGTTCCCATCTCTGGGATAGTTCTGCTAAATATCAGCGGGATGCTTTGAACTCATTGGAGCGCCGAGCGAAGATAGCCAGTGACTTACTCGTGGAGGCAAATCTTCTAAGCCGCGAACAACGTAGACGAGTGGCCTGCCTCTCAGTTTTTTATCGGATACATTTCGGAGAGTATGCGGAGGTTTTGCATAACCTGATACCCCCTTCCCCTTTCCATCACCGAACGACTAGGCGCGGCGAGCAGTTTCACCCTTATGTTGTAGACATTCTTCCATTACGCACGAAGCGGTTTGCCCCTTCTTTCATTATGCGGACGGCTAAGGAGTGGAACTCTCTGCCGAGGTCTGTTTTTCCGGAACGCTAAAATCTGGACATCTTTAAGGCCAAAGTGAACAGACTCCTTCCAGGCAAACGTGTACCATCCTAGACTTCGTGTTCGCATTCTATCAAGCGAGATTGAGGTCAAACGTAAGCCTTTTTAAAAAAAAAGGTAGATCCCAGAAACAAGAAAGCCCTTTTCCACAATGCCTTTTTCCATCGTTGGGACTACAGACTGTCTCACTTAAATTCACCTCGCGGTCAGTACATTCTGGTGGCTCCGAGGTGGGACAAAGTGTTTTGAATGGTGGACATACAACAACGAACCATTCAGAGACTGTATCCGATACAGGACCTTCCACGAGTACTGATAGATACAAAGACGGGTCGTCATCCACCGGAGGTATGGAACATGTCCTTGGAGGCATGGCTGATTCAAGGCGGGTAGACTTAATTAAGGATTTCTCTTCCACAGTCCACACTGTGGCTCATCGCTCCTTCTGGCTAGTTGGAGAAAATCGACCATTCGTACATATATACCAGCATGGAACAAATGGAAAAAGTGGTGCATATCGCATTCACTAGATTTTAAATGTCCTAAGCCGTCTTCAGTGGCCTGTTATCTGACAGGTTTGGCTTATATGACAATTTTAGTCTTTAAATCAGTTATATCTACTTTCACAAAGTTTAGCGGTCAGGAAATATCTTGTAATTTCCTTGTAAAACAGATTTTAAAAGCTATATCAGTCTCTAAAACTAAAAAAGCAAAACCCTCTGTTTGGAACCCTAAAAACGTTTTGGATTATTTAAATTCTAAATGTATAGATGAGCATAATCTTACCAGGTTTCAAGACGTGCTGCAATTTTACTTATGCTTGCATCTGGTTGTAGAGTACATGATCTTACTCTTTTGAAGATCGGACCATAACACCTAATAGACGAAAGTAATTCCATAATACTGTGGCCAACCTTTGGTTTAAAAACAGACTCTGTCAACCAGACAGTCGGATTGAAAGGTCAGAAACTGACCATGACCAGACAAAAATCTGAATTTAGTTTTTGGATTCGCCGGTTTAAGGTTTTACTTCGGGAAGCCGGAATTGAAGCAGTTTCCTCATTGAATTGGTTGGAAAACTACACAATCAATCAGATTCTTGCGAAAGGAAACTGGAAGCAAGAACATACCTTTAGAAGGTATTATCAAAGACATATAAGTAATTACAATATGGCAGTTCCTAACGAAAATATATCATTGTCACATTACGAAGCATTATAAGATATTATGTAATGTTTTTGTGATTTATGTTAAGTTACGTTGATTTTAAGTTTAAGTTTATTAGACAATTTTATTAAATCAGCATTAATTATAAAAGTTCCCTCGGTTTTAATAGTTTTAATTCAAGTTTATTGTTTCCTCTTGATTCAATTTACATTGCTTTATAATCTAATAACACATTATACCATCACTTAAATGAGTACTAGGAGATATCAAACACATCACTCAACATGGCTTCCGGATATCGAAGACTGAACCAATAACAGAGAGTTTTACCAATGAATCCAGATAATTTCTACCTCGTACATACCGCATATAATGACGAAAAAAGTAGCACAAACCAAGAAGCTACAAATGTTCGAGTGGGGGAAACAACGGTTTGTAGTTGGGCGCACCGGATAGAGGCGCTAACAGCATAAGAGAGGCCATCGCTAGGCCGGAACAAACGAAAAACGGAAGGCTAAACTCAACAAAATGGATTCCGGATATCTCAGGAAAAATAATAGATAGGTTTTATTGGTACGTAAAACTCACTATTAAAATTATTCAATCTAGTGAAAAGTAATGTGTGTGGGCTGGCTTTGTGGTTGGCGCTACCGGCTGATAAGCCGTAGGTAGCGTTACCAACCGTACTATAATATATAATACTGTATTGTGGATCTGCGTACTTTATACTGTTGAAGAAATATATAGTACGCAAAAATACTATATTTCTGTTGGACTAGTTACCTCTCTCCCCACTTTGTAATCATATAAATAAGTAACAAACATACCTGTGTCTTTTTTTTCTCTCCATAAAATACCATAGATGTATTATAACTAAAAGATTTACAATACAAAAGAGAAAAACAGCATACGCATACGTAAGAGCGAGATAAATATGGAAAACTGACACCACATCGGTCAATATCAGCATCTCGTCATATGTTTCGTTTTGTTACGTTTTTCGCATATTTTTGAAAAAAACGTAGGTTCTAAAGATTTCTCAGGTATCAAGTAGGTCATTAATAATGGTTAAGTGTAGTACAGTGTCTGGATGTAACTTATCTAAGAAAAAAAACCTACAAAAATATACATTTCACACGTAAGTTTAATGGGTATATTTAGCTGTTTTCAATGTTTTACTGAACTGGTACAAAAGTTTTGTAGATGAGTCAGTGGAATAATTTGTCCCAATTGTATTCTGAATGTCCTGAATTCAATTTAAAATATTAACAAATACGAGAATTTATATTATTTGAAACATTATTTTTTTAATAGTGTTAATCTGTTCAAAATGGTCTTTACTTGCAGCAATTATTCACAATATTCACGAATATCTGTTTTTCCCCTTTTTTTATATTAGTTTGATATTATTAGAAAGTTGAATATTTATAGGCTTTGTCTTGTATATAACCTTGCAATGGTTACCTATACTTAGGCTTTTAATTATTTTGTATCTATTATTAATCTTTGTCTTTTATATATAAATAAAATTAAACAAAGTAGGAATCCGTGTTTGTCTCTGTATTCGCCTATAACTTCTTAAACATCTGAAGTAGCAGCCTGTAAGTTCCCGCTGCTGGCCAAAGGCCTCCGTCACAAATATCTGAAATAGTTTTGGAACCGGGAAGGGCCTGCCACGCTGCTCCAGTGCGGGTTGGCGGACTTCATATTCTCGTAAAAATATTTTTTTTTTCAATATTATTTCTCAGACATGCAGGTTTCCTCACGATGTTTTCCTTCACAACGTTTAAGCTATCATGTGGAAGCAAATTAGAGATTATGGTAAATGAATTTTAGAAAATTTGTATACTCTACATCCAACGATCACGCGCTATCGACACAATAAATTTCTCAACTGGCCTTACGGCAAAAAAGGTTCTGAACAAGAACCAACAAATAATAGCTTAGGTGAGATATATTAAAAAAGTGACGTAAAAAAATCTGTCACCGCCTTTCTTTTCGTGGGTGATGTAAAAGTCGAATAAGGGAAGTCTTTGAACGTCATGGCGATAGATTAGCGCCATCTATCTATCTAATCTATCTATCCGCCATAACAAAAATGTAAAACACCCTACGGGAAATAAACAGCCAAATGATGACAGCAGCATCCCAGTTGTGACAATTCTGATACTATGATGAACGGCTACAATATTATACTAAGAAAACAGTAGTGATCAACCCAAGTGCCTTGCATGACAATTACCGCAAATCGTCCTTTGAGCCATTCCTATACAGATAATTCATAATATGAATTAAGTACTTTATAAGCTTATTAAGCTCTACATATAGAAAATGGAACTATGAATTGTAACTACTAGCTGTTTTACCTGACCAAACTTAAGTGTTTATTTCTGGTTCGCAACCTATTCAGCATTTATGGGTAAAATAAAGCAGATATTAAGATTTTTTAAGAATTGATTAAAAACTGATAGAGATGACGTACACGTCTCCGATGCAGGTTTAATTTTAATTCAATGTGGCTCCTCCATTAATCTAAGGGTAGGTATGAAGCTACGACCAATGACAATCGAATTTAGTATTACTTTGGACAGATGGCAGGGTTGCCTTGGCAACAATGAAATTCAATGATGTGCTGAGTCGGCCATTTTGGTACACGTGTACTTTAGTACGCGTTATAAAAAGAATCGAGTCAGAACACAAGTCACTGACTTGGATTTAATATTCGAGTACCAGGTACACCAGTTCATTGGATTCGAGTACTCTAATATTTCTCACTTTCGAAAACATGGGTAAAACTGTGACAATGATTCATAAAATGTAAGTCTGTTTTACAGGTCAGGGGTTAAATATACGGATTTGCCTTTTCCGGTATTAGTATGGTAAACGGATACGACCCCGGCCTCCCGAGCTGCTAATGTCTTATCTATAGCCTTCCAAGACAGTAGTATCCCTCACACCTTTTCCTGTCCACAATCCCCGTAAAACTTCCGGCCCTTTCCTCTTTTCCCTTGTTCCTTTTTCTCCGCTAATCCAAGGGCGCGTCGAGGGATGCATGACTAGAGGCGAGTCTAGTGGAGAGCATACCGATTGCCCTGGGACCCGGTGAACCCAGAACAAGGTTAACCCTATCCTGGTATGCGGGGCTCTGTCAGTACCGAACCATCCCTTCATATTTCCCTAGCTAATCGTGAGAACGCAATGAAAAATAACAAACATAGGTATCAAAACGGCGGTGGTATGGCTCGCAACACGCCACGTCTCGTTCCCAACGGGCGCGAAAAGCGGACTTTTGACAGCAACTTTTGCTGCGATGAATGTCAAAGTACGAATGAATGAGAAAATAGACGAAGTATGACAGATTATGAGTAAAAGGAAAATTGATGTTCTGTGTTGTTCAAGCGTATTGTGGATCCCACAATAGCGAAAAAGGTACGAGAGGAGTTTTAGGATATTATGAGAGACATTATGAAGTTATGTAAAGGAAATGAAAGGGTTATTATGCTAGGAAATTTTAATAGATGTGTAGCTGAAAAGCGTGATGGATATAAAAATGTTCTTGGTATATTTGGTGATGAAAGAGTGAATTAAAACGGTAAAAGTTTGCTTGAAGTATGTTTGAAATGGAATCTTTTGGTTAAAAACACTATATTTCCTCACAAAAGAATTCATACGCATACAAGAGAAGAATGTGGTTCTAGAAGTATGATTGATTTTGTAATTGTAGATGAAAGATTGAAGAGGCAAATTCTAGATACTAGGGTGCATCGCGGTGCTTGTATTGATTCTGATCATTTTTTGGTCGTGTCTCGAATAAGTGGGCTATTTAAGCGGTGGCGATAAAAGCCTGTTGTACCGGAAACGAGCCTAGAGCGAGTGAAAGTAGAGAAATTTCAAGAGGATGGAGTGAAATGTCAATATGAAAAACGGTTTGAAAGAGCGATTTACTGATTTAGATGAGGTATGTGAGATAGAAGAGTTTTGGAAGACATTTAAAGATGGATTGGTAAATGTTGCGATTGATGTATGTGGTGTTTCTAAAAGGAGGAAAGGTAGAAGACATAACATATAATGTTTGGGTGGATGAAGAAGTGCAGAAAGTTGTGAGTGAAAAGAAGAAGGATGGTTAGCGACAAAGGCTAATCATAGAAAATGTTTGCGACCATTGAGGATCTAAAGGATGCAAGAAAGGATTACACAAAGTTGAAAGCGTTGGTGAAAGAGGTTGTTAAGAGAAGAAAAGAAGAGAATAAGGATGAATTTGATAGGGGCCTTTCTGATAACTTCCGTTCGAACATAAAAATGTTCTGGAAATCGATTAGATTAGCTCGAAGAAAGTCAGAAATTTCAGAGCTTTCTAAAATTAGAAGTCAGGATGGTATTATTATAAAAGGAGAAGAATGTGTACTAAAGAGATGGAAAGAATATTTTGAAAGTCTATTTGAAAGAGTTGAGGCACCAGCATATGCAGGAACGCCTCCTCAAGAAACAAAAGTGAATCAGACAGAGACATAAGTATGGAGTAGATTATGAAAGCACTGAAGATCATGAAAGCAGGTAAGCAGCGGGATATGATAGGGTGGCGGTCGAAATGCTAAGAGTTGGACAGGGCGTCGTAGCTAGTCAGTTGTATCGCCTTTTCAACTTGTGTTGGACAATGGGCCTACCGGGAGACTGGTGCAAGGCTGTAATCTTGCCACTGTACAAAGGAAAAGGATCCCAACAAGATTGTAAAAATTACGTCGGTAATTTGTCGTCGGCAAATTGTATGCTAAAGTTTTGATAGAAAGAGTCATGGATGAAACTGATGAAAATATATGGGATGTGCAAGCAGGATTTCGAAAGGGGATGGGATGCACGGATCAGGTATTCTCCTCAAGGTGCATAGTTGAAAAGTATTTGGCTAAGAACCAAAAAGTCTATTGCGCTTTCATAGATTTGGAGAATTCATAGAGGCCTATGACAAAGTAGTGAGGGATGAATTGTGGTCAGCACTATCTTTGCATGGAGTGAGCAGTGATCTGATACGAGTACTGAAATCCCTATATGAGGGTTCCCGAGCTTGTATCAGAATTAAAGGGGCGTACACGGACTGGTTTGATATCCATAAAGGTGTTAGACAGGGCTGTGTAGCATCCCCATGGCTGTTCAATTTATTCATGGAGATTTGAAGGAGAGTGATTGTGGACTAAGAATGAATGAGTTGCCTGTTAAATGTTTGCTCTACGTCGACGCTCAAGTCTTACTTGCGTCATCGGCTGAGGAAGTGCAGGCAATGGTGACAATAATGAATGGGGCACTGGAAAGAAAGGGAATGAAAGTAAACGTCAATAAGACAAAGGTTATGGTATTTGAAAGAGAGGAGAGGATGTCGGAAGTATGTATCATGCTTAGGGAAGATAGTTTAGAGCAAGTGAATGAGTTGTTTACTTGGGAACAATGTTTACGAGAGATGGAAGGTACGTATGTGACATTGAAAGTAGAGCGATGGGAGGTGATATGGTGAATTGGGCATTATATAACCTAACTAACCTAATAACATACCAACACTAACATATGGAAGCAAAAGCTGGGTATGGCAGAAGAGGCATGTAAGCAGGATAAATACAGTAGAAATGAGAGCGTTAAGAAGTATGATTGATGTGGAGATAACTGACAGGGTTCGAAATAATGTGATCAGAGAGCGATGTGGCATGAAAGACGATGTAGTGACACAAATTGAGAAAGGGATGCTAAACAGGTTTGGACTTGTGGAGAGGATGAATGAAAGTAGGTTGACGAAACAAATATATGAGGCGAGTGTAAATGGTAGAGTCGGGAGAGGAAGACTTAGGCGAACATTTCACGATCAAATCGGAAACGTTCTGAAAAAAAGGCCAGGTCAAGAGTTCTATTGATCAGTCAATACAATATACATAACACAACACAGTGACCATCCATGTCAATGAGTGTTCCTGAGGGCTCGATTCTCGGCGCATTCATAGGTCGGCGAAAATTTAAATGGCCTGGAGGATATTTTCTTATAAAAAAAATCGGTAATCGTAAAATTCCCATTTTACAGATGAATGGTTTTACTGTACTGTTGCATATATTTTCCACGAGAAGGCGTATTGAAGTTATTTATACATCAAATTAAAGCTATTATTAATACAAACTAATTGTGATGTCAACTTGTGTGTGATGACAAATTAAGCATGCGCAAAACCCTGCATTGTAGAAAAATATGTATTACAGGAAATATAATACGTAAATTGTTTCACTGATAGATACAGGATTATTGCAGTAAATTTGTCGAAAGTGTTTTTACGTAACGTTATATTACGGACTACTCCAACGTTATTTTTCATCACAGATACTTTACGTAACGTGCTATTACAATATTATTGTGGTAATTTTAAATAGACACAGTACATACTAATAAGCATTTTCGAATTGTTAAATGGATATGTTAAAGTTTTTCAAAAAAAAGTTATAAAAGATGAGTTTTATAATCACGATAATAAAATCACTCTTTAAAATTAACATTCTAAACTTCAGTAGCATTTAAATATAATTTTTTTTTATTAACCGTGGCTTGATCTCCCACGGTGAACCAATAGTAATCTACATGGCCGGCCTGTCTTGTCTGCTGTCTGCGAAGATGGCTGACCCGAGGTGGCTCCTCCGAGCGGGCTTGGCTAGCCCACTTCGGATGCTCGTTGGTGGACTGTGAAGGTAGTGATAAAGCTATCAGTATCGCTCTCCTGGCCTCCACAGTCAAGGTGAGGTCGCGGGGGAGAGGAGTGTCGGTATTACGATGAGCCGTTCTCCCTATCCTCCGCGGGCGAAATATGGTCGGCGGTGGAGCCATAAACCAGATCCGCCGGGGAGTGCCGGGAGGACCTGCTTAAAAGCGCCAACCTTCCTGTTCCCCATGGCCTCCAGGAATTGGACTCGGGGGGTCCGTTACCATCGGGTTTGGAGGCCGAGTAGGTAGACGCGTCTATATTCCGGCGCGTCTAGTCAGGACGGAGTGAGGAGGAGTGCGAGGGCCTCCGGCGCTGATATAGGGTCGCAGTTGTGTCTGAAAGCGTGTGAACGTGAAAGGGGAACACCATGGGGTTTTAGTCGGTGCAAGCCCGACGTAAGCTGTTCTTCTCACCGAGATGCGTTATTGGATATGCGTTACTTTCTCCATTAAAAAAACATTGAGGCGTTACGAATATTTTGAATCTGTTCTGCTTTTGAGTTTATATATCTACTTCACTTGTCGAATTAAGTTATTAAAAAGCTCGTACGTACGAGTATCTGCATGACACTACCTAGATAAAAGTAGTGTGAGTGGTATTCAGATATATTCTTTTACTGTCTGGCTCGTTTCATTAGATCGATTTGGATGACAGGAAATAAAAATTTATTGACGTGTATCATAAATCAGTTTAAGTTCCTTATCGTCTATTCTGTACCCAACTGAGTTAGTGAGGTTTAAGCCTGGTAGAGCCAAGCGGCGGTTTTTGCTACTGCTCGAATGGAGCGGCTCGTCCGAGTTGCTACCATAATCTAGCAGAATACCGGCGTGAAGTAGAGGCATTTTGTGCTTCTGCGTTTCGTTCGGTGAGTGAGGTAACCGATGGCCCACGTCCCCTCTCCTTTCCCCTCCTAATCCACCCTCCCATCTCTCAAACTCCCTTAAATGCCGGCAACGCCCCTGCAGCAACTCTGGAATTCCAGATGTATGTGGGCGACAGTAATCACTTATCATCAGGTGAACCGTTTGCACGTTTGCCGCCTTTCCTTTAACAAAAAAAAATTGTTAAGAAATAAATGTATGATACATGAGAGATCTGATAGATTATACATTTTGCGTAAGACTAGTTATGTATTGGATAAATTTAAATTATGTAGATACGTAATATCTTCCTTTTAAAAATATTCTTTCCTTTTAATAAACATGATTAGTAAAAGAATTTTATGAGATCTAAAGAGTAAAATTTCATTAAAATTAACGATACATAATAAACACAATTATCTTCTGTTTTCATCATCAAGAAATATTCACGACTTTTCTTAAAAAGAAGTAACGTGAACACATCACTCCTTACTTTTAAATTGTTAGTGTTGACGCTCTGAAAAGTTCTCAATTTTCATACAATACTAAATCTTGAATTTGGCGGGCTGACTGATATTTTCACAACAGATATTTTGGTGATATTGATTATCTGTGTTTATTTTCTAGGGGCCGTTATTATAAATAAACGTAACAATAAAAAAAAGTAGTACTAAAAAAATGGAAGTACTACACTGCCCAACACAGAGCTTAACTCACTCCGTAATAAATATCACTTATGTTATAATTAAACATTACATACTCGGATCAGTACTATGAATACTCGAAAACTTTAGGTACTCGAGTCAGTATCACTAGAGTACATATGTACTCTGTGGAGTACTCGAATCTACCTGACTCGGCACACCACTATCCCTTTCATTTTGATAAGCTCGACGTTTTGTCTTGGTTAGTGAAACTAAACATTTATCAATTACGTTATCATGTGTACCCTAAAAAGGTTTTATTTCCCGTGTATACTATTCTTATGGACTTTCGTTATTGTATTTGGACATTCACACTCTCATTCGCATTCAAGTTCAGAAGAGCATCCTGCGTACAAATATACTGCAAGTGCGAATGAAAAACTTAAAGAGAAACTACCGCAAAGTGATTACGATTTATACGTAAGAGCCTTAAGCTCAACGGTTTTCATAAGCATAGTTCCTTTCTTTATATTATTTTTTATTCCAATTGACGGAAGTGTTGAAAAACAACCGCTTTTGAAAATATTATTATCGTTTGCTTCTGGAGGCCTCCTAGGTGATGCGTTTTTACATTTGATACCACATGCTCTTACCTCACATGACGCAAATGGTCACAGTCACAGCCATAGTCACTCACATGAAGAAGGCCAACATGAACCACATGATATGACTGTTGGTCTTGGTGTTCTGGGAGGAATTATCACATTTCTCATTGTAGAAAAATTTGTGCGTTTATTCAGTGGAGGCCACGGTCACTCTCATGTAACAGATAAGAAAAAGGATGGTGATAAATCAAAGAAATTAAATAAACCTAAAAAAGAAGAAATAAAAATTACTGGATACCTCAACCTTGCTGCTGACTTTACTCACAATTTTACTGATGGATTAGCTATTGGAGCTTCATTTATAGCTGGGCAAAGCATTGGCTATGTCACTACTATCACTATATTGTTACATGAAATTCCTCATGAGATAGGTGACTTTGCAATTCTTGTGCAATCTGGTTGTTCTAGGAGAAAAGCTATGATGTTACAGCTATTAACTGCTTTCGGAGCTATTTCTGGGACAGTTATTTCAATCTATCTTAAGGGTTCCAGTGATGGACTTGTTTCATCTCTAATACTTCCATTCACAGCCGGTGGATTTATATACATTGCAACTGTTTCTGTGATACCAGAACTTATACAAGGTTCAAATAATAAACTCACACAATCTATTAAAGAAATAATGGCTCTTTTAGCAGGAGTATATATGATGGTTCTAATTGCACAATATGAATAGCCAACTTAATTGTATTTTAAATGAATGTTGTAAATAATTTGTTATGTATGAGTAAATCATAATAAATTTATAAGAGGAAAATGATAACATCACAAAATTCTTTTTTTTATGACTAGGTATACCTTAATTATATGCCAGTTTATAGGAATAAAGTAATTTTAGTAGAACAATTTTTTTTTGTTTTAATTTCTTCTAAATATAGTTAATATTTAGTTGATTGCTTATCACAAAAACAATATGCTGTTCCATTTTATGAGTTTTTTCTTTCAAGTTTCTACTGATTAAGTTGACCAATCTATACATATAATAAATCTGTAAAAAATTTATTACATGAGTGATACCAAAGCTAAGCCAGTTATTTTTAGAATTTTTTCTGTCCATCTATGTGTTTTCATTTAGATAGATAGTTTATGACACTTGTCAATATATAGGCTACTTTTTATACTACTACACTTAAGTGAAAAGAACAGACATATAGACTGTTCTTTTTTTAAACTACTGTACAACTAGATAAATGATTTGGTTACATAAATGTTTAGAATAATACCACAGAGAAATCATCATTAATAAATATTTTTTTCTTAAAACCTTTGCTTCCCTGCACTGTGATTTCACTGCATTAGGATCCCCCTACTTCGAATTGCCTGTTCGAAGTACTTTTTTCCTTCCTTCCATAATGAAGTAAGCAATTTTGTCAATGTAATAAAATATGTATTACATTATCCAAAAGTTCTAGAAAATTATTGGTAATAACTGCTAAAAGTGATTATTTCCTCTATTCATTATATTGACAAATTATTAGAAAGTATTAATAGCCGCATTTTATTATTAATGCGGCCATTAATACTATACCTGGAAAATTTGCCCATATTCTCACCATGCTATTAGGCATGCGGGTGGTTGGTGAGTGCAGTACCGGTGATTCAGCTCCCCAAGCATGTTATCAAAGCCCTCAAGGTATGCCAGGCCAAATCTTTGCAAAATTTACTTTCACAGTGGTTAATATTGAGCCCTACTTGATTTAAATTTTTCGAAAGTTTAACTTTACAAAAAAAAAATTAATCTGTCGGACTAATAGATCATCATAAATCGTACACCTAATGTGGAAAGAGAAACTTAGTGTTTACAAGTGATTATTACGATAAAAACATGAAATAATAGTAGGAAATTTGCGTAGGGTAGTTGTGCCCGTAAGACGACCACGTCTCATTCTCGACCATTTAACGGGTCATTCATCCCCTAGTATGATATGTGATCTTACTCAAGCAGCACTACACATTGTAGAACGTTGGTGTAGAGAGTATGGATTATCTGCAAATCTAACAAAAAATTGTGATGTTCAGCCCACTGTTGGTACTGAACTGAAGCTGTCACCACATGTTAAATACCTTGGTATTATTTTGGACAGCAAACTGAACTGGCATTGCCACATAGATCACAAGATCAGTATTACGTTTTGGCAATGTAAAAAGATGATAGGCAAGCACTGGGGCTTGTCACCAAAAATCATCTTATGGCTGTACAAGATCATCATTTGTCCAATGATCACATATAGCGCTTTAGTGTGGTGGACAAAAACCATACGCACGACAACTACAAATAAATATCAGCGATGTCAGAGACTAGTCTGTATGGCAGCCACAGACTGGATGAGAACCACTCCCACTGCAGCTCTGGAGGCCATGCTGGATCTGGCGCTGCTTCACCTGCTAATACAGCAGGAAGTGGCGTTGGCTGCCATCAGGCTGAGGACTTTGAATCTATGAAAAGGTTGCAGGGTATCAGATACAACCATACTTGAAGATCTGGTTGCAGAAATGCCGATCCGTCAGGCCACATATGACAGGTCCCAAAACAATTTGCTTACCCCGTACGTACCCGCGCGAGTTAAGAATTTTTACTGATGGATCCAAAACTGATTCAGGTACTGACTCTGGGACTTTGTCGGGATATTTAAACATTAAAATACAAACACCGTATATCAAGCTGAATGCTTAGGCATTATCCAGGCGGCTATTGCAATCGTCATTAGGGAAGTAAAATATCACAATATTAGGATACTATCCGACATCCTTCAACCTTCGACAGCAATGTCATGACGTCGGGGCTCATATACAAATGCTACCAGCGCTTAAACGAGGTATGGCAATTCAACAATATAATCCAACAATGGGTAAAAGTTCACAGCGGTTCAAGAGGTAATGATGCGGCGGATGAGCTTGCCTGAGGCGGGTCTCGTCGGTGCCCTATTGGACCGGAACCCATCATCCCAATACACTTTAGGCACGTTCGCTCACAAATACGAAACCGTACTAGGAATCAGCATTCGCAACAATGGACAAACCAGGTATAGTAGGCCAAGTCACCAGTAACTATAAGGGTTTACTGAGTTTCCTTGAGGAGTTCGGTTGGCTTGAATAGTTCATATTCGTACCCACATGCAAAATACGCGCACAGTCGTGGAGTTGGATACCAGCCCGTCATAACATATAATATAACTGATACTTCTTTAAGTATGGTCAATAGCTGTATTGAATTGACACACTCGTATAAAAGCTTGAATAATTTCTTAGCAACACTCGCAAAAAACAAAAAGTATCGAGTGTCCCAGCAATTTCGAAAACTAGTTAACAGTTTACAAAGAAGTATAGGTGCATAAATGTGAACATAAAAAGGTGCAGTTGAAAACTTGCACAGCAATCATTTTTTTCTGACCATTTACCATGACTATGAATCAGCGGGTCGAGCCATCCTGAGGTTGCTGCTCAGAGTGGAAACGTGGCAGCTAATGGAAAATCTATGCGAAAAACAGTTTTTAGTACAGATGTGGTCATTATGCCTTGTTCTTAATTTGGCGGTTGGTAAATAAGGAAACAAAAAAAAAGATTTTTAGATATACTTTTTATAGTCCATTTTATGTAAATTTAAAGATTTTGATAACTTTTTGTTTTTTTTAACTCACTAAAAAGCTGTTTCTATTTCATCACTATTCGCCCATATGATAAAATATTATGTATTTCGTTGTATCCAATTGAACTGAAGTTGCCCAACAATATTATTGACAGGGGTTCATAAAATATAAATTTTTTACACAAGTTGTGTTTTTGTTATGCTGTTTTTCCTTTTCTTTGGCAAACTGAGAGGGTGAATATTAAAGGTAGATATACCTCCTTGCCATGAGAAATTACTAACTAAACAATGGGGTTAACAAAGGTAGAATGAGTGACCTGAATTTTATGCCGGCACCACTAAAACTGTTAATAGCAAGTTTAAGTAATGTATTTACCACATGCTCATTAGTGAAGAAAAGCATATTTTTTTAAATTATTATACACAAAAATATTTCAGATATTTGAGAAGGGGGCTAACAATGGGGTAAAATAAAAATGAGGTGTATAGAACAGATATTTATTCTTTACTTCTTCTTAGATACACCAACAGTGCGCCCCCTTCTGCCGGTGGTTTTAGTATGCTGTCCACGCACACGAAGACCCCAATAATGACGCATTCCTCTATGGGCACGAATTTTCTTTAACCTTTCCAAGTCTTCACGCAGTTTAGAATCCAAGTTCGAAGAAGTCAGCTGACTATATTTTCCATCAACAATATCCTTCTGTCTATTTAAGAACCAATCAGGAATCTTGTATTGCCTAGGGTTTGACATGATGGTAACAATTTTTTCAACCTGCAATTTGTTATTAATAACATATCAGTTCTAACCAAACAAAATCATATAATTTAATGTGAGAAAATTGGAAAAACCTGTTGATATATTATTATATGGGTTATATATAAATTGGAATAGCCACAAAAACAAAGTGGTTATAGTACCAGCTACCTCCGAATTAGTCCCGATTTCAATACCGTGGGGAGGGCTCATACTAATGAGTTAATCGAAATGTGTGAATAAAAGGCAATAGTCTCACCGCCTTGTCACGTTGGCCGCGACTGAAGTGAAACTATTTTTGAACACCGAATTACACGGTTATGAGTGATTACAATATACTAAATGAATAAGTAACCATAAGTACAAAAACAATAACATAATTACCTCTTCTTCTGTACATTCACCAGCACGTTTATCCAAATCAATGTCAGCTTTTTTGAGGACAATGTTAGAGTATCTTCGACCAACTCCTTTGATAGCAGTCATCGCAAACATAACTTTGCGTTTGCCGTCGATATTCGTATTCATAATACGAAGAATATGTTGGAACTTATCAGGTATTACGAGAGACTAGAAAACACAAAAAGTAACATTTAGTTTAGAAATATATCACAAATTATTATCAAAGAAAAGAAATCATCAAACTGAGAAAATTTTGAAAGTATTATCTTCAACGATTTGTATATAAAACAAAGATTAAATACCATTTTGTCTAATTCAGTTAGCCTAACGTCTCTAAAAGGACGACGGTCAACATAAAGAGAGATAAAACTACAAATGTCAAAAATAATGCAGACTAGAAAGTAATCACAGTTAAAACATAATGTAAATCTTCATATACTGTCTATGGAAGGACTTTTGGCGCTATGTGTGAAATTTCTGGTGTGAATCCATGCTGTTGATGACAATAATGCGAAATATTTTTCAATTGTTTAATTATATACTCACTATGTTACTTTTTGTGCTATACTGGTTGGTTAGGTAAGGACGGAAAGAGCGTGTTATTTTTTTATAAAATATTAATTTACTTGAATGACAATTCTGGATGTTTTACGCCGACTTTCGTTCTGAAGGAACAAAACTTAGCTACACACCATATATTTTCACTTTTTGACTAAATTTCTAGCCATCCCAATGAGATTTATTAATATTTTTCTTTCATCTTGCACCAAACCACAATGTTTTGACTGACTAGTCGGTTACACATATTAGACACATGTGCGACGTTGCCAAAGTTATATAAATAATCACTTTAGTAAAATTGATTCTTTATGTACGGATTATTATTATGAGTATTATTGTACCGATGCTTAGAGAAATGTGTAGAGATAACAGTGACAGCGGCAAAAATAAATATAACATTATAGTTCCGTCCAGGTAAAAATTGATCTAAGGTTAAAATAGTGACTACAAAGCGCAAGCTTAACTAGCAAAATCAACGTGTTGGTATCTGCAAGGTATTGTCCCGGACTTCTTGCGCGTATAAAAGGTGCTACTAAGCCCGTTACTGTGAACGTCGCGTGTGACGCGGCCTTGCGTTTCGATCTCCCGCTAAAATAGATGTCTTATGTGGTTGACAAACTGATGGTCGCTAGCAGGGACGTCTTTAAGAGCATAAAGGACCTTACCGCGCTTTAGGGCTGAAATCCTCATCAATAAGATGAACGATGATGGGATTAGAGATAGCGCAGAGATAGAGCAAGGTATTGTTTGTAATGCTCCATATAATGCTACAGTGCAGGAAACCACCCGATGCTTGCGTCTTTGTAGGTGGGTCTGAAATCAGACTGGGAGTACATGAAATACCTGGGCCTACATCTCGAGCTGTAAGTAGCTGGGGCTTCGAAGAACGCTTCGAACGCCTAGTCCCTCGAATCTATAGTGGACATCGGACGCTGTAAATCAAAAATCTACGGTGTCTAGAGGCGGATGACCATACGGATCGTACGAGGATACAGAACCATTTTCTTTGCGCGCCGTCTATCCTGCCTCGCTTTCCACCTATGGAAATACTGACGACGTCGAAACTAACCTGCCATTCTTCAAAGCCTGGATACGATGGAAAGAGAAAGAGGCTCCTGAGCGGGATCATGTGAGGACTGGAAAACGGAGACATCGAGGCGCGGTTGAACAACGGCTCTCCGAACAACAATGGTATTCCCTACCAGAAACTGGACCTTAAGGGTCGTGGGTGATCGAGACACGAGCTGCAAGTGCCCTGTAAAGCGACCCTGGGACGGACGAGGGCTTGATGGATCGTTACCTTGGGGCTGCTGGGATCAGCGTAATTCTGTCTCCGAGGCTATCTTAGCCAAGCGAAGGTAAGCCACGGTTGCTTTTCGCACGGAAATCCCCCTGGGAGTCGTGGGAGTGCAAGATAAACCGGCTGTCCCCCACTGTTAAAAAAAATTCTACAACGCGTGAGCCGAGTGAGGCAAGAAAAAAAACTTGTCCATGTAATGTTTTATATGACATTTTTGTTGTATAACTTCTTTGGACGCGAAGAAAGTAAAACTTCAAGGGCTAATTTGAGTGCAACGTTTCGTTAGATACTAATTAAGGGGGTAGATGCAGTAACAAGCGTAAAAAAGGTCCATTTTAAATAAAAAAATTAATATTATAAAAAAAATTACGTTTATTTTATAAAACTGATTATACAGAGGTTTTCATTAATGCTTTGTTAAAAGTGTCACTAAAAATAGAAATAAAATAATGATTATTTATAAATATATCTTTGTTGGGCCCTCTTCTACGAGTAGTACTTCGCGGTGACCATCAGAACAGCCTTGTGGATCATCGGAATTAAAAAAAAGAAATTAAATCTTTAGCTAAGTAATAAATCTAGTCTTTAATCGAAGTTTTTTTTAAACTCACAAAATGGCGGCTCCTGAAACTTAACACCTCAAGTCAAAGTTTGATCAAAATCCGAGTAGGTTTTGGGTTACAGTGGTCACCAACCTAAAAACATAGTCTCAAGAAAAACGTGTTCTAACTTTTCCGATGTTGATTTTCCATGATTTGTTTGTTAGAAGTTGAACTAAACTTTTTAACGTATTTTTGTCCTGAATCCTAATATGACATTTTTCTGTCGATATATAGAGCAATTAACTATTTATAGGAAATTGCATAAAAAAAATGATTTGATTTTTTTAATTAATTTTCGTTTGTCTTATATTTTGGGCTATATTGCCAAAAAAATTAGTAAAATTGTTAGCATTCTTCATAAAAATCAGGGAATATTTCCGAAATTTCATATTTTAAAAAAATTATTTTTTTCAAAATTCATATACATACATATACATCTGTAAAAAAAATCGTTTACCTATAAAAATATAAAATATAAAATTGTATACCTGTAACTTACATCTTAGAGACATTGAATACGATCTAATATTATCTATTCTTATTTTATAATCTTACATTAAATTGTGTACTCTGTGCTTACAATTGTGATTTGTGAGTATTCCTGCGTGCCGGTTTCTACTTTCTTCTGTTACACGAATTAATCTAGTTTAGCTAGTTGTAAGTTGAGTAAAAACCTGTGATTTACCATGCTCACGGAAACAACATTATCACTTATACAGATATTAGAAAAGACTATATCACCTGGTAAGTAGAAACATACTTCTCTTCTTTTGGCATGGCGTTTCTTGTCAACTGACTTATCGCACGTAGCATGTAACCGCTATTGCACCTAATGTGTGATGAGTAACGTTACACAAAAATATGACGATTATGAATTCCAAGTTATTATAACATCTTTAAACATGTTCAGTTCAATTTTAAACGAAGTTCTTTGGACATTTCTTGTCTTGACATTAACGCAAAGAAGTTTCTAGGGTATTTGATTTTGCTATATTTTACAAAATAAAGATTTTAAATTTTGATGATTCTTTAAATACAATTTTGATTTCAATAATTAACCTTGTCAACAAATCAACTACACTTATCTTCCAATTTTTCGCTCTTATTTTTTTGGTTATTTTGAATATTAAGCCTTTTGTACTACATTTAGTCTACTATGTATATTACAGATCGAAATGAATTGGAAGCCGCTGAAAAATATCTTGACCATGCAGCCGTCACCAATTTCACCACCTTCATTAAGATGTTATCCGATGTATTGGTCCAAGGAGGTAATAGCCAGGTGGCGAGAATGGCTGCTGGTTTACAGTTAAAAAACCACCTGACCTCTAAAGACCCTATTTTGAAACAACAGTATCAACAGAGATGGCTTTCACTACCTGAGGAAATAAGACTGTATATAAAAAAAAATGTAAATACTCCATAATTTCATGTATTTTTTAACCCTTTTTTTTAAATTAAAATTGTTAATAATGCTATGTATTGATGTAAAATTAACTTAGATTTTTATTTTTTAGATTTTAACAGCTATAGGCACAGAAAACAGTAGGCCTAGTTCTGCAGCACAATGTGTTGCATATGTAGCAGTTGCTGAACTTCCAGTTGGTCAATGGAATGATCTTATACCAATTCTTGTAGAAAATGTTGTCAATGCTCAGTCTACAGAGTTAAAGAAGGAAGCAACACTTGAAGCAATTGGTATATACTTACACTTTATATTAGAATTTTAGAAATGAGCTATCTGTTAACTTGTGAATTAATACATGCGTGATGGTACAAGAAAATATTGTAAGCAAATATTTAAAAAATATAAGAAGTTGCAATCTGCTCTGGAGCACTATATAATATAATCTGCTATATAGCAAATATGTCTGTATATAGCGTAATCATAGAGCTATGATGATTTTTTTTTCTCATAAAGTCAAATATTTAATTCAATACTTGGTTCAAACCCAGAAATAATAAATTTTAGGTAATATAGAATTTTAAATTCATATTCATATGGCCAAATAAAAATTGTTGATAAACTGATTGTTGTGGTCTTGGAGTGAGGTGATCTATTTGATATGCCAAAGTTGTAGTCCAAGAGCTCATAACCTATGTAACTTAAGATACCATCTACTTATTGATTGGCTGCTTGTGTTCCTTTTGATTCTGTGCAAAAGTTAGTCCCTAAAAAATAATTTATTAGAGGGTAAAATTTGTAAATAAAATAGGGCTATTACAGTTTATAACTCATGGGTTTTGAACACCAACAATCGGCAGAGTTCCTCACCTTCTCAAATCTTTTCTTCTGTTGTGTCTTAACCTTTGCTTGTATAAAGACCAGCTATGTAATGCCTTCTTTTTTTATCCTGCACCTTTAATTCTCTCAAATGTTTTTATTTACTGATGTTACTTTTAGGATATATCTGCCAAGAAATTGATGCTGAGGTTTTAACAGAACAAAGTAATCCTATCCTTACTGCTATTATACATGGAATGAGATCAACAGAGCCCAGCAATCATGTAAGGCTTGCAGCTACTCAGGCATTGTTGAACTCTCTTGAATTTACTAAAGCTAATTTTGATAAAGAAAATGAAAGAAACTTTATAATGGAAGTGGTATGTGAAGCCACTCAGTCTACTGACATGAGAATCAGTGTTGCAGCTTTACAGTGTTTAGTAAGTATTGTTCATATATATTAATATATTATGTATGCATGTTTAAACGGATTTCAATTGAAATCAGATTTGGAAGAAACTTTTTCAAAATGTCCCTATGATTCCAGAAGTGCTATAGGTATCTTTTATTATACTAAATTAAATCACAACTGAGGTGACATACAAATGAGGAAGTTTGTGCGTTTGTTATTCAATTACACTTGTAGGACTGAATAAAATTGCCAGGGGCGTAGATTATGCTGTGGATTAGGATATAGGACACTTTTATCACAATTAAGAGAGATTCTCTTTGGACAAAATATATAACCTTCCAGTGAAGTCGTGGGTAGCCGCTAGTTTTATATATAGAACATTAAAATTAACCTTTAATTTTACAGGGCTTTTAAAAGTTACACTAAATTCTAAATTTCTTTTTTGAGCAGGAATGCCTTTTAAAGAGTTTTGGAAACAGAAATAAATCATGACTTGATATAATTACTTTTCAGAAATAAACTTGTTGATAATTGGTACAAACCATTTAAATTAAAAGCTTAAAAATTTTTTTTTGTCATCAACTGCATGGATTCTGAATTAGATGTCAAATTTCAATTGTCTATATTATTTCATTGCGAACATTAGGGTAGTTAAAAATCACCATTATTCTGGAGCCAAAACATACTAACTTAAGATAAATATGAGTAAGAATAAGTAAAGTTAAATAAATGCCACAGTGTTAAAAAGTTCAAAATTAGAAATTTATTTGACTTGTATGTCAACTATGTAGAACTACTACTAAATGTATAGTTAATGTCAAGAGTTCATTTATCATGCCCGTTTAATAACATGAAATTGTCTTAATTGTGAGATGTACATAGATATCATAGTTACCTTTTGAAATAAGATCTCCTTTTCTCTTCTTAATTTACTTAGGCTTATGAGTAACTGAAAAGGCAAAAAATAATCAAAACAAAGCAACTCTACATTAAATTGGATTTTTACTACAAAAATAATCACTATTTTTTTACAAGTTCATCTACCAAAATATATACACTTTTCCTGGATTGATATGCAAAATTGCTTGGGGAGGAATTCACACTACCTAGTTAAAAATTGGTTACAATGATAATACCTGAGCAACTAACATTTTTACTAATTTATATTATATTTTTGCTATTAATATTTTAATCATTTATTTACAAAACAACTTAAGTTTTTCTGTATCAGGCAAACTGCTTAAAGCTCCACTTCACAATACACAAACATTAAATTCTTACTCTCATGTTATTTACCAAGTTTGTAACAGTTCTTGAAAGGGGTCCACTATCTTGTAAGTAACTCCATGATAAATATAATTAAATATTTTTATCTCCGATCAAAAACAGTTAACTGGACTTCTAAAGCATTATCATTGGCAGCATAAGAGTTTTTGTAATAGATGTTTAGCTCACCATGGAGTTCTTGTTCAAACATTATTATTATTATATCTGATAATCAAACTGTGTCCCCTTTTATATTTCATTGAATTTGCTACCACACTCTAGGACCAAATGTTTTAAATTTTTTAAAGTTTTAAAGTCATAGAAATCCCAACAGAGAGCTCCCTTTCTCACTTTCGGTTTTATTAAGGCAAATGCATTTTTTTGGTACAGATATAAATCAGTGATGACTAATATTGATGGGGAAATTAACAATAATGTATTTCCCCTTTTTTTATAAATTCCTGATATATTATTACAGCCGGGCGTTACTGCTCATGTCGGCTAAAATCTCAAATGATTACACTCTTTAAAGCTTTACACTATTAGTCCTTTGAATAAATCTTGGAGATTTGTATCCTGCTTCTTATATCACTACACGCAATAATCTAGCTCATTTTCTGTTCAAACAGTCTATTCCAAATCTAAATGGAGAATTAACATCTATTTTAAACCACTTCTCTTCTTTGTTAGCTCTTCATGTGTCATGACAATATTTTTTTTTAACACAACATCGAGAAGTAGTTGACTATAGCTGATTTTGGTTCAATTAATTTTTTATTATATTTACTTTAAAAAAACTGCAGTATTTGTAATTTGGAATGTGCGTGATGGAGAAGGAATTTCATCTACATTTTTCTTCTACATAAATTGAATCCTTTTCATATTGACATTTTTTCATAAGAAATTGGGTAAGAATAATAAAGTATTTATTTTAATAATTTTATTTTAATTATCAAGAAACTTAAAAAGTGTCGAATTATTAGAGTAAAGTGACGAATTTGTCGTTCATTAAAATATTCGTAGAACAAGAATAACTCAATATCTACTTTGAATCACTGTTACATAACATGGATAATGAAATTCTTAAATATATTGTTTCTCTCAACCATTTAATACCTAATAAGTTTTAAGTCATAATTTATGTATATTTTTATTAGGTCAAAATTCTTTCACTTTACTACCAATACATGGAACCATACATGGGTCAAGCACTATTTCCTATCACGTTAGAAGCTATGAAATCTGATATAGATGAGATATCACTGCAAGGTATTGAATTTTGGTCGAATGTAAGTGATGAAGAAATTGATCTTGCTATTGAAGAAGCAGAGGCTGTGGAAGCAGGTAATACTTTATTTAAATATTATGTTAATAACTATGTAAGTAAAACGGTTGATAATAATTGATTTAATTTTTAAAAACGAATAATAAATTGCTAGTTAAATAATAGAGAGAATACTATAATACACCTAGCAATAACCAGTTCACTAAATGCATTATCTTCGTTCTACTAAAATCGTAATTGTGAAATAATAAATCTTTGTTTAATACATGTACATATAAGTTCTAATGAACTACATATACTTGTTCTGGGTCTGGATGTTTTACTATGTGCAATTAATTTATGTAAACAGGAGAAATTCTTACAGTGAGTTTACAGGAGGACTTGTACCAATGTGGTTTTGAAAAACTTCCAATATCACATTTATCAATAAAACTTTTCTTATTTTCTAGGGCGCCCACCTGTTAGAACATCAAGATTTTATGCGCGAGGTGCATTACAGTATCTAGCACCAGTGCTCATGCAGAAACTAACCAAACAAGATGATTCTGATGATGAGTTAGAATGGAATCCCTCAAAAGCTGCTTCTGTGTGTTTAATGCTACTTTCCAATTGCTGTGAAGATGAAATTGTACCACATGTTTTACCATTTATTAATTCAAACATTAAAAGTGATAATTGGAGATACAGAGAAGCTGCTCTTATGGCATTTGGTTCTATATTAGGTGGTTTAGAAGCAAATACTCTTAAACCATTGGTAGAAAAGGCAATGCCAACCTTAATTCAGGCAATGTATGATTCAAGTGTTGCTGTGAGAGACACAGCTGCATGGACTTTTGGGCGGATTTGTGAAATTGTTCCAGAAGCCGCTATTAATGACACATATCTTAAACCACTTTTAGAAAGTCTTGTCAATGGCTTAAAAGCTGAGCCTCGCGTAGCTGCAAATGTTTGCTGGGCCTTCACTGGATTAGCTGAAGCTGCATATGAAGCAGCAGACGGTAGTGACTCTAACCAGCCACAAACTTATTGTATGTCCAACTTCTTTGACTTTATAGTTCAACGACTTTTAGAAACAACAGATAGGCAAGATGCGGCACAACACAATTTACGATCTGCCGCTTATGAGGCATTAATGGAAATGGTTAAAAATTCACCCACTGATTGTTATGTTACGGTTCAAAAAACTACAATGGTTATCTTAGAGCGATTGCAGCAAGTTTTACAAATGGAAAATCACATATCTAGTCAAGCTGATCGTTCTCAATTTAATGATCTACAAAGCCTTCTTTGCGCCACTTTACAATCGGTTCTTCGGAAAGTTACACCGGAGGATGCGCCTCAGATATCAGACGCCATCATGACAGCTCTCTTGACGATGTTCGCTGGAAATGCTGGTAAAGCTGGAGGGGTGCAAGAAGATGCACTTATGGCTGTATCAACTTTAGTAGAGGTCTTAGGTGAAGGCTTCATAAAATACATGGATGCCTTTAAACAATATCTATATGTCGGACTTAAAAACCATCAAGAATATCAAGTTTGCATTGCAGCTGTTGGTCTTACTGGTGACATTTGTCGCGCACTAAAGAGTAAGGTACGAATTTTGTAATTTGTGTAAAATTCTCAATAAATATATCAGGGAGGTATATAAATTTTTGATAATTTTTAATTTGTTTGCAGGTGCTACCATACTGTGATGAAATTATATGTCTCTTATTGGAGAATTTAGGTGATCCCTCGATCCATAGATCCGTGAAACCACAGATTTTGTCAGTTTTTGGAGATATAGCTCTGAGCGTTGGTTCAGATTTTGCTAAATATTTTGATGTTGTTATGCAAATGTTGCTGCAGGTATTTAAATATCATTCTCAATTGTATGAAATTCTACTGTACTTAACTTACAGTTGCTTGTTTTTGCTTTTATAGGCTAGCAATGCGCAAGTGGATCGGAACGATTACGATATGCTTGAATATTTAGGAGAACTCCGGGAGAGTGTATTGGAAGCATATACAGGCATCATTCAAGGTCTGAAAGGTTCTAGTGGCGAGGTAAGCAATTTTTTTTAAATTTTATGGAACTTTATTTCAACTTTTTTTAGCTATATTATGGACACCAATTTTTGTCTACTTCATATGTTTCTTACCCATATATAAATATTAGATAAATCATTACCCTTACTGTTCTAAAATTGATGTGATAATGTTTGTGGTAATGAATAGTAGTAATAAATGTGATTAAATTAATAAGTCAACAAATATGTTATTAAAATGACATTGATAATTCCCAGGCTTTACATAATGGTAATTTTTTATTAGACCTTATAATAGAACATAGTAATTTAGTTTCGCTATGATTTATATAATATAGCCAATACTTTAAGATACTTAAATGCACATAAACAAATGAATTCCGTCATTGTAATTATGTTAAAATGTTACAGGAACATTACACTATCTGACAAAATTTTAAAATTTGCTCTTATTTAAAAGTTGAAAAACGGGATGTCAGTGCCAAAAACTTACATTGAGTTTTATATATTAACAGTCTTATTCATAAAATGTTACATACAAAGTGTATAGTTATGGGGTATAGGGTTATAACTTAACCCTTTATAGTGCAGTGTCTTTAAAACTACTATATTCTTGAATGTCATTTAAGCTTCCAGTAGAGAAAAACCTACAATAATACAAAATGTTATTCATAAATGCTCAGTAAAGGACTGATAAGACTAAAATGTCACAATAACTTTACTGCAGGTATGTGGTGTGGTATGAATTATTTCAGATGGACACATTATTATTCAAACTTATACTAAAACACAATATTGGGTATTGTTTGTGAAACTAATGCTCCTAACTAAAAAAAGGATTTTTTTCTTTTAATCCTCAAAATTATTTATTTATAGTTTAATTTATTTAAATTTTATCTTAATTTAAGTGCAATTTTACTTTACTATGCACTTTTTGAGTTTATTTTCTTGTTCACATTTTGTTGGCAAACAACCAAAATTCAACAACATACTAGCTTTGAAATTTCAAATTTAATCAACAGCAACAAATCATCAACTTTCCATCAACGCTGGCATTTTTATAATTATCATGGAAACACGTTTACGTTGTACGGCAGAATTGTTATTTGTTGTTGCAACATTACAAACAAAAGGGTTTGATAAAGCTATTGTATATCAACGGGTAACAAAGGGTATAAACTATATACTACTATATATAAGCTATATGTTGTAACCATATAAACATAAAAGTTTGTAAATAACCCCTTTTTACTTCAGTGGCGGTACTTCCACAGTAGCCCAAAAGCCTTACTAAATTAAAAATGAACCTCAACTTCTTGAACCTGTACCATAACTTATTTAAAAACATTAATATATTAGGTTGGTATTACTTTCTGTGACTTCGGTTAACGCTATGGTCTCGTTTACACTCTTTAACTTTAACTTGACTTCGCAAGCGCATATATCGATACCCTTCTAACCTAACGCAATAATGCAACATATTGGATTAAACATGGCTTGCTAATTAAGTTCAAGCACAGTGAACGTAGATAGATGCCTACGAAACGAAATAGCGATGCGCCAAGCACTGTTGCAAACAATTATTACAATCGATTATATCGACTATGATCGATTGCTTTTTCGTGCATATTATATTTTATTTAATTATCTATAAAAAAACAATTCTTTAAAAAAATTGTATTAAATGTTAAGTGTTTTTGAATTTTACTTACCTTACTCCAAAGTACCTAAATTTTAATACATCATTAAGCTCACGTGAAAACTATAATTGAGATAGGTATTTATAATTAATTATAATTGTGAATATAATATTTAAGTACAGCACTATCACCTTTCTATTTATTCTTCAGTAAGAAGTGTGGCAATATTGAAACCTGTATAATTCTTTAAAAAAAAAATTTATAATATATACTTAGTTTAACCTGTAACCTTTGTTTTAAAATAATAAAATATTAGAAATTTTTCATTTAATGTACAAAAACTGACAAAAAATATTTGCCTACCGCCACTGTTCAGCTTAATAAACGTTTTAACTATTGGGGTCTTAAAAGGGTTTGTAGTGCAGAAGTAGTAATAAGGCATTAGTAAACCTACAAAATAATCTAGAAACATTTTTGGTGTTGTAATAAGAGTTCTATTCCTTTTAACTTTTTAACCTTTCTGCCTTACCAATAAACTTACCTTAAAACAAAATCGCGTTCGCTGGAGGGTAACACTGATTGAAAGCCTGTTTGAATTTTCTTCTCTCACCATTTTTCTTTAAAATATGTCTCATGACATACATTTTTGTATATTGCGATCATGCTAAGACCACACACAAGCCTCAATTAATATTCCTATAACATATATGGTTGCGGTTAATATATTTGTAGAAAACAGACTTGGTTTGCGGATCCGGAAACGATTGTCCGTGTCTTACGAATAGCTACGCGCAAAAATACACAGGCAGGATGTCTGTTTTTTTTGACGGAATATATTGAATATATAATCAATTTAAATAAATCACATTAATTTAATTTCAAATTACCTTTCAAACATAGCAAACAAATTTAAGATAACAATCTCACGGGGCCTTAGATGTTTGATGTCCTGAAGTCAAAATAAACTCAGATTTTGTCAGCTTTCTGATCTTAATCTGAACTATCAATATCTAACTTCCGGGAGAGGCCTTAGAATACTTTTGGAGTATATTTTATTTTACTTTTTAATTTCCCTTAATATTAGGCCCCTGCATATGAAATTGGCGTTTTGTCGAACTGGTCACTTTGATCTCAAATAATCTGGCGTTTGGTTAGGAATTCCAGATTCAAAAGTATTTCAAACTTAGGCTTGTGTATTTGTGTTTCGAATTTACTGACGCATTCGCGCTATTGGTTTTTTTTGACACCCTTCTGTTAACAACAACAATTTTAATTCACTTGAAACAAATTGGAAAAGCGAAATAGCTTGCGAAATGGGTACCGCATGAATTGAGTGAAGCACGCCATCAAACACGCATTGAGTGCTGCGTTACATTACTCAACCGTTACAATAACGAGGGAATTTTGAATCGTACCGTTACTTGTGATGAAAAATGTATATTGTACGACAATCGGAAACGCTAATTTTAGTGGTTCAACCAAATTTTTCAAAAATGGAATCATAATTTCATAAAAAAAGTCGTTTTTTACTTTTTCCATATAATACGCTAATTTCATATGTAATGACCTAATAATAATGCTATGCTATGCCTATGCTTTGAACAGTGATAGATAAAATAAAGATATCTTTCTTTTTACATCCAACAGATTCTAAGGGTTAATTTAATTAGATTAAAGTATTTTCCATAGGTTAACCTAGTATAATATTTGTTCTGTAATGAAATAAGGATAATCTGTGTGTAAATTAATTAAGCAAAAAAGAAACCTATGTCAAAATATCTGTAATTTTTTAAAATAAATATGGGCGAAAAGTGACAAGTTCGCGAAAATAATTAGCCATCGCGTAACCCACTACTGGGTATGGTTATGTCGACATAGTAGGCATCATCCATCAGAGGCTGCTAGAGTACACAAGTTTTGTTTATATTTATTTATTCAGATAAGATCCGATGTGACTTTGGTGGAGCCTCATGTGCCGGCTATCGTAAACTTCATGATGCTGGTCGCTTCTGAGCCAGAGCGCACGGACGGACATCTGTCGGTAATCGCCGGGCTAACGGGTGACCTGTGCACGGTGTTCGGGCAGCGCGTGCTGCCGCTGCTGGAGACGCCGCCGCTGCTGGAGCTGCTGCAAGCCGCGCGCCGCTCGCGCACACCCCGCACCAAGACGCTCGCTAACTGGGCCACCAAAGAGATTCGCAAGCTCAAGCTGCAGGTGCCCTTGACTAGCTGGTTAGTGGCACATATACATACCCGTGGTCAGTTTGGTGATGCACTTCTTCTTCGTCAGCCTATGCAAGTCCACTGCTGAACATAGGCCTTTCAAGAAAAGCGCCGGCCAAAGCCTGCATTTCTTCAAAATTCTGCCCATACTCACTATGCTGGACGAGTGGGTTGGTGAGTGATATGTGGGCACAATTGCCTTAGTAATACTGCTCTCCACCACTAATCTATGGAATTTGTTGTACGGCAGATACCTCGTTAGCTAGCCGGGACCGCCATGTACAATCTATGTTTTCAATTGGGAAAAAGATGGTATTTTATCCCTTACACCAATTACATACAAAGGAATTAATATATACATCAAATGGCAATAAATATATTACGAAAATATGGACAGTTGATCAGGGATGAACCACGGCTCCATACTATACCAGCATAATGTATCATGATGCTTCTTCATTGTTTGGTGGATCTATTTTTGTCCATCTGTTTTTGATCAGGATTAGTTGCATTTGGCAACCTAAATCAAACATTACATTAATGGTAAATTGTAACTATATATGTAATGTATATGTAAATGTATTTTTTTTTTTAAATTTACAGATTTGAAACATCCCATATCAACAGTAATATAACAAAGTTTCAGTCAACTTACTGCTGGTAAACTCAAGTATTGGGAGGAGGTCATGATGTCATTATTTGTAAGTCGTTAGGTGCATTGATTTCATGGTCTCATATTCTCTACATATTTTATTAAAATACCTATATAACTTCCATGTTTGTAATTACAGAAAATAATATTTTAATTAAAGCAAATTTAAATTCAATATCAATAATCATAATTATTTTCAATATTCTGATTTATCATGATGTGCTTTGTATAACATAACATGAAAATTTAGGACTAGCTTTTCTACATTATTATTTATGAATTAGAATATGATACCAGTGTTACATTAATTACTTTTGTCTAATTTTTAGCACAATTTCGAATGTATTGCAGAAGTTGTTGAACTGAGTGCACCTAACACAGCATTCTTGATATTTTATGTATATGCCTCACCATAATCTTTCCATTATATTATTAATAAAAATCATAGCCTTTTTTCCTATTTGGTATTGTAGATACAGACAGTGGCTGTGGTATCTTAACTTATGTGACACAAAAGTGATTATACGAAAGTGTGTATGAAAGTTGATGTATGTTATTATAAGGCATGCACATATGCAAGGGATTGTAAGTTTTATAAATTATTATTACGTTTTGTAAGGTGGATGATAGGACGAATGAAGGGAATGAATAAGTGTGAGATGCGTGTATGATCAACACAGATATTTTGTAAATTTAGGCATATGTCAATCTTATTGAAGGGTTCGTATAATGTATAAGATTCCGTCAACTTTATTCGAGCGGGATGGAAGGACGCCATATTGGTGAAAACCGATTTAACCATCACAAAATAGTAAAAATGTCCTTTGTTTTTAATGTAACTAGATGTTAAAATTACCTATTTATCTTCATTAATTTATCATAATTATTGCAGTTTGTAAAACAAACTTGCGAAAATAAATGTATCTTTTTTCTTCTTTTTTTTGTAAAATAGAGATAAAATAGTCTTTTTGTGATGGTTAAAGAGTAACTTGCCTTCTTATCCCAAGTTTGCATAATTTGTACATATGTATGTAATTTAAAAAATCTTTTACTTTACAACATCTTTATTGTGGCATTTTAATACAATAACACACACCACAGAATAACTATTTATTTAATAGTTATTCAATCTAATGAAAAATTGAGAGGATGCAAAAATTTAAAAATTAACTTGGAATCTCAAGTTGATTTGATCTTTTCTGACACTTATTTCATAATATATTTTACTGGTTTATCTGTTTCTTCAGTTATGAATTGGACCATAATAAAAATTAAAGTAGTTAAAATCAACAGTGTAAAACTAATGCAATTTAGCCTGGGTTTTTTTTTAATTTAACTAATAATTAAACATTACACATCAATAACTTATGCTCTCTTCATAATGCAACATGCATTACTATAATTACTGATTAACAGGAAAAGGTGAAAAAATATGACAATTGTTTCCTTTTTTTTTCTTAATTTATATACAGAAATAAGTGCCTTCAACGAATTTTTGTTTTATTTATTCAGTTGAATGTTCTTTGTACTAGTTAAAATTACTTGAGAGTTGTTTGATTAATTTTCGCATCCCAAGTTAAACCATCAATTAAAAGCCACATTTAAATACATTCAACCTTTTTTTAAATTTCAATTGAAGAGTGTGTGCTTGTCTGTGAGCATCACTGGCAGGGATGATGTTTGCGTGAATTATGCAAGATTTATTATGAGAAGTGTGTCGTTACTTATCTAGCAGTTTTTATATTGTCAAACTGTCTACATTTAAATGTCATGGAATCAATTGTTTCTTCACCCGCAGTTCTCATATTGTATTATGTACTTATATCAAGGATGATAGGAGAATGTGTGAGGACTAGTGCCATGCCATGAAAGGTTCTGGTGTAGAATCATAGGCATTGAGTCGATGAATACCACCCACTTTTCCTGCGCAATTAAAAATATTTTGAAATTGTTTTGTTCCATCTTTTTTTTTCTGTTATGCCTACGATTACTATTCTGTAAACTGTTCTACTGTAATTAAACAATTTTAAAGATATAATTGTTTAATTTTTTTGTAATAAATTGCGAAGTCTATTAATATAAATCTTTTTTATCGATCTCATAACTTTGTTTATCAAACTACTTAGGTTAAGCTATGTTCGAAGCCAAAAACTTTTGAGGTTTCGTATGATATATACAGTGGTGGTCGTATAACTCGAAACACTACCAACGGTCCTTGACATTATGTAAGATATTTTACCGCAATCGTTTTTATTTTGAAATTAAACAATAAATAGGACAACAATATGTTCAACGACTTATCATTTATTAGAAAAACAATATAAATCCCATTACAAAGGTGCAGTTTCAATATTACATTACGGACAAAAATTTAAGTCAGTTTTAAGGTATGAACAATAATGGTCAACTATATTAGTAATATTAGTTCCTCTAATGAAACAACAACAAAAAGTATAAAAAACAATATTTTTTTAAGTATTAGTAATTAGTATTGTTATTTACGAAATAGCTACCATCCACAGCCTACCACTAGTTATAATTAATATTTAGTGGCGTATCCCTTATTTTCAATAACAGCACTGCAATGACGTGGCACTGATTCAATAAATTTCATAATTTTTTCTAGGGGGATTGAATTCCATGCTTCAACAAATGTTCATATAGTTCGTTTTAACTGGTGTTACGTTTGTTTGAGACTTTCTTTTTAACAATATACCAGAGATTTTCTATCGGGTTTAAATCCGGACTATTTGCTGGGCAGCCTACAACGGATATACGCTGTTCGCTAAGGAAACATTTGACGCTATTGGCCGTGTGTTTAGGGTCATTGTCATGCTGAAAGATCCAGGTTACAGGAAAATGATCGTCCGAGTAGGGAATCATTGTGTGCTCTAAGATATTTTTGTATTGCCATTGATCCATTGTACCTTCAATCTTCCGAACGGGTCCTACTCCACATCCGGATCCGGAAACACCCCCAAACTTTAATTTTACTGCCACCGTGCTTGACTATACTCCTTGTGTATTTATAATTAAAAGCATTGTTTACAGGACGTCTAACATAGCGATTTCCATCTGAATTTACCATATTTATTTTAATTTCATCTGCAAATAACACTTTTTTCCATTTTCGTACCGTCCAATTAACATATTTTTTAGCGAATAATAATCGCTTCTCTCTGTATTGCTTGGTAAGAAGCGGTACCTTTAGAGAGATTCTTCCAAACAATTTAGCTTTCACTAATCTTCGGCGTATCAGTCTTGACGAGATGCTTCTCGGGTCATCAGGCGAAAAAATTCATTTTTAATCTGGTTGGAGCCTTTATATGGGTCTTTTTGAGCAACACGAACGGTTAGCGTATCTTCTCTGGGAGAGGTTTTTCTTGGCCGAGCCTTTCTAAGAACATATTCAACAGTTCCATGTCTTTTATAATAATTAATTGCATTAAAAACTTTCTTAACAGAACAATTTAACTGCTCAGCTATTCTTCTGTACGCCCACTTATGATCTATATGTCAATTAACAATTATTTGCCTAGTTGACGTGTCACAACTTTTATTTTTTGCCCATTTTCAACAAAATAAAATTCAGATTAAATTTTGAATTGCCGCCAAAATAATAGAAAAAGCCTAGAAAGAAATGTTATGTTAATTAGGCGTCCAGTAACAGAAAATAAACTCCTGTATGTGTAAGACTCATTTTGTAATTAAAAGAAAGATATGTTTTATATTTTATGCATTTAATGATTTTTTATTTAAGTGGCTATATTATTGCATGATTATTAATTATTGAATGTGTATATTTTTTACGACGTACGTACGTTGAAGTTATACTTTCTATGTGACCACCACTGTATATGCATATACATGTATATGAATATGTCTATATTTGTTTTATCAGTCTTCGATATGATGATAAACGGACTTTGGAATAATCGTCACACCTCAGCAAGCATCCTATTCCTACCTTCTTATCCCAGTGAGCTATATCAGCATGTTGGATAGCTCGCTTCTCGTAGCGTTAAGTCCGTCTCCGAACATACCCAGGTGCAAGTGATGAAAATATTTATATAAAAGATTGCTGCTTTGTATTAAAAAATTCAAACACTATTTTTTCATATTTTATATATTTTTTTTTATTTAATAGAAATATTACGAGGGAAGATCATTTATGCCTTTGTGATAGAACTCTGGGGATCTGGACTCTATGAAGGCACTTTGTACCGCTTCCGGAGAACAAAATTTAGTAATTCGAAGTATTTACCCTCATTATCTTAATCTATCTCATTCTCGGGCCAAGCTGAATTAATTTCCCGCAATTCAATCGTTTACGTGTCACCAGTAAAAATCTGATTGAATGAAATTTAATCCTATTCACCACATTAGACTTTGATTTACTTAGTTTTTTTTATAACGCGCAGAAGAATATAATGGTAAGACCACCAAATTATTTAAATTTGGTCTTTGTAATGTAGGATATGGAATTGAATCTTATTCTTAACAGGGTTAGGCTTTGATTTGCAGTTTTTTTTATAACTCGAAATCGGCACGTAGACGCGGCTTAGAAACGATATCGGTCTATAAATCTTCAATTGACGGTTATCCCCTTTCTTGAAGAATAGGACAACCACTCTTCTACTCTACGCTTTCGGCGTAATAACGTCATGTATGACGGAATAAAACAGTTTCTGAAGGACTACAAGTATGGGTTTTCCAACCGCTTTAAGAAGGTCAGCTGTAATTCTGTCCTCACCCGGCGCCTGGCCTTACGTTTTTAAGCTGTTTAAGAGTCATCCTAATCTCGCTCGAATAATGTCGGATAAGCTTGGCTCCTTGGTAGTTAGTGTGTGGTTTCAACGGCGTGGTGTACAGCCGTAATCCGTAAAATCTCACGATCTCACTCAAAATCTCTGCTCCAGCTGAAATAACTGCGCCGCTTTTGGTCATCGTCTCGGTCAGTTCTCTCTTTCCGATAGACAGATCTCTTGACGAAAACTTTGGAACCTTAGTTCCGCTCTATCTCATTATCTATACAAGTTTTGCCTCGTACATTTGGAGAACGAGTTTGTAGACTGCAGCTTCAGCTCACGCCTGGCTTTCATGAGTTTAAGAGTGTGATCAGAGAGCTTTTGGGGCTTGTTCGTGCGGCGGGTCTTGCAAAACTTAGCTCCTACGGTTTGGACAATTTCCACTAGCCTGCTATTCGTATCGTCCACTGTAACGTAATCTTCTAGGCACTGAAAGTGATTATGCAATTCGAGCTAAAGCTCTTGGAGTTTTGGATAAGGGCACGTGGTGGACGAAGCGTAGACTTCATCAGACAAGACCGCTTTAGCTAAGGTTCAGTATGCCTCTTACCATTCGGTTATCACTGCCGGTTTTCACCCTAGTGATCACATATATGTCACTGAACTGCTGACGCTTGGTCGCCATGATAAAGTCAATCCCATTTTTTGTGGTACCGTCAGGGTTTATTCAGGTCCACTTTGTAGGGCTGCTTCTGGAAACAGGAATTCATCATAAAGAATGCCTCCTTCGCCATGAAGTCAGCCAGCTCTTGCCCTCTTTGGTTCCGTTGCCCTACTTCAAAATTGTCCACTATCAGCTCATTGTCTTTTTTGGTAGGCAACTTTTGAAAAAGACACGTTACATACTAATAGTGATCCAACTCCGATTCGCATGGAAGCATATTGCATGGAAGGAGGTAATATTCTTTACTTTCTCACCTTCCCATGAATCCTGCACGTAAACTTTTCCATTTTTCTTTGGGTCTGACTTATATACCGGTATCAAACCGAGTAAGTCTTTGTGTATAGTGACATCGAGTCCAGACAATAAATGAACCTTTCATTCTCAAACAATTATTTCGTGTGAGTTTTCTGTATTGTAGGGTGCCCTCTCCTCGATTCATCCCCTCCCCTTGGATTGTGTTTTCCATATTTCACTCATAGCCCTTAACCTCGGGTATCATCGTTAAGCTCTTGATCGACGGTTCTTGACCTCGAGCATCTAGCGCAACTTCGAGCATTAAGATCTGACCAATGGGAATTATCTCGTAACCGTAAAGTTATAGTTAAATTCTAGCCAAGTAAAGTTTATAACCAAATAGTAAAGATAAAAATTATCATTTCTTTACTTCTTCTCCTAAAAAAATTGTGTAGAGATAAATATTGAGATACAAAATTAAGATAATTACTTAAATTTTGCAGACCTGAATGGAAATTTTTGTATCCTTATCTTTATCCCACTTCTGAATTGTGTGAAATTCATAACCGAAAACTAACTAAAAAAAACCATATTACTTAACTCATTCTATAATTTCATTAAACAGTTTACAAATTTTACACTTTAATTAAACAAGCACAACCTTACGACACTACACCGCATGATGACAAACGCGCGTTTCACAAAACGCAGCCTCAAGTGGTATTTAATTTAGGTACCGATATTTCAGGGAAGAAAAAATATATTAAATATTATATTAAAGTGTAACAATCGTGTAGTTTTATTTTCAGATCAGCTACAACCCCTGAATTCGACTCTGCAAACGGGATGATTTTTAGCAACATACACTATCACGTGCCGCTAAGTTGCAATTTAGCTTGGGCGCTCGATGTTTAGGAAAGTTTATGAAAACTTACGTACCTAATATAAAGAACTAATATTTTTTTATACTTTACCTTTAAATTTATGCTATCCAAAGGCGTGCATCTTCTGTTTCTCTAGGAACTATTCTGTGATATTACTTTTATTGTGGATGAAACAATAAGAACATAGTAGCCAGTGAAACATATTTATTCTTCGACGTAAGAAGGATAATTTCGAGCCATGTAGATATGTCAAATCTTATTAATTTTTTTTACAATCTACCAGTTTCGTAATGAAGTTCAAAGGAACTAAGGTCGGCGAAGAACCAGACGGAAGAAACTCCGTAGTTAACTTTCTGTATTAATTTTCTTTTTCCGTAGTTGTAATGTATATCATAAAAAAATGTATGGTCCCATAGTTACCAGTTACATTTTGATGTAGACCAAGGCCTATATAATGTGTAACATATAATCTACAATCTATAGGTATAATACCAAATAGATGATAATGATGAAGAAATTAAGTATTTAAACTATCAATGTTTATAACTATAATTTAATTGTATATAATTTACACATTGGAATAAATAACTGTGGTTACTTTCTTAATAATTAACTTAAATGGTTAATATTTATTATAGTTCCTATTATCTAACTATTTTATAAGTTCTATTTAGATTTATTTTATTTTATCAAAATTGCCATTTGTATTCTTGTTCTATATAACAAGAAATTTTTTTACTTCTTCTGGTGTTCTCCGTACAATTCCATGTGGGTCTACATAGCCATTAGCAGGGTCATGTATAGCTTTGTACAATTGCACATAAATGGCAAAAATGACTTCAAAAGCTCTTTTCTTAACAACAGACTTATAGTTGTGACTAATGAGCAAATTAAGTTGTGATAATATGAAAACATCAGGTGTTACTAAAAACATGTCAAACTTATTTAAAAATGTTTTAAGTGTAGATGAATCCATTCCAGGTATAGATGACAAAGGACCATTAATCTTTTCTTGCAAAATTGTGTAAATAGGACCCATATTCAGATTGGCTACAAGAAAGCTAGCTTGTTCCGATGTTAAGGTATCAATTTGTGCTTCTGACTGTGCTTGCAATCGCTCATTATATTCATCCAAGATAGTATACAATGACAATGTACACTGTATGTGATAAATACAATTTAATGTATAAACAGACATGTCAGTAGAACTGAGATGACAAGCTGTTTCATTAATAGCATGTAATAATGGGTCTAAGATGTGAGTTATTATAATCTTTTTGTCAGTTGTATTATTCCTATTACTTAAACTCATTAGATCTCTCAAAAAACTTATTAAATCTGTCACAACTACAGATGGATTTAAGTCTAAAGGTGGAGCTTTAACACCATGACTCAATTCTTTTTGCACTTTACTGTCAAGAGTCATTAGAAATATATCTTGACTTTTCTTTGCTAATTCATCAAAAGTATCTATTAAATGTCCTTTTGTTATTGTAGACGCTGTAATATACTTGTAATAGATAATTAAATTAATTATTGACCATAAGACTAGTGGGTCTTTATCAGGTGTTAATATTAGCTCTGCTCTCACTTTTAGCAAGGGACACAATGCATCCATTATGTTAATCAGTGCTGTTATTATTTTCTCATCTTTATCAGGCATTTTACAGTATTTGAATAATGTGGAAAGGTTATCTCTTTCCACAGGTATTAACTGATACACCCACGCTAATATGTCTCCAATATATCGATTTGCATCATTAGCATAGAATTCTATTGGTTTTGAGCCACTGTCATTACCTTTTGTAAGCGCATCAATAAACAATTGTACAACAGTAGCTTTACGAGCAGTACAATACTCATCAATAATATTTGAGAAGAGGACTTGCCTATTCTCAAATTTACCTAGTGCTTTTGGAACTAAGGCATTATTAGGCGAATCAACTAAAAGGCAAGCTCCTATAGTCCAATGATATAACTTTTCAATTGCAACTTCTTGTTGAAGTCCTATCATCTCCATAATTTCAAAAGCTGGTGTTTGGTACCAATATTTAACAAGTATTTTGCAATTTTCATATAATCTTTCAATCTGTGAGAGAGTATTGAAGAAATCCAAAGTAAGAGGAGTTACTTTATAAAGAATCTTAATCTGATCTGGTGCTATTTGAAATTCTTTGACAAATGTGTTTACCCACTTGAGCTTCTTTTTTGTTTTTTTTCTTTCTTCTTTTAACTTTGTTGTTTGAGTAATAATGTGATGAGTTTTCGTTTTCGATTCTTGAAGCCTATTTGACATGTCAGAGACAGCAACATTCAAGGAATAAATAGAAACTAACATGTCTTGTAACTTGTCTTTAACTTTGTTGTACTCAACAAGAACGGCTTTACATACTAATAAGTCCTTTTTTTCGATTTCGTTCACCAAAATTCTCCTTGTATACGCTGAATTAGCAGAACATAATCCTGACACAGTATATAAGGCTTCACTGTTATCTGCAAATATGTGACTATCAAATATTTTGTTTATTTTCTGTCTAATCGGATTTTTCAAAAAGGATTCCATTATGTGTAATAGTTATTTTACGTAGTGATAACTGATTACATTACATTCTCTTTGATTAGGTAGGTACAGATTACATACTTTTGGTTGTCAAAACAAGTGGTTAATGTTGCCACGGCCATTTTCTAAACTTCGTAGAGTAGTTTAGCTACGTATTTCAACCTACTTAGTGTTTTAGGAATTATCTACGACGTGCGGCGACTAAAACATACCATATCCATATGGGTGTTAAATTTCACAAGTGTGTATAACCCCATACGATTCATGTTTTACGTGTGTACACACTGATACACGCACCACTTTTTATTATTATAACATTAACCACTGGCATTTGAACTCTGAATACAGATCTCGATAAAGAACAATTTATTTTACGCTAAAAGTTGGTCTTGTTGGGTCAGCAAAAGGATTTGTTTCTTTTTGACTTCATAAAACACTAGGGGTAAGTCGTAGTTTTATGTTCTGTTATATCTAAATAGATAGATCGATAGTTACTACTTCATCATTTCAGCCTATCAGAAGTCCACTGCTGAACATAGGCCTCCCCCAATAATACTACTTACCATGAGGTTAACAATACGAAAACAATTTACGTTTTTCTAATTCATATTATGAACTATTCGTTATGTAGGTTCGCCTTCATCTAGTAAATAGGTACTTTTCTCTCATTCCAATTCCCTTTACAGTACAGCAACTTTACCAGCTATCGCCATTTTTTCGAAGTTTATGTTAGTAAATAATAATATATAAATAAGAGTTAGTGGCGGAGAGGAAAATGTTACCTTCAACAGTAGGAATTTTGCCTGTGCAGTTTATGTACATAAATTTCACATGGACAAACACCCAGATTCCAGACTCGGAACAATTATTTGAAGTACATACAAATTGTCCCATGCGGTAACCAAACTTACGACCTGCAGCTCCGCAGCCAAACGCTTACCCCCTTCGCCACCGAGTCTTCATTTGATCATATGGGTATTCAAATTACGAGTCTAAATATCCACCTTTAAAATAAAACGAATACTTTGTCAATACTAGGTCTTATTATAAAGACGTTCGGCATTTAATATAAAGTCATTAATAAGAATTATATAATAGATAATTATAGGTCTACCAGGATCCAATGGCAAAAAAATAGCGATTTTCATATGGCAACAAAAAAATGTCATCTGGCAACTGAAATTTCGAGGACTTGTTTTTGGTTTGGCTTCAAATTTCCTTTAAAAAGTGGTGAAAAAGTCGAAGAAACCTCTTCGATCGCAAGCAACAAAATTTGTTTTCAATGTTTATCAAAGAATACTTGATGAACAAAGTGCAGAACAAACACAATCATTGATATTGAGCCATGTGCAACCGTTGACTGGTTAGTAGAAATGACACGTCTTGATACTTTGATTTATTGCATTTTTTGTGTATTATATTATGTATACTAAAATTTGGTTTATTTCAGGGGTTTCTAATACTACCATAAGACGAATTGTTCCATAAGGCAGATCTAACAGAGGCGTATTTAGTACGCCCGGTAAAAAGAGGAAAGGTGGTAAAAATAAATAATCTTGGATAGTTTTGATTTAGAATTGATCAGAAACAAGATAAATGAGTTTTACACTGTACGAAAAGAAATACCCACTGTCATGAAATTGCTACAAATTCTTTGGGAGGAAATCAATTTCAATGGAGGATGAGAATCATTAAGGTAACAAAAATGAATTTCTATTTTCTTTCAGTTTGTAGTAATCTAAAAATAACAATATTATTTTGCCTTCAGACTTATTTTGAAAGGAATCGGATTCAAATTCGTGTAGTGCCAATCAAAAAGGACTGTTTTAATGGAGCGACATGACATAAAGATACACAGATTCAAGTATTTGGAGCGTATGCAAAAGAATCGAGAAGCCGATGATAAGCTAGATGTGGTTTATTTAAATGAAACCTACATACACGGTTCAAGTTCAGTGAACAAATGCTGGCAAAATAAAGATATTGCAGGCCCATCCAAAAGTATTTCGGCAGGGCCTAGATGGATCATTGTACATGCTGGTGGAGAAAATGGTTTTGTGCCAAACTGTTGTTTGGTGTATAGGTCGAAGAGTACATCTGCTGACTACCACCATGATATGAATAAAGATAACTTTACAAAATGGGTTACGGAGAAGTTGATTCCCAACCTTACAAAACCTTCTCTAATTGTCATGGACAACGCCAAGTACCATTCTGTACAATTAAACAAACCGTCTACACAAGCCGACCGTATTGCTGTTATAAAAGGCTTCAATCAAAGAATATCCCTTACGATGATAATTGGCGTAAATGTAAATTACTGGAAGCAGTGAAAAATCATAAAGTCTGAACCTAAACATCAGATAGATGAGATTTTAAAATCACACGGCCACGAAGTCTTGAGGTTCCCACCATATCATTGTACGTGAAACCCCATAGACTTTTTTATGGATGTGTAGTATTTGGAACCATTTTCAAGTTCTGATAGCCTATAATTAATTAATAAACTCATGAACAGAGTAATTGGAGTTTTCATCTAAATTTCGAACCCCACATACGCCACAGTAAGATTTTCAAAAATTATCTTTGATCATTGGATACATTTTTATATTTGCATGTATCACACACATAATCAGCCGCTATAAGGTAAAGTATCAAAACGTTTTACTCCAATTTCCCCAGTAATGCTAGCGTCAATTTCTTTTTTCCTTTTTTGCCATCAGATCCTGGTAGACCTTTAAATACTTTTAGTACAGGTAAATATGACAAAATAAAATTGATGTATATACATCAATACTACTTCCTTGGCGGACCGTACACTTCACTACTTGCAGAATAAATTGTGTGCTTACACATTAAACTACTGCATAATTACATGTTTTTTTGTGTAACAGCCATATAAATGTTGGCGGAAGGAGAAGAAGTACCGGCTTAGACTAATGCTCCCCGCAAAATACCGGTCCAACACTATTATGTGATATTAGATATAGATATAGATAGACTAATTATACACAGATATACATAGATCCTCATTAGGAGATCTTTAAGTGGTAGAGCCAAGCGGTGGCATTTGCTGCAGAAGGTGATTTCACCTTCTTTTTATTTTGTAATGTCAATGTGATTATAAATTGATACATACAGATTTACTTACAATTATAATGGAATTATAAATACTTATACAAACATGTAAAAATAGTATAAAAATCTGGCGATTTTAATCTATTGGGCTGTACGATGCTCGAATTTTCTACCATGAATTGTGAAATAATTAATATAGTAAAAAATCGAACATTCACATTCACATTGATTGTGAATGTCTTACCAGCAGGTGCATTCGATTTGTTCGTTCATAGCGATGGAAATGCGCGATCCGCTGACTGTTGATTTGATTGTCTTGACTTGAGTAGATCGATGCGACATGTCGCGGATTGCCACTGTGCCATGGCATGCGCGTGCAAAACAAAAAAATACTAAGCAGTAATAATGTGTCATTCGATTGTTGTTTTTAGTAAAAATCTCCCATTGCTACACTAGACCTCCTTTTGGTAGGGATAGAGAAAAGGCTTAAAATGCCTTTTACTTAATCGATTTGTACGTTATCGATTTATTTATATAAAAAATATCGAAAGTTTTGTAAAAATGATTTTTAATGGATTGTAAAAGTATATAAACGTAATGTATTTTCGCTTAATAAAAATATATTACAAAATGCTTTCTCCGGGGATAGTTGAGTACAAAATAAATAGTCTCTGGTTACTTTTCCTAAGATACGATGCCTAGTTTTTCTCACTACATTTCCCGCTTTCGAGAATGTTATTTCTCGGCAGGAAAGTAGCCTTTTCCTTCGGGAGCTAATGACACCGAAATCTCAAGGAGATTGCAGGTCAATTATGATAGTTTTAGATAAGCTCCTGCATTATTTTCAACAATTGTAAGGGGTCCTTTTCAAATTAGCTAATGGAGCATTGTATAAAATACAAACATAACTCAGATGTTACAATATTCGGAATTATTACAGGTTGCATTTCTAATGAGCCTCTGTCACTCCGTAGCGGTGATGTATGGTGTGGTATTTTTATTACGTATAGCAGTATGTATGCTAGCTAAATGTATCTTATTAAGGAGCCTACTTGCAACTTCAAAAAACCAAAAAGTTAATATGACGTTTACAGAGAATAATCGATTATCTGAAAATTATAATCGACCACAAAAACTAGATGATTTTTGAAAAGATATGGATTGAAATTTAAATTGACATCGGCATTTACAACCCTACCTTTTGGTATATACTATATAGCTCTACTCTTTGAACTAGATCTAGACCACAGAGTACATTAATAAATACATAAAATGAAAACTGACCTAGACTGAGTTTCATATCCATGGTGTGTCACTTAGTTTTCAGTTTTATTTAGGTTGTGTAAGTTTGTCATAATGGGCTCTCGTCAAATCACAGAAAAATCTTTGTCAATAATAAGGTCTTTACCGAGAATATCACTTACTAACATACGTGATAATCCGGGTAGTAAAATTACAGTGAGTCCAAATCCTGTCTAATTTATTTTACTATAAGTTTACACTATTTGCATTTTTGTAACCTATTGCTTCGCTATGATCATGCGGTGGGTATATATTTTTTGTAAGTTTTAGATACAATCGAATAATTATGAAGGTTTTTTCTTTCCTAAAGAAGGTTTAACCTTCCTAATTTTTTTTTTTTCGAAATACTGAAGATAGTGCCTGCCATAATTAAGATTGCTTTTCTGTGATATTTGATGATGTCTTAGAGAAATAGCTACATGCTTCTTGTAAATTATAATCTGATACAGGTAAAGAAACAAAAAACCTATGAAAAAACAATCAAGATTTCCAATTTAGAAACCTTATTGTTATATAAATCATTGCATTAGATTTAGTAAGAGTAGACTCCGCAGTAAATTTTGTAGTATGTGTGCAAAATCTGCTAGTATGCTTGCACTACTTAAATAATTGATACCAATTTTCAGTGCTGATTTTTCTCATGTTCGGTAGTAAAGGAACATTTTGTCAGAAAACCTGTCTAAAAAATTAATGAAGGATATGTTAAATTCTTAGAATCCTCTCTGGAGAACCATAGCAAACCCTTTGCACCTTTAAAACCTTCTGACCAAAAGAGATTAGTTACTGTAGTGAGATAAACAAATTATATAAAGAAAGAAAATGATTCAATCTTCATTTACCAGCAAAAACGTGGACGAGGTCAACATGGAGGAGATAAACATGGTGCTGGTAATAAAGGATCAGGACAACGACAAAATTACATGAGACTGGGTTATGAAACTGGAAATAATCCCTTTTATCTCAGAGTCCCCCATGAACATTATTACAAAGGACACCAGTAAGCTAAATTTTATATTAATATTATTTCTTCTTTATTAGTCTGTTTCCATCCACTGCTAGAGCATAGGCCTCTCCAAGAACACCCATACCATGCTAGGCAGGATTGATGAGCACTGTACCTATATTTTGAAAAAAAAAAACACTCATACTAGGTAGAAGACTCCTCTGCTTAGAAGTCTTCTTTGTAGGTACTTATCTGTTTCTGCAACCAATTAGCAATACAACCACTAGTGAGAAAAATATAATTAATAACTGTGGGAGGGGCAGTCAATGATGTTGTTTGTAGGTTCCATGGGTTTCAGTGGCCACTTACCATCAGGTTCTGATAGTTTGTTACCCCAAAACAATGAATAAATTAACAACAACCATACCATCAATTTCTTTAAAACTCATTAGTGCAGCATCACAAGTTTATCACAATCTGAGGAAACAAACCTCATTTGGTAGCAAGCTACAGGTGTAAGGTATGCAGGTGAGATTGACATTTAGAGCAAAGAGATTGTATCCTTAACACCCTATAAATAGTCCACTGTAAGACACATAAGGAGGATTTCTTTATGTGGTTGAGCCAAGCGGCAGCTTTCGCTGCTGCTCAAATGGGCCGGTTTGACTGGGTAGACCACAAGGTCTGGAGATGGACCAATGGATGTCCCATTTGAGCTGCAAGATCATCCTTGCAGAATACTAGCATGAAGTAGAAGCATCTTGTGTTCTGCATTTTGTTCAGTTAGTGAGGTGAACTGGAGGCCATCTCTCACCCTCCCTAACTCCCTTCCCCATCAGCCCTCCCATCCCCCAAATATCTAAAAAGCTAGAAAAGCACCTGCAGCTCTTCTGGTGTTAAAGATGTACATGGGCGACGGTAATCAGTTACCATCAGGAGCTGTTTCTACTTATCCCATCTCCCATATAAAAAATTTGATTTGCCATAATCTCCACGCTCAGCTCACAGATGTGGTTCACAGTACACCTACTGTACTGCTAAATTTTGCTCTGGTATTGTTTTAGATATCGCACCATCTGATGGCATGCCCTCAGGAAAAGATGGTATATTCCCCCTTATTCCCTTTGTATATACTTAGGACTGATATGTCACTTAGGGCAGATTAACTAACTATTAAACTACTGTTGATGTTATTCTTATTAAAACACTTAATAATTAACATTTTTTCTTTTTCAGTCACAGAAGAGAATATCCACCTTTGTCCTTATTACAACTACAGACCTTAATTGACAAAGATAGGTTAGATATCTCGAAACCAGTGGATATTGCAAGTATTATTAAATCAGGTGTGTACAATATATTTCCTGATCAAAAACAGTTTGGTATACATTTAACAGATGAAGGAGTAGATGTATTTGCAGCAAGTATAAATATTGAAGTTCAGTGGGCAAGTGAGCAGGTAATTGCTGCTATTGAGAAGAATGGTGGCATAATTACAACAGCATATTACGATCCCCACAGTCTTTTTCTGCTAAAGAGTCCACAAAAATTCTTTGAATCTGGGCAAGCAATACCTAGGAGAATGATTCCTCCACCAGATGTTATAGGATATTATACTAACCCTGAAACCAGAGGTTACTTGGCTGACCCAGAGAAAATATCAGAAGAAAGATTAAGATTAGCACAAAAATATGGGTATGAATTGCCAAAGTTAGAAAATAATCTGCATTATGATATGTTAAGCGTAAGAAAGGATCCTAGGCAAATATTTTTTGGATTAGAACCTGGATGGGTTGTAAACTTAAAGGATAAATGTATTCTCAAGCCTAGAGATGAAGAATTACTAAGGTTCTATTCTTCATAATGTTGCTAAATATGATATGTAATTATTTTAAATGGTAAATAAAATCTTTTGTGCAACATTGAACCCATTTATTGTTTATACACACAATATTATGCTAAGATATTTAAGTCAGTGGAAAAAAAACATAATTGGTCAGTTTTATTAATTAGCTTTGATTTTGATGCAGATAAATATCAAAAATACAAATGTAATTAATCTTGTGAAAAGCTACACAATTTAAAATGCCATAACATGCTTTACATTTGAAGTTAAATTTAATTATCAGTATCTGTAGTGATCTGGTTTAAATGGTCCTTCAACAGGTATACCAATATATTTAGCTTGTTTGGGTGTAAGCATAGTCAGTTTGACACCAAGATGATCTAAATGAAGTGCAGCTACTTCTTCATCTAATTTTTTGGGTAGAGTATGAACCCCAATAGGATATGCACTATGTTTTGTCCATAACTCAATTTGGGCCAATACTTGATTAGTAAATGAATTGGACATTACAAATGAAGAATGACCTGTGGCACAACCCAAATTGACTAGTCTTCCAGCGGCAAGTACAATAATATGATTCCCATTTTCCAGTTCATAGCGATCTACTTGTGGTTTGATATTAAGTTTCTTTGCATTTTTGTCCAACCAAGCAACATCAACTTCACAATCAAAATGACCAATATTACAAACTATTGCATCATCTTTCATCCGTAAGAAATGTTCTTTGGTAATTATGTCTACATTACCAGTAGTAGTAACATAGATTTGACCTATTTCTGCAGCTTCCTCCATCGTTGTTACTTGAAAACCTTCCATTGCTGCCTGAAGTGCATTAATAGGATCTATTTCAGTGACAATAACTCTACCTCCGAAACCTTTAAAGGCTTGGGCACATCCTTTGCCAACATCCCCATAGCCTGCTACTACACACACTTTTCCTGCAATCATTATGTCTGTAGCTCTTTTGATTCCATCCAACAATGATTCTCTGCACCCATACAAATTATCAAACTTGCTCTTTGTCACTGAGTCATTAACATTGATTGCAGGGACTTTTAAATTACCTTCACGGAACATTTTGTACAAATTATGAACACCTGTAGTTGTTTCTTCAGATATGCCCTTCACACCTTCTAGGAATTGAGGGTACCTTTTGTGTACTAAATTGGTTAAATCGCCTCCATCATCTAAAATCATGTTCAATGGCTGAAATAAAAATTTTATATTGAATATGGATGTAAGTACAAGAATCATGGATATTTATTTAATCTACTATGTTTGCATCATGGGATCATCATCAGATTCCTGCCCACATGCAAAGGCATACTTTTAAGTCATTACATAGCATAAGGTGTAACAGTTTTATCAGGTGGTAGACTTCTTCTCTGCCACCAAACAGCAATCCAATTACTGTTGTGTTTCAGTTTAATAGGTGTAGAGATGGAGATATAGGGCTGTGAGCCATTTTATCTTAATTCACAGGAGTGATAGAGCATCTGTAACCTCCATCAATTGAAGTTGTTTGCAGTTGTCCAGGTAATAAAAAAACCTATAAATTGAATTATTTAAAATTATATACTTATTTATGCAATGTCTACTTACTTTACCATCAGGGAATACAAGTGTTTGTTCAATACACCATGTATACTCTTCTTCAGTTTCTCCTTTCCAGGCATATATAGGAATCCCTCTGGCTACAAGAGCAGCTGCAGCCTCATCCTGGGTACTGTATATGTTGCTACTTGACCATTGAACCTTTAACAATTAAGAATTATGTTGCCATTTTAGTGAAAAATAAATGTGCATCATATATTGTCGGTATTATTATAGAAAAATTTATTAATTAAAATAAGACTATGGATTCTGAAAAACGATACTACTGATAGAATTGTATTACTCCATGGTGGGAAAACATCATGAGATAATCTGCATGTCACACATAATTTTCGTTCGGCCTATTAGTATCTCATTAATATTTTTTAAATATTTATTCAAAGTCCAATACAAAATTAATTATAATATTCCAATACAAAGTTAATTTTTATTACAATAACAGGAGGGGTGTGAAGTGTATCCTACCTCCACGCGAGGGTTGGCGGTATACTTCCACGAGGACCTAAGAACCCAAATGGAAGGATAGCGAGGGCCCCGGTACGTCCTGGACACCACGGTTAGTGACTGGCGTACGCGACTCTCGCTAGCTGAGGGCTAAGAGGACCACATTGTTCTGTCAGTTTTAGTGGGTAAAACTGACAGATCAAATAACCTACCTGCACAGTTGAGGGCCGTATGCGGGGATGACGGAGTTCTGGGGGGTAAGGCATGCGGCACATGGGTAATATAAGTGTCGTAGGGCAACACGTCTCCTTTGGTACCGATTTCAAGCTAAACGTAACCCCTTCTGGTAAACACAGATGAGGAAATGGCCAAGTGTCAGAGGGCCACAGGTGACGGGCGTGGAGTCTGCGGAGGTTACCAAGGTACCCTCTGTGGTGGTAAAGGCCATGCAGACGGCGCAAGTGAAGGTCATTGACAGTGGGCAACCAGTCAGCCGGATCGAGCACATGATGTCGCGCTGTAAGCCAGCTTTGCGCTCCTATACTACCTTGGTAATTCTAACGTCTGAAACTTTTTGAGAGTAACACGGTCCCAAAGGTGCGGGCTCCAAGGAGGGTGGGAAGCCGTGAGAATGAAACTTTTATAAACAAGGCAATGGATATAACAAAGCCTAATACAGAAACTGAAACAGTGGCATCACAGGTGTCTACCATAGCTGTTCACTGTTTCACAAGTTCGCTGGTGACGCCCAAAAACAAAACTGTTGATGCGAGGCACCGTGGTTAAACACGGGGACTTTATCTTGAGCAAAGAGGAATGCGGGGAGGGGGGGTCATGGTGTAATCAATGCCGGTCCTTCCGCCAAGATAAACTTGGACGCAAAGGATCCTTATTAAAGCGCCTGCGAAGTGGCTGAGGCTGGCCCAAGATAAAACCGGGGAAAAAAGAAAAAGCAAAATCCCAGCGCGGTAGCTACTGGTCAGACTCCCAAGACTACGTCGAGGGAGGAAGCCTGTGCTGAAACTGGTGGGCGACTGAAGGCAGGAACTGGCGGCAGCCAAATTCCAGCCAAAGGCCGTCCGGTGGCGACAATGCGGCTTCACTGACCAAGATAAAAGACAAGATAAACGTAATACTCGAGCAGTCGGTGAGGACTGCAGCGGTTAGCAACTTCGCGGTCGCCAAATCGGAACTGTGCATCGCAATAACTTACGCACGCACGGTCCATTTGGCAAAGGAGGCGGCTCACAAGGTTCTCCTGGCGATACACGCCTTGATCATCAGTGAAGCCTGGACGAGGAAGGAGCCCGGCGTGGTGGGGCTGGTGTTTAGGGGTAAGACCGTTTACACGGAGGGAGTCCTCAAACTATGTTGTGAGTGCAACAACACACTTGTGTGGCTGCAAAACGCGGTGTCGTATTCTGCTCTGGTACCGATGCGTCTCATTGGTAATCAAACTCTTATCTGTATAAACCGTCGGGTAAGATATGGGATCCATATACCGGATGAGTTGGGAGCCTGGAAGGACGCCTGAGACACAGGTAGAGTGCTGGCCTACCAGAATCCCTAGGTAGACATTAATAAATGGATGGTGTTTAGGGAAGATTAGCAAAAAGGAGGATGGTTTGTGCTACTTGCTGTACCGGAGAATCACATTCCGATCCTTATAAGGGCTGGACGCCGTCTTGCATGTATATGCGGGGCGGTGAACATTAAGTTTCAAGGACGAGGTGGTAAGTTCGTCGAGACCCCTCAAGGATGGGATGAAGCGGTTACCTCGGAGCCAAGTGGCAGCGAGGTAACAGCACAGCCTGTGAGCACCCAGCCAGAGAAGGAGGCTACTGGTACCGGGGAAGAAGCAGTGGGCCTCATGGACCACGTCTCCGAGGGGCACTTGATGGGAGAGGACACGGATTGTGTACTCTCATCCATACCTGATTCGATGGACGATGACGAGGCCCGGGGACTACTTGGGCTGAACATTGGTGAGGACGAGGGAGGCGCTACTGATGGTGTGCCTTTCGTCCAAGATTAAGTGTTACAGTGTAACCTCCACCATAGTGAAACCGCAACGTCTCAAATGCGCAAATGGGTGGAGGCAGCATTACGGGATGGCAGGTCTCTAATGAGGCACCCTGGCTCAGACCATAGATGGATCTGCTTCGAGATGAAGGCCAATCTATATAGGATACTTGCGAATAAGGTAATGACTGTTAGTAGATTACATTGGGCTATACACAGTTTCCAACCATACAAGTCGGCTGGACCTGACGGTATATTCCCTGCTCGCCTACAGTGTGGAGAAAATATTATTATCAATAAACTAGCCGTACTTTTAGGCAATGGTCACATACGGCGCTTTAGTGTGGTGGGCAAAAACCAAACGCACCACAACTACAAATAAGCTTCAGCGATGTCAGAGACTAGTCTGTATGGCGCCCACGCGCTACATGAGAACCACCCCCACTGCAGCTCTGGAGGCTGCTGGATCTACCGCCGCTACACCTGCTAATACAGCAGGAGGCGGCGTTGGCTGCCATCAGGCTGAGGACTCTGAATGCAAAGATTGCAGGGTAACGCATACAACCATACTTAACACAAGATCTGTTTGCAGAAATGCCGATCCTTCAGGCAACGTGTCACAGGATCCCAAAACAATTTATATTTTACAAAAAGTATATAACTCAACTCCACCAAGACCATCGTATAGAAGGGCTAGACCCGAGCGGGTAAAGAATGATGAAACGGATTTAGGTACTCATGTTATTAGGAGTGAGAAATGAAAATTAAGAATATGGATGTTTGCACAAGGCTAAAATTATTATATTATCTGAAGAACTTATGATATTAATCTCGTAGCTAAAAAAACTATCTAATGTGTTAAGACTGTCACAGTATGTTTTACCTAAATATAAAAACAGGAAAGGTATGCAAAAATGGGAGTTACCTACATCCATGGATTTGCAATAATTTACCTTTTGAAATCCTAGATAAGATACCTAATTGCATTGCAAAAAATTTAATGCAACCTTAAAAAATATAATATAGATGTAAAAAAATTGTAGCGTGTGCCAGCATGTGAAGGCCGTGACTGTGACCGAAACGCAGTTGGAAAAAAGTTGTAAAATATTGAAATTAGTTGATCTTTTGCTAAGAGGTGTGAAGGAGATTATACCATATCTTTTTACAAATGTTATCTGCTTACCTGCTGCTGCAGTAAAGTAACAGCAAATGCTGTTCGTAACTTCTGACTCTTGTTTTATTATTCTACTGACATTGAAATAATGGCTTTTGGGTAGTAGAAGAGAAAAAAATATACACATTGCTCTTAACAAAAATTAAAGATTTTTATGGTTTTTTCTAATATTACCCGTTTACAATAGTTTATATACTGTTAGTTTAGTGTCAATAATAACATACTATGTGGGCCTGACTCACCTTAATGTCTAAATTGGAATAAAGTGCATCACCCTACCACCGGTCTCTTTCGAGAACTTTAATCACACTACACTGGAATAAAAGCTATTTTCGACACAATCTCCACTATTGCAGAGTTGGCTGACGTCCAACAGCTTTGGGCTCACTCAATGAATAATGGCTGAATTTGAAGCACTCATAAAAAACACCTCTTCGACTGTTCTTGACTTGAAAACTCTGGTAAGCAACTTTCAAGCATTTAAAGATAATGTCTGGCAGATCATGTCATTACTACACAGCAAGCTCAATGAAATAAGTCATTCTGTCGACAATATAAAGATGTGGCAACGCAGAAAATATTTATTACTGTATCGAGTTCCAGAGGATAGCAATGCAAACTTTTCCGAAACAGTAGTGACAGTCTAGCAGAATAACCTTCGACCTCCTGATCTTTCTTCTAGTGCCATACTGGCTTGTTATTGCTGCACGCAACCATTTCGGCATTAGGCAGGTGTGGTCGCTTGATGGAAATATTTCTGTCAAAATGTCTAGCGGTAAGCGTCATCTGTTGACTGATTCCGAGGACCTCGATAAACTTATTGTTCATTGCGAAAAGCCAACAGTTCATTCTCCATCTAATACCATGGGGCAAGAAGATCCTAGACAAAAATTATTGTAGTAGTGCGTCAAGGTCTACTACAGTTAGGTCGAAACGATTAATTCGCAACAAGTAGTTTTTCATTATTTTAGCCCGTTGTCTACAATCTGCATGTATGAACATAAAAGAATTAAACACTATGTCATTAATTTTGCCGTATTTTTTTGCTTTACTTCATTCCAATTTGCTTTGCTTTTTTAGTGTTGAAGCAACATCATGATTTGTAATGACATTGACATAATAATAATTTTATGATGTTAGCTTTGACGTTTGTCACATAGACACGGAACCAGTATGGTAGCACAGAATAAATGTATATATTCACACCTTGTTCCCAGCGGGGTATGCAGAGACAATCTTCTTCCACTTGCTACGGTCCTGAAATACGTCTTTCGCTTCTCCCACTTTCATCAATCTTCGCATGCATACTCGTTTAGAGTACTCTTGACCTGACCTTTTTGCAGTACGTCTCCGATTTGATCGTGAAATGTTCGCCTAGGTCTTCCTTTCCCGACTCTACCATTTAAATAGTTGGGAGTTACTTCTTTATTTTTTTTGATTTTGTTATTTTTTGAACACTTTGTGTTGAGTTCCTATTATACTATTGTATGTAGTACAAACTTGCTAAATAGACGCAACAATGCTGTTTCGTCTATTTTCGTCATTGTCTTTGTTATAACTTTTTTTTCTCTTAATTCGCATCCCGTTTCTGTTAGTTTATTTTTTTTTTGTTTTAATTACTGTTGTCTTTATTCTTGTGTGATTGTTTTAAAGCCTGTAACCAGTCGGCCGGAGGGTGATGTATGAAGATACACATAGAAATTTTTCCTAGAATATATTATAACATCTGTTGATATATTATATTTTATCTATTGAGTGTCAGATAATAAACCTTTTTATTCGACTTACAACAGCTGTCTTCTGTTTCGCTTGTGGATGCCTCGGATGAACCTGTGACGTTATAGAATTTAATAAATCTTTAAACTGTTTTCATATTTGTTATTTAAACGCTCAAAGTATTCCTCAACATCATACGGAGCTCCTGGATACTTTCTCTTCAACTGCTGCTCACGCAATACTATGTCTGAAAGCTGGCTTAAGCCAGAATCTACTTCCGCATCCTACAGTCTTCCAGGATCCATTTTACTCCGCAAAGATCGTACCGGTAAAAGAGGAGGAGGGGGTGTCGCAATTTATTTGCGTAACGATCTATCTAATAAAATTTTAGATTCTTGACCCTAGCTATACTCAGGTTCAATGGAATTTCTTTGATGAGGTTAATGTCAAGAGTGTGAAAGTATTTCTCGGAGTCATCTATTGTCCACCTAAAGTAGACTACTTCTCTTTTTTGGTTGATTTGGTTTGGTTTGATTGACCATTCTGTTCAGTGTACACACATCACATTGTCATGGGAGACTTTAACACCGACCTTTTAGGGTCTTCTCTGTTCTGGGGCGGATTTAAATCCAAGGGAAAACTGAGCTTGTGTGCGTCTCCTGCACAGCAGGTGCACGTGGCCAGGGGTCCCTGACTGCTCATCGGTACATCACAGAGATACTGGAGGACCATGTGGTCCCGTATGCTGGTTTTGTCGGGCCTGAATAAACATTCATGCGCGACAGCGCCCGCTCCCATACGGTTACGCAAAGACGTCGACACAATATAGTCGGTCGTCTCTGTCGGAAGTGCAACGTCGTCTTCCGGATCCATGCTTCCTGATGTAGCCTCCAGTCTCCTGGAACCGCTGGGATACTCGTTTCACCCGGAAACGGCTTATGTTGAGTTGTCGAGCCATATCAACTTGGCGTAGTCCTGATTGCAGTAGTGCTACCACTTGAGGTGCTTCTTCTGCCGTGGTATCCATTTTTAGGGTTTTTTCTTACTGGAGCTGTTCAGGTGTGACTTCTGTGATGTCTGGATAGCTAATGACCCATAATTAATTTTTACCCCCCCTTTTATTCGTGTCCAAGGTGGCACAAGTAGTGAGTCCTCTAATGAGCTTTTCAGCACTTTTTTTTAAAGACCCTAACGTTTCGTGATTATTGTTTTTACAGAAAAGAACGATACGCGTTTTTAAAGTGTATTAATAGTGCTTTCAAATGATATTAATTTTGGTAGGGTACAATAAATAAGTTAACGAGTATTATTAGCTTGAACTCAAAATTTCATAAGGTGCGATTTTTTTGACGCCTAGTGTACTAATACTTAAAAAAATATTGTTTTTTATACTTCTTTGTTGTTATTTCTAATTAGTTGACCATTATTGTTCATACCTTAAAACTGATTTCAATTTTTGTCCGTAATGTAATATTGAAACTGCACTTTTGTACCATTACAAAAATTTATATCGTTTTTCTAATAAATGATAAATCGTTGAACATATTGTTGTATTTATTGTTTAATTTCAAAATTAAAACGATTGCGGTGAAGTATCTTACATAATGCCAAGGACCGTTGGTAGTGTTTCTAATTAAACGACCACCACTGTATATGCTCCTAAACGTGCGGTCCGACTCAAGCGCCCTCCTGTTCCTTGGATTACAGTTGGTTTAAGAATGGCAATGACAAGGCGCGATAAAGCATTTAGAGTTTTCAAAAAACATCGTTCTGATCAAAAGTGGCAAGCATATAAGGTTGCAAGAAATCGATGCAAACAAATTGTAAGAGCAGCTAAACGCCGCTATTTCCATGAACAACTGCTATGTTTATCTTCAGCCGATATATGGAAGTTTCTCAATACTCTTACTACTCTCCCAACTAGATACTACTGGTACCTCTTTTTCACCTGACTATTTCTTATCAGCAGAAATAATGTCGGATAGTTCTAGAGCGAAAGATATCTCATTTTTAACTTCCATCCCTCTTTATTTAGTTGAAACCTTCTCTTTTCTCCTGTTGATGAAGAGATACGAAAAACCTTTTTCTCTATCAAATCCAATGCCGTGGGAGGGATGTGAGTAGGGCAATGGTTTTACATGTGCTTGATTCTGTTTTACTCACATCATCAATATTTCGCTGAAGTACGGTACTTTCCCAAAATCTTGTCGTAAAGCCTTTCTTATTCGTTTTCCTAAATCGAACGACTGCAGCCTTCTCTCCTATTTTAGGCCAATTTCGATTATACCATTTATTTCTAAGATTTTGGAAGCTACGGCACATAACCAGATCTCTGTTTTCATCTTTAAAAATAATATTCTCTCTCCACATCAATCTGGTTTTCGATCTGGTCACAGTACAACTACAGCACTTCTAACGGTGACTGATGATAGCCGAGACGGTTTGGAATATTGTCGACCATGTCATTTTACTAGCTCTTCTCTCTTGTTTGAATATATCTTCTTTAGCCCAGGATTAGTTTTCAGCATATCTTCGAGGTCGCCGACAGGTTGTGCGTACCGGTCAGAATTTGTCTGACTGGGGTGATGTACTAACTGGCGTCCCTCACGGCAGTATTCTTTCACCCCTTTTATTTTCCGTTTTTATTAATCTCGTTACAACAAACCTTAAATGCTTTTACCATTTGTATGCTGATATATGCGCAACCGGAACCCTCCGAAATCAACAATATACTTGCTCTATTGAATAATGATTTACAGTATATATCTAAGTGGTCCGCTGTGTATGGTATTAAGGTGAATTACACAAAATGCCAAGCCAAGCAATTTAGATTTTGCTACCTTGCCGTCGGTTACTTTTGATAACAACGTAATTCCTTTCTGTTCCCATGTCAGAAACCTGGGTCTGTATGTTGATAGCTGTTTTACATGGAATAAACAAATTCAGGAGGTGAGTCGCAAAATTTCTGCAACCTTGCGATCACTTTCCAAATTTCCTTCCAACCACTACTAAGTACTTAATAAAAACATTCAACAAAAATACTTTGATGGAATTTTCAAATAAGAGTTTAAGCAGGAATATAGTAAAAAAATATGCAAATTATGATACTGAATCATGTGGAACAACTAATTCCTAATAAAATTAACTTTCGATTTTTTATAATTCATCAAAATCGATAACCAAATCTATAATAACCAACTGTTGTAAATATCCTATATTATAAATTTATGATTATCTTGTCAACAGATATGTTTATCTATCATACAAAATAGTGTGACTAGATACTCATTGAAAAATCTTAATTGCATCATTCATGCTTTGGATCAAAGGTGAGAGATAAGACATGTAACCTCAAGACTATCTATGTAAAAAGATGACATAAATGTTTTTAGATGTGATTCAATAGTTATTTAAATAGACAACATTTAAATATTTATTTTTATAGTGAATAGTGTAGTAATTGTAACAATACACACTATTTAATAGAAAAAGGGGATATCACTATCAGTTACATACCAGTTTATAATAAAAATTAATAAAGATAAACTTTTCAATAATAATTTTGTGGAAGTAGAAGTAGACTATCAATTTTTGATTTACGTTATTAGATAAGGTTTAAAAAAGAAAAATAACTTGTCTAAAATGTTAAATAAATTTGAATTAAGATTAATACATTATAGATATACCCATTTTAACTAACGCACAATAAATGCACAACTATCGACAAACCAAGTAGAATTTAGACAGGCTAGGGAGGCCCTTCCAACAGTTAATAATCGCATAACCAAGATGCTACTGCGCCTGAATAAGCCCCAAATTCGGATAGTAACTAGCACCATAACCGGAAATGGATATTTTAACAAACATCTGTTTACTATAGGTGTTACACACAGCCCTCTATGCCGAGCGTGAATGGAGGAGGAAGAAACGACGGCCCATGTCCTGATGCAGTGTCCAACGGTCGTGGAATACAGGGATAAGTACCTCGGCTCGCCGAGGTCACTGGTAACTTTAAGGGTTTACTGAGTTTCCTTGAGGAGCTTGGTTGGCTCAATCATATTCCCGCCCACACGCAAAATACGCGCACAGTCGTGGAGTTGTGGATAACAGCCCGTCATAACATAACTAACGCATAGAATACACATTTCCATTCAGCCCAACTTAGCTTAACTATATAAGCTTTCACTACCCACTTTTTGCCTCAGACAGTGGAGACAGTGACCTGCATTCCATATAAACAAAAAGACAGTGCCAACCCTTGCTAATTTCTTTAAGCAAGAGTAATTTAACTACATTTTTAGTGATACAAATACTTTGCTTTTTATATCTACTTCCTTAACCATGGTCAAAATCTTATGAAAGTCACTGGTGGGAGATGAAATAAAACAATGGATGGCATGAAAAACTTTGACACAAGGTTTGCTCCTGAAAGTTGCCATTATATTTTTATGGCTTTTTCCATAGTTGCCACATATAACACTTACAGATGGAGGTGGACGACAAGACAACACAACTGATAAATACATTATCTTATGAAATACTATCTCTGTTTATAAAGCTGTACCATTTATAGAAATTTACTTTGCTTTACATATTATTTTTCTTATATGCTACATTATTATGTAACTTAGTTTTTAAAAAAAGTCAACAAGTAGGAGTCAGGTTTGATGCTTGTAAGTTTTTACTAAACAGCATAAACAAAAACACATGGGAAAACACATGTTTCTTGTACCCCTTATCTTTTTATAATTTCTTAGGATATCCAGTATGTTAACACATGTTATAAGAAAATTTCAACCAAACGATAGAGCACTTTAAAGGTATGGAGGAACGGAAGAACAGAATGTCTGGGTTTAGGACTCCATAAAAAGGAGTGAATCATAATGTTTTCTATATGACACTTGATAGCCACTTACTTCTGCTCCTAATTCAATTAATGTTTCTATAAGAACAGCAGTTTGCACTGTCATATGGAGACTGCCTGCAATTCTAGCGCCTTTAAGAATTTTTTTTTGTGCATACTTTCGACGACACGCCATCAGACCAGGCATTTCCTTTTCGGCCAGCATAATCTCATTGCGTCCCAACTCTGCTAATCCCAAGTCAGCTAAAAATATAAGAAACATTGAAAATTGCGTACAAAAGGAATAAAATGTTTATTTAGAGATCTAATCGACAATATCGTGTATGTAATGTATGTAAATAATAGATAATATCTTATTAAAAAGAAATCTCAGCAAATCAATCTTGATTAAGTAGGCGATAATGATTAATAAAGGTACTGTAATCTTAAGTCAGGTATTTCAAACACATGGGAATAAGATAACCTATATGATAAATAAAATTATCTAAAACCGACAATCAAATTATACTAATTTTAACTATTCCTGTGATATTCGTATCTATTTCTTAAATTATCACAAATTATTTATCAAAGAAAGATGTGTTGAAGTAATAAAATATCAACTTTACCTATTTTGTGTGGTGGTTTCATTTTCTGTTTTAAATGGTATAAGAATCTGTAAAGAAAATAAAGTTTTTCTCAATTGTGCAAAATGAATTATAAAATCACTTATGTAAATTAGGTACTATATATTCATGTAAGTAAACTATACACTTGCCACGAACAAATTAGGTTATCGGTCTGTTTTCTGTGACTGCGAAATTAGCAAAGAGTAGAGCTAGATTCCAAAAGTAATATATATTGTACTCTGTGGTGTAATTACTGATTAGGCGTGTGTGTAACGACTGCACCAAAGAATAAACTACTCTCACTCTCAGCTCTGAGCTTGTTCAAATGACTTCGTGGTTATATTCTCTTTGGGTCAAATATCACGGCGGCTATAAGATATTATACAGCTGATGAGATGCGGCTCAATTTCTAAGTTTGCGATTCACAGTTAAATACTCGTTAAATACTCTACTACTCTGTGGTTGTTGGTTTATCAGAGTGACACACAGTCTGATAAACCAACAACCACAGTCCCGATTGCGACTTCGCTCCGCGTACATGAGTGTTTGCCTCCGCTTTGAGCAGCCATATCGCAGTGTCCCTACTTTCGGCTCTATTGTCTTCCCGCGTGTTATTAAAAGTGAGTGCAGTTCCTCTCCCGCGCATACTACACAACAGTCCCGCTTGAAACTTCGCGCCGCGGATACGTGTGCTCGCCCCTGGTTTGAGCAGCTATAACACTGTGCCGGAGTGTTTCGTACTTGGGATATGTCGTGTCAGTTTGTCAACGGGTCACTGGTATGTTTCTCATTCCGAGATCCCAGTCCGACATAACCCAGTTGCGTAAAGAATTTTCCATCCGCGGGGAAAAATAAAATGGTTCATCAGAGTGTGTGGCTATATCTCATAACAACTCAGATTAAGAACTGCTAGATACTTTACGTCTCAGAATCATCATCATCATCATCATCATTTCAGCCTATCGGAAGTCCACTCCTGAACATAGGCCTCCCCCAAAGATTGCCACGAAGCTCGGTCCTGAGTCACCTGCATCCATCGACTTCCCGCAACACTCCGCAGGTCGTCACTCCATCTTGTGTGGGGTCGTCCTACACTGCGTTTGCCTGTACGTGGCTGCCACTCGAGAACCTTTTTTCCCCAACGGTTGTCAGTTCTGCGAGCTATTATCTAGTCCCCGTCACAGAATGAGACTAGATAATTAATAATTCAACTTGTAGAAGAGAGATGCAGCTATTATACATATTCAGATAGTAGGCACGCTACTTTATCGAATGTAATCGATTTGACTAAATCGTTAACTAAAATTAAATTAATTTATTATACAATGGTTTTTTATTGTGTGTAAGGTAGAGAATGTTTAATGGGTTGAGAGATTGCAGTTTGATGAGTTGAAAAAGCCGTATTAATACCTTACAATATAATTGGAATACATTTAATGCCAAACTGGTAAAAAATTGTTATATACTAAATAGTTTCTACAACATTATTCTTCAAACTTTTGTCAGTGACCATTATTAGTAAAAAAAATTCATTGTGATAATAATTATGTGGCTATGTTGGCAGAACTAAATGTCTGAGGCATTCTCCACCGGTCTACCGGAAGATGATGCAGAGATAGAATGAAGTAGGTGCGTCAATATATTAGTAACTAAGAAAAGGGTAGCATCAGGATATAATAGAGGTAAGTAAGTGCGCGAAAACATAGGCGCTAACGAATTGGTAGCCACTTTAATTGAGAACGATAAGTAGACACGGGGTCATACATACGAAGATTGAATATGAATCTAAAGCAGTTATTAAGAAGACGATTATTAATAATTTATTTCTTTATTACTATTTCTTTTATTATTACTTACATTATTTTTTAGAGATCTGCATTCAGGTCGAAATAGCACACATCAAAATCAATAAGAAGAAAAATTAATGACTGTACAATGTTCGTCTTGGTCCTGGACAGGAGGAAGTTTTTCAAACGGTAGAGAGCCTGCAGGGTACCCGTAACTTTCTGGCTAACACAGACTTGCCTGCACATAGTAGAGTGTATGTATAATTCAAGGCCTTTAACAGTAAAACTCAATCCCAGAACAGAGCCATTGAAACCAGCTGGAGGTAACGTTTCATTATCGGGTTTCTTCAGTGTCCGGTGGCTACCGACTAGTGGCTTGACACTTCGACAGATTAACAATAAGACCAAACCAATCATTAATATATTCCAGGTCTCTGTTGATCTTGTCAACCATTAGCGACACGCAGTCGACGCTCGCCTGCGCATACAACTGCAAGTCATCAGGATACAAATGTAACACTGAAGATTTTAGGTTATATTAACCCAAAATCTTATATATATATAAATACAGATAATAGTAAAAGGAGACAAAATACCGCCTTGCGGTACACCAGAATGAATGTCACCGACCAGATAGCAACTCATCAATGCGAACCATCTGCTGGCGCTTTCGAAGATAAGTGGAGAACCAATGCAGTACTTCAGGAGAGATTATAGAATGAGAAAGGATAGCGAAAATGATATAGTGACTGATGGTATTAAAGGCATTTGAAAAGTCAACCAAAGCCATCATAGTAACTTATTGGCCTCCATGCCCGCCCTTATATCACTGATCACTTTGAGGAGTGGGGGAACAGTGCTGTGACCAGGTCTGAACCCAAGTCAGACTGGAAAGGGCTTATAAGGTTGTTCTGATAGACAAAATGGGACAGTTGCTTGTGCACATAGGCCTCAAAAACTTTGGATAGGAAGGGAAAAATGGATATTGGTCTGAAATGAGTAGGTAAAGAAGGATTTGGAGTTTTTGCTAAGGGCATAACGACGGCCTTGCGCCACTGAGATAGAAATATTCCCGAATATAGGAAGAAATTTATAATGTGACTGTTAGGAGATGATCTAGGATATGGTCTATCATTTGGCGGCTAATATTATCGCAGCCTACCGATGGGTTCAATGTTGGGACGTGGTAAACTCATAAGGTGACAGTGAGAGAGGTTCGACAGTGAGACCATGGTTTGGTGATCAAGAGGAATGTATGAGACGAAATGATAAATAATATTATCCAAACCAATTGTCCTCTGAAGACGAAAACGAGGTTGTTTTTTTTTTTTTATGAAAAAACAGGCCTGCGTTTGACCTCAATCTTGCCCGATGGAAAGCGAAGATGAGGCCTAGGATGGTACACGCTTGCCTAGATGTCTGTTCACTTTGGCCTTGAAAATATCCAGGTTATAGGCCTCCGGAAAAACCGACCTCGGCAGAGAGTTCCACTCCTTAGCCGTCCGCACAAAGAAAGAAGAAGCAAACCGCCTCGTGCGTAATGGAGGAATGTCTACAACATAAGGGTGGAACTTCTCGCCGCGTCTAGTCGTTCGGTGATGGAAAGGGGAAGAGGGTATTAGGTTATGCAAAACCTCCGCACACTCTCCGAAATGAATTCGATGTTTGCCAATACCCATAGTCCGAAGAAACTTCCAGATATCAGCTGGAGAAGAAGAAGAAATATTATCAAGAATATGTCGGTAATTACCATTGCGCATCATCTGATTACACCGATTCCTTGCAGCTTTCAAGAATTTCCAGAAAGCCCGGTCCCTATGCCTCATTGAAGCGTTGCAAGTATAGAGTTATTGAATGCACTAACCTTTTCATCCACTGAGTAACCACACTATTCCAATTAAGAGTAGAGGCATCCCTGCACAACTTCTCAAACTCTATGGGATCAAAACAACGCATTTGCAGCATTTTAGGTAGGGGTTTGGGAGGTTTCAAGGCGTAAGAGAAAAAAATGAGATCATGATGGGAAAACCGCGTAGCATAGCTGCCCATGAGAAGCGACTAGGGTAGGAGCACTGGTAAGTATTAAGTCGAGCCAAATATCTTCTCCGTTAACATTGGAGTGGGTTGCTTGTAAAGGAAGAATATGGTGACTAACGGACTTGGAAAATTGAAGGAGCTTAGTGGAACGTAGTGAGACAGAAGACAAGAGTAGAGTCTGTATTGAATCAACCATGATGATGTAATGTGAGTATTCCGACCCCTATACTAATATAATATTAATTTAAAATGAAACTACTATTTACAGATTTCACCACGTTTAATTTTGTTTTTATATTCCCGAAGTTTCGAGTGTTTTACAGCGGCCGTGGTCACGGGGGAACTGTGTAGTGTTAGATGTCCAGATGTCATTGTCAACTCGGGCTACCTTCAGCTTTTAATTATCAATTTTGGTACGATCTACGCAGAATATGCTTACAGTATCTTGAGGTCGTGCAGTTGTATGCTTAGTTTTAGCTATATTTTATTTATTACTGGATCCCAAGCCGGTGGTAGCACCCAGCCGTCTTTATTGAAATAAGGATGTTTTTTGAATTACATAGCCACGTGATTTATCCTTGGCAGGAATCGGTGTACGGAATGTTTGGGATGATCTAGGATATGATCACAGACTGAAGACAGCTTTTATGTTTCACATCTGCTTAGATAGCATAGATATAGTATACACTTAGTATTGATATCTGATTGTCTTACATAAATAAAAATAAAATAAAATACATATAAAGACAGAATAGTAAAATCCGAATCTTTACTATACTCAAATTTAAGTACCGATCACATAAACGTTCCAATTATTCAAAAACATTTTCCTTAGTTATTTTTAATTAATAAAAAACAAAGAAATTTAAATTAAAGTATTAAGAATTGTATTAACTCCACTTTTATGTACTGTAATCGAAGGTTCTATCGCTCTAAACTATGGGAGGACGGCTATTTTTGGCTACTATTACTTGTATGAGTAAGCGGCACTATAGTGGTTATTCGAGTGTTACATCTATTAGTTAAAGTTAATCTGAGGAACTAAATAATATTGGCTCTTTGCGCACCAGGAGGTCACTAATAGTGGTGAGGTCCCATTCGTACGGTACCGGTTCCATTGATGTTTGTTAAAAATTCAACTTTCGTAATTTTTAAAATTCATTATGTAATCATAGATTTATTATACTTGTTAGAAGATTCCGTCGATGCTGTCAAGGCCACCGAGCCAACAGCGTGTCTTTAATTCCATGGGGGTTTTATTTAGTCCGGCACTTACTGCTGATCCCAACATAACCAATCACTGCTTTCAGTGACAGTTAGGTTTTACCTTTCACTCAGGAGACTTAAAAAAACTTTTTTGTAGAAAATTCCTAAAATTGTCAGTTAACAAAAAAGTTATTTTTAATCACATTTTTTTTAATATTTCAAACAAATATTTTTAACATAATTTGGTGCTCATCATCATCATCATCATTTCAGCCTATCAGAAGTCCACTGCTGAACATAGGCCTCCCCCAAGGATTGCCACGAAGCTGGGTCCTGAGCCACCTGCATCCATCGACTTCCCGTATGGAGGTGGTGTTGCCCTCGTTAGGAATCTGTGATTCTTCTAAATAGAATTCCAAAATGTGTGTAGTAGTTTTAGTAGAATTTGGCTATGTTTTTTGGTAGAAACGCTGTAGAAAAAGTGGTCACGCTGTGTTCTGAATCTACTGTCTATTCTCTATGGGTGTGTCATATGATCAATTTGTTCGCAAATTTCTATCTCACTACTTCAGGCTGCATTCCTGTGTATATCGATTACTTCTAGGTACCAAATTGATTGGAAAGAAGTTAATTTAAAAAATGAAGGGGTGCATTTTCAATATTGATGCCGGGTATTTGGAAGGGCTGTGTCGGGGTTTCAAGTGCGGTATTCTGAAACAATCAGATTATCTGAATTTGGTGCAGTGTGAAACCTTGGAAGGTAAGATATCAATAATTTTCTTCTCTTACAAATTTAAGAGATGTTCTTCGTTCTTAATTTATGGCTTCTCTTGGTAGAACTCCTAATGTCAAGTCAGTCATGGGAGTGACAACAAATATCTGTTAGAAATCTGCAACAATTATTGATTTGACACTATTACTCAAAGACGTTAGTGTTTCAATGTGTGTGTGTGCTATTGCATGAAATCATGAAATTATTTACATCTAAAATTTGTTGATTACAGATTTAAAACTCCACTTACAAGGAACTGATTATGGTACTTTTCTGGCTAATGAACCTAGCCCTTTAGCAGTGTCTACTATTGATGACAAGCTTCGCGAAAAACTAGTCATTGAATTTCAACATTTGAGAAACCACTCGGTAGAGCCATTGTCTACATTTCTAGACTTCATTACCTACAGTTATATGATTGACAACATTATACTATTGATTACTGGTACTCTTCATCAAAGACCCATTTCTGAGTTGATACCAAAGTGTCACCCACTGGGATCTTTTGAACAGATGGAAGCTATTCATGTTGCTGCAACCCCTGCTGAATTGTACAATGCAGTCCTAGTGGACACACCCTTGGCACCATTTTTTGTTGACTGTATTAGTGAACAAGACCTTGATGAAATGAATATTGAAATTATTCGCAATACCTTATATAAGGCATATTTGGAAGCCTTCTATGAATTCTGCAAGCAGATTGGCGGAACCACAGCTGATGTTATGTGTGAAATTTTGGCTGTAAGTTGCATATTTTTTCTTTTAGTATTATGTATTAATGTTAAATAAATATTATATAGACCTCATAAAGAAGATAAGCATTGACAATTTTACCAAAAGAAAGAAAATATAAAAATGCATGTAAGACTTTAGCACCAAACTGGAAGTAGGTAGCAGTAAGTTATGAAAATATTAGCCTATAAGTTACATTGGCTATGGAAAGGTAAAGAGGATCTCCATCTGTGTTTGTAAATACAGTAAAGACTAAAACATTTCCAAGAGGTGGGGATGGTCCACCCCTAATGGGTGCTGGATTCACTGGGTAAACGCTATGACCACTATAAAAAATACTATAAAAATATTGCAATATTTAAATAAAAAATATTATCTTATTGTTATCACATGAATAAGGATTGTTATTTTTAGAGTTAAGAGTTAGCATTAGGTATAAGTATCTAATTGTGGCTTACAGTAGATTAACTCTGACAAGTCCTTGCAATGGGGTGGGTAAACATGCGGTCTATCCAATCAAAAATTTTTCAACAAACATGTTGGAGACATTTACAGAGCTAGTTCACCAGCATCGCATAATAGAAGTTAATAAGACATGCACAAAATTAAATCGATAGAAGGGTTGATCAACAGTTGTGACTTGTGTGTTATGTGTTATATCATTATTTTTATATCTATCTATAAATCAGATAAGAAGTTAAATTTGTAATTCAAAATGTCTGAATCTATATCTTAAAAGAAATGCTGTACAGGATTGAGTATTTGATGCCATGCCAATGTGTTTAATTTGGCAAATAGTTTTTACAAATGAAGAAACTTAGTCATTATATGAGCATTTTATAGAAAACTGACACAAATAAATAAAATGCATGCTGATAAGAAGAACAGAAGATTTATCCTGTTGTCAAGGACTGAAAAAGCAATATTTAAAACTCTATCAAACATTTTTGCATTGTCTTCCAAACAAGACGATGGTGGATTATGAGCCTCTTACAATGTTTAATTCTTAATTGCACCCTTTACATCAATCAATACCACACAAAGTGACATTTCACAACATGATTTTTTTGATGTTTTTCCAGACAAGTGAAAATGGAGTATGAGGTGATACTGACATGCAGAAACTATATCACCCTGATCGCTTTTTATCTGACAGCAGTAGTAAAAGTTTCAGCAGAAATTTTTTCATAAGATATATAGTTTTCTATATAGTCATAGATGATGAGTATTTCAGCTCAGCCCCTTTACTTTTCATGCATGCCGTAGAACAGTCTCTGTCCCACCATGTGTTGGGACAATTGTTTTTATTAGGTTTTTTTAAATGACATAACTAAACATTATTAGTATAAACAGTTAGTTTTTCTTTGCAAACTCGTGGAATAGTTAATACTATTCCACAAATTATGCTACCTCTGATAGGTTATACTTTAATCTTGGGCTGAATTGAGGGTTTATTCTTGAAAAAAACACAAGGAGAGATTATGATAGGGAAATAATCACTACCAAGTGAGAAGGTTAATAACTGTCATGAAATAAGGGAAACTAAATTTGAAGAGCAAAGTGTTAAATCTACAGCACTTTTCATGAATGCAGTGGAGACACACTGCGAGTAGGTGAACCATCATTAAATAGGTCAAACTCATCTAAAATACCTAAAACTGAGGATGATATGAAGTCACAAAAATCAAGAATCCCATGCAGTATGGTGCATATTCAAATCTCCTAAGATGATCATATGGGGAGATAGTGAAGAGATAAGATTAGAGAATACACATAAAACAGAAACATTAGGGTTAGGGATGTAAATAGACAAAAAGGAAACCTTCAGGACAACAGCATTAATGAAAACACTATGATGAGGAAGGAAGAATAGATGAAAACAATGTTTCTCTAGAAAGTACCATGTGTCCAGTCTAGAGTGTCCATCGTTTCTATCATCCCAAAGATATGAGTAATGGTTTTAACCTCATCTTCTGGACGGATAGTTCATGATGTTCACATATTTTTGATCATTTGGAATGATAACATATATTTGAACTGTTGCAATGTTTCCATATTATTTATGAACAGTATTTAATGCTGACTGTATATCAATGGCACCATTTGTTTCATACATTTTATGGAGAGTGCCACGGTGTATACAATATGGTCCTGAATTAACTTGCATTCAAAAATCCATTTACATTACATACATTTATTGTTACATAAATCACTACATATATTGTGAATCAGATAAATGATAATTTATGATAAAATAGATAAAAAAAATTGTATGTATGCATATTAGTTACCACAAATAGAGTTCTTTTAAAATAATAACTATGCTACTATATTTCTGCAGTTTGAAGCTGATCGCCGTGCTATCATCATTACCATCAATTCCTTTGGTACAGAGCTATCTAAAGATGACCGTGCTAAGTTGTACCCCCGTTGTGGTAAACTAAATCCAGACGGTTTGGCTGCACTTGCCAGAGCAGATGATTATGAGCAAGTTAAAGCAGTTGCTGAGTACTATGCTGAATACTCTGCTCTCTTTGAAGGTGCTGGTAACAATGTTGGTGATAAAACTTTGGAAGACAAATTCTTTGAACATGAGGTAAGCTAAAATTCTGTATCCTGTAGTTACTGATCTTTGGTTTAAAATATTGTACTAAAAATAGAATAAATTACTCTTGCCACCTCTCACGTATGATCTCCCGGGGAGGCGGTCTATTAGTAACGGGCGTGAGTGCTTTTAATTATACTAATAAATAGTCATTGAATATTTTTTCCAAATTTTAAATATTTATCTTTACTATTAACAATTATTGGAAAGTTTCCTCTTCAGTGTTAGCACAGTATAAAGAATAGAGATACACTTTGATCTTTTAGTAAGTACTGACAATGTCTAGACAGCGCACTGTAGGCAGGCAACCTGGAAGATGGAGTTGATTGTAACGGGCGTTATCGTATCTGATGAAAAATTGTCCTACATGTTCAAATAACTTAAAAAAGCATTAGTTATTAATAAATTTGATATTACCACGAACTTATATTGACCCCATCACGTAATTTTTCGAATTTTACGATTTTGCACCACGTAGTACACGACGTAGTAAAGGCGCGAAAATTTGTGCGATTCAATAACTTTACGAAATTCAAATGACTCCAAATTTAGCCAGTCAATTATTAAATTTATTCATAAACATATAAAAGCGGTGGTGACTAAAGAAGCGTTGTACCGGAAATGAGCCTAGAGCGAGTGAAAGTAGAGAAATTTCAAGAGGATGGGGTGAAATGTCAATATGAAAAACGCTTTGAAAGAGCGATTTACTGATTTAGATGAGGTATGTGAGATAGAAGAGTTTTGAAAGACATTTAAAGATGGATTGGTAAATGTTGCGATTGATGTATGTGGTGTTTCTAAAAGGTGGAAAGGTAGAATACATAAGATATAATGTTTGGGTGGATGAAGAAGTGCAGAAAGTTGTGAGTGAAAAGAAGAAGCCATGGCTGGATTGGTTAGCGACAAAAGCTAATCATAGAAAAATGTCTGCAACCATTGAGGATGTAAAGAATCCAAGAAAGGATTACAAAACGTTGAAAGCGTTGGTGAAAGAGGTTGTTAGGAGAAGAAAAAAAGAGAATAAGGATGAATTTGATAGGCGCCTTTCTGATAACTTCCGTTCGAACATAAAAATGTTCTGGAAATCGATTAGATTAGCCCGAGGAAAGTCAGTAATTTCAGAGCTTTCTAAAATTAGAAGTCACGATGATAATATTAAAAAAGGAGAAGAATGTGTACTAAAGAGATGGAAGGAATATTTTGAAAGTCTATTTGAAAGAGTTGAGGCACCAGCATATGCAGGAACGCTTCCTCAAGAAACAAATAAAAGTGAATCAGACAGAGACATGAGTATGGATGAGATTATGAAAGCACTGAAGAGCATGAAAGCAGGTAAAGCACCGGGATATGATAGGGTGGCGGTCGAAATGATGATAGCTGGACAGGGCGTGGTAGCTAGTCAGTTGTATCGCCTTTTCAACCTGTGTTGGTCCTTGGGCCTAGTACCGGGAGACTGGTGCAAGGCTGTAATCATACCACTGTACAAAGGAAAAGGTTCGCAACAATATTGTAAAAATTACCGAGGTATTTTCCTACTGTGTCGTCGGCAAATTGTATGATAAAGTTATGATAGAAAGAGTCATGGATGAAACTGATGAAAATATATGGGATGTGCAAGCAGGATTTCGAAAGGGGATGGGATGCACGGATCAGGTATTCTCCTTAAGGTGCATAGTTGAAAAGTATTTGGCTAAGAACTAAAAAGTCTATTGCGCTTTCATAGATTTGGAGAATTCATAGAGGCCTATGACAAAGTAGTGAGGGATGAATTGTGGTCAGCACTATCTTTGCATGGAGTGAGCAGTGATCTGATACGAGTACTGAAATCCCTATATGAGGGTTCCCGAGCTTGTATCAGAATTAAAGGGGCGTACACGGACTGGTTTGATATCCATAAAGGTGTTAGACAGGGCTGTGTAGCATCCTCATGGCTGTTCAATTTATTCATGGAGATTTGAAGGAGAGTGATTGTGGACTAAGAATGAATGAGTTGCCTGTTAAATGTTTGCTCTACGTCGACGCTCAAGTCTTACTTGCGTCATCGGCTGAGGAAGTGCAGGCAATGGTGACAATAATGAATGGGGCACTGGAAAGAAAGGGAATGAAAGTAAACGTCAATAAGACAAAGGTTATGGTATTTGAAAGAGAGGAGAGGATGTCGGAAGTATGTATCATGCTTAGGGAAGATAGTTTAGAGCAAGTGAATGAGTTGTTTACTTGGGAACAATGTTTACGAGAGATGGAAGGTACGTATGTGACATTGAAAGTAGAGCGATGGGAGGTAATATGGTGAATTGGGCATTATATAACCTAACTAACCTAATGGCATACCAACACTAACATATGGAAGCAAAAGCTGGGTATGGCAGAAGAGGCATGTAAGCAGCATAAATACAGTAGAAATGAGAGCGTTAAGAAGTATGATTGATGATTGACGAAACAAATATATGAGGCGAGTGTAAATGGTAGAGTCGGGAGAGGAAGACCTAGGCGAACATTTCACGATCAAATCGGAAACGTTCTGAAAAAATGCCAGGTGAAGAGTACTATTGATCAGTCAATACAATATACATAACACAACACAGTGACCATCCATGTCAATGAGTGTTCCTGAGGGCTCGAATCTCGGCGCATTCATAGGAATAAGGAATCTACCTACATAAATGATTTACCTTATTTTGTGGAGGATAAACTTGATATAGTATAATTCGCTGATAATACTTCATTAATTTCTAATATAATAAGACAACTTGTAACACATAACAAGGTGAATAATGCTATGTCAAAAATAATTCATTGGTTATACGTTAATAGTTTGCTTCTTAACGGCATTCAAACTAAATGTATAAAATTCACAATTTCTTATGGTATTTTTCTGCGGGGACATGCATGAAACAATATTCGTTTTACAATAGAGGGCCATCTATCTATAATCTTAATTCAAGAATATCTCTAGATAGAAGAGTACAATTTACCATTATGTCTGCCGGACTGGCAAAAGCCTTCAAATTAGTTGAAATATGGGCTGTGCTACAGTCTCTCCTGCGGTGCCAAATCGACTTCCGGTATATTGAAGTACTGAGGTATATTGTACAATGAAGCTACGATGTCTATCCGAGTACAAAACCAATCCAACTGCAGAAAGATGTTCTTCATTTCTGCATTGGAAGATGTTTTTAAGCTCAGCAGCTAAAAACATACAAAAAACAAACCCAGGAAAAGATACGGTATCAACATCAATGGCGAAGACATCTCTCACCTTCGATTTGCCGGCGACATAGTTCTTATGGCAGGTTCGCTGGAGGAGATGAGCACTGCTCCATAAGCTCAGTAGTGAATCCCAACCACCCTGGTCTTAAGATGAATAGGAACGGGACGAAGATCATGTTTAACGTCGCATGTCACACCAAGACTGGTTGTTGTTGAGAACAATAGGCTCGAAGTTGTCTACGGGTGTAAATACCTGGAACAAATTGTCGATTAGGTAAGTCCAACTTCGACGAATCCTTCTCGGCTGAGCAGCGTTCGGGAAACTACGTCATATCATCTCCTCCAGTACACCTCCCAAACTCAAGATCAAAGTATGCAACCAGTGCTTGTTGCCAGTGATGAGTTGATGACTTACGGAACTGAGACTTGGTGAGGAAGCGCATGCGCGCCATGAAAAGGGCTCGGTGCTTTCTCTGCGCGATAGTCTGCAACGATGATATAGGCAGCAGAACTAGATTAACCGACATAGCCGTTAGGATCAGCAAGCTCAAGTAACAATGGGCCAGCCACATACCTCGCAGAACTGACACCCGTTGGGGATAAAAGGTTCTCGAGTGGCAGCCACGTAGAGGCAAACGCAATGTGGGACGACCCCCCACAAGATGGAGTGATGATCTACGCAATGTTGCGAGAAGTCGATGGATGCAGGTAGCTCAAAACTGAGCGAGACATAATTTTCTCGTCGACATTTAACAAAATAAAATTCAGTAAATATTAAGTGTAATTGATAATTATAAATAGGTAAGTAGTAATAATTTTTTGAAAAAACATTAAAATTGCAAAGTAAAGATAAAAATTCAGTGAGATGGATGAATCTGGTGACTTTCTTCTATCTATCTTGTTGAATATTGGTGATTTGCAGCTTTAAATCTCCGCGTTCGTTGATTTTAAAACGGTTACTTTGTTTTGTCAAAATGTTTGTAATCTGACTGAAGCCTTCTTCGACTAGGTATGATGATGGAAAAGCGATAAGGTATTTTTCAGCAATGTTCCACAATGCAGGAAACTGTTTAAATGTTGCGTTGGAAACAGAACTTCCGCTTAAGCTCCTCGTCTGTGTCGATGGTAATCAACTCTTCTTGCATTATCACATTGGCTTCTCCCATGGCTGTGATATTATACGATTTTTTATCCATTAAGGAAGTTGTAAATTTAAGAAATTCTCAAATCTTTTACTAAAATCCTTGTGTAAGGACGCATTACACAAGGATTTTAGTGAGTAACTTATAATAAAAAAAACATCTGTTTGAAGCATTTCTGGTAATTCTGACAAATGCGGAAACTATGAATATTCTTTTTGCTTAAATTATGTTTATAAAGGATAAGTAGAGAAAAATATTAAACCATTTTTTGGATGTTATTTACTTACTTTTTCATAAACTGCAGAAATGTATCGTTACGCTATTAACGCGCGTAGATAACAAAGCATTTAGTAACTTTTTTTTCAATCACTAACTATGTGATCACTTTCTAATCTCTTAAAATAAATTAGTAAATGAGTGTATTATCATTTAAACCACAACGAATTTCAAAACGCAAATGAACTTTCATAGTAAAATATCAGGAGCATGTTTGGACTTAAACTTGATCCTGATTTCGTTCGAGTTAAATCGCGTATATGCGTCAAATACAGAGCAAGTTAAAACGTGCCTGAAAGACTTGTACGCTCGAACACATTATCTTGCACGATCTTGTACACGTCGTTGTTTTGACTTGCCGAGTTTTTCATCTTGTACGAACTTGTGCAAGCTTATCGACTTGTTGAGTTTTTTTAAAAGTACAACAATGATATTTTCTACTACAATATTGGTCATTCTTATAACAAGTTGGTACACGTAATACAGCTTATACAGTATCTAGAAAGTTTAAAATACGAACTTGTTAATTTATAGGGGTCGATTTGTAGACCTCGTCGACCCCTAAAATCAGTTTTCGTTTATGTCGACCCCTGGGAAACTGATATCCAACCCTTGGGGTCCACTTTGGGAATCCTTGATCTAGAAGATCAAAAAAGACTAATACTTTTACCACAGGAAGATTTAAATTCATACTGCATAAACGATAATAATAAGTATAAATTGAACATAACATCCAAACTCGTTTCTATCATTATGAATCTCAATTTTATGACCTATATTTTATTTAACAATTTTATGATTTATTACGAGTGGAAATCAAACTTGCGAACAACAGCGTTGGAACCGGCTATTTAATTTACTATTAACAATAAAACAACTTTTTTCTTTGTTTTTCTAGGTAAGCCTTAATGTACATGCTTTCTTGCAACAATTCCACTTTGGAGTGTTCTACTCTTACCTTAAGTTGAAGGAGCAAGAATGCCGAAACATTGTATGGATAAGTGAATGTGTGGCCCAGAAGCACCGTGCCAAAATTGACAACTACATTCCGATTTTTTAAACATATAATATGCAAAACTTAAAAGTTATATTACTTGTTACATTTAATGTAAATATGTTATATATGTTTAAAGGTTAAAAAAATAAAAATATTCATATTTAAAAAAAAATTATGCATGCAGTATTAAATAAAGTTGAAAAGCTTTTAGATGGGGATTGAGAAAATTTTGATAATATCCATTAGCATTGTTTATGTAAGCATTCCATAGGGTTTCTAAAATTATGGTCAACATAAAGTACCCATTGTATTTAATACAATACATACACTTTAATAATTGTAAAAGATTCATGAAATTCATCGAGGTGCTTAATTTTACTATGATTTTGGCTGTATATATAATTATATTCATTGTAGTCAATAAAATATTATTTTTGTGTGCAAAACTTTTCTGTCAAATAGTTTTTTTTTACATTATATAGATCACACAAATTTACTGAAGATGAATCTTTAGAAATTTAAAGAAGAACGAGAATTCTAATTGATAATAATATAATTGATTGATCTTCAAAATAAATAAAAGAATACACTGCAACAAATCTTGATAAAAAAAATTGTGAACTTAGTAGTTTTATCGATGTATTAGATTAAATAAAATGTTTAAAAATAATATTTCATTTACATGAGTTAAAGTTAAATTTGTTGTTTATCCACATGTGCCAGTGCAACCTGCTGGCTAAGAAATAAGGCTCTTGCCATCAGAGCTATATGATGGTGAGAAATCTTTCCAAAAATGATATTATACTGAAATCGCAGTAGAAAGAGGTGAGTACGATTAGTCCTCGTACTAGGAAGATGCTGGCACATAGCTTACCGAATTGTCTGTCAAGAAACTGTGAGCGCCGTCCAATTAACGCGCTCCCTCCTAAGATAATTTTTGTTGGGAAAATGAATGTCTCAAATCTAGTTTTAAGTAAAACTGGCTAACTAACATTAAGGAAATGTTTCTTAAACAATAATTTGTTGTAATGATTTACTGGCATTAGCCAGTAAAGTACTTATTAAAGTAAAAGAAATAAAACCAGTACCTAACGATTTGCCCAGATTTTTCACAACTAGTTGTTGGGAACGCAGTTTCACTGCTATTAGTGTAGGTATAGTATATTTCACGTATCACTTGTAATAACATAATACATGTGACACAATTAAATGCATCGACGACGCCAGTTATATCGCGCGACCGTGATTTTAATTCATGAGCGTCAAGCCCATTATTAATTCGTGGAATTCCAGTGTTCCCGTGTCACCAGTTAGAAGAGAGGATCTGTTTGAGTGAAATTAATCTTATTATCAACACTATTAGGTTTTGCTATTCTTAGGCCAGTTTTCACCAACTAAACCAAAATCATCCCTTTACTTTCCTAAAATAGACCTTTACTTTTAATTTAATAAATTTTCACCACGAAACACTTATCTAGTAGTTCCTTATTTAGGTGATCTAGCCGATTTAAAAATATATAGAGCTGCACTTTTTACGCAGTTTAGTTTCATTTAATTTTAAATTCATATTAAATTTTATATGAAGGTGTGTCAGTAATGAGTTTTATTGTAAATTTTCATCAAAATATGAAATATTTCTAAATGAAGTAGGTAGGATTGTTATATTTTTTTTATTGGATTGGCGTGAATAACTATCTAGCAATCCACGTGATGGTAAGTGGCTACTGCAGCCCATATATACCTGTAAACCATTTCAATCGAAGGTTACAAGATGCGTTATTGTACTGGCTCTCTAACCATTTAAAACGTAATACAACCACAGCTGTTATGGCTATTTAAATAGATACCTAGAGAATTTATCTAAATATGCGTATAGTCAGTCATACAGCCCAGCACGTTGCGGAAATAGGAAAATCTATAATATTCTCCCTTTACTTGTAACTGTTTTGTTTAGTTTCGGGACATTGATGATTGTTTGTCGTCAATTGACCATAGCTTCAGAAACTATACTATTTAGCATGTAGCCATGCTGATACTTGCCACATCTGCAGCGGTTAGCAATTCACTGTCGGTAGCATAAAACCGTAGAGCACGCAGAAGCTGTATGACCGCCGCCACAGTACAGCATTGTGGTAAATAAATTCACTCACTCTAAATTATATACATAACCTCAATGCACATAGAAAGTACATCTTTGCACGTGTTTTTTCTTTCCTGTAATTATTATTTCGCAGATATTCAGATTTCCAAACGGCGCACGATGCTTTAATTCCCCGAAGAACACCTAGTAAATTCTGCATTTAAAATTGCTATTAACAACGTTAGTGGTTCCGCCACCAGGAATCGAAAGTCGCTTTAAAGTGAACTGGGTCTATATCTATATATGTAGTGTACTATGAAATTAAAGCGACCGCCCTCACCACTAGACTACCTCACCTTCTGTTCGACTCATTACGGGAAAGGTTTAGAACAAAAACAAACTCAGAACTTACAAAAATAGCCACTGGAAGCGTGGCTGGGTTCAGCTAGTATTTATTAAAAATATTTTGATAACTTGTAATTAATAAAAAAAAAGCCTGACGTCATATTTTCCAAAATAATCTGGCCATCTAGAACAAATACGTAGTCTGTTGAATAATCTAGTGTCTTTGCACGTTCGATACTGTACAAAAAATCACTTATTTCCCCCATTATACAAAATAAAATTTCAAAGCGTGGTAGAGCCAAGCGGCGGCTTTAGCTGCTGCTCGAATGGGCCGGCTCGACCGGATTAATACCACGGCCTCGCAGAATACCGGCGTGAAGTAGAGGTATCTTGTGCTTCTGCGTTTCGTACGGTGAGTGAGGTAACCGGAGGCCCACATCCCCTCCCTATTCCCCTCCTCTTCCCTCCCATCTCCCAAATATCCTTAAAGACCGGCAACGCACCTGCAGCATCTATGGTGTTGCAGATGTATGTGGGCGACGGTATCACTTACTATCAGGTGAACCGCTTGCTCGTTTGCCGTCTTTTCCATAAAAAAAAAAAAAAAAATATTTACGGAATAATTACACACGAACAACAAGTCAAACCAGTATTTTAGTTATAAGTGGTCGATGTTCTGGTTTCTAAAGTACGTACGATGTACATCTTAAGGCCTTGAAGAGTCCCCTATATGTTCGTGAAAAAACTAACGCTACTCGAAAGGATACTCAAATCGTCTTAAGAGGTATCCTAAATTTATGAGTCGCTGGTAAAAACGAGCATTAGTTTCTTCAACTAGGTCTTAGCGTTATAAAATACTTTAGTGATTCAAAGTCGCTTCAAGCGACATCTGTTTAAAGAAGCATCGTAAAGATATTTCGACTAGAGTGAAAGATCACTCTAACGCGTTGGTGGCAGCGATGGTTAACTACACCCCCACGCGGGATTGTTCCTCTCGTTATAGACGTCCGAAATATGTCATTACCCACAGCACTGACGCCACGTCCCTCCGAACACACACTACTCTACACAACCTCCTTTACCACGTTCACCGGCGAACCCTTATCGAAGGTAACCCAAGCGGAGGTATTGTACCTCGTTAAAAGGGGCTCTTGGATTGCTGCGAGTCCCCTCTAGTTTTTGTCCTTCCGGAAATACTTCCGGAGCCGGAGCGCGACACTGCAGTAGGCAGCAGCATCCTTTTTCTTTTACTTGCAGGCACGGTGCTGGCGAGTCACTTCTGCCGAAGCTGTTAAGGCCGACGGGCCATCAGCGTATCTTCTATCTGTGAGGTTTCGGTCACAATCGGTCACTGCCTTCAGTGACAGATAAGTGCTCACACCTTTCTCCACTGTCATAATAGTATTGACAATCACGACGACTAAACAACTAGTCATAAAAATAAAGGTATTAAAAAAAATCACCTAAATTTTTGGGTGATATTCAACAGGCTGTAACTCAGAGAAAAATAATCGTACAGCACACAAAAAATGTTTGTGAAAAAAAACAGCAAATTGTAACTCTAAGTGTCTAGTTTTCAGATCTGGCCATAAAAATGTTTTGTCATGTTCAGTTCCAAAGTAATCCTAAGAAAACTACTGAAAAAAATTGGTTTAATTTTTGTGACTTGTGTATTAACAATTCACGTAAATCAAAGACAAAACCTATCACCTAAAAGTAAATTTCAGTGGGAAGTTTTTTATAATGTGGAAGCCAAGTTATATACCTTAACTCGTTATAAAAAAACTTTAAACAAATTAAAATCTAACCGTTTTGACTATTAGTTATATAACAAGTGATGCATGAAATATTCCATGCATGCATACACATCATATTTCCTTTATTATACAAAAACAAATGTGCTTTCTCAAGACAGGCCTATGACCAATAGTACTTCAAAATACTTATGGTAAAGAAAAATAATCATAATGCATATCAAAGGTACATCTAGAAGCATTTTATAAATTTTATTATACACATATTTTGTGGTTGGTTGATACTGAAGCATGAAGATTGAAACAATAATAGAGATGTAGCCAAAGTTGTCAAATATGTATTTCTCGAATCTTATATAAAACTTACATTTGTTATCAAGTAGAATGGAGATATTTATTTTTTGTGTTTGATATTTATGTTTTAACCTACTAAGTTCTACAAGCAACAACTAAGGGAAGCAAGCCATTAACATGATGCTTAGTGTTAAACCTAAACCATTATACAGTATGAGTATTTTAACTTTACTTCTCTGAAATTTGCAAAAAATTATGATGTAATAGTCATTTTTAGGTCTACAGAGTGGGAACTGATTATCACATGGTCACACTGTTGTTTGTCTACCATTGATTTATGCTTATGTTTCGCTCTCTTTATGCAGTAGACAGTCAATGCAGTGTTTCAAGTTCATGTTCTTATGTTTTGGTTGTTATTTCGGTTATTGTCATTATCATTCATTATTGTAAGGTACATAGTCATTTTATTTACGTTTTTGCTAGTGTTACTATTTAATCTTATGTACATTTGAAATAGTAGAGATGGCACTCCAAAATCCAGGCTTTAAAGTTGCAAGTTATAATATTGGTATGTACTGTAGTTGCAGTGGCCCTTCACACACATCACTACAATCATCAGTAGATCTTCAGTCCCATATGACTACAATAGCATATTAACCCAAAAACAATAATGAATGTACACTTGAATTATCAACAGAGTAACTGGCAGTGCAGTGAGGTTTACCTTTTGAGTAGATTACTTTAGTGGATATCATATCACAGTTTTGTCTTTGATCTGCTCTTTAATTATATCTGTTATAGGTCCATCATATATAAATTTTTGCTTAGATTTCATATCAAGTAAGCTTTTATGAACATGCCAAAAACTGTCTTTTAGCAAGTCATAATGGGTATCAATTATTACAGAAGCCGATTTGCCTGAATCAGATAAATTGTTTTTTAGAAGAAGTGTCCCTCTTTTAAAAATTTCTGGTTCATTATTATAATTGATATTAAACTCTTTAAACAATATTTCATTTTTATCTGCAGAAACTGTACCACATAATCTTTTCTCTGCCTGAAAAAAATCAAATATGTACAATAAATACTCTTGGTGTGTTACTTATATTACTACTTAGTCGAGTTAACTTGGTACCTTGTAGGAATATGTGCAAACTGTACAATCACAAGAATGTGACATCATTAGCCTCAGGTGCCTAGTTAGCTCGACCAAGCTATAGGTATATATTTTAAAAGTACCTACCTGTGAAGGGCTAAGTTTACCTTCTTGAACAAGAGTCCAAAATGTTGTATTATATAAATTATTTATATGTACATCTGCTTGTCGCCATTTCATATAATCGATTAAGTTCTCTTCGGTTGGGTACAATATAACTCGGCCATCAAACGATGGAGGATATTTTAATTGTAGTTCGCCAAAAAACCGTTTCCAATAGAAAACATATGCTGCTGCGAACTTACTAGTAATTGTAGTCAAAAGTTTAGCTGCGCGTCTTTTGTACAAGTTACAGTGCTTTTTAAAAATAAAAGAATACTCATCACTTTGACCAAAAGCCATCAATAAGTCGTTATATTCTCTAAAGACACGAAAGGCAGAGTAATTCATTAATTTTAACGCTTTTAGATCATTAGGCTTTTTGAAATTGTGATCTTCAGAAAATTTATGAAAACATTTACCATCAAGTCTCACAACTATCCATGTATTGGCTAATAAAGTATCGTCGAGCTCAAAACTTTTAACATATTCAAATGAACTTTTCGCCATTCTTGAGAAAATATCAAAACTTGTTTTTTTCATATAAGTCTTTATAAATAATGGCTTGGCCTTGACAAGCATAAATAAAAATAAAATTAATCGCACACGTGTACACCATTTAACTCTTTTAAGTCTTTCAAAGAGGAGATACCAGACAAATAGTATACCTGTACTTTAAGTCGGCCTGCCACAGTGTTGCCAGCAGATTTAATATGAACCAAAAAATTTATTTTATTTAAAGGTCTTGATTAAGTTTTATTTATTGTATACATCATAATAAATAATCATCACACTAAAAGTAGTAGATATAATGCTATGAAGACTAATATTTTTAACCTCCGGCTCCTTTTTTTTGTATTTACGTTTTAATAGTCTAATGTTACAATATTTTTCTAAAAACGGCTTGGGAGCAATCAACTTATTCCCTGGGGTTATTAACATCCAAGTATTCCTTTATATCATAATAACCCTTTTTATAAAGTTTTTGTTTAACAATTTATTTATACCTATTGATTGGATGACTGCTTTAACCTATTGAGCTGTAGACTTTGTTGTAGAAACATACAAATTGCCCTATGAATGAGTTACTCACTATAGGGAGTCATCACAAGCTTGTGATTGTTCCTAGTTTTATAAGTTTATTTATTTATTAATTTTTGAGAAACCTTACAGACAAATAACATTATTAAATATCAATGTAACAGATATAAGCTAATTACAAGTCTCCACTTATTACTAATCTTAACACTAATTATATTTGTAAAGAAATTTTAGTTAATAATAAAGATATTGAGGTGTCCCAAACTTAATACAAAAGCAACCACAGCATATGTAACCATAATCACAAACAGAGATTGCAGTTTGAACCAAGTTACGATTCGCGGTCTCTATACTCAAGAACTCTTTTCCTTCCTAACTTCGTTTCCTAGATAATTTCGGGCTAGTACGGAAAAAAATAAATTTCTAATTGCTATGAAACCTTATTAAAATTAATTGCACCCCGCAAAACAAAGACATTCCATCAATTATAGTTGATACACATGGTATATTTATCAGAGGTCGTTGTCTGAATCCTAATTGATTGGTACGGAGCACAATTTTAGTAAGCAGCTCGGGGTAGTCAATAAACTCATTTGCAATCTTAATTAAAAAACAGATATTATTCACATTACGTCTATATTCCATATTTCGTACAATGATACTTTTTACATCGTCCTAAATAATCCGCTATACCCTGATGCAAATTACTTATTTCTAACCCATTGTCCGCGGAAGTGTCTTGGTATCGTACTACGTTAAGAAATGTGGAAATATTTCTGTACATTTTATATATGACCAAAACAATTTTGAGTTACTGACAATCGACGATTTCATCTTTAAGTTATATGAGTTGCAACAGATTTGCCCTATCTCGTAAGAAGACGAAAGAATGATGGATATGTTACCGTATAGCTTAAACTTCCGATGGAACTTATATTTTTCTTTCAAATCTTTTAACAATGGAGAGTTATATCGAGGAGGGTGCGACAAGCACCGTATAGACTTTCTAGGGACAAATTTGTCGCGAAGTTCTTAAAGATTGTATAAAAAGTGTAACTGCTAGTTCCAGTAACCCTATTCTCATTTAATTTGGTCAAGTTCTGATCTAATAGCGGCATAATCTTCATTGTAAAAGAGGTACTCAATTTTAATTGTTTCTTCGTATTTATGTATCTCTACGAAATCAGCCAGAATAACCAAAGGTCTATGGTGTACATCCACTAACGGTTCGTCGCATACCTTCACCAGTACAGGGCCATAGTACAGTACACACAATAGAAAAAACTAGGTCTAGTAGTCTATCAATTGTATTTCGTCAATGCTGACTGTATCAAAAAAAATTGTAAGATAATGACTAGAGAAATTGACGGGTGTTAAGTAAGCACTGTCACTATTAACAATCCAACCTATTTGATTTCCAAAATTAAAGTCGCCTATAATAAGGAATTTATCAAGTATATGTGATAACATTAAATTATTAAGCTTGGTATTAGTGTATAAGTATAAGCTTTGTAATTGTGTATTATATGAATTGTTCACGATTTCCATGCAGAGTCTGGATTTTGTTCAATATAAATCCAGATATCTTCCGCGGAACTACGCCAATCATACCTCTCTACAACGGTTAAATGATTTCTCACAGTAATTGCGATATTTAAGTTTAAATAAATTAAACTTGACTTCCATGAGTGCAAAGGATATGAAAGACTTGAAAAAGTAAATATCCTTCGTGTTACTTTAGCAAAATTATTCAATTTTGTTAAAGTTTTTAATTATTATCAGTGCTTTCTGTATAGCGCTGGCTTCAAGTGAACACTGAAAAGTTGGAAAAGGAATGGTCAATCAGAAAAATATAAATGTGGACTGTTTTAATGAAATGCCAATATAAATGTGGACTGTTTTAACGAAAGTATGTCCAGTGGAGTTTATTTGTTAGTATAGGTGAACAAATAGAAAACAGTGATTTACCTTCAGCTAAAGAAGCTTGAGTGCTAACAGTTAAATGAAGACAAGTAAATAAGAACAACGTCAATCGAAGAAGGTCACAGATGCGTTGTCACCCCAGAGGACTAAAATGAATCACAGCCCGTAATTATAGTTATTCTCTATACCTTACAAACTGGAACACAAAATTAGTTACACTGTTGTATGGCGAGAAAAAATAGTGAGAGTGTACCTTCCTAGACGACTCCTAGGCAGAGAAAGAGTCTACCACCAGTAAATGTTATATAGATACTACATAAGAACTCTGTACGATATAAGATAGTGCTTTCACAATGAAATACTGGTAAAATAAACAAATCGTTACGCTATCATAACATCTTTCATTGGAGTAATGGCTAAATAAATAAAAAAAATGTAGAAAAATGTTTCGCTGAACTCTATTTACATTGTTTGTATGCTTAGTTTATTCATGATTACAAGTTTTTATTTATCATTAAAGTTTATTGGTCAGAATCAATCAACAAAGCATTCGAATTTTAAGCTTCAATTAATTTCAGATTTTATTCGCGAGTAACATCAGAAAGTATTTAACACGTAAAATAATACGTAAAATACGTTACTTTTCGTAATGGATAATTTAATTAAAAAAGGGTAGGATTTTACAATACACGATTGTACTGGTTATGCGATATATCACCAAAATTGGAAAATAGTGAAGACAATAAAAACCCCTTCAGTCTTCTGTTTTTAAAATGAAATGTCATTTTTCAAGCAATAAAATATTGCTACCTTTCTAAATTTAAAACTAGCGTTATCTTTACCGATCTCTTAGTTCTTTACAGGCATTAGTTCACAACTCTTTCTATGGTATCTCACGTAATCCTTTGATATTTCAAATAAATTAAGTTTTATTCTTATTCAAATTCCAAAATATTAACATTTTCTTTGTTTGGATTCCAAATCCTGTTCTGTATGAATATGCTGGTAATGAATATGCTGGTAATGAATATGCTGGTAATGAATATGCTGGTAATGAATATGCTGGTAATGAATATGCTGGTAATGAATATGCTGGTAATGAATATGCTGGTAATGAATATGCTGGTAATGAATATGCTGGTAATGAATATGCTGGTAATGAATATGCTGGTAATGAATATGCTGGTAATGAATATGCTGATAAACTTGCTAAACAAGCTATTCTGTGGGGATACTTTTCTTTTTTAAAATGGTTGCTATGTCCTTGTAAAGATAACGAAATCGTTATATAGAGATAGGTTCAACCCAATGTTCCTAATAAGCCTTGGTTTTATAAATTAACCTTTTGTTAGATATATACCATATATAGATATATATCAATGATTCTACATGAATGCGCTTGGGTGACTGCTGTAAGTCGATCATGCTACGCTTCATTTTAAAGATTTCATGTTTAGATATGTGAATGTGGATTGGACTTGGCAACCCTAACCATATTTTCTTGTCGTATACTTTATGTGATACCATACCACACTATATAACTCTTTAATAAAACTTAAAATATGCTAATACAACCATGCTCTCTTTTATTTTATTCTGAAGATAGTAAGAATGTTTTTAGAATATTGTCTTGTAGAATATTTAGATACTAATAATATTAAGTTTGCTTTTTCGTTCTAATACTATCTAATATTTTTAAAACAGTAATTAGATATTTTTTTATTTAAACTACATTTTACAATATTATATTAGTACAATTTATTTCATATTAATTCATTAGATTATAATTATTGTGATTTTGATTTGTAATCCGAATCACAATTTTTTTTTATTAAATGTCGACGTTGGCAGTAATTAGGTAGCCATAAAAAAACTAGACTATAATTATGTATTGATTTTTCTAACTCATTGCATTGGTAATGTCTATAAGCAAAAAGTAGGAATACATAATACGAATTTGTTGTTCCTTCTATGCTATAGATATAAATACGTATTAAATTCATAACCTATGTATACATAACAGTGAAAACGACTGTCAATGTCATTTGTGGGTATGTTTAGATTCATGTTTTAATTTTGTTATAAAAACGTACATATTCTGTTTTGTTACTTCAATAGTCAATCAATTGCCAAAACTTTTTGTCTGAGCTGTATTTTTAACATAATATATTTGTGGTATAACAAAGCCATGGCCATGTTGCACAGAACATTTAACTTGTCGAAGAAAGTTCTTCAAAAAGGTAACTTATATATACTTATAGAGGAATGCAATATTTCTCTGGTACTGCAACTTACTCATCCCGCTTTGTCACCACTACGTCAAAAGTATATTGCACAATTTTTTTTAGATGTGAAGAACAGGTCCAATTTTTATATTATTTTCTACTTCTTTTCATATTTTCCATTACCAGGTACCGCCGGGTACTACAGCTAGTTTAGTATAAAGTGACTATAATATTAAATACAAAATCCATGACTGTGAATTAGTAAGGGGGAATTTACCATCACCAAATACCAATCTCAACTGCACATTATGCAGCCTGCCAGGAAACAAACAAGGCTTTGGTGACCGAATGATGGCAGTATATCCATCTAAATTTACCAAACAACATACAACTAGTCCCATAATATGATGAAAGCCCAAAACATCAACCCCAGACAGTAGATATATGATCATGCCTAAACATCATGATCCCTACTCACTGTCAACTGTAATTTACATGGTTTATGACACTATTTTGTTGTACAAACTAATATAATTAATAATGTGTTCCATCCTATTTACCATGAGCCATTTTTCTTCTGATTTAGTTGCTTAAAATTACTAATGCAAATTTGTTATTATTCTAAACCCTTATCTAACCTTATTATTTATCAAAAGTCAGTGGTTGCTAAAATAAAATAAGAAAAGTCAGTATATTTTTTACATTAGTATACAAAGTAGACTTACCAAATTACATGTAAACAACAAGTAGATTTTGCTTGAAATGCAAATGGATAGACAGAGAACAAAAATCTAAAAATTACTGATTTGGTTTTATCACTCATATAGCACTTATTTTATTTCCGAAAAATATTAGAACTAACGAAACCACTTTTCTACAAATACTTGCTGTTTTATTATTGAAATTGTTATAGAATTTTTCTAGCATGAGTGACTTGGTTTGATTTCCTTTGCCACAAAACTGTTCTTAAATGACTAACTGTAATTTAAAGTGCTGAATTTCTCACATTTCTCACAAACCGGCACTACATATAATAAGTCTGCTAACCCACATTGGAGCAATGTAGCGGAGTCATCATAGCTCAATCATGGCATGGCCTCACAATACTAAGAAAAGGCTTTTGCATATTTGGAGGCCTGCAATAGGACATGCACTTACTTTAAATTAAACATAATATAAAATTTTAGGCAATACTTCTTTTTTCATTCTGCCATGCAAATATTCTCACAATTCTAAGGCAGAAAAGGATGTCATATCAAAAAAAGGAAATTCCAAACGAATGACAGAATTTCATAAGAAATTAAGAGAAACCACTCCTATACAGGACCTAGGTGAACAACCTTTTACACACCCATCACAAAAAGAAGATGTATTACCACCATGGCCCAATGATACTAATCCTCATACAGGTGAGATAGGAGGACCGAGAGGTCCTGAACCAACTCGATATGGTGATTGGGAGAGGAAAGGAAGGGTGTCAGATTTTTGAAGATGTTTGGAGTATTACTAGAAATAGCTACTGTAAATTAATGGAATATATTAGGTCTGTAATTTATTTGTGTAGATAACTTTGCATTGTTTATATTGATTTAATGTTAATTTAAATTAAAGAGATGTTTTGTTCAAAGAGTTTTATTGATTACTTGCAGATTTTCCTATAGTTTTAGGCATCTTTTTATTAGTTGAATCCTCCAATTCATTTGACTTGTAATAATGAGGTGCTACTTCTAACAGCCACTTACTTTCTATTTCAGTAACTTGCCTCATGAACTCTTTTGATGTAAATACAAGTTCATGATAAATAACCCACCGAGGTAACTCTTCAAATAAAGCACTATTGGGATGTATCATTACAGTCTGTGAAAAACTTAACATATTAAAGAAAATAAACCTAAAACTGCATTTAGAATTATTTTATATAAAAATTCAATACTTACTTGATTATGTTTAACAGTTTTATAATGTCCACCTTTTGAAAATTTGGCAATGTGGTAAAAGTATCCTGCTGTAATTGCTTTTCTAATATTAGTGTCATCAGATATACTAGATACCATATCAATTTCTACTCTTTCCATTAATCCAACTAGTTGTTCGCGGACATCACGTGCTCTTTTCATAGACCTATATTGTATGAAATTTTCATAGCACCACTGTACTGAATAATCTGAACCAACCCATTGATTATAGACATTCATTAATGTCAAATGATCTCCATTCCGATGGAAGAAATTTTTCCTGGCAGTATCAGCATGTATTATTTTATCCTTTGGCCTATAAAACACTGAGCTATTGACAGACAACATTGCAGCAATGCTAACAATTTCTTCAGAACATTTGTACCTGAAAAAAAAACATGTTATGTCCTCAATTTAAAATGTTCACTGCTCAACATTGGCCTCTTGAATAAAGTGCCAGCATGCATTTCTTAAAAGGTTCGCCCACACAACACGCTGGGCAAAGCGGGTCGGGACGTTTGCATTACTGATGCTGCTACTCATCATTAATCACAAATCCTAGATATGGATTGCAAATTCGGACGGATTATAATAACCATTTGGTTGTTAGTCTCGTTTGTTAGCTAGCAAACTGGCTAGCTGGCCAATGTCCGGCAATGGACTATACAGGCTGTTAAAATAAAGTGCTACCTGGAAATGACATGTAGATTATGAGGTTTAATTTACATCCAATTCTTTGTTACTACACATATATAAAAAAATTATGTTTTTTTATTTCAAGTCCATTGCTGGACATAAGTTTTTTCTAGAAACCTAGTAAACTATACTTATATTAAATAAATAGGGGTTGGTAAATCTAGAGTCGTTACCCTCCCACACATGATACTATTATTTTGGGGGAAATTTTTTCGTATTTTATAAGTAAAAAGTTGCTGTAAAATTTCTGGTTGTACTGTTTGTATCTGGTTGGTTTTGATACAATTAAATAATGATATTTTAAAAACAGAAAAATGTGTTAATGGTTCCCCGCCATTTTTTATAGTTCTTCTGGACGCCAAAATAAGTGAATTTTTTTTTTACAAAAAACGATAAATTGCGTGAGTAGGAGTAGCACAAAATTGGTTCAAGCGTTTTCAGTCCGAGAATTTTTATGTCAAAGATGAGGCTCACTCTGGTCGACCTGTTATGGATAAAGTCGATGCCATTTTTGAAAAGTGGGGCAAGATCGCCATATTAGTAGTTACGACATAGCTAGCTAGGGGTTGGCAACAAAACAGTAACCATTTTGAAGTTTAAATATACTCTGTAAAATCGTGTACTCATTTGCGATTCTCTATTGAAACGTCATGAAACCGAACCGTTTTTGAAAAGATTGATCACTGGTAATGAAAAGTGGATTGAAGTGGACCTACGACAAGAACGTGCGAAAAAGATCGATCTTTTTCAGTCAAGCTCCACAGACAATAGCGAAACCCAGTTTAACACGCAATAAGGGGATGCTGTTGTATGGTGGGATTGGAAGGGCATCGTTCATGTAACCTTTTACTGCCGGGCAAAACCATCGATTCGGATCTCTACTGCCAACAGCTGATGATATTAAGAGATTTGAGAGAATAGAGCAAAAACGACCGGAATTGATTAACAGAAAGGGTGTGGTTTTTCATCATGATTACGCCTTACGAGAGCTTGATTGTGAAGTGTTAATGCCTCCAGCCCTTACCTTGGACCCTCAGATTTTCACCTGTTTCGGTCTCTTCAGAATTCTTTAGGTAGTGTTAGGTTAACATCAAGAGAGGCCTGTCAACTATTTATCGCAGTTATTTGATCAGAAGGGCCAAAATTTCTACAGCAATGGGATTATGTCACTATCTACAAAATGGCAACTAGTTATCGAACAAAATGGCACACATATATATATATATATATATATATACCACTTTATATAATTAGAAACACTTCTTATGAATAAAGAAAGTATAACTTCAACGTACAAATGTTCGTAAAAAATATAAACATTCAGTAATTAATAATCGTGAAATAATATAGCCACTCAAATAAAAAACTCAATAAATGGATAAAATATAAAACATATCTTTATTTTAATTACAAAATGAGTCTTACACATGTAGGAGTTTATTTTCTGTTACTGGCCGCTTGGACGCCTAATTAGAAACATTTTAAAAAGCATCCATAGCTCGTTCTTTTTTGAAATTGGACAATAACCTTTCTTTCTAGGCCTTGTCTATTATTTTGGCGGCAATTCAAAATTTAATCTGAATTTTATTTTGTTCAAAATGGCAAATAATTGTTAATTTACATATAGATCATAAGGGGCGTACAAAATAATAGCTGAGCATTTAAATTATTCTGTTAAGAAACTTTTTAATGCAATTGATCATTATAAAACACATGGAACTGTTCTTAGAAAGGCTCGGCCAAGAAAAACCTCTCCCAGAGAAGATACGCTAATCGTTCGTGTTGCTACAAAAACCTAAGTAAAGGCTCCAACCAGATTAAAAATGAATTTTTTCGACTGATGACCCGCGAAACAGCTCGTCAAGACTGATACGCCAAAGATTAGTGGAAGCTAAATTGTTTGGAAGAATCTCTTAAAAGGTACCGCTTCTTACCAAGCAATATCGAGAGAAGCGACTATTATTCGCTAAAAAATATGTTAATTGGACGGTACGAAAATGGAAAAAACTGTTATTTGCAGATGAAACAAAAATAAATATGGTAAATTCCGATGGAAACCGCTATGTTAGACGTCCTGTAAACAACGCTTTTAATTATAAATACACAAGGAGTACAGTCAAGCACGGTGGCGGTAACATTAAAGTTTGGGAGTGTATAACCGGATGTGGAGTTGGACCCGTTCGGAAGATTGAAAGTACAATGGATCAATGGTAATACAAAAATATCTTAGAGCATACAATGATTCCCTACTTGGACGATCATTTGCCTGTAACCTGGATCTTTCAGCATGACTATAACCCAAAACACACGGCCAATAGCGTCAAAACTTTCCTTAGCGAACAGCCTATTAGACTGGCCAGCAAATAGTCCGGATTTAAACCCGAAAGAAAATCTCTGGCATATTGTTAAAAAGAAAGTCTCAAACAAACGTAACAGCAGTCAAAACGAACTATATGAATCATGGAATTCAACCCCCTAGAAAAATATATGAAATTGATTGAATCAATGCCACGTCGTTGCAGTGCTGTTATTGAAAATAAAGGATACGCCACTAAAAATTAATTAGAACTATTGGTAGGCTGTGGATAGTCGCTATTTCGTAAATAACAATACTAATACTTAAAAAATATTGTTATTTTACTTTTTTGTCGATGTTTCTAATTAGTTGACCATTATTGTTCATACCTTAAAACTGATTTAAATGTTTGTCCATAATGTAATATTGAAACTGCACTTGTGTAATGGGATTTATATTGTTTTCTAATAAATGATAAATCGTTGAACATATTGTTGTCTTATTTATTGTTTAATTTCAAAATAAAAACGATTGCGGTGAAGTATCTTACATAATGTCAAGGACCGTTGGCAGTGTCTAATTATAAGACCACCACTGTATATAAATCGACGAAAAAGTTTTTCCCCAACCTATTATTATCCATTACCAATCTGTAGTTTTGGCACCTTTGGATGGATTTGATGTCACCAGAGCTATTCGTCAGCGCTAGCAGGGAGCAAGTTAGTTTGTTATTTGAAGGAAAAGCTGATGTATTTCCCTTTTAAACATTTAAATAGACTACTGCAGTTGGTTCATACTTACTTCTCGCTGGCTAACAACATCTTAGCTAGCATAGGATCTGACGGAAACTCGGCCATTCTTCTACCCGCTTTAGTTAATTCGCCATGATGATTGAGTGCCCCAAGAGCGTAAAGCTGTTCTAATGCCAAAACTAAAGTTTCATGTGGAGGAGGATCTAGGAAATCAAAATGTATAAGGTCATTAATGCCTAATGCTTTCAATGTAAGAACAGCATTTCCTAAATTGATTCTCTGAATTTCTGGAACAGTATTGTCTTCAAGTTCATATTTGTAAGCCCATGCTGTATAAAGCCTAAAACACTTTCCTGGTGCCACTCTTCCAGCCCTACCTGCTCTTTGATTAGCAGATGCTTTAGATATTGGAACTACCATTAAACTTTCCATCCCCGTTTTAGAGTTAAAATTGTTTTGTTTAGCAAAACCAGGATCTATTACATAAATAATGTTATCAATTGTTAACGATGTTTCTGCAATGTTTGTCGCTAAAACGACTTTTCGCGCCCCCTCTGGTGTTGGTTCAAAGATCTTTGCTTGCATGTCACTAGGTAGATTTGCATACACTGGTAATATCAAAAGTTCTCTTATCTTTTTTCCTAATCTTTTCGTTCTATCTTGTAGCATTTCTACACATGTTTCAATTTCTTCTTGACCTGTTAGAAAAACTAATACGTCTCCTAGGGGCTGTGTTGCATGTATTTGTAGTATAGACACTACACATGCATCGACATAATCAGCTTCTGGAGCTTTTGTGTAGTAAATGTCAACAGGAAATCTTCTTCCAGGTATTCGAAAAATTGGTGCTTCATCAAAAAAGTTTGAAAATTTCTCAGCATCTAATGTTGCACTAGATATGAGTAACTTCAAATCTGGTCTAAACCTGGTTATATCTTTCACTAGTCCAAATAAAATGTCAGTGTGTAAAGTACGCTCGTGAGCTTCATCAATTATCATAACACTGTATGATGCTAGATCAGGCTCGGATAAGAACTCCCTGTGTAAAGTTCCATCTGTCATATATTTAATAACAGTTCTATCAGATGTACAGTCTTCAAACCTTATGCTGTATCCTACTTCATTTCCCAGTTTTACGTTCATTTCTTGAGCAACTCTAGCTGCTACAGACATTGCAGCCACTCTTCTTGGTTGTGTACAGCCAATTTTTTTGCCATCTTTGGTAAAACCAGCTTCATGAAGATACTGTGGAATTTGTGTTGTTTTACCCGAACCTGTCTCTCCTTCTACAATCAATACTTGATAATTCGTAATAGCTTCAATTAAAGAATTTCTGAAAGGATATACAGGAAGAGACTTTTTTGTTTCTTCAATTGTCATTCGAACTTTCTGATATTCTGATTTTTCATCATCTTCCTTTTTTTCTTTGTTACCTTCTAATTGAAGTGCTTGTATAAAATCAATTTGATCATCAAGCAGGAGTTCATACTCATCTTGTGTTTTCAAGTCCTTTGCTCCAAATTTAAAGAAAGCTGATTTAATTTGTTCTTGTTCCCATTTACGCTGTTCTGAATGTGGCAATTTTTCATTTTCATCAACTTCAACATAGTCGCCTGAAAAACGAAAAAAATCTTTTTAAGGAGATATAATCAAGATACTGGTTAACATACTTTCGTAGAACAATGTTTCTAGTATCAAAATTAAATAGTACAATACTTAAAATGATTACGGTAGGTAACGTTGCTAAAAATTATTATATTTACACAAAAGACTGGAGGAGATGAGTCCTTTAACCGTTGTAACAAACTCGTAAAATAATGAAGACCTAAAATATATAAACAAACCGGTGACATCTAACAGCGTTTAATATGTGAAAAATTCAATACTGCAATTGCTAATCCACTTGTCACACTGGTCAGTTACGGCAAGTCTTTTTACCGTAACTGTAAAACCAGTTACGGTAAAACTGCTAATAACTTTGATACGCGGTAGAGCCAAGTCGCGGCATTTGCTGCTGTTCGGACGGGCCGGCTCGACGGGTTGGTACCAGGGCCTCGCAGAATGCCGGCGTGAAGTAGAGTTCGTTCGGTGAGTGAGGTAACCGGAGGCCCACTCGCCTTCCCCATCCTCCCTTCCATCACCCCAATAACCTTAAAGGCCGGCAACACACTTGCAGCACCTCTAGTGTTGCAGATGTACGTGGGCGACGGTAATTACTTACCATCAGGAGAAAAGCTTGCTCGTTCGCCGCCTTTCTCATAAAAACAATCTTCTCAATTTGTTGGAGAGTCCTACAACGTCCTGCTGTCAGGCTAATAATAAATAGTCATTTGCACTTCTGTTCATTATTTTGTATTACATTTTATGTTGCTTATTTTACCTGATGCAATAAATATTTGAGTAGGGTTAAAAGTTCAATAAAATCAACAGTATGTTGTGGGAGTTGGTTAACTAGGGGCAAAAAAACTATGAAATTTGCATTGCCTTATGTAAAGTATCCCATCAAGCATGATGGTAAAGCTCACATCTGCTATATTTACTGCATTTCTGTAATGCACCATAAATAATCATAGACCCAGATCAGGGAGCTGAGACTATCTGAACACAATTATATCGTACATTGGCAGATACGAGGGTGGTCTTAAAAGTTTCCGACCTAACAAAGATAGAAAAATTTTTTGCTTAAATATGCTCCGTGTAAGTCTACACACTTGTCGCAGCGATGCTACCATCACTTTAACCCGTATAAATATTACACGGCGTATTTCTCTGCAAAATACGTTTACGAAGGTGATTGACGAAAATCTCTTTGCTCCGAGCGCAATTTTTAGATTAGTGAACAAAAAAGGTCGTCTGGGTCTAGATCTGGAGCAAGGAGGGTGACCAAGTAGTTCAAACCCTAATCCGTAGATTTTTGCCAAGGCAACCCCTGAGGTGTGAGACGGCGCATTGTCTTGGTGAAACAGATTTCTTTTCTGCAAATGTAGCTGTTTATTCGCAATGGTTTTTCTTGTTTGCAGATAATCGATTAAGATTATACTACCCAAACAGTCGCCACCACTTTCCCAGCCGAAAAAACAGTTTTTGCCTTTTTTGGGGCTGATTTCCCCTTCGCAGTCCACTGTTTTGACTGTATTTTTGTTTCGGGCGTATAATGGTGTATCCAATTCTGTCTAGAGTATTAAATCGGCGCCAAAACTCTGATTTATTGCAACTAATCTGCGCCAAAGGAGTGCTGGAAATGTTCATTCGAATACGTTTTTGGTCGTCTAACGTGAGCAAACGTGGCACGCAATGCGCAGACAGCTTTCTCATGCTTAAATCTTGATTTAATGTGTGACAAAGATGTTCTTTGGACATATTCATAGCCTTTGCTATCTCTCTCACCTTAATTCGACGGTCGTTTAGCACCATTAGGTGAACTTAGCGACGTTATATTAAGTTATTTTTAATAAAATATTGGATTTTGTTACTGAACTTAATTTGGTACTGAATTTAATTTGTTATATAAATTACTGAAATTTTGGTGAATACCTGTCTATCGATGCGCAACATTACCTAACTTTTGTTGACGAGTACTGCCATCATCATGTTAAGATCGGAAACTTTTCAATCCACCTATACCGGGAGACTTTTACATTGTCCTGAAAAGGAAGAAAACCTATGCTATTTTGTTTACAGAATCAATAGATAGCATCAGTTTTTAAGAAACAGTTAATGTTTTACTACCAATGTAAAACTAAGTAGGTATGGTAATTATTTTCGTTGTAAGAATCCAATAAAAAGTTTGTTTAAAATATGCTCAATGGTAATTGATTTGTTTTTAGTAGTATTGGAAATCGCTTTTTGCCTTAAATAAATTATTAACAAAAGTCCTAAGCCCACGTAAATTAACCCCTTGTAGTTTTAATTGTTTGAATAAATTGTAAAGTTTGAAATGATTACTTATTTATAAATTTATATTTATACGAGTAGTACTTGTGATAGTTTCACAAAATATTTCAATCTTAAATAGGTACATTTTGGCTCCAGAACCATTCAATAATCAAGGTGTAAATTATAAATATTTTTTTACAGTTTTTTATTTTTCATAAAGTGTTATGTTTATCAATTTGATTAACACAACAAGTTGGTTGAATTATTACAAACAAATGTTTTTTTTATGTAAATTAATGATATTTATTGTGAAACTAGCACTAGAGTTTATAATAATTTCCATATTATGCACTTGAAATATTTAAAGGGAAACAAAAAAAATATTTGATGTTCCACTATACAACATAAGACATTTCTTTAAAAAAACTTAGTAGTCGTATTTATTTATTTATTTATTATATTGAGATAAAAAGAAATAAATTACATTCCTACCTTTTTCACCTTTGCCTAAATCTCTTGGCATGTGATATCTTTGCACATTTTCTAGCTCCCGTGCTTTTTCATGTTCTTTTGCTAGTTGTAGGATGGTTTTCTTATGCTCTCTTTCTTTTTTCTCTCTTTCTGTTAATCTGCATGAAAAAAAAATTAAAGTGGTGAGTCATCTAAAGATAAAAATCTAAATTAACCAGTATTCAATATTTTAAACAAAAATTAGCTAAATAACTGATAAAATATAATGACACTAATACTAAGAGAATAGAGTTAATACAAGTGATGTGATGTGATTTGGGGTATCATTATATTTTCATCATGTTAGTTTGTATATATAAATATATATAGATACATATAATACCATTAAATAAATAAATGAAACCCAACCAGACAGAAGCCCTCAGAATGGATGACCAGACAGCCGAGGGTTAGGGAGAAAGGGAAAGAAACAGGCAGATGATATTGATCATATATTAATGACAGAAAGAGAGAGAGCTGTAGAGAGCAGAATAATAATAAAAAACGAGGAATGAATGATACTTGTATCTCTCCTCCACCTCAATGCAAAGTTCCATACCATTTAAAGAATTATTTTTTTACTTTAATACACTTACACACTTTCGTCAAACAGATATTCATCATCAGCAATATCTGCTTCCAACTCTATAACTTTGTCGTCCTTTCTTTTTTCTAAATATTTTCGCCTTGATTGTACTCTAAGTTTTGGCAATATCTTGGTTCGGTCTTCTGCTTCTAGTTTCAAACGTTTAGATGTTTCTTCATAAGATCGTTTACTTGAAGACACCGTGACTTTTTTAACCTTTTCTTCATCGCGTTTCTTTAATCTTTTAGCGAACTCATCACGCTCTTTGAGATCTTTTAAACGCTTTTCTTCTGCGCTATCAGAATCTGACGTCGAATGCTGACGCTTTCCACGTTTTTCCATTTTAAAGAAACACTGCGATTTGTGTTCGATTTTAGATACTGTCACTGTTTATTTTATGAAGCCTAATATTTCGAAATTAGTTTGTCAAAGAAGTTTTAAAGATTTTGTTTGTTGATTTTTACATCACGAGAAATGGGTACATTTTATGTCATAATATTAACATCTCATTCTTTCTTTTCTAGGACTCGGAGCTCTAGATGGCAACAGTGTTTAACTATCTGCCAGTGCCAGTTAATATTAAAACAATTTTCCGATATAAATTAAGTTTGAAAACTTGTTTAAGAATAATATCGACGGTAAATCGATAGTAAACTTTTGTCGAAGACCTGTTAGACTGATGGCTCAAAACAAAAACGACGATTTCCTGCTTTCAATTGAATTTTCCAATTACTGTACACACTACCCATTAATAATACAATATTATTTTAAACTCGAAATGCACTGAAATAACAAAATTAAATATAAGACAACCATTCCTTTTGAGTTCGCGCCAAAAGTCTATTATATCATTAAAAGTTAATTTACCTCAGATTGTACTTAATCTGAGTAATTTACACATAGTAACATTGTGTAGTAGTTTACTAATAATAAATTATTTTTATATTGAAATAACAAACATTTGACATATGGACTTGACTTGACATTGATTCTGACTCAACTGTGTCAACTAGAGATGCGATCTGTAATCGATTAATCGATGAATCGAAGGAGGTTGGTTTTGGTGATAATTTTATAAAACTGTCGAGATTCTCTTAATAGTGTTTTGTCCGTACGTATTTTGTGTTTTGTCTGATGGTAGTGTGTGTTATACCCCACAGGTATGGATACCGAGAAATGTAGGATTATATCCTCTTGATGGGGAGGTACCCCTCCAGACATAGGTCTTATCAAGACCAGGAGTATGACAGTAGCTAGAAAACTATATTAAGCGCCCAATGCATTCAGTATTAACTGAAAATAAAATAAGGCAAAAAAAATACACGACTCTTATCTGTTTCGGTTCTTTGTTTTGAGGACGTGTAATTAAATATCTGATTAATAACGATATTAGCAACAAAAGAAGGGACTGACAGATGGTGCAATTAAAGCTGTTGGAAGGTACGAGGTAGCAGTTGAGTTTAAATCAGCTTCGTTAGCTTTTGTAGAAATCCTATTCTGACAAACAACATCATACTGCTACTATACCTAAGTTCCTACAGTCTGGTCTCTGGAGGATTTAGTGTCGGGAATATCCAATCCACCTAGGCGCGGACAGCTTATTAGAGCTCGTAGACTTAAAGTCAAAATTAGGAAAGAGCAGGATCATGAAAGACTCTCAAATGTAGTTTTGTATTTTTTAAGTATAGTGCTCTCTGAAAGAATTTATTGTTACAACACAGCCTTACCTGTATCAATTTATCAAGTCCCTACAATTTAGTGCCGCAACTGTTGCAGGTTTGGGCATGATAAGGCTGAATGTCTTTCCAAGCCCTGCTGCAACATTCAGGAGAATTATCATTCCCGGGTAACTCTGTTCATTCTTTACTCTGTAATGGTGTTATAGATATGGCCATAAACAACAACTGCTCAGAACATATGGGACTATTAAAATTGTAATCTCTGTCAGTCTCAAAAAAAATCCTGAGGTGTCTGTTGATGACACATCCCAGCTTCTCCTCCGCAGATAACCTATAAAGATATTATTTTAGTTAATTATTTTCTTTAGGGTTCCAGTATTTTCTAGAAAGACCCTAAATTATTAACTGATTATCGTCATATTTCTGAGAATTCTTGCAAACTCTATAATTTTATTAACGTGATAATGAAATCGATGGTCTATTAATTTGGAATGGATAATAATATAGCCTGGAGAGAGAATTGACTCGAAATGTTGTTCTTGTCGGAATAGTATACTACTCCATAGTTGTACTCCTGTAAGTGTAACATCCAACGTGCAATCTGTGCACATGGTTTGGATCACGGCTCAAATATTACTTCCAGAGGCTTGTGGCCCATAACAAATTCGAACTCTTTTAGTCGAAATTCTACAGAACTATAACACATACAGAAATGTACCTACATCAACGAAGTTCCTTTACATATGCAATAATAAAATATATATTAATGCCTGGCTAAATTAAGCTAATAGTTTATTAGGGAGCATGTAAGTAACTCATCCGGGTTATCACGTGGTGTGGCTTGCGAAGTATAAATGCTAAAGTGCTCGACGGCTCACACCAAGTTCCAGGCCTCCCGTTTGGTGTGGCTGTATAGTTTCTCTACGAAAGTTAAACTCTTGTCGTGAAACGTTGGATGAGAATTGCCCCTAATCCTACCGAACTAGTATCTGCAATCACTTTAGCGTTTTATTACCTAAAGTACGCATGATTATTTCGACTAGTACGGCTTTGATTTTTGAAATGGCCTAAATATCCACATTTATCGCCAGTGCTGTTTTTGCCACACAGCATACATCATCGCTATGCACTACCGCATCTAGTATACCGTTTATTATTGTTTGGTCTTGTTCCAATCCTATTTATATCAAGATTTGGTTTTCCTTGGATTTCTTTTAGTTGTCTTTCAACTGTTTTGGTTGTGTTTGTATATATAATGAACTGATCCTAATTCTCCTTCTTATCTTAAGAATAATTTCCAATATCTTTATTCTGCTCATGACAGAGAGCCTCGTTCCATAGACGAACTTAAAATTCGCAATCCACAACATAATACAGGATACTATAACTCTTCTTTTACTGTTCAAGCTACACTCATCTGGAACGCCCTGCCCGATAACATTAAAGCAGCTCCTAAGAGGAAATCATTTAAGAGTCTAGTTCGTGATTACCTAATAGATCATTGACAATATTCGGCTTAACTATTTCAGATTTTTATTATATATTTATTTATGTATCTTTTTAAATATTTGTATACGTATTTGAGTAATTTATGTTATAAATATTTATTTAATTATATAGTGTGTTTATATGTATTTATTTATTATTATTGGAGTCTACCTATAGTTTTTTGTAAATTTTTTATTCTTTGTTTTGTATCTGCTAACTACCTGACTGATAGAGAATGCTACTTGGCATTAAGTCCGCCCATTGTAACCTTAAGCTTAAGGCTAACAATAAAGAATAAATAAATAAATAATGATTTTATCTACTGTAACCGAATCTCCTAGCAACGTAATCTTTTTCTAAGTACCGTTTCCATCATTTCCATCGATAGTCCAGTAAACTTGCCATCACAATAGTTTTCAAAAAAGTTTTCAGTGGCCGGTAAAAGGCATTCTGCACGTACAAAGGGCTTGTTTGGATACGGTAGGATAACTCTTGAGTTGTCCTATCGTATCCAATTTATTTTTAATAAGGTAGAAGATAGTAAATTCAAAGATGTACCATCTTTGAATTTACTATCTTCAAAAATATAAATTAATTACCCAATAATTTCTATTAAGTCTTGTACTGAGACCGTAGGATAAGCATGACAAATAAGTGAAAAAATAATATTTTGTTGAGAAAGCAAACTAGGATTGGAATAAACAATTGCATAAATTTATTTACTTCATCAATTTCGGTGGAACTTGATAAGCTTTCACTAGTAAATTGTTCGGTATATTTTCCTTGGCCGGATTATTTCTCCGACTTGAATAATACTACCGACCGACACATAGTCATATTTAGACATAAGCAAATTTAGGTGGGTCTACAGTCTTATTCCAAATGATTAATGTCAAAAAGGGCCAAAATTATATGCTGATCGGAATTCATCGCGAAGCCGCGTGGCAAAAACAATACGGAATATTAAAATTAAACATCAAATAATATATAGGGAAAAGTCGCCAGAGTATCAAGGAGTAAAAAGCTATAGCATAAGAATAATAAATAGCTATGTCGACCGAAATTATTCATATAGTCGTCTCTGCAAATTGGTTAGGTTAATCCCAGTCAGCCTCTCGGAACATCTGAGGCGGCTGGGACTCCGTGACGGACCGCTCCAAGCTCAAATGCAGAAGGCGGTGCTTCTTGATACCGCTCGCATCGTCCGCCGGTCTTACCCTTTCCCTCTAACCCTCGGCCGTTTGGTATCCTCTCTCTCGAGGGCTTCCGTCTGGTTAAGTTATAATTTATTTATTTATTTCATTTTATGTATTTTAATTATAATATATATTAAAGATAACTTTTTTATTTCATCGTATTTTATGTATGTATACATATTTATATATATCACTCTACCAGACGAGTATATATCTAAATAATACTAATGTAATTTGTAATAATTGGTGTTGTGTTTATGTAGGTACTCTTTTTCAAAAATTATTTAACCTATTTAAACACATACGCATAAAAATACACAAAAACACATTGTGTTCCTGGCTACCTATAGTACTATAGGTACTTTTTGAATATCGCTAGAAAAGAAAGTAAAAGTTACATTCATATATTTTAACAGAATTAGTAAAGAGAAAAAACCACGTGATTGGTTTGATATTCATAATTCCATGATTATCCCTTGAAACCATTGTAAGAAATGTTTTTAAGTTATGATTTTGGGTAAGTTATAAATAATTTGTCAATTTTTATGTTGATTTTTAAGTGTATTAAATTTTATATGAATTCCACATAACTATAAAAACCATGAATTTACCGTAGTAAAGTCACAAATATGTTCGAATCCATTTTCACAATATACATCCATCTTTAATGAGCAAAAAACTTCTAAACCCTTGAGAAAAAGACATTTAATAATTACAATACTGATTCTCTTCGCTTGCGAGTTTTGAAAACACAATAGAAGTTGTAATAAGAAGAATGTCATTAAATTGAAATGTGGCAATCTTTGAGGGAGGCCTATGTTCAGCAGTGGACTTCTGATAGGCTGAAATGATGATGATGATATTATATTAACATGAAGTTGGTTTAATTAGCTTTTCAACTAATGATTTGAACTAAAACATAACTTCTAATTTATTATATTTTACACGTACGATATAATTGTTTCCAACGATAGAATACCTTGTGTATTAGGTATTTACCTTACCTTTACAGCCTAGAAACAGTCCACTGCAGGACACAGGCCATAATCGCCACGCTCGGCAAGCGGATTGACGAACGCAGTACCAGACAGCTTGCACCTTAGTCGTTGCTGCCGTCATCGGTCTGCTTCATTTTAGTCTAGTATTTTTTGAGATGGATATCCCGCCATCTATCGGTGTCAATTGCTTTCCTTAGTCGCCTCTTACGACACCCACGTGAAGAAAGGGTTGGCTGTTTTTGACGTTGATACCAAACGGAAAAGTTCCTCTCTAGGACTGAATTTGTGGCGGTTCAATAAGTGAATTAACTCTTAACGGTTAATTAGAGAATTTTCGGTATGACTCTTTCTCATTTTTGATTTCCACTAACTAACTTTCCTACTAGAGTAGTGACCTACGTTTTTGTAGCTATAGTAATCTATAGCTACAAAAAGGTAGTGGCTGCTTAGAAGTGGCCCTAGGAAATAGACATCTATATCTGTCCAAGGTTGAATTAGCAATTAACGCCTTATCATAGGCATTACTTCGTCTAAGGTTGAAGGAGCCCTGGCCCTAGCTATTCTTTTGAGTCCAGTGTGCGAAGTTCCACCTCAGAGAAAAATTGCGACTAATCGAAACGCCAGGCCACATGTTATCGTACATGGCGGTATAGTACATTAGTATGAAATTCTCAATAACAAAATAAGCGGGAACAAACGACAAACGACTAGCAATATCTCCTCAACATATCAGTCAAATCATATTTTCTGGTTCTGTCGCTAATCAAGACCACATCGGTTTTTCGCTTGCGTCAGAATGCCTCCAGGCACTGGCTCTATACTTATTTGAGAAACAAACATTGCTCCATTGCTCTAAGCTCCAACCAACGTGTTCATCTGCGAATCTGAATAGCTCTTGTCGATGAGTACAATTTAGCCTTGGAGTTAGATTGGCTGCCAAAAGTCTTCTTCTATCTGTTCAAGAACTGACAGCTTGATTCCATACACGTCTCTGTTAATTTTGTACATCACGTCCGTATCTTCTAAAGACAGCGGACTGGCTCAGGTTAAGGTGTGAAGCGACTGAAAAACAAGGCTTGTAGGCTGATGGCCTGGATGTCTTGACAGCTTAACAGAAGGCCCGCAAGCAAACTAGTTTAAGGACACTGCTGCCTGCTGTTGCATCGCCCTTTCCCAGTTAACGGGTCAGAACCCCTGTTAACGAAGGAAAGATTTCCGACAAAAACTAAAGGGGGGCTCGCAGTAACTCTTTTGGTTTTGGTTACCGTCGGTATTGGTAAAAATGGATCGAATTTTTTAATTATGACCTTGAACACGAGAATGTCTCATGTAGGCCGTGAATTTGGGACCTCGCGTTCGTCGGCGAACCCGATACGTGAGCGCTCTACGTTATATGCAAACTCTGTGTATTGCAGTGTAATTTTATGTGTACGGATGTCGTGACCACATAATTTTTAAGCGTGATGATGTCATCATTATCTATCGTATAAATTTTAGGGGGTCTTGGTTAGGTAGGAGATTTCGCGTGTCGCCACTAACGGGTTTGGTAGATTCTTAATTTTATCGAAATGTCTTAAAGATACTTCATTAAATAAGGTCGCCATCGACGGCAAATTTATATCTCGGTGCAAATCGGCGCTTGAAACGATTTTGAATCACTTGTAGTGACTTTAATATTGTATTGGAGACGTGGGAATACTACGCTTGCATACGATATAACAGGCGTATGTAGGTTTTGTATAGTTTTAACAAAATTATGTTAGGACTGTTTGTACAAATATACCATTCGTACAGTCCTAAAGAGGCGATCGGATATGAATACCGCTTTATTTCTTATATTTTTAATATGTTTAGAGAATCTGAGCTTACTGTCAATGGTGACATCTAGGTATTTAACTTCCGACACCCATGGGACGGGTCTGACGATGAGTGTAATTGTGTAGATTTTTTTTTTTTAATGAAAAAATAGGCTTGCGTTTGACCCCAATCTTGCCCGATGGAAAGCGAAGATGAGGCCTAGGATGGTACACGCTTGCCTAGATGTCTGTTCACTTTGGCCTTGAAGATATCCAGGTTATAGGTTTCCGGAAAAACTGACATCGGCAGAGAGTTCCACTCCTTAGCCGTCCGCATAAAGAAAGAAGAGGCAAACCGCTTCGTGCGTAATGGAGGAATGTCTACAACGTGAGGGTGGAACTGCTCGCCGCGTCTAGTCGTTCGGTGATGGTTATTACCGCTCGCCTTGCATTTTTTAGGACTTACTAAGACTCTCGAAATCTTAAACCAAATGCGCTTAATGCGTTAGCTGCGGGGTGGTGGCAAATGTAAACACGTCATACGTCAGCATCAGAAGCGTTAAGGGTAGAGTCGTCAACTAAAAGTGCCGTTTTGAACTTAGGGATTTTTAAAAAATCGCTCGTGAAGAGCGTGTAGAGGGGTAAACAGTATAAATAAATTAGGGATATGCACCCTTTTATAAATATTGCAGTCGCAAATGAAGCACGGCGTACTGTTTTATGGGTTGTTGTTTTAATTTTATTACAAAATCAAGGGAATTTGATATCACTGGAAAGGATATGAAACCAGTGCTAATTGTGCATTAATAATTCACACTAAATGTTTAGATTTACTGATTAATGCGAATATACATTTTGAGTCGATTATTTTGCATACCAGTGTAATATAGCATTATAGATTATTATTCAATTAACGGCCGTTTTCATTAATGTTTCGTCCTAATGGCGGTGTCTATATTACACTGAGAGCACGGAATACCTTATTTCCAAAGTTCTACATCGTTATTTTTTCCTCTTCTCTTCTTAACGCATAAGTGTTAAATCGGACATAGGAAGGTAAAGGACGAGTGAGTGCCTCTTTGTTCTCTTCCTCTGCGAAGACATTTACGGAACTTTAATATCTCCTGCGCAGTTGATATCTGCTAGCCAAAGCTGGCGCTTTCCACGAAAGGAAGAAATATCAAGCAATAGGCTCATGAAAAAAACGGATTATTATCTGTACTTACCAAGCTATTTAAAAAGCTCTGAAGTACAATGTAAATGGATATTGATGTATTCATATATTCGATAAGAAATTTAAAGGTCTTAATGTAGAATAAAGTAAAGATTATGAATGTTTCCCCACAGAAAGACTGCAGTAAGTCGTATTAACATGAAGCGAATTAGCACATTATCATGGAAGGAGACACTAGAAAATTCTCTAAAATTTATACAGAAAAAAGTAGAGTTTGTTAGAATACACGATCCAAAAGCAGACGAGGTAAAATAAGGGATAGTTAAATATTTGTAAACTTTCACGTAGCTTAAACCAATTACCTACCTATTTTTATCTGTTGATTATTGGACCCGGTTTCTATTTTGCAATTTTTTTTATTAATATACTGTCTTATCTAAAGTAAAGGGATAATGTGAATGGGAATATCATCTTCGCAACTATTGAACAGATTTAAAAAAAATGTCTTCACTGATTGAATGTAGCTTTAAAGATTTTAAAAAATGCCTTTACCCCAGATGCTCATTGGCTATGTTTGACTAAAGAAAATATATACGTATCCCGTAAGAACATTCGATATTTAATTCAGAAAGAGTTGAAAAATTGGTTCAACGAATATTTCAGATCACTATGTGCATAGTCGACGCGGTTTGCTAGTAATAAAATAAAATTTTGTTGCTTCCTACGTACACATTATATTGATATCTTGTGCAATGTTTTAGATAGCAAAAGACCTAAGTCTAGAAAATAAAACCTGTCTAATCACTGGCGCAAACAGCGGTATTGGATTAGAGGTGACAAATTGTTTAAGTGCACGTGGCTGTAATGTTATAATGGCATGCCGCAATACGTACGCCGCTAATCTCGCTGCAAAGAATGTGTTACATGAAAATAACAACCAACCCAGTGTCTATGAAATTAATCTAACTTCACTCTCATCTGTAAAAAAATGTTCTGAAAGTATCATGAAACAACACAAGTAACATTTGAATTTTTACTTTATTAAAACCTCTTAGTATGTTATACCAATTACATTTCTAGTAATTTCTTGTAGATTAATTGTAAATCAATGTAAGATTTCTTTTTCTCATAATTATATTAATCCCTTGTACATGGTTTTCAGAATGGATGACGTTAGAAATAATTGATTTTAATTTATGCTCACTAAAAGTAGCTTAGACTTCTTCATAGACAAATTATACCTACCTATTTTTGTTTTTTTTTTCAGTAAAATCGATATAGTCATTTTGAATGCCGCTGTGTTTGGTCTGCCGTGGACACTGACGGAAGATGGTCTGGAAACCACTTTTCAAGTTAATTATCTAAGTCAATTTTATTTACTTATGAGTATTGAAAACATTCTCGCTCCGGATGCACGCGTCGTGTTCACTTCTTCAGAATCACACAGGTTTGTATTTACAATCGCTACCATTAGTGCTGTAATGCATGTAGTTTTTGGTGTGAACCTGCACATCTTGGCTTACGAACCTGCACATGTGGCCTGGTACTTTAAGAGGAAAATAGATAACTTATCCCATGTCTCGAATCGCTTAAAGGCTTATGCATACTAAAAGTGTCACTGAATGGTGTGTTCGCGAAGTGGGTATCACGCGTTAGGGGTAATTATCTACTGCGGAATACGAAAGCGAGCTCAGGCTCCCGGTGGAGGGTAGTTCATTTAAATTAGGGTTTTGACGAAGGTTTTGATGGTTGGTAAGCCTGATGACAGGTATGTCACTAGTAGAACGAAAGATGATCTTAACTCTAACAGTTGCGTTGCCGTCGTCTATGTTTCCCGATTGCGATGATTTGAGCGTGCGCATATTGTTCGAGCAAGTAGTTTCGCAGATCGTGGACTGATTAGTGTTCTATCACACGCGCGGGATGTACAAATTGAATGCAGGAGAAGAGACGAGAGATACTCGGCGCGCCGACGCTAGCTCGCAAACTCGCGCGGATGCGTTCTTTTACGATTTGCCTGACGCCCTCTGACGAACATTCTGGCGTATCTAGCCAGCAGATATATTCTTGCGTTATTTGCGGTGTGTAGTGCTGTAGGTGTTTTATTGCGAGTCTGTGATAGTGTAAACGCGAACTAGCAGCGAGGAAATGTTAAAACATAAGTTTTATTTACACATTATATGAGAGCATAATAATGTGCAACATCGCTGGCGGCGGCGACGGATAATGAACAACTTGAAATTTCTAAATAACTGAAGTTCGACGAGAACATAAATTTGTAATAAGGAACGAATTTACCCCAATAAATAGAACGAAGACGAATTATTTGAAAACAAAGGCATTATGTAATTATTAGAATTCGTTTGAGAGCGTTCATTGGGCGCGACTAACGTATTTGTTTCATGTTGATTGCAGTTTTAAGTGCTGACTTTACCACGTTTTAGTGAGGAAGTATGACATCGGGAAACCTGGATGTCCTATAGATAATAATATAGAAATATACGAAATAATGTAAAAAAGGACACCAACCCGCATTCGGAGGATATAAATTATGACAATACATTATGATGATACGCACTAGCACTGTATGTTTGATACCAGGTCCATCAACAAACAGCTGTTAGACTTTTACAAGTCCATAATCTTCACAGTCATAAGTTATTCTTCGCAGTTAGTTCCACTAACATCCACTGAAGCCAAGTGTGGTATCAAAGGCTATTAATTAGTTGGTCGCTGATGTGAATGGCGCCTTTCTAGCCCTCGATAACTATACGCATTTTATTTAAGAAAATTCTAATATCGTTAGTCAACTGTTTTATTTTTTACAATGTACGACCGTTTCCGAACGGTGGAGAATAAACAGGCGAAAGAAACTACTTATATTTTTCTTTAATATTGTTTATACAATTGAAAAAAAACGACTATTCTCACAAGAAATTAAAGCATATTACAAGAAAAAACATTATATCACATCGAGAAATATATTACATCGAGAAAAAAAACTCATGCAGACGCGAGCTGACCGGCTCCCACAAGCGGCGCTTGTTCACAAATATGACGCATGTGGTAGTCATCGCCCTGCTCAACCATAATAAAGGGAAGTAGACGATATAATTCGCCGTATTTGGGTGGTAGGAAGTGATAAGGGTGTTTTCCATAATGTGAACCCTTTATGCAAAAGTGAACCATTATTGAGTTATTTTCTTTTTCTAGCTTTATTCACAATTAGTCAAAAATGAAACATCAAAAATTTATTAGAAAAAAGTATTGATTTAAATCAAATTTTTAAAAACGATTAAACACTGGTTATTTATCAATATTAAAACAACAATTATCAATTCAACATCGTACCTACAGGTTAAGCTAATCAGAAAAAGGGTGTTAAATGATAATAAGTATTTAGTTTATTTATTAGCACAGACTCAACCAAGTATATTCATCAAAAGCTCGTAATAAGTACAGTACGGAAATTACCATTTCATAAGCCGAAAAAGACTAGAAGTAAAAATATCTGTACCGGCTTACGAGATGACCGACATGTAGGATAGTGTACCAAACAAAATTATTATATTTAACCTTTAGTCGTCTCTGTGAATCGGTTAATAGCGGTTAGCCTCTTTAAACTAGACTTATGTGGGACCGACTTATATATTATAGAACATTTTCATATCAAAATTCTTAAAATTATATTGGATTTCAGGAATGTAAATTGGAATTTAAATAAAATATTATCGCCAACTGTTGAACAGCTCTCAGTACCGCAAGATGAATATACGTCTATAAAAGCTTACAATATATCAAAAGTATGTTGCATTCTGGCGATGCACTACTTGGGCTATCGGTGGCTAAATACTGGTAAAACAGTTTTTTGCGCACACCCCGGCTCCTTTATCAAGACAAGGTTATGTCGAAACTGGTGGGTGTATGAAACCCTCTACACATTAATGGTGCCATTCTCTAAAACCATTGTAAGTTTTATTTAAATATAAATTTTGCGTATATAATAATGTTAAGTATATAACAATATTGTAATAAGGGGGAATACACCCAACGACTATTTATGACAACCTCATCTTTAAGCAGTGCACCCTGTTAGGTGAGAACAAAGATTTTGCGACGCACTGACCGCCAACTCCAATGTCACAGACTTGTAAGTGGAGCAGCATCACCAGTGCGAGAGCAACAACACTCCGTTTCAACTTTCAAGAAATACGGGCTAGCGTAGTTTTTTTATCCTGTTTGGATTCTCCTATTTCCTCTTCTTCTCTTCCTCCTTGTCCCATTTTTTATATTATATAATACATATTGAACATGATTATTAAGAATATGAAAAAGAGCCTGTATATCAAATTTACACATCTTAATTCATGTTTATTTCATTAGCAGTTCCTCAATTATGCAATAATGTTAAATTTCTGTTCATCAGCTAAGTAGAGTTTTCTCCTCATAAAAATACTCTCTAATTAGTGTAATGAATGAGTTATTATTTTTACACGGAGTCGTTTCTTGATAAAGCTATTGTCGTTGGAAACACAAGGCTGTGCTTGCCAAAGATATTGTAATCACTACTGCTTTAAATTGAAGGTTATAAGTTATAATATAGAGAATGGCTTGTGGTGTTCACTACGAGTCATACCTGGCTGACGGAATATATAAGCAAAGCATATAGACATATTTGTAATATCTATATACCCTAAGAATTATATTCTTTCCTTAAACCTTTAGCGTGAAGCAGCCGGTACGATAGTATATTGCGCCACATCTCCAGATCTACATGGGTCGTCAGCAATATACTTAAAGGACCGTCACCGTAGTGAAGAAAGTGACATAGCCGGGGACACTCATTTGTCATTCAGAGTGAATGATTTAACCCGCGACATTCTTCGGGAGCGTATTCCTGATTTTAACGATATTTTAAGATCTAACGAGTGTCGAAATATTAATAAAGAGGAACATGTTGAAGAAACCATTAATCATAATACTCTCGTATCCAATTACTCCAATTAATTGTTGAATATAACAGAAGTGTGTCTAATTTTCGTTTCATATTCATTACGTTACTTAATTGAATTAACCTAATTAAATAAAAGAACTATCTCCCTCTCTCTATATTTGATTTCAAATAATAACTAATAAGAATTAAACATGAGCTGTGGTAGCCTTGTAACGCACATTTAAATTTATCATTTATTAATAGTAAAAATTTAATTTATCACGTGCTCGACGGTGAACGAAAACTTCGTGTGGAAAACCTGCAGGTCTAAGAAATAATAAAAATGTTAATTCGAGGACGAGTGAATTCCACTAACTTGCACTAGAGCAGAATTGTGATTTGGTGAAATTCTCCTTGTTTTGAGTTTGTTATAAGTAGCTAAGGCTCGAACAGCATAATGGCCTTCCATTACAATTTTTCTGCATGTAAAATCGTAGTATTCAAAGGCTTGATGCCTTTGATTAATCAACAGTTAAAAATAAAATATATATTATGAAGTATGTAACAATAAAATAAACGAGTACATTTCATAACTTTATTGAGTATATTAGATTACCACTTAATTAGCCATAAACAATATTATTTGACGTTTAACATTTGAATTGAAGTTAGTTATAAAATTGTCTCCTAGTAATCTAAATGGTTACTAATTACACTGATAAAAACTGATTAAAATATATAATAACGCCTCGTATCAGAATAATAACTGAAGCATAGAAAGCATATGAAGTCTATAAGGTACATGATATTCGGAGCTTTTGTTGCTTTCTACTCAAATAATACTAACATAATAATTAAATGTTATAACGAAGTTTGTGTTTCACGTAACCATGTGGAATCAGTATTGTTTAGTTACCTATATCCACCAACACTCGCGCATCGCGTGACAGATCGTCCTGCACTGCGTTTGCTTGCACGATGAGGCCACTCGAGAACCTTCATTATCCAGCTGATATATTTCTCTTCTCAATTCAACGCTCTTTCTATGCTTCAATTATTGTACTGAGAATGTAGTTACCAGAATAAAAATAGCTTACAGAGTTGCGTATTGCCACAACGTTTCGAAATAAAAATAATCCGTTCAGCAAACTATTTATTTAATGTTAATCACGAGGCTTCGTCGAAGGGTGTTTACCTTATTTTTAATGTTTTTGATTTTTACACACTTTTTATGTATACGTTATTTGGTTAGACTTTAATGGGTTCTAGCTTGATTTATATTACAGAATTTGTACTTTCCATGGCTTCTCCCTGACCCACTACGTTTCGCTCAAGTAGATAAATTAAGTTTTCTGCAATAAGTATATTAAAAAATTATGCAAAATATTAAAGGATTGCTATAAATTGAACAGAATAAGCCGATACTGAATGCATGAATTTCTAACAATGGATGGACCTGATCTGACCTGAAATAAACCTTGACTAGTAAATATACAGAGCGTCGAAATAAAATATTTTTGATTTTAATTCCAATTGTATTAACGCGATAAACTTTCCAAATAAATAATGATAGAAATCAACGAATCACCCGAAAAAAATGTTTAATAAATTGAATATTATTATTGCAAAGCAATTAATAAGGCTGAAGTGATAAATTTATCACATTGACCGGTTATTATCATTTATCGATAATAACAGGTCAATGCCTGATACCCTTGATGAATTTAATAAATTTTATAACGGTATATTATATTATGCATATATTATATTACAGCGTTAGGTGCCTGAGACGCACTAGTAGTAGGACAGGTATATACAGCTTTTTTTATAGATTGAATTTAAACCAATGAAAAAAAATAATGTACCAAATACTTGTAATATGTGTTTTATTATATTATCCGAAAGCTGAGGTCTTTTTCCCGCAGTGGACTATTTACAGGCTGTTAAGGTAACGTAAGTAAGCGAAAGTGCTAAAAAAAAATTAATAATAACCGGTAATAAAGTGGTATTTCCTCGGTATTCGTTACGTTGACAATTCGGTATGCGGTTATTAATAATACTTACTGGTAGTTATTAATACAAACTGCATTTAACACATTGACCGTAAAATATACTTTAAAACAACTGTGGTATTTACCCTCCGCGTAACAAGTTTTCGTTTGGTTTTTTTTTTTACAATTAATACAGTCAAATAAATGCATCTTTTTGGGTTGTGCTGACAAGCCCCTTATTGTTTTTCTAATGCTGAAATATAACATGTATCTATCTGTTAATAACTGTCCTGAAATGCATTTTATACCCTTAATAATGCTAACCTAAATAAATTAAAGTATTTGTAAAATTTAATGCTCCCGGAAATAAATAAAGACAACAGAATTTTTTGACTCTTAAAAACTATAAGTTACTATAATGTAATTAAATTTGAAAGTACACAAGTAATGAACCATAAAAAAATCTATATAATGAATAATTCATTACATAGGTTTTATTTCAAAATTAATGCAATTATCGACATCGTCGTAAAGCTTTATAAATGTATGTAAACAGAATAGAATTTTGTAGTTTCTAGAATTTAACATTAACTTTACGCCGGACATTGTTAAAGGCAAATTGATTTTATTAAAGTTATGTAAGACATTTTAAATATTAATACATAGAAAAGATAAACAATTCAATTACAAACAGTTCTAGCAATAATCAAGTTAAAACTAACACGAGGGAATAACAGTTATCTTTAATAAAGCAGAATACGTTTCTCGACCTGTTTGCGACAGATTGGGCAAACCGTGATGCGGTCACCGCACATTTGACACATGCCGTGTCCACATAGGAAAATCATGTTCTTCAGCCGATCCAAGCAGATAGGGCACATAGTCTGTGGACCAAAATATTAATCAGATTCAACAACCCTTTATTTTTTAATCCAATTGGGGGGCCAATCAGCTAACAGTCCATCTGGATGGTAAGTGGGTTCTGCGGAACATAAAGACCTACAAACAACTTCTATCGAAAAAGGTTACAGATGTTTTGACACCCCCGAGGACTGAGATGGAATGTCTCATAGCCTGTCAACAGGCTCGGAACATAACAGTTGTTACCTAGAGAATAACATTGAAACAATTAAAATTTTATTGTTATATGTCATGGGACTGATGACACAAGAAGGGTCAAAAGTTTTTTCTCCTTTAGAGGAACCATTGTAGTTTGTAAAAAATATCTTTCATATCAGACTTCGAGCTTCCTTATGGATTAGGTGAAGGAGCTCGTTTCGATTCCAAATGTTATCACTGGCAACAGGCACTGGTTAAAACTTTCACCTCAAGCACGCAACGCAATCGCGAAGTGTTCGTCGGTTGTCCCTTGGCCATAGTAAAACTACGACAACTAAGGATTGCACATAGGTATGTCAGTTCAACAATATAATCCGACAATGGATAAAAGGTCACAGCGGTTCCCGAGGTAATGGATGCGACGGACGAGCTCGCCCGAGGCGGGTCTGATCGGTGCCCTATTGGACCGGAACCATTCATCTCAATACCCTTTGGGCACGTTCGCTAACCAATACGAAACCGCACTAGGAACCAGCATGCGCAACTATGGACAAACTAGGTAAAATGCAGATAGGCTAGGGAAGCCCTTCCAACGGTTAATAATGGCATAACCAAGACGCTACAACGCCTGAATAAGCTCCAAATTCGGCAGTATCTAACTATACACCATAGTAGCAACATAACTGGACATGGATATTTTAACAAACATCTGTTTTATATAAGTGTTACAGACAGCCCTGCCGAGCGTGTATGGAGGAGGAAGAAACGACGGCTCACGTCCTGTTGCACTGTCCGACGGTCGCGGAATACAGGGGTAAGCACCTCGCTCCCCGTTTACTGGTAATTTTAAGGGTTTTTTAAGTTTCCTTGAGGAGCTCGGTTAGCTCGAATAGTTGATATTCCTGCCCATACGTAATATACGCGCAAAGACGTATATTTAAAAAATATATTAGTATTGGCACTAAAAGTGCTCTATACCTTTTTTAAAGTCATCGGTGGTCTTATTTAGAACAGTGGTTGTACTGTGATAAAAACGAAATACATTCGTCAGGTTGTTTTGTTACAAATGCAGAGGCTTGCTTATGAACATAGGCTTCCAAAACTTGTGAAATAGAAATGTCAGAAATTGTGAAATAGAAATGGAGAGAATGTGATGAGGCAATAAGGGAATAGGAATTTTGGGCAGTAGATGCACAAACGCTTGTTCTTTTTCACAGGTTTGGATACTGACCTGAGTCATAAGAATAATTTATGTGTTATTACTGGCAAAAGGCACTCAATTAAAGGGGACATCATAACATTGTCAATCATAACAGTCCACAGCCTTGGATTTAATAGCTAACACAATCTCCTTAATTCTGGGTTGCAGAAGAGATCAGGATCACTTTCGAAATGGTTGCATTGAACTAATATAAGTGTAAATAAAAATAAAAGTGTGCATTACCTGTTCCTTAATATCCTGCAGCTGTTGTTGCAGCTTCTGCACGTCGGCGGTAGGCACCCCAGGAAGCGCGGGAGGTGCAGGCGGCGTGGCGGGCGCGGGCGGCGCGGGAGGCGCGGGAGGCGCGACGGCCGCAACGGGCGCGGGGGGCACGGGGGCTGCGGGAGGAGCGGGGGGCGCTGTGCGCAGCCCGTTGTTCATGTGATGCGGCGCAGCCTGCGTCGGTGCCGGTTGACCCTTGTTCACCTGCACCTGTGCTAGGTTGCTGCTGCTCTCCTTCTCAACTGAAAATGGATAGTATGACAGTAGTGTTAAGACAGAGTTACTAGTAGTAGTTAGAATATCATTAACTGTAGTTGTGTTGATTCTTTTACTATGATGGTGATACTTCCAATTTTGCTCATATTTTATTCATTCGAGGTCCAAAAACTCTGCGGAACGGAGGAATTGTAAATGAAATTAACCAAGAAAAATTAAAATGTTTTTTTTTTATTTCCAGCAACTTTACATAGTTTACAGAATTGTAGCTGCGGAGTAAATTTATTTACTTGTAATAACTAAGTACTAAAATACTTGTAGTTAACAGGTCGTATACAATTAGCTGTTGCCCTTATGCAAGACTTTATTCAAAATTAGACTATATTAAATTAAAAAAAAAATATCATTGACAGGTGTTTATTTATATTTTTTGTGTATTGAAAAGCGACTTGCGTACCGTTGGTATGCATGCGCAGTACTCACGGTGCAGGTTTGCGTGCGGCTGCAACGGCGTGCGGCACTCGACACATTTGCGCATGAGCGGCGCACAGGCCGCGCACGCGCATACATCGCCGCACGGCCGGAACACCACGGTGGCCGGCGCCTCCGAGCACACTACGCACTCGCCAACGCGCTGCCTTCCGCTCACGCATGCGCGGCAAATTAGACATTTCTTCACCTGCGTAGTCATTCATACTCGTAGATGCAGAGTATTGTATTATGTTTTAACTATAATCTAACTAACGTAAGTTCACTGATGAAGATTGAATTCTCCAAAATATTATCATAAACCAAGGTTGGAATCACCAGCATTCATTGATTAATCGTACATTAAGATATGTCCGTGAGGCTGTCGGAAATAAAGAATAGTGCCAAACCTATCTGACTACGAGTGTTCTTGAAGGTGACTAATGGTCAAAAAGTGTAACATCACTTTATACCCGGTGGTGGTGGTATAAGATATTTTGTCATCCTGTCTGGTCCCGTGGGTGTCGTAAAAGTGGACAGAGCGTAACATAAATATCAGGAGATGAGCAGCAGTATGTTCCTATACTATAACATTAAAAGCATTCGCTTGCCAGGCGTGGCAACTATGGCAAATACTCCCATGATGACAGATACAAAACAGTGGCCCTCAGTCCCCGACGGCAGCGCTAGTCCTGGCTATGGTGGGAGCCATAGTACATACAGGGGGATTGAAGTATCTCCGGCTGCATTCTAGCCGTTTAAGTTAGACGAGTGGAACACCGAGAAGATCTTGGAGCTGGAAGCAGATGTATGAAAGTTAGCCAGGGTTGTCCGAGGACAGGGACAGGACTCGATAATCCTCAATCCGGAAACTTGTTTTACCACCGGGAGGACGACCATTTGTCACAAGGGGGTGTCGGGTTTATCGTCCACAGGTCTTTCATTATCAACGTGATCAACAGCGGAAGTGTGTTGAGAAGGGTCATACAGGTGTACGCACCAACGTGGACACACCCTGATAATGAAATGGAGGTAATGTATGAGGATATTTCAAGAGCCATATATTGCTAAAAGATTCACTAGTGTGTTGATGGGAGTATTTAACGCAAAATTAGGATAGGGAAAAAGGCGATGAGCTTGTAGTGGGTGGTTTTGTAGAGTAACGGAACCCTTCTCTGACAGAGAAGGATAAGAGCCATACTGAACCGTAAAATTAGGCCCAAGCGGTCTCGTCTGATGACCACCTCGTACCCTTACAAAACCCTAAGAGCATACATCTCGACAATGGCACGATACGAATAACAGGCTAGTGGAAACTGTGCATGGATCTAAGTTTTGCAGAACTCGCCGCACAAATAAGCACCAAAAGTTCTCCGATCACACTCTAAACCTCATGGAAGCCAGGTGTTAGATAAAGCTGCAATCTTCAACTGATGCGTCAGCATATCGGCAACTGAATAGACGGATCTCTAAATCTATGACGTGAGACATATGCAAATTTAATACAGCCTATATTGAAAATCCGATGGAGCGGAACAAAGGCTCAATCTGTCTATCTAAAAGAGCCAGCTGAGCAAGTGGAAGATCGACCGGTGAGCTTATCCGACTCTATTCCTATTATGTCCTGGATATCTGTCTGAGCAAGATTAGGATAGCCCTCGAAAAGCTTAAAAACGGAAAGGCACCGTATAAGGACGGAATTACAGCTGATGTTTTCAAAGCCGGTATCGAAGTACTGAGATGTTTGTACAATGGGGTACGATGTCTATCCGAGAAGAGAATTAGAGTACGAAACCGGAAAAGTAAATGGAAAGGATATGGTATCAACATTAATGACCTTCGATTTGCCAACGACCTAGTTCTTATGGCAGGATTGCTGGAGGAGCTTAGCACAATGCTCAATGACTTCAATAGTGTCTCTACTAATGATGACGCATGTAATATATTTATAAGAAGAAAAACGATTGCATCTAAGAAACCTATAAGAAAGATACATTTACAGTTATTTATTGTTACCCTGGTTGTTTACTTTTTGTCATTTTATGTAAAATTTATAAGAGATTATGTAACTTACCCTTGCAGCACAAACATTGCAACAACATATATGTCCGCAAGGACGGAACATGGTGTCCCTCTTTGCATCGGAGCAGACGAGGCACTCGTCGGCAGTCGGATCGGAAGTTTGCGTTGGTTCACCGCTGGCCGTCTCTGGAGTGGTAGTGCTCGTGGTGGTGATTACACCGCTGCTAGAGGGGCCCAAAGAACATGCTTCACTCTCAGGCGTGCCGTCACTTGTCATTCCAGAACCGTCCTTACGACATGTTGTTAACGTCTTGCGAAGATTTGGGTCGGGGCACAGATCGAGTGGTGTTTGACCTGAAATTATTCGTGGGAACGGTTATTATGATACATGAGCGTTCAGTTTGGTGATCTTTAATACTATATCGTTTACCCTTATTTTGTTGCGGATATCACCCTTGCAGATTCTTTCACTACGAGTAGAATACAATGAGTATAGCACTTTTGGGCTGAGCTCAGTGTTAGACTACGATGTAGTATCACATCTTCTATGGTGAAAGCGTGCGGAACGCTGCCCAGCAAAGTTGGATTATTCGATTGACCTCTACTTCAGCGATCCAAGAGTATCATAAAACCTACGTCGGCGGCAAATCGAAGATAAGTGATGTATTCGCGATTGATGTTAATGCCATAGACTTATTCGATTAATTTCGTACTTCTGATTTATGCCAGTGCTAACATCTATATCATCATATTTGTATTATCTTTTTAGTTCTCTTTTCATCCGCCTCTTTTTCAATTCTTCTGTGTAGAAAGATACAAAATTTGTTCGTGTGGTGGCGGCGGTATAATATTTTGTCAAGAGTTAAATTGCAGAAATTCATTATCTTATCTTTAAAATTAATATAAGGTAAAAACGAAATGGCACGGAACCATTAACGGCTTGTGTCGAATTTTTTGCTTCCGAGATTACACAAATTTTGAGTCGGTTTTAGTTTTGATAATGTGTAAGACTGTGTATAATTTATAATATTGTGGTAGGTTTTTTAAGTGTTTTTAGATAAGTTCAGTTAGTATAAATACATGACGTTCCACTAAACCACTACCTCGAAAGAATTATATTTTTTATTAACCTATGCCCGCAATTTCATCCGCATATAATTTTAAAGTACGGTATTATTTTACTTATACTAATGTTGTTTCTTAATAAATAGACAATTTAATCATTCCGAATATAAGGTATAGGTTCCGAACAGTAAATTTAACTTATATCTCATTTCAAAAGGTAATATTTAAACAAGTATAGATGCGACCGACACAGCTTTTTAAAATAGTATAGATGTTAATACAGAAAGTAATAACATCGTAATTCACCCACATGCATGTTGGAAGCACTGTATTAAGAGACTGCCAAAAACCAAAACATTATATAGACGGAGTGTGAAAAATTATTATAGTGAATAAAAAAATAAATACCAAATAGCAAAAATTCAGATTTCTTTTGTAGATTTCCTGATGAGTTATTATACAATATATTTTTAAAACACAGTATGACAATTACAACCTTTTTCCGAATGCCAAGTTCACCTGCACGTAGTGCTTTCTCTGCTAGCAAACAAACGAGGTTCTGACGATCGAATGATGGCAAAATACCCATCCGAATTTGCCGTACCCAAACGCCACAGACTAGTGATGGGGAGCAAGATCTTTAAAGCGAAGCGGCACTGGACCAGTTTGATTAGTATGGGCAAACCTAATAACAAATGTATGCCGGCTTTTACTGGCGCTTTCTTGGAGAAGCTTAAGTTCACCGATGGACTAAAATAGTAGATAAAAAAGTGTTTTGCTACCGGTTTAAAAACTGCTGTCAGTGGATTTGGGAATAAAGTTTGTCAAAACTGGTAATAAGAGTGCACAAAACTAGTACTTGACTAGCGTAGCGTATGGGCAAATAGCCAACATTTTAGTGAAGAAAATGTTAATATTTAGTTACTATTTTTTTTTTGTTTTAAAAGATCAAGAGATAAGCACTGGTATATATGGTATGGTATGGTATGGTATATGTTCATATAGTGTATATTTGCGGTAAAGATAGGCAATATTGTGTACTAAATCTTAAGTCCGATTCTCAAATACCACACTTATTCTTTTCTTATTGGGAAGGTAAATGCAATAAATTTCCTTTTCAAATACCCGAATAGAAGCGAACGGCCGTAAACTTTTTGTGCTTCTCGAAAAAGTTTTATTAGCAATTACTGAGAACCAGTTGAAGATCTGCGATGTATCATTTTCCTCTTACCGGTTTTCGGATTTCAAATTAGTTTCGAAAAACCTTCGAAGGCTATTTTAACAACTTTATATTTTGTAAGAACACTTTCGTCTTGTATTTTTTTTATTTTCCTCGATGTAGATGTTGTTAAATGACCAAACAACAAAATATTGTAATTTCAGAATAAACCAATAAACAAATTTTCCCTTCTAGCGTTCAATACAAATCGTTTTCCAATAGGGACGCTCGAACTTTGATACGTGTATAGCGGCCTTCTTTAAATTTAATAGTAATAGTTATTTAGTCATGTCATTTAACTAAGGAAGACTACATGATTCAACAACGCGTTGAAATTGTTAAAAAATCCAGCGAAAATCAGTGTTGTGTTCGCTTAAAGTTCCGAACGCTGCGTTTAATTTATTGTCTTCGTGGCGGTCGTGCAGAGTACACTATTCGTCGTTTAATCCATGAATTTGAAACTGGTTAGTGACCGATGGAGCTGAGCTTGTAAGTCAAGGAAACGCAAGATTCGCAGGGTTGACTGGTAGAGAATGCCAAAAGGCATTAAGTCCGCCCATTGTATTCCTTTCTTTTTTTTTAAGGGACACAATAAAGAATAAATAAATAAATAAATAAAATAAGATCGTTGAGGAATATTTTTGCCGGTGTTTCTATGCGAGAAAACCCCAGACAGCCCATTCCGCGTCGAGCGGAAAAGCTTGGAGTTTCTGCAACATCAGTTTTTCGGATTATGCATCGAAACTTCGGCCTGCATCCATAAATAGTTCAATTACCTTAAGAACTAAAGCCCAACGACCACACACAGACAACTGATTGGACTTTGGACCATTTGGCGGCTAACTCTGATTTTGGGAAAAATGTATTTTCAGTTATGGAGCTCATATTGGGTTGAGTGCCTTCATAAACAAGCAAAATTGCCGGATTTGGATCGAACGAAATCCACTCCGAAATAGTCACTGTTTGGTGTGAATTTTGGTAAAATCTGGTCTATACACACAAACCACAGACGATATAGCCATCCTGTTAGCCAACATAACTCGCGTTTATGTTTATGCCTTCGCATAAATGGGGCATATCTTCAGGTCCCAAAATTGGTCCACGAGAATGCGCCACTTACAGTGGAGCCTCTGCGGCAATTCGGTCTATATATTATACTCCATTCAACTACTTTAAAATTAAAAAAAACTTTGGCAACATCTCTTAGACACCTTGTTTGATTTCATTTCTAAGTTTGAACGCTCTTAATTTAGAATATATTTTTACCAAGTAGTGGCGGCCAAATAGGATTCATCTAGTATGATCTGGTGCTTGGATCCTTGTGGCCAGCGTCACTAAAGTATTATGGCCAGGAAAAGATGGCGGAAAACTTGGCGTAAATATGTTACGCGGAAATTACTTAAGAACTTCATCTAACTGTCTGCAGTGTAAGTACATCTATTAGGTATTTCTCAATCGCGGTGACTCCCCTTTGTGTTTGTGCATCGCATAATCTATTAGGGTTTAGAGCTCCTGTGTGGGTTGGCAGGCTGCACATATCCTCGAAATAATATTGTAAACAATTTCCCAGATGTGCAGGTTTTCTCAAGATATTTTTCTTCACCGCCGAGCACGTGTAAAAATTTTACTGCACTTAAAATTCCTATTAACAAATTAAGTGGTGCCGGAACCGGGGATCGAACCCAGGTCACTCGCACTCTATGAAACTAAAGTGAGCGCCCTGACCACTAGGCTACCATAGTATGAGGTATGGTGGTTCTTTCTGTAGGTATATTAATTTTATAATTGTCAATGAAAAGACAATGTATCTCCTTAGTAGTATAACTACCGCATTATATTCTTTGTTATCGCTTCAGGTTTTTAACCTACTCTTATTTCTTTACTGGTTTCCTCTTTTCGTGTCAAATAATCGACATCGCAGCTGGAATTGGTCGCTTCACTTGGCCAGTCGGAGAGCAACAGGCCACACTTCGCAAAGTAATGCATTTGTGTGTGGTTATAAGCGAAATTCGGTGCGCGGCGGACCTCTCGCCTCTGGATGCAATGCTCTTTTAGCATCCCATACGTGTGATAAATGTACTTGTGAACTCCTGAACCGCTGAACATTATGCGCGCACGCGTGAATTCCGCAATCTGGGAAGGATCCCGGTGAAGCCTCAAACGTCCGCAATGCAGCTGTTGGAGTTACATCGCTATTTTTTCTCCGTGTGACAACTAAGTTATACGGACCCTTAGTACCCTACATATAATCCGTATACACGTCTTTCGTATACCGCAATTATTAATTGACGCCACCGCGTGATTTCTATCGTGGAAACCAAAGTGTCACCTATTTCGTTGAATGACCGTGAAACAGTTATCAAACAATATGATACATCAAAAATAAAGGCCGGTAAAGATAAATAAAAAACAGTATTTATTCCGAGGTTTTCTAGCTAACTCAAGAGTGAGAAACTTAAAGAATTTATATGACTACCCATCAAATAAACATATTACAAATGAAGTTCATCACCAAACATTGTTATAGAATATGTTAATAAGGTATAAAATAAAGTGATAGGGATGAAATATAATAGCTTACCCTTCTTGTTTTTGAGAGTAAGGTCAGCGCCATGTGCGGCGAGGAAACAGGCGATGGAGGCGGAGGACTTCTTGTCGTGCGCGTGCGCAAGCGCACCCAGTGCCGCCGCGTCGCGGGCGTCCTGCAGGCGCCGTAGCTGCTGCAGCGTGTGGTGCCGCAGCGCTTCATGTAGTGCTGTGTCACCGTCCTGGTACACCACACCATTTGCACAGAATCACTTCCGACAGGTATTCATTTCTTATTTCAAAGAGACGAGCAAATATTGTGTGCATGAGCAAATTAAGTGAATATTGTACCTCAGTATAAAACCCGAAATACACGATTATTTACAATAACAATTTAAGATGATTGACAAATCTTTGTGATAATCAATATTCGTAATAATTGGACACAAATTGGAGGTGGCGATTGTGGAAAAATGCCAAATGTCTCTCGAAAATCTACCACGACTCTCCAGCATACCCCTAAGTATGCGCAATTGGGATGTCGTGGGGGCTCTGGACTCAATGCTGGCTACCTATTTGGAAACCAGCTAGGATCTTTGATTTTGATACGGATTCTATACTTTTTGGCGCAACATTGGTAGTCTGCCGTATTGTTGGTGACAAACTAGTCACTGCTGGACACCTATTAACCAAAGTAGTGCTATACCAGCGTGGAGATGAAGGATTGAGGGCCGTATCGCAAAGGCCTTCATAGGCTGGTTCATAAGTTTCAGGTCGTGAAATAACAGACCAAGGATTGTGCGCACCGGTAAAATGGCGTTTTGCAGGGATTGATGTTAGTTTGTCCCAGCCGAATATAGAACCGATAAAAGCTGACGGAGCGACCTGAAGATAAGAAGCGGCTTGGGGGAATTAAAATCCTACGTTATATTGCGAGATCAACGCGGTTCAATTCAATTCCAGGGTGACCAAAAGAGGCTTTTCAAATCATTAGAGCGACCTGGAACATGTAGGTCGGGCTAAGGAACGAAGCGGGCCGACAACGTCGCCTTCTGGCACAGTCTGTGATCAGAGGTTGTAAACAACAGCGAGAATCCTTGGACAGAAGCTATGGAGAGTAACAGTGTGCTGGTATTACACCCATGGAGTACCGGATGATGTAGATGAGGCGGTCCGTGGAGTCCCAAACTGGCAAAGTCAGGAACTCGACGGGTTTCATCACTACTGGTTGAAGGGGTTCAAGGCGTGTCAGGCTGTGCTCTCCTGGCATCTCAAGAAACTCTCGACCAGAAGTCTCTTCATTACTAGGGTCACTCATTTGGTTCCTAAAGATCAGGTTTTCGCAGATCCGAGCAAGTAACCACCCCATCACGTGTATATAAAACACTGACGTCCTTTCTGAATTTTAATTTAATTGGTATGATGTCAGCGCGGCGGCCGCCCGACCAAAGAACTACTCCTCATCGACGCAATCATTGGCATTATGGTTCAATGCTATAGTCGGAACTTACTTAACTACTGAAAGGCATACGACTTAATGCCTCATACGTGGCTAAAGGGGGTCCTCGAGCTCTATATGTACAAGGAGAGACTTCCTCAGGCAGTGTATAGGGCATTAAAGCGCGCATCAGAACTATTCAAAATCCAGTTTTATTATTTATTACCTTATCACAAATATTTAGGTCCGCGCCATGCGCTATGAGTAGGCGTACAATCTGTGTGTGCTGACGTTCGACGGCAAGATGCAGCGCGGTCTGCAGGTTTGCATTCTGCAAGTCAGGTCTTGCGCCTCCGCGTACCAATAACTCTGCAACCTCAGCATGATTATTCAAGGCAGCCAGATGCAGCGCGGTATAGCCGTCGTCCTTTGCATCGTCTACTATCCAAGGCCTAGGCAACTTGCCTAACATAATCTTCATGGCGCTGAAAAAATAGAGAAGTAAAATAAGAGTACGAATAGAATTTACGAATATTTATGTATTTGAATATCCTCCACGTGCGAAGCTAGCGGCACTGTAAGCTTGGGCTGATGTAATGATTTTGTAGATTTCCTCCAGTAATACATTTAATTTACGCTATAATATATAAAAAACAATACTCATATTCATCTAGTAATTTAGAAGTAACATTGTAATAGGACTATTTGTGGTAGAGTCAAGCGGCGGCTTGTGCTGCTGCTCGTATGGGCCGACTGGACCGGGTTGGTGCCTTGGCTTCGCAGAATACCGGCGTGAGGTAGAGACAAATTGTGCTTCTGCGTTACGTATGGTGAGTGAGGTAACCGGACGCCCATTCCCCCTTTCCATCCCCCTCCTCATTCTCCCTCCCAAATACCCTTAAAGCCCGGCAACGAACTTACAGAACTTCTGGTTCTGCAGATGTACGTGGGCGATGGTAATCATTTACCATCAGGTGAACCGCTTGCTCGATTGCCGCCTTTCCCATAAAAAAGGAGCTAATGAAAGAACTAATAAAGAATAAGTTTTTTAATAACACAGGTTTTTTAATCTTTGTTACATTCCCTAACAAAAAGGGGACAGAAAGGGCAGACAGCGCTTATAGTAATTCTTTAACAGTCCATGGTGTGGTAAGATATTGTGGTAAGTGCAATATGACAAAAGAAATCATAAGAAAAATAGGTAACCTGACTAAGATAAGACATAAACTAGTTTCAAATAGCAACCTGAATGTACAATATTACTACTATTGCGCATCGAAACAGATGGGGTGCAAAAACAACAATAAACTTGAATCAAGAGACGGCGTCGGAGCTTGGCTCGTTTAAGCAAGCAATCGAACTTTTAACACCCCCACATGTGTAGGTTAAATCTTGAAACCACCCGCTGAGACTTATTATTAACTTTCTATATCCAATTTTTGCCTATGTCTAAAAATAAATAATTATTATTTCGTTTCAAATGCAACGTAAATTGAAAGCGATATGCAAGCGAAACTGCCCTAATGATGATAGTATGTTTGAAATTTATGCTTTTTACAGCTTCACAGCTCTTTTTGATCATCATCATTCAACAACAACATGAGATATTTGAGCATATTCACCACGATTCCGAACAAGTGGGTGAGGATAGATAGGGGGATATATACTTACATACTACTGATTTTTATGCACGAGTCGCTTAAGAGTGAAGACAAGTACACATAGTGCAAATGTTTGCGATTACTTCACTTTCGTTTTGCGTTTTCGTGTTTCGTTGTGGAAAAAGTAATAAGTTTTTTTTCGAATGAGCAAAATAAGTTTCTTTTTAAAGTAGACCGTATAAAATCATCAGCGCTATCGGTCAATTAATACTTTACCCAAAATGCTAAGACTAATATTAAGAGGTACAAAGATAAATTGGCATTAATCATTGAACATTTGCATTGAATGAATATTCGATGTTAATTCTTAAGAGTATTTATTGGTGAAGAAAATCCTAACACCTAGTAATAATGCACTAATGTTTGATCGGTAATAGTAATAGGTATGTTGTAAGATGTGGCGAAGCTAACTTTGAGGTTTAAAAATACTTTTATTCCTCAGTTTCAACCCCACCCGATGCAGCTCGCGATATCGTATGTTATACAGTAAATATTTTATTTTTTCCAACCGCACACAAATATTTGTCGAGACGAGGACTAATTTATATTCTGCAAGATTTAGTAGTAACCGAAAGATGTTGTTGAGATGAAAATCAGTCATAAGCCTCTGCCGATACACAAATATGTACATACATTTACATTACGTAAGCGAGATATTCGCTGTGAACTGTGCTGGGACTCTACACAGCTTAGGAGGGATAACTATATACCTATGCTTATTTTCTCTACACTCGTTTTCTTTGTAATTTAATATTGAAAAAGTTTCGTAAAGTCTGAAACTAAAAATGTAAGCACAGTATATTAATTAATTATAATCAGACAATTTTGAGAGTTTTCGATTCTTTCGAAAACATGCATTTTGTTATCCAGTTGAAGTTACAATTGCAACAGTTAAAGTTACAACTATGTAGTAGTAAATTTATTTAAAATAGATCTTGCAGAAACCGATACCGGCAAAGTGTGAATGAACTCGGGTCTAAAATAGATCAAGACTTTGAATTTGTTATTAACAGAATTCAAAGGCAGCGGGAAAACTGTACTATAGTCGATGGGTTTTCAAACACTTTGTTTGAAAACCCATCGACTACAACATATTACTATTGGCTATATAGTCAGAAATATAAAATAAATCAGAAAATGAGTTAGTAACCTACTCTAGTTTGAAGTTAAATAGCTATAATAATTGTGTAAATAGAAACAATAAATTAGGCGGTACACATTTTAATACGCCTGCTTGCTTTTGTTCAAAGAGTAAAAACGAACGAACTAATTAAATAAGGTCAAACGTCGTCGAGTGGTGGCGGCGCACGCTCATGCCCGCTCCTGCGCACGCTACAGTCAGAGTCGACGCGTCGCGTCGCTACGCTACCAGTGCGCCCCGGGGCATCTCGTGCCCCACGCGGGTATCTTGTGAATTGTAACACAATTGGTGAAAACACAATGTTGTTCCAAACAGTGATAACTTTACAATTGATTCGTGACAGCTCGAACGCAAAACCGATTAAATATATACGACGATGGTAAGTTTGTAAGGTGCGGATCGCCGCCAATTTAATGTACCTTTTTGATTGTATAATTAAACCCTTTTAAAATGCTTATCGATCGGTTGTTAATATTCTGTTACGTTATATTTTATTTTATTTTTATTTATTGCATGACATATGTTGTCAAAGACAAACTTTCTCTTGTCTTTTGAGTGTTTTTTTTTTAAGTTCTATTTACAACTTATTTTATTAAATTACGGTAATAATATATACGTTAATTGTAAATGACATCGATTGTATTAAACATTAATCTACCGAACATATATTTAAATAACGCTAATAATTTGTAAAACGTCGATGACATGCACCGCAACGATCCTGCGCGAGCTGCTCGTATGACGCCATTGGAATGACGAGTTCTTTTTAATTATGTTGTCAAGGAATATAACGTTCGCTGTACGTTTAAATCGACTGTGTACTTCTTCTAATTAAAATTATATAGCATAACAAAGGCTTAAGCTATTTACTATAAATTGAATGATGACGATGATCGATTCGCAAGTTTCATTAAACCAGGATCAAATGCCTTGAAATGTAGAAAACAATAAGATTGATCAAAAGAGTCTTACAGAACATTACAATGTAAAACGTCGAACGGACCTCGACATTTAACAAAAATAATGGTCAAGAAACTAGTCTGAAATTCCCGAGAAACTGTTTAGTTTTTTCATCAAAAATCGTAACTGAATGTAATTCCAATGAAAGTCTTCGATTTGTTATAAGAAGTAATTACAAGATAAATGAGAATAACTTAAATTCACCTCGCCGTTGTTTGAAAACGCTTACGCTTACGGTAGCAAAACTTATTCTCATATAACACAAAAGCTTTTTTTATGTAATAGCTAGGAAACGGTTTCAGATATTCACTAAGTTGGAGAAATTTACGAGCGACCTGAATCCCGGTGCCGCATTGTCGATATTGTCCTTAAGGTTAAATGCAAGAAATAGTGGGAAGTACTTTCACAAACTTTTTGCTATGATTTCATACTACGGGTAGCTTTCATTAACATTCTGTTAAATTTCAAATCGTCACTCGTCAAAAAGAAGTCGTTTCACCGTTTTTTTTTTAATTTTATCAATATTTCAATCGGCTCTACTGTAGCATGAAACAATTGTTCGAATGAAAGAGAATTAACGTGACGAAACTTAGGTCCGAGGGTATGATATAAAAATATTCTCTTGAGGTTATTTATTTTATACTTTCTAAATTCAGAATCCGTGATTTTAGTAAAGTTGAGACTTATAAACAAGTAAGAGTAACGTAGGACACTGCTCGTGCTGCTAATGTGAGGTCACACCTCCTCTCAATGGAGATGGTTTTTGGAGCCAGTAAGGTTGGACGGACTTCGAAATAATAATTCTTATTTTTCCCTGACATGCACGTGCAGGGTTCCACTTATAGAAAGTTTAAATTATCAATACCTACATAATTTTAACCATTAAAACCAACTTCATAAAATTGTACCAACGTTAGGCATCTAAGTTCTGTCTTCGTTAGGTTCTGTCATGTTCTTGACGGTCTTATAATTAAAGGTTGTACTTTACAATTTATAAATATGTAGGTTATATATATAGGAGTAGTGCTTTGTTAGTCTTTGTATTATGTACTATTAAAATATAGTGTTTCGATTTGATAAAAAAAATATTAAATCATTACAACACACTACATTACAATTCACTGATCAATATGAATGTAAACCGTTAAAAACAACAAACTCTAATATACATACAGATGTGCTACTTAAATTTAAAATCATGACGGGTTCATTAAAGTTCATTTAAACATGTTCAAGTGATTGCCATACTGTGTCCGTATAGATTAATATCTAACTATTGAAAAACGTAACTTAAACATAATATACAAAATGTATGCCTATGAAAAATGCGGTTCTAATCAGTGTTTTCTTGAGAAATTATATCCGTATCTGGGAATATTTCGTGGAACTGAAGCATAGATGCATGCGATTAAAACTAGCAGTAATCGTTAACTGTACAGAAAAGTTGACCTTACCTTCCGTATATTCTGTTTTATTTGCGTTTACTGATTCTACACCATTTAAGAAAAAAAAAAAAAAAGTTTGCAGATGACATTATTACCTTCCGCCCATCATAAGAATTATATTTTAAGTAATGTACTATCCCGTAGTTCTTCTGATCACTCTTACAATATCCATTGAGTAAGGGGTGCCAGGGAACTGTTTAACGACGCCAACGCACACTAATGCAGTTTAGTATTGATTTTTTTTATGACTTAACATATTGTAATAAATTGATTTAAAATCCTAAGTATATCTAAAATAAAATTTATAAACATCTAAAATAAAATACAGGTAAAGATACGATATGTTGCATATATATTGCATAAAATATGTTAAGAACACTTGCTTTAAATTCCTAACGGTTTATTATTAGTCCCTTCAATAATATATAAATATTGACTCAATATGTATCAGCATAAGATAAGGTACACATATACACGTTTTGAAGAAACATTAATATTTTTAGTGTATTTTAGTAAAACGTAGGTACAGTGCTTATAAATCAAACCTAAGGCTAGTGACGTGTATGGCCAACGCCGCATTCAGCGATGTCTCTGAATTCATTGTGAAACAATTGAGTCATTAATCACAGCTCTTAGAGCAAATACGTACTGATGAAGTTAAAGTAGTTCTCGACTTCTGTTACTTTTCATTTAATAAATAATTTACACGCAGCCCCGTAGCTACATAATTGAGTAGGTAACATAAGTGATCATATTCTTACGCCAGTGAGCTGATACCCCCGGATCCAGAATAGTAAGTTATGGAAATGTGCGGTTGGGACAGCACAGACAACTGTGACCAATAACAATGTCACATTAATATTCAACAGGCGCTCTTTAGTCGTTCTTACTGATCCAGCTTCTCTATTTTTTTTTAATATTACGAACAATGTATTTGTTACTTAATGACATTAATACTATAAAAATATAGAGGCCTAGCTTAAGTAACGTCCAATATATCTACATACATATAATTTAATAACATTAATTTATATGCATGTAGATATATTGTATGGATTTCAGATACGTTCCTAGTTGATTTAGTATATTATTAAGTGAGAAAAAAGTCTGTAACTCATACACACTCACAATCTACACACTACAAAGTATCGTAGTGTGTATGTATGTATATTGTGTGCATGTAGTACTCATAATATATATACTATTTATTATTTAATTCTAACAAAGTATAGTTTCTAACATTCTACACTTTGGTAGAAATAAATATTTTTTGTTTACATGTTTGAAGAATTTCGCTAACAGAAGTACGTTACTTTCAGCAGACAAAAGATGAGTTGGCCGTCGTCCCACTTGTTTGTCTACGAAAGTTTGCCAAAATGCTTTTATCGACTGAGCGGGCGTAGCGGCGAGCTTTACGGCTAGCAGCGGAAATTCTCAGCTACAATACGTTGGCGCTAGTTCGACAGTTCAACCTCTGCGTTTATCGTATACTAAATCTATACTATTTTATTTCCATACAGATGCTGTAACGTATAGTTTCTATACTTTGTTCATTCAATAATTTTGCGAGTTCTTCGTTGACTATGCAAATACAATATTGCCTTATTTAAAAGAATGTGTGTACTTTTAATGTTTCAGAGGTCAGTGAACGGAAAGGATTGCCAGATCTTGCGATTGAACCTATGTATAGCTCTACTACCCCGCGGGAGGTGACAGTGGTGGATGGTGTGCAACTAATAATAGCCTCCCCTCCAGCGCGATGATCGGAACGCTGACGGGAGCGCGCACATGTGGCGCTCGTCGGTGGCTTCGTATTCTGTAAAATAAACGTGCAGTTTATTTTCGAAACGGTCGTCATGCGGCGCGGTTTACAGTGCTCCTTACATAAGAACCTTCGACGGGCCTGCAGCCTAGGCGAACTCGTGCACTTCGCCGAGCAGCCGCAAGCTGCAGGTCGGTGCACGTTCGAGAAACCGATCCGTCGGACGCCCGTCGTTCAGTCTATTTCGGGGAAATACAAATTTGGAATGGATGGTACTCGCGACTCGAAAGCGAACTCCGCCGGTTGATCCATTTTTAGAGCTGGTCTGCGCGTGCGCAGAGAGCGCACCGTCAGTGTTTCCTGAGCTGGCATCAGGCTGTGTCGTTCGCGATCATCACTAACGTGCATCCATTGCTAAGAACGACGCGTACGCGATATGAAGAGTGATAACTTAATTTCACCTAGAGGGTGTAGTTGTACTAAATCGCATCACTGAATATAAAGAGTGAACTGGTCGAAGATGACTTATCTCCAGCTGCAAAAGGTGTTATAATATGAAGAAAGAAGACAGAGCCTTACGCTAGTTCCGTGCTTCCTTACTTCCCATAGTGCTTAAATTCATATGGAATGTAAAGAAGTATGGAGCTGCGCGGGCGTGCCCACGAGTTCGGATATTGTATCATACATGTGATATTAGGGTTTGACTTATGGATTTGACTTGTGCTAATAGTTTGAAAGTGATTCAAATATCTTCAGATAGTTGTAGTAATTGTCATTTATATTAAACCGACCAACTACATATTATAATAAACGTGCACTTGCGGACTAAAGAGAAATCAATATTTCTTTGTTTGATGTTGCCCGTTTATATTAAAATAGTATAGAAGTGCAGTAGTAGATTCAGTATTTTAAATAATACAAAGCAATTATTTTGTTAAATGTAGAGTTACAAGCTGCGGTCACAAAACGTTTATAACTGAAGTAAAAGCGGGGCAATTGTTTGTTGGGTAGTGAGTTGTCGTAAAATAACATCTGGCGCAGAGTAGGTAACAGTCCTGACTAAAGAAACATAAATAAACGTTAGACTAACGCGGAACGGTGCTCGAAACTTCTCTGGCCACCAAATTATATTTAGCTCTAGAGGAAAATGTGAGACGCGGTGTTATTCGGAAAATTAAAGTTTCAATTTCCAAATGATATTATGAAATCGCTCGCTTCATATTTCTTCAAAATAATAAGTAGGTACAAGTTATATTGAAATGAATGAAATGTTGTTATTAATAAGATATGTGATATTGTCAGTGTTCGGGTCGCAGTAAAAAATGAGGGAGGTAACAAAAACTCCGATGCTGGGTGCGCCTGCGTCGCATCTGGAGACACATTGCACTGCATCCCATTATGCGGAGCCGTCGCGCCCCAATGCGCGCGCTCGTGCCGCTCAAGTCTTACATGCAATTTTAGGAACGGCCACTGTATTGTTTCTGTTTAACCTCAAATTTGAACATTAATATTAGTAGGTATTTAGTTTGCAGATAATATGGCATGTAAATCTTCAGTATTTTTTTTTATTCTACGGTTGAGACACAGTAATGTGTATTTTTGGAAAAATATAATATAAAGTTAGTATTTTAATTTTATACTAAGTTAATATTACATTCGCGTAACTTTTTCGTTACGCTTTGTATGTTTTATTTACTAATTTGTTTATTGATAATATATTAAATTTATTGTTGACTGCAGCCGATGTTAGTGATTTTTAGTTTGACTTAGTAGATAAAGCAATATTATTTTTTAATTTGTTTGATAAATTTTATTAACCATTGAAATGTTAATGTAAAACTCAACCGTTTATTTAGTTTTAAACAGGTTGTTAATTAATACTTATCATATTTAACACATTGTTATATTTTGTACAAACTAAGCCCAAGAAAACATTCGGAATTCATATAACTTCATACAATAAAACAAAACCTATTAATGTTAATATCTTCAGTGGTTTTTAATTTAAATTCGATCGGATGAACAGGAAGATTTAATATATGATAAATCTATTGAAATAAAATAATTAGATAAGGTTAAAATAAAAAATACACACTATACTTTTATAACTATAGAATGTATGAGTATAACGCTTATTTAAATATTAGTAAGATTACGCTTATTGTTTCACTAGGCGCGGCAGTGATGTGGGGATTGTACGGGCTGCACACGCTCATTACAATCATCAGCACGCACACGAAAGCGCGCAAAGGCGCGGCGCCGACGCTGTCCGATTAAATCCCGCGCCCCGGCGATCCTGAGTCCCGTTCGGGGGCCGCTGACTGCATTCAATAGCGCAGATCGCGTTCCACGCTATAAACCCGAAGCAGGCCCGATCCGCGCCCTTTAATAGTGCATGCATTTAACTATGGCACAAAGGAGTGCTCTATGAGAAAGGGATCTTGACCTACCAGTTCGTTCAGAATATTCAACTTATCGCTTTGTAAAACAATTTATTCATGCATCTCTCCAACGACTATTTCTAACAAAAGAATTAAAAACTAGACAGGGGGATAATGAAAGCTAGTCACAGCCATTTTATAGAGTTACTTACGTACTTTGGTTACGTATTACTTTTTTTAACATTGTTTACGTATGTCCATAAGGTAAGAGATAAAAATTTGTGTTCCGCATTTTCACGGTTAGATAGTTTACGAAAACGTAATTTCTACTTGTTATCGACCATGTGCAAATATCGTCATTCATTTTAAAGGCAAAATAAAGTGCAAAGTTTATCTGTAACTTGAGGTTTTAATGAAGACATAAAGGTTCGGTATATGGGTAGCGAATGTGTCATGGCATTCGAATGGGCGGTGCTAAAATAACCAGCACATGAATCTTTGGCACAGCTCCAGGGGCCACGGAGCGTCTCCTGACGCGCGCCTCGCCCATCTAGCCGTTGCCGTTCTCGTGCGTTTTAAAATTAATATCCACCCGTATAAAATTTCATTACATGGCAACGTTCACATTATGAATGTTTCTTTTAAAGCAGTTTTGCCGTGGCGAATAGCATGTTCTGAGATAAAGACAAAGTAAGGTTATGATATTTTAAACTAGCTCAGCTACATGAAAAAAAAAAACTATACACAAAACGACATGGCATAAATACAGTTAGTTGAGTTATTATTTATTCTGCATCGAAGGGGTGGATAATAAAAAAAGATATTTTTTCATGTTATGGTATGATAATAGATTATATTTATAATTAAATGCTTCTTCTGCCACAGTGTATCATAAACCTGTAACTGTCGGACAAAATTTCATCCAATTGGCGTAATTCTAATGAATGGTAGGCGGATTGCAGTGATTATCGGAATCATTATCAGCGACAGCCTATTTAATTTCACTGCTGAATATTGACCTTTCCAAGAGAGCGACGCCGAGGTGGCATATATTTCTTGGAGTGTTTGCCCACACCGATAACGCTGGGCAGTGACGGGTCCTCTCACTAGTGACGCTGCTCTGAATTATAATAATGTCTGTAATGTTTTTAATTAATTAAAAATTTAAATTAATAAGTCTGTGATATATGGGTTCTCCAAATTCGGATAGATTTTCCACTATGAGACCGTCGCCAGAGTCTCTTTTATAATATTGAAAGGTGCACCACGTGCAGTACAAGGGTTGTTGTTTGCAGAGTTGGCATTTGGAGAAAATATGTTATATTTCCCTATTTTAGTTATGTTAAATTGTAAAAGTACTTTATGATCTTGATTCCAATTTTATTAAACCACCACACAAACAAAACGCAAAATATAGTAGTCCATTTAAAGTAAATTGCATCGCTATTGCAATCGCAATCGGCGGTGCACAGAAGTACCTAAAATAAACTATTAACTTGGGTACATGAAGGAATATTTAGGAAGACTATGAGATAATAGATAGTATGGTAATTTCTCTAATGAATTTTTTTAAATGTAACCAAATTTTGATACCTTATCATAAAACAGTAGTTGTTATATAAACAGTGCGTGTTGCTAGTGATAAATTACGAAACCGAAACCGTCTTTCACTGTGGTAAGGGCTGTGCACTGTGTTTTTCTGCGTGACAGAATCTATGACGAAGATATCCGTACCAAAACTAGGATAACCGACATAGCCGTAAGGATCTGTAAGCTGAAGTGGCAATGGGCAGGCCACGCAGCTCGCAGAACTGACAACCGTTAGGGAAAAAAGGTTCTCGAGTGGTAAGTTTGTACAGGCAAACATAATTGAGGACGATCCCTACGAAATGGAGTGTCAAACTGCACAATCTTGCGGGAAGTCGATGGCTCAGGACTATGCTTTGTGGTAATCTTTGGGGAGGTTTATTATCACCAGTGGATTTGTTATAGACTGTAATGATGATGACGATAATCATTATAAAACATTACGTTTTGATACATAACGATAAAGAACAACAAATCATCGTTATCATTATATCCCTCTACCTCTCTCTACCCGCAGCCGGTAGTGATATATAAAGAAAAAGCCTTTTTCTATTTTTGAAAGGGTAATGAAGCCGGAAATAGTATTTTTCTGACTAGATAAAACTCTTCCAAAACGATTTTTATGAACGATGCTGTTGGAATTAAATAACTCCACTTACCCGGCTGATCATGGATATCGTAGAAAAAGCGACAAATGTTAACTATGTTCAACATATTTGGCTTATAGTGTGCAGCATCCGAGAAATGGCAATGGCTGAAAATCGTTTTGATGTTCTATGAAACAACTTGTGAAATTGAGGGAACACCATTTTATACGCTTTTTATTAGCTTGTCTTGTACGAGTACATATATATTAACGTTTTGGGATCTTTGGAAATTTTCACACGTTTCCAGGCAATAGTTTGGAATTATTAAGAACCGAATGTATTAAGAACTGATGACAATATAATAATATGGTATCATCGGGCTGTTCTAACGATGGAGCTGGAAGGTAGGTACTGCAACCCTTTTATGACTACAAGTAAAAGTCTCATTAGATTTGCCTTAACGAGTCCTATTCATTTCACCTGATGACGAGGATCTGATGAAAGGGGGAAGAGGAAAGCTTGTATGTTAGTTTAAAAGGTAATTGTATTATTATTATGCTCAATTTTTATACCATCACAAAATCTCTGGTCGGGTGGTGTTTATCGGCGATGGGCGAAGACGCAATAATGTATGTCGTAATTATGTATTAAAATCATGTAATATATCAATTCTTGATGTATTGATGCAATATAAATTCTATTGTTATGACACGTGAAGAGTTATAGAAATTGTAAAATGTTACCTCAATTAACATTTTTTATTCATAACTATGTCTATTTCAAAAATTAATGAATACAAAACCCAATTACAACATTACCTGAGAGCAAAGTTCAGTAAAAGCTTCTACCATCGATACTATGCTATTTGTCTATGGTTAAAGCTAATGCAAAAATATTTTTGTTATCTTACTGAATTAAACATAACTACTAACATACTATAATAATGAAAAAAGAAATGATTTTAAAACGATTTGTAGAAATTAAATATAACGATAGTTAAATGTATGTTTTAAATAAAAATGATCAACATAAATCCATCACTGGACCAAAGACCTTTCTAAGAAACCGCTAATAGAATGTGGTGTGAATATGTTAGAGTTTTTTTAATGGCACAGGGCTCAGAGACAGCGGCTCACCTGATGGTAAGTGATTACCGTCGTCCACGTACACGTGCAACACGAAAAGAGCTCCAGGTGCGTTGCCGGCCTTGAAGGATATTTGGGGAATTAGAGGATTACGGAGGAGGGTTCGGGAAAAGCGGGCCTCCAGGTATCTCACTCACCGAACGAAACTCAGGAACTCAAGATACTTCTACTTCATGTAGGTATTCTGAGAGGTCGAGGTACTAACCTGCTCGTGCGGGGCCATTCGAGCCAAAGCCACCGCTTGGCAAAAGTGCAGAAGCATGGCCGGCCAGAAGGGTTAGTATCTGATTCTTCGTTTTCTTTATCAGCTTCTTTGAATCCTCAGCTGAATATAGGGATTTTTATGAAAACTCTAAATAACAGCTGGCTTGGAAGATTTGCCGATACTCACCACACTGCATAAGCGAATTGCTGAGAGCAGTGCTGGTACCCTGCAGAGCAGCATCTTTAGTACGAGGTATCACTTGTCTGTAAGATTAGGATGGACCTCGGACCTCGTACTTTAGTCAGCAGGGTGTAAAGCGATCAGATCAGTTTGACATATGGAAGAAAGGTTGCTTATGGTCTTTATCCCCCTTAAGTATTACAAGTATTTGATGAAGTATCGTTATTTTATGTTTATTTAGTGTGCAATAAAAATAAAAATAAAATTTCAAGTGAATCTAAATAAAGTTGGGTGCAAAAGAAAGTAGGATGATTGTGTAGCGACTACTGTTGATCTGTACTGAACTTTATAGTCAGATTCAAACTTCAATATCTTTAACCCTCGATATGTGTGTTCTTTGTTGAAGAGTAATTCCGTTTTTTATCATCTAAACCATGGTCAAATTTTGATCAAATTAATATAGCATTATTTAGATTTTAGGCAAAAATAATGTATTTTAATTATTTGACGTCAAAAACTTTAATCAATGTATAATTTAAAAGAATTAATAAATTTGTCATGTTTTTGGGTTACTTCGTAGTAATAGGTGTTATTTTTCCATAATCTTCAGCATGTTAATATAGTTCTCAGCTGGACATAAGCCTCTCTCAATGTGATACTCCATTGATGATTGAGATTGAGATGTGCCATTAATAAATTTTTTTGTACAATTCTATTTTTCGTTCAACGTAACGTCGCGACACCTACATCAATTTATATAACCATGAACTAAAATGACGAGATCAGCACTACGTATTTTCCAACGTATCCGACAGATGGCACAAGAAGAATGAAATCGAACAGTGTCTAAAACATTGCGCTAAGTAATGCATTTAACATTAAACGGGGCATATTAGTGGACAGTTCCTCTACTAGGTAAAAAAAAGAATCCTAGACCAAAAATAATATCACTTCATCGTAATGAATTACTTTAGAAGAGATGATTATTAAAAATTGAATTAACCTTTTTATAAGTAAAATATGTTACAATTCGTGGCATCTGTTTCAGTTGCACTACAAAAATTTAAAAAATGGTTGTAAAAATGTTTTATAGTAAAAAACGTGATTGTCCAAAGATATTAATTGACCAGTATTCTACAAGGCCGTGGTACTACCCCGGTTGAGCTGGCCCAATCGAGCAGCAGCAAAAGCCGCCGCCGATATAGTTATCTATAACGTAAAAAACATGTTGTAGTAAAGATATCTGGATTATAATTTAGATTTTGTTTTATTATTCAGTATTAATATTTTTTTTAATTGTTCTTTAACAAATTATCTTCATGCAATAGATTTTAATCCCTTTTCGTATTACAAAACCGTGGAAATGTATTAACGGGAGTAAAACGGCCAATAATTTTGCGGCGTCTGTAAAGCACACTCAACGCTTTCGCGCTTGAGGTGTACAAAAACTGATTTAAAGTCAAATCAAATATTCCGTATACTTTTTTCTACTGAGTATACTTAGGAAATTTAAATCCATTACAATTTTGACTTAAATAATGTTAAGTCATCTTGACGTATTCGTTGCCGATTTCGACCAGAGACATCTTGTGGATGTTATCAGTAGTTGCCGACTGTGCTGAACGGGGACGTAAGTATTAACGCCCACACAATGGTACTCAGTTATTTCTACATCGTATAAAAATTTCCATCCGCTATCATACACAGTTACCAAACCTCGTTTGTTTGCATACAGTGCAGATGAAGTCTTCAGGACCATGTTAGGTTTCATTTATTTAATTTTTAAAATAAATACGTTTTACTAAAACAAGATATTGGTATACATAGTTCATTGCGCTACTTCTGACTACTTATTTTTGTTATTAGTTTAATTTGAAACAAGATGAAGTAAATTTAATATGTTTATGACAATAAGTACAAATGTAGAAAAAAATATATAATTTTTTTTTTTTTTATAGAAGAAGGGGGCAAACGAGCGTGCGGCTCACCTGATGGTAAGTGATCACCGACGCCCACGAACATCCACAACACCAGAGGAGCTACAGATGCGCTGCCGGCCTTTAAGGAAGGAATAAGCTCTTTTCTTGAAGGTCCCTAAGTCGTAACTGTTCGGAAATACTGCCGGCGACAGCTGATTCCACAAAATCGAAGTGCGTGGCAGAAAACTTCGATTAAAACGCACTATGGTGGAATGCCAACCATCTAGGTGGTATCGATGGAACTTCGTATTCTGTCGCGATGTACGATGGTGAAACTCAGCAGCTGGGATCAATCCGAAAAGTTCCTCAGAACATTCCCCGTGGAAAATTTTGTAAAAAATGCAAAGAGAAGCAACATCTCTTCGCAAGGCCAAAGGATCAAGCCGATCAGAGAGAGCTTGGTCGCCGACAATTCGAGCCGCTCGACGTTGGATGCGGTCAAATGGAGTTGGTACTGGGGTGCCCCTGCCCAGAGATGAGAACAGTATTCCATGTGGGGCCGAACTTGCGCCTTATAAAGTTGCAAACGGTGGACCGGCATGAAATACTGTCCCGCTCTACAGAGCACACCAAGCTTTTTGGAGGCCAATTTGGCCTTTCCTTCCAGGTGACCACGGAACTGAACGTCGCTTGATATGTCAACGCCAAGGATTCTGTTACTGGCTGAGCCAATAAGGGGAATGTTCTCAAAAAGAGGAGAAACGACAAAGGGATTCTTTTTAGCGGTGAACGCGCAAACCTGTGTCTTTTTGGGGTTGAATAGGACCAAATTACGTCGACCCCAATCCGAGACTTTGAATAACAAGGTCTCGACTTCAGACACAAGTTTGTTCCGGCACTCGTCGACGTGTTCCCGAGAAATATTCGCACGGCCTGTATATAGGGCATCACCCGTGCTGTCGTCTGCATAGCAATGAATGCTACTGATTTGTAGCATATCGTTGATATGCAGAAGGAACAGAGTGGGAGATAGCACACAGCCTTGTGGAACACCAGCATTCACGGGTTTGGGGTCCGAGCATGCACCGTCGACAACAACCTTGATGCTCCGATTCGTGAGGAAGCTGGAGACCCAGTTGCACAATCTCTCAGGAACCCCGTAAAATGAAAGCTTTGAAAGAAGCGCTTTATGCCAAACCCTATCAAATGCTTTCGCTACGTCCAGACTAACCGCCAAAGCCTCCCCCTTAGACTCAACTGCTTCTGCCCATCGGTGAGTCAGGTAAACTAGAAGATCACCAGCTGATCGTCCGCGACGGAAACCGTACTGTCGGTCACTGATCAGCTGGTGTTCCTCCAGGTACCTCACGAGCTGGGTGTTGATGAGTGACTCCATTATTTTAGATAACAAGGGGGTAATGGCAATAGGCCCGTAGTTGGACGGATCAGAGCGGTCGCCTTTTTTTGGGTATTGGATGCACAAATGCTGTCTTCCAAGATTCCGGGACGACGCCTGAAGAGTAGGAGTGCCGGAAAAGACGCGTGAGAACCGGTGCCAACTCAGGGGCACACATCCTCAGCACAATTGGAGGGATTCCGTCCGGCCCACTCGACTTATGAATGTCCAGGGGAGCGGAGTGCCTTTCGCACTGAGCTCTGCAGAAACTGAATTTCCGGCATGGAGCACTTACACCACGGGATGGTAGGTGGAGAGTTTCCCCGGTCATCAAGAGTCGAGTTGGATGCAAAAAGAGAGCCCAAGAGATCGGCTTTCTCTTTTGCAGTATGGGCCAGCGAATCATCCTCCTTGTGTAGAGATGGGAGAGATAGCTGACAGAAATTCCCCTGGACAGCCTTGGCGAGAGAACAGAATGCGCGTGATCCCGATGGGAGGCGAACTAATCTCTCGCTAATTCTGCCAATGTGCTTTAACTTTGCCGCAGCGATAACTCTTTTGAAGGACCTGGAGGCAGAGTTGTACTCGTTTTTAAGAGCACTGGTTTTTGCATCCCGAGACGCCGATGCATCGGCCCAGGCCTGGTAGCACTTCCGCTTTCGGCGTGACGCTATTTTGCAGGTGCGACCAAACCAAGGCTGGGATTTACCTCCGACAGGCACTGCAGAGAACGGAATAAAAGTTCCATTCCTGAAGTACCACATCGGTGACAGAATCTGCAACGACGTTGGGATCATCCAGCGAGAAGCAAACCTGCCCCCATGGGTAGGAAGCAAAGAAAGACCGCATTCCATCCCAATCTGCCGACCTATAGTGCCACACACGGCGGAACCCCGCAGATCGCGTTCGGGATCGGCGCGCGATAGGCACTACACTCCGGATCAGACAGTGGTCCGACGAGCCAAGAGGGGCATCGACTGAGACCAAATATCCGTCCGGGTGTGAGGTCAGCAAAAGGTCCAACAGGGAAGGTGTATGACCTTCCACGTCTGAGATCCGCGTCGGCGAGGTCACCAGTTGTGTCAGGCCATATGCTAATGCAAAGTCGTGAACCGATCTCCCCGCATGATCGGTTATGCGAGAACCGAGCCAATCGGTGTGGTGGGCATTAAAATCGCCGAGAATCACGATCTCTGCGGATGGGATCTGTTGTAGCACGGAATCTGTAGCCATTTGGATGTGGTCGATGAGTCGGTCAGTTACGGTATTACCGCTATGGGACCTGTAAAGGCACGCATAGACGCGCCGATGGTCGTCGCTGTCGATGCGCAGCCAAACGGTAGATAGGTCCAAACCTTCAAGACTACCGAGGATTACATAAATTATAAAATCATTTTGTCGAAAATTAAACTTTTACAAAAGTTACAAATCCAGTTACGAAAAAATGTAAGGTTGTAATATTTTGCATAAATAGGTGGTGCAAAGTGTACATAAGGTGTAAAGTCAGCAGTTCAACTAGTTTCTTCAACAACAGTAGACTGTTGTTGTTGTCTCGTTACTATTAAATTAGGAAATATTAAATCCATATGAAGTAACGGCTATTCTAGGGTTAGTTATAATAAGTTATAATATATTTATTTATTATCAGTAATTACAACTCTAACCCTCCTAATAATTTAAGTCAAAAATGTTCTATGTAGACTTATATAGATAGAAATAATTATAACAACGACGGCATAGTAATATATTCTGTAGTGATCTATTAAACAATGTTTTCGGTAAGCGAATCTTAAATGAGTAATTAGCAGCACATGTGGCTGGGGCCCCGGGCGACAGGCCTCGGAGCCATCAGTAACGCGCCGCCTGTCCCGGACTGCGCTAGCCCACACGAAGGATAATAAACTGACGCCAAATTATCTTTTAAAACAATTAGCTGCAACTTATGCCTTTACAAAACAGCCCCTCAGGATTTTAAAAGCTTTTTTCATTTTCCATCCATTCTTTTAAAAAAACAAATCATAAATAAAAGTAAATTATAAATCAGTGCAATATTTGTACATAGTCGGTACGAATTTCATCTTTGACGTCGTGTTGTCATATTCGATCTATATTTTGGAAAATATCTACCTCTAATAAGGTAAACCGTCGATAGAGTTATCTGTCTATTCTTAATCAAAACGCCTTACATTTATTATTATGAATTTAGCTTACCAATTCGAAATCAGTATGCGCACTGATTGCACTCCATGAGCTTTTAGTCAATAAAGCACATCGTTGCCGACAAATAGATAATTACTTGATATTTTATGTCATTTATTAAGTCTAGGTTATTATCACTTTGCGAGAACAAAATATATATGTACGTTTCGGGCGCTGCTATCATTAACATTTATTAACAATAGGGGCTTGATACGCATTATGACGTAACAGGCGTTTGATCGCCACTAAAGCGAGATGTACTTAATGCCGCCACTTTGTCCCTAACTTGGGTATACATAGTTTAAGACTGCTATGGAAAAACTGGTGTTAAGGATTGCCAAACGAATTTACCAAAAATCAAATAAAATAGGTACATGAAAACAATGTAAAACATACTGTAAGTCAATTTATGTAAGCCATGTATAAACGTATCGACTAAATAAGGTTGGGTTATAAATTTTTTTCATCATTGTAGCCAATTTCTTTCATATGTTCTAATGACATTTCTTCGTGTCATAACAATGGAATTTTAAAGATCCCTGATCTTCGGTCGGCATCGTTTTAACGGCGAAGGGCCATTATTTATTTATATTCATATTAATTGTTAACAAAACGACGCCCCAATAAGTTGTAATAATAATAAATTGGTAGTACATATTTACCCTTACAGCTTTTAGACATGCTAATTTCATAAAATTAATTTGGTTTTTGTTGCTGTGTGTTACCATTTACTCCAATTAACCGAAAACAAAGTTTGTAACATTTTGTAATTCAAAATGGAAAAATTGGCGTACATAATAAATATTTACTGCAAAAATATTATCTGGAAAAGTGAAAAATTAATTTTCTTTTTAACTTCTTGTATTATCAAAATGCAAATTTCATGGAAATTTATCAACTTTTTTTAATTTTTTTAAAATCATCAACGGGAGAAACACAACGAGAGATTTTATTCTGCTATTGTATCTATACATATAACAACTTATAATTTACCCAGACGAAATTTTCCAAAGATTTTCCTACCGTTTTAAGTAACAAGGAACATTATTAAGATAAATTCCCTCGATAAATACTCATTAGCTTTATTTCAAACGATTTAACATCTGGGCAAATATTGTATATCATGTTGTTCTTCTTCATAATATTATTACATTATCGATCTTGACGTGTACACTTTTGTTATAGCACTGCTGTCAGATACTTTAGAAAACCAATGACCTTTTCATATAAATTGTAAGTATACGCAATCTATGTAGTAAGCAATAATCTCGTAGAGTACTCTAAGTTTTATTACGTAGTTATAACTATGGTAGTTGGCCGGTGCTATTGCGTTGTACATCGAGTAGGGTTCGTATAGCGCAACCAGCGCTGGCTCATGCCAGCTGGCGCGGATGTGTGCGTGAGTGTTCCCGTGGTTCTGTCGATATGAGGCGAAACTGAAACATTGTGAGGTTTGTTCGGAGCGAGCTCGGTATACCGGGCTATAGCCCGTCCTAGTGCCGTGAGAGCGAGCCTGTGTTAGGTATTTACCCTCGTATACAAAGTTGTGGTAGTTTTGGAGACACCCTCAGAAGATTATGAGCATATTCTATATGCTGTAACCATACGATAGTTTTTTATTGGTGATAAGGAAGAGAATAATAATCAAAATTACCCAAAAAGTTCCAAAATTTTATAACTGTTTTTACGAATTCTGTACTAAAATGCGGAACCTTTATCACACGATCACATTATTGGCTATCTGATTTATATCTGTTTATCTGTCCGACAAGAACCTTTTTTCTCAGGATCGGCTGGATATAACATGTCGAAATTTGTGTATGCTAAAAAAGATACGGCCTTTTAATAATGTGAAAGATAAATAACCAAAATATTCAAAATAAGTCAGGCATCGCACGTTAAGGCAGTCCGCATACTTTTCTTTGTATAGATACTAACATTAAATAGATAGTGGATCTACGTGATACACTCGTCATTATAATTACTAAGCTTTATGATAATAACTACCACAACCTGTTACCGGTCACGTCCATTGCTAAACATAGATAGTCGAGTAGTACCAAGCGGACTTCGAACCCGCAACCGTCAGCTTCAAAGGTAAAGTAAGTTGGTAGTGAACTTGGCTATCGGGCCGTCAAAATCCGTTCGGAACGAACGAGAGGTTTCACCCAATTTGGTTTACCTCCTGCTCTGCCTCCTATGCTGGGCACACTGTCAGTGTGAGCGATGCGGAGTCCTGGTCCCTTCCACCGAAATGAAAGCAGTTGACCGTTGCCTCGAGTTCGATCTTACACAGATAATTGCCGAAGCACCCATGTCCGGTTACTATCTAAGTGAATCTGTAGGTGAGTATTCCTCCCCATCGCTGCATCCAATTATAGTCGAAAAACTTCGACGACTCGTTAGCGAGCGTATCTGCTAAATGCGTTCTGGCGTTCCTGCCGTTTGATCGAATCGAACTCCCCTTCTGGCTCGCTGCCATCGCTCTGACGGACCATGTGGATCCGGTTGTACACCCGCGTATCCATGTCCACCCATATGTATGAGGGAGAAAGCGAGCCAGGACAGTTGTCGCCTCGAAAGATATGGTTCTGTATTCTGGTTATTTTTTTTCATACGTGCGCCCCATATAAGGCTACGGATTGCACGACCCCTGGATAGAGGTGGCAAACTTCCTCCCTCGGTCCCCCATGATTAGGCAGTAGTCTGTGCAAGGCACCCACTACCCTCTCAATCTGGGGAACTAGGCGCTCGAAGTGTTCTTCGAAGCCCCAGCGACTGTCCAGATGGAGAACCAGCTACTTCATGTATCGTCTCACTCTGGCTTCAGATCCACCATTCACATTTTGTAGAACCACCAACCGCCTCGGTTTTATACGGCGCTATCTCCAATCCCAACTTGTGGATCACAGCGACTTCCACCCCAAGCTCGGCGAGCTCCTTCGCCCTCTCGAAGGTGTCCCCACCAGCTACCACCAGTGTGTCGTCTGAATAACAGACGACATTTACCTTAGCGGGGAGATCGACACGTAGGACTGCATACGCGGCGTCCCGCGTATCGTGGACAGGGCCCCACAGGGACGGATGCCCGTTACTGTGGGACTCCGAATTGGATTTCCCTCCGGATCTTCCTGCCGTGTTTGCCCCAGTACATTATGTACCTGTCGCGCAAGTAGTCCGTGCAGATAGGGGGCACTTAGTGATGTGCTAGTCCCCCCTGATAGCCTCCCAGGGTAGTGAATTAAAGGCATTGACTAGACTTATCGCAAATGCTACCCCTCCGGGACGCAGCTGCTCCGACAGGGAGTGGACGCGCATGATCGCGTCTATGGTCGAACACTGTCGGAAGCCAAACTAACTTTCGGGCAGATCGGGACCGACGCGACTGATGCCAGGGCAACCAAACTCAGCGCCAGGACCCGACCCGGTTCCGGGCTGCCAAGCGGAGTCGAATCACAACTTTGTTGGTAGATTTCTAAATCTGTGAGGTTCCACACTGGTGTACCATAATCTAAATGAACATGAGTCATGCTTCAATGTATTTTGTACGAGCAAAACTTTGACAAGAGCGACATTTACCATACAATCACAAACAGATTTATTTTCGGTTTGCGTAAGTATGACCATATTTCCTTCTATCGTTCAAAGCTAAAATGGCTTTCTATTCACCAAAGGCGTACCTCCAGAATCTTATCAGTACTTTATTCCGTTTTAAACGATACAAACTCTCCTTCGTATCTTAAGGATAACTTCAATTTTCTTTATTCGAGTCATAACCGAGTGCCTGGAACTTCAAACAGCCTGAAGGTTAGTGTTCCACAACATAGTACTGGTTTCTTTTCTTGTTCTTTCACCGTACAAGCCACTCTTCTTTGGAACGCTCTCCCCCATGATATCAAGAAAGCTCCGAATAAAAACTGTTTCAAAACTCTGCTCCGTCGTCACTATCTGAAGGCAAATGCCATCTGAGATTTTCCTCTCCATATTTAATTTGTTTATGTATGTATTATATGTTTATGTATAGTATATTATGTACGTTATAAGTATGTAAGTATATTATTAGGGTGATGTGTTTAATATTAATATTTAATTTTATTTATTATTTATTTTGAACCTGCCAACATGTTTTCTTTCTACCAAGGGTTGACTGGAAGAGAATGCCAAAAGGCATTAAGTCCACCTATTGTGTTCCTTTTTTTTTTAGGGACACAATAAAGAATAAATATAATATAGAATTTACATACTAAATCCAATTTTTTTAGAATTTAAACACCTATGCCCTATATTGTATGTATGCACATATGCACGATTTAATGTAACTTTCAAACAGTGGATTTTTAAAATCGGTCTAGTACATTTGTAGATTACCACACAGATATTTATAATACCTCTTTTATAAATATAATAAATTATACTCGAAGGTGACAGACGTTCCACGCATTTAAATAAACGTTGAAATACCTAATAAAGTATATAAAATATACGTTATTTTTGAAAAAAAATTTCACGTAAATTACACACATACATTTTATAGTAAGTTTTCTGAAACAGCCGAGAATAGAAAAAATAGTCGATGGATTATCAACTACCCTATTGATTGTATGTATACACAGAGATGATATGATTTTTAAGATAAATCAATCTTGCGTAAAACATATTTGCTTACATGTTTTGTACAAATTACTTACGTAACTATAAATTACCATATAATTCAATGAATGCATATAACTAGGCTGCCTTAATTACAAAAAAAAAAAAAAATTATAAGGAATCGCAGTAATTACATTTGAATATCATCATCAATTACAATGCTGAACGTAGACTTCACAGATTCCCATAAGCCACGGTCCTTAGCCGCCTACATCTTTAGACTTTTTACCCATCAGTATCTGATCTACGTGCTATCTACATCTTTCCTTTGAAGTTAAATAAAAAAAATATCTGCCCTTGTCTACATGTAAATGAATTAAAATCTGCGAGTATAGCATCAGCGTATAAAGAAACGTGTCGATGAATTGAAAGAGAAAGAAAAGCTTCTGAAGGAATTTTACGTCGGAAATAATCCCGAAAGCGCCCGACACAATTCCTCATTTCATTCACGTTCTCCCGCGATGAAACTTTTTCTCTGCAATTTTTCTGTTGAGGGCGGGGAGTTGTCAGGTGGGGCGCGTTGCCAGTCGCAGCACGTAGAGAAGGCGCCCCGCGCCGCCCTCTGCCCGCCCGTTGAATACAAACTTCATTAGCCGTTTGATAATTAGCCCGTTAAACGTCTCTCACTCTAAATCGGCCATCATATTTACGCAATTAAACTCTCCGAAAAAAAAAAAATCTTGTATTTAGGCGAACACTCCACTTTTAAAATGAAACTAATATTTATCGATTTTATCGCGTTTAATTTTTTTTTGTTCCTGACGTTTTGAGTACTTTGAGTGTGTTCTAATAATGGATACATCAGATTACAATTTAAAAATACAAGAACTTTGAAGAAGACACACAAAATGGTCAAAACAGACTCAACTACCAGTACGCTTAAAATAACTAGCGATCAGTCTTAATTGTAAAGAAATACTTCGAAAACTTTAATGTGCTGAAATTTAATCTGTTGTGAAAGAAAGAATTCTACAAACAAGTAGACCGTGTGGCGATGGGCTCCCTTGTATCTCTTATTGTCAAGGATATATTCATGTAAGACTTTGAGGAGAAAGCTTTTCATACTTGCCTTTTAAATCCAAGAGGTATGTAGATATGCCTACCAACGATTATTCGCTAGGCTATTGAAATTAAAAAACATCCTAAATTCAATAGAAAAGATGGCTAGGTGCTACCACCAGCTTGGGATCTAGGAATAAATAAAATTAAATCTACAACCAATTCTGCGTAGATTGGATCAAATTAATAATTAAAAGCTGAAGGTAACCGGAGTTGACTATGACATCTGGACGTCTAACACCTCAGTCGCTCAGTTACTAAGGGTGCTGTAAAGCCCTCGAAACGTCGGGAAGGTCGAATATCAAAATGTCTGTTATGCACAAAAAAATTGTAAAGTACATATTTAAGTAGGGTGCGCCAAAATTACCGTCGGCAACGGGAAGAATGTCGAAGGTGTTGTAAAAGGACAAAAATATATTAGGACCCGTCCGCGTTGACTACACACATGACGACAGTTCAGTGGTAAGTGCGCCTGCTTATTGTGTCGTACTGTTCTAATCCTGGCGGATCCAACATTCCTGTGAGACACATTATTGGTTAAGGGATTTCGATATAACCCTGTGACTTTTGCGTTTATGGCAGTATAATATTGACCACAAAGATGATAGTACTGTTCTGTTCTGGGCCATCCGTTCAAAACGGCAAAACATGCCCACCTGTGGCAAATCGGCTTTAATCGCAGCAAGCAGTAAAATTGCTGTAAATTCGTACACAGAGGCTTCGTGTTTCTTACAGAACAATTTTTTTTTTTTTTTTATGAAAAATAGGCCTGCGTTTGACCTCAATCTTGCCCGATGGAAAGCGAAGATGAGGCCTAGGATGGTACACGCTTGCCTAGATGTCTGTTCACTTTGGCCTTGAAGATATCCAGGTTATAGGCCTCCGGAAAAACAAAAATGTCAAAGACAAGGGTCACAACACAGTATCCAATAATTTTTCATATATATCAGATATAGGCCTCTTCAAGAAGGCGCCAGCGAGAATTAATGGGGTCATAAACTTTTTAGTTTTTATACTCTCCCACACTGGGCGGGCCAGTTTGGAGAGCGCAATATAGGTACACTCGTGCTAGTGATACTGCTCTCTATCACTAGTCGGTGATATTTCTGTGCGGCAAGTTTTTCTGTGTGCTACACAAATATTAAATCTATATATATTTTATATATACCGCCAAATATATTTAAAATATATATCGATTTTAATTTAAAAGAATGTCCTATCCTGCCTAAATTTGATGAATGAAAAATCTTACAAGTCTTGCGGTGTCGGTTTATTACAATAATATATTATGTGTCTCATAAAACATTATCATATCACAAATGTTACCCACCTACAGTTTGCGGACAAAAAGGTATTTTTGATGTGTTGTTGAGTGGTTTGAGTAACCTTTAAGCATAAAATACAATAGAAACCTTTTAAGAAAGTAGTTGTTATCACCCGCACACACACACTCATATTTGTCACTGTTATCGCTCCGAACTTCTTATTACCTTTAACAAATCAGTATGAACGGATGCTGTAGACTTTTATTTACCCATTCTTTAACATTTTATTCGGAATATCATAATGAAAGAAACGAAAGTGTAGTTTTCATTTCAAGTGTAGATTCCGTACGAAGTCACATACCACTACTATCCATACTCTGAGCTATTATTGAGCCGTATGTCCGTCTTTCTGACATACTTTTAAAGTACTGTCTTTAGAACCGTAATAGGTACCCAGTAGAAATTTTCACACAACATATTTCGTTATGGCAGATATCCTAACAAATAATTATACAAGAAACGAGTTAATAGTTTCCAGATTATCAACGTGAAGTTGTTTACATACGAGTGTGAAACTCTAAAGTAAAACAACAAATAATAAAAACCGGTACTACTTCTGGTTTTCTCTTACAATAGACTGTAAGTAGTTTACTGCTGTACATTATCTCTCCCATTATCGGCATATAGGTCGGTGATCGCAGAACCAGACACTGCATCTTAGCTCACCATCGACGATCTCGATTATTTAGAATTTTAGTATATTTGTGATGGTTATTCCGTCATTTATAGGAGATTATATGATTTTACTAGTATTACCCTTGGTCGATTTTTACGACACATAAAGAGTTGGATCGGCGGCAAATTATTTAGAGCTGCGGCAACATGATTACTATTAATAAATAATGTATTTTTTTTTATTTAAAAAGAATACTAGCAATGCTATTTAACTAACATTACTAATATTCCTGTTAACCCTCCAACTAAGCATTAGAGCTCGTATTTGGAGTGGTTCACGACAATAGTGGAATAGTGGGCTCGAACCTGCGACGTCATGTTTCGCAGTCCGCACCCTAACCTATTAGGCTATTGGCGCTTTGAGTATTATGTAAAATAACATTGTACAAAAAAAATTTTTTTTTTTATTTAATTTTTTTTGAATTCGTAAAAGGATGGTTTTGGCAGAACACTACTGCATATTAATATAACCAGCTCAGTATTCCATTGCATACTAGGAAACATACCTAACGTAAATTGTTACGATGTAGAAAAGCTGAGCATTTACTAATATTTAAAAAAAACATATAAAATGCTTCATCATCTTTTTTCACAGATTGTTTACATGCTTTACAGGTCTACTCCCAGGTCAGGATGATTTGCTGGAATTGGCACGTAGGCGGATACGGAATGACGATCTCAGTACCTACAACTCGCATATTAGATTCTTCCTTGTCATCTGTCAGGATATTTTAGTCAGTCAACTTTTGAAATGATTATTTCGTCATCCATTGGAGGCTACGAGATTTTTATAACATTTCACTTAGGCGGCATGTATTACGGACACAGAAATGCGTAGATGAGATCAATAAGTAGAAACCATTCATATTTCATATGCTCCTGTTCACAGTTGTTGTGAACATTTCATGAACATTCAATAGCAATTAAGGATATCATATTCATCAAGTAATCCTAAATTTTTATTGAAGTTAGTGTTCCAAATTGGTATTTGGAATAAACGATTAAATTGTTATTTGTTAGAGAAGCAAGTTCAAGAAAGATATAAAATAAAAAGTGACAATTTAACCGGAACGTCACTGGAAAGAAAATTCAAAATAAAAGAAGAGTTAGCTTTGAACTTAGGAAATTAAGAAACAGAGGGGGTTGGAAATGTGTTTACTTTAGGAATAGTTAAGGGAGCGGGTGCTTTTAGTTACCAAGTTAACTGTTGACTTAGTTACGATACACACATATCCAGTGATCTCGTCAAGAACTAGAAAGTTAATTAGTTTTTCGATTTACCATCTCTATCTGATTACATTGATTTTCTCAAGCTACACATGTAGTGGACCAATAAGATTTTGGAATCGGATACTTTACATTAAGCTACCGGAATTCCATTTTGTTGAGATCTGTAGTTCATTACAAGTCATTGCCACAAAAAGGTAAAGAAAAACTGTACCCCAATTTTTTTCATTGTTGACATTTGGGAATTTGTTTCGTGTGCAAAATGTCTCCATCAGAAGTTCGTGACGTTAGTAAATATTTTTGCACGAAATTTTTTCTACATAATTTGTTTTGAAAAATTATCGTCCTCTTTGTGTGATAATCCTCCACCTTATTCTGCAGTAGTATACTAGTGCTCGGAATTTAAACACAGCAGAACCATCTGTAACGACGAGACAGGCTCATGGAGGCCAACAACTGCCGCTACAGAAGGAAATATAAAAAAATTAAGGAATGGGTTAAGACAGATCGACGATTGTCTATTCGTTATTTAGTTGAGATTCTAAAAGGCTTTCGTTTGGGACAAATTAGTTAATTTTAACTCATACCTTAAAATTTAAAAAGGCAGTCGCGCGTTGGGTTCCTCAAATGTAAACAGAGGTACAAAAGAAAGCAAGTGTTGTTATTTCAAAGCATTTTCCAAGGGAATTGAACAACGTTTGAAATGTTATTTAAGGTGTATTAGGTAAGAAGATAATATAAACGTTGAAAAATAAACACAATCAACAAATATTTTTCCTGCAGTTACATTGCGTTTCCAAAAACTGATTGATCAACTAAGTAAGTCCGCCACGCGAGAGTACAGCGTGGATTATCTTTATTTTAGTAAAATGATTGATTGTATTATAATAAGTATGTTATGGTTGCTATGTTTTTTTAATTTTCCAGATATTTAAGTACTCCGGAGGTTTGTTTTAACCAATTCGGTTAATTTGTACCTTTCACTAGGCACTAGTTGATTGCACCATTTGATGACCGTAGGGGTGGAGACCCTACTACCCAAATCCCTAGACCTATTAATAATGGTAACTATGGTATCGATGTAATACGGCCACATCGAAAAAAATTAGGGCGTCATGATATTTAAAGTAATGGAACAATAAAAGTTATGCATATTATATAATGAATATTTTATCGTGGTAGGGTCACGGAAGAGCTATATAATCGTTGTAGCGTAATGATTGATATCAACAGGAGACATACACGCGCTCGCAGAAGACCAAAATAGCAGCATAATGCTGCTTCTTATGGTGATTGACGGGTACTGGACACCCAATTATTCGCAACTATGCGTTCCCATCTTAGTTCTCAGGCACCGCACCGTACCTACATCTTAATTCTTCGAAGACTGACATGCACTTAACGGTCGCAGTGCCACACACTCATTTTTGCTACAAGCAGTATCTAGCTGGCTGTTATGTGTATGTAACTGTAATGTGTATTATGTAAACATATTTATTTTTACTTTTAAGTATGTGTATAAAAAATCTGGACGGATTTTAAAATTGGGCTGTTTCAAACCTCCTTCCACCCTCAATAATAGGATGCGTATTTATATGACGTGTTTTAACACTATATTTGACGTCTATGAATTAGTAATCTTCCTTCTTTGTAAAAATCCAAAAAAAAAAAATTAATTGTTAGGTAGCCTGATTAGGTTTATCTACTTGCCAAAAAATAATGTTCCTTAATAAATTTCGATATTGATATGAGAAGTGCTGAATTTATACAATTAATTTCATGAATTTATTGCAACTTATAATTAATGTATTGCAATTGTAATGAAGTCAGCAGCGTAGTTGAGGCTTTGTAAAGCGTACATAGTTCAGCATGATGATTAAATGATGAGCCTGTTTACGGATTTAAGATATCAATAAAGTATTCATTTGCTTACTTTTAACCATAAACAGTCTTTGAGATATACAATAAAATGAAGCGGACAGAAACGTCGCGTTCGCGGGCAGCGCGCCGCGTTATTTCGACGTAATTAAAACAAACAGGAGGCGGCTCGCCACTCCTCTCTAATTGCGTTCGTGTTGGAATAATCACGAGAACTGTGACAGAATATCGAACCTGATCGTGTTTGTATGTGCCGCAAGCGCGGGTAGTACGTGGCATTGGAATGCAGTTTAAATTTAAGCGATAACTACGTAATATGCTTAATAAAATTGCGGCCTGCTAGTACAAGACTCGAATGACAAATGCTGTAATGAAATTGCACACGAAGTAGTCCATGAATGCGGTATGGTAAATAGCTTTACCTTGAAAGCACACATCATTTATTCAGCTTAAAGCACTTAATTTTAGTAGCGTTTCAGGCGAACCCCGGGCAAGATACAGCAATAAACTTGCTAGGTTTTTCGTAATATACGTTATGTATTTTCTTTTATATTAAAGATAATTTAGTAGAAAAAATGAGGAATTTACCATCTCTATCTCCAAATACCGAGTTGACAAATGTGTTTCTTGACAAATGATATTTTTCAAGATTGACTCTTTAACACATTATATCTCTCAAACTGTTGATTTCAGTATAAGGATTATATGTAATTCATCAAATCCTTACAATTCTTTATATAAAAGCACTTACGCCTGTGCCCATTTCGATAAGCAGACAATACGACGACTACTATTTAGCAAAATTCAAAATAGCCTAACGGACTTATGCAACTTTTGTCTCTCCCATAGCCATGGAAACTGCCATGAGATTTTCTACACTTTTATTCAGTTCCCTAATGACATTCACAGGAGGAAAGAGGTCGGCAGATACTTAAGCCACTACGGCACGGTACCTCGTTGACGACTAAATTCATATATGAATCTGTTACTGGTGCTTAAGTCGTTTTGGGATCTGTAAGCATCACATCAGTGCAAAAGATTACTTACAGATAATGAAACATTTCATTAACATGTAAAAAAAAATACTCAAACATTTTTATGAAAGTTTCTATGAAAGCTGAAGATTACTAGTTAAGCAATAAATTAAACCTTCTACAAACAAAACTTGAATCACATGAAATACTGAATTTGTAAACTAGTAAACTTAATTCCAAAAATGACGAGCTTGCCTTAAAATTTATATTGTAAAAATAAATATGAAGTGACAAATGAGTGCCCTCATGTTTTTTCAAATATACCTACTGAAATAACGAAATATTTACAATATAAAACACTGTTACTTCTCAAAGAGTTTTCAATCCGGATAATTGATATAATTATAATTAATATATCTGCAATTTTAGCAATGATTTTTAATCTCCGTGTTGACTGGTGTTTCCTAGTCAAAATTAAACACAGTATTTAAATCGGGTAGTGTTTTTCATCCGAAATATCTACAAATTACCGTCCATTCCTGTTACTAGCCTTAAGTAAAATATTAATAAAAACGACATTTTTTTACACAACTGATGCTTTGGACAAGTTGTTAATAAAAACCGTGGTAAAAATGGGTATCCCTCAGGGATCAATACTTGGCCCTTTTTCTGCCCTGTTCTTGTTCCTGTTTTTCTACAAAAACTGTCTTAGATAGTTCTATTTGCTGATGATACCTCATTGTTATTCAAAGTTAAAAGTAACGACTTCGCATTGGAACGGCTCTACCAAATACTGGATATTGTTTGCAAACGGTTTCCAGCAAACAATTAAAATCTTCTAAACACAGGAAAAAAAACAAAACGTTTATCAAATATTAATTTGGATTTCGAAAGTCCTTCCTGAAGTCCAGTTCTGTTCTGCTCTTTTCGGTATTTGAAAGATAAAGAAGTGACGGTCGAAGTAACAGCATTATGTCCTATTGCTGTGTATATCGGCCGGATTGGAAAGAATATTCATTTTGCAAAAGCAAGCGTTACGGGCAATCTATAACTTGGGGTCTCACAAGCCGACTTTTCAAGGAGACTAATATTTTGGCATTTTCGTTGTTGTTTATCTTTGAAAAATGTGAAATCAGAAAACTAACCCTTTCGTGTGTCTACGCTACAGGTCCCTAAATTTAGATTAATGCCTGAAGGCATAAAATTTAAGATTATACTGCATTCATTTGAAATCAAATTCATAGAACTTATTAAAGAAACTTTGTTCAATGAGGCCTACTATAAAATATATCAATATATTGAGGAAAATGATGTGGAAATAACTCTTACAGTGAGTTGCACCAAAATGACGGTTAATGTTAGTGTTAAAGTTAACTGTAATAGTCACGAGCGTGGCTAAAAGTTACATACACCAAAATTCGTTGCACCTGAAATAGTTTGTTAACGTCTTAGATAAAGTGTCTGCTCGTGGATTAAGGTACTTTTGTCACCAAAATTATAAAAGAAAATGTGATAATATTTCTCAGAAACAGGCAAAGATCAATGTTATTATCAGCTATTGTAAATGCACATTAATTGTTGTGATATTCTATCGGTTTTTAGAGCATGAGTGTTTATATACTACTTTTGCGTTACAATTATATAACGATGCGATAATTTCGTTGTAATTGAAAACTTGCCCAAAGTATTATTTCATAGGAACGTGGTGAAAGCAAAGCAAAAATCTCAATCGAAGAAGGTCACAGATTCACAAAAAGATGATGTATGCAATGATTGTATTAATTATTTGTGTTCTATAGATACTCGTAGATGTAAACATTTTAGCGGAAACGAATTAGAACGACTTCAAACGCTTGTTGTCGTAAGACGTATAAGGTCGGAGGACAGGAGATTTTTCGGGCATTTACCTTTGTCGAAGTACCACACGCACGGTATAAGATATTTCAATGAGCGCCAGCATGCACGCTACGGCATTTTTGTCAATACTTACCACACTGGACAGGCGGGTTGGTAAGCGCAGTGCCGGCACCCTTGCACCAGAGTTGCTGCTCGCCATTGTTTATCTGAGGTATTTGGGTTCGGTATATTCAGATGCACATTTATCCTGACCATAATTACATATAATTATGGTCAGGATAAATGTATTTTGCCTTTTTTATTTCGATTTAACTTTTTAAACGGTATTGCAACTATGTACTTATGTATTTTTATTTAACAATTCTACTCTGGCAAAAATAGATGCATTTATACATACATTTATAAATCATTGGTCGATGTAAAGAGTGACGAGATGAGTGTGATCTCGGGGAAGGTTTCCTCACGATATTTTTCTTTCATCTTCAAATACGTTGTAAATTTGGCCCTTAAAATTGCAATTAATTAAATTAACTGTCGCCACCGGGATTCGAATTCAGGTTTCTCGCATCCTATTAAATTAAAGGCAGGGGGTACTATGAATATATTTATACCAACAGTGTCTGCGTTACACCATTGGAATGAGCCACAAGTTTAATGCTCTAATGCAATCAGAACTTGCGCCGTAGACTAAATTTTTCAGATTTTACGAGAGCACATTAAAGTCACACTGTACGGTAGAGATATCTGCATTTATAATGTCTAAGCGGTTTTTTTCACTACCTTTATCCCGACTTTGGAATGAGATGGAGAATTTAATATGGATATTTATGAACCTAAATTTATTTTTTTATTTTTTAAAGATTATTTTTACTATCATCCACGAAGTACTGGCGCCGGTTGGTTGCCATGCTAGTAGATAGATAAGTAAGAACATCGTTCACGGCTATTAAATGAATTTAAGTGTAAAGCTAACGCAGGTGCCAATTTCTTAGAAACTCGAAATCTCTCCAAGAAGAAATATTCGTTCCATTTGCCAAACCGATCGATTCTAGATAGCTAAACTTTTCTTTTTATGAGGCGCAAGTAATAATCCACATAACCTTCGTCCACAGAAAGATAATTTTAATACATTTTGTAACACTGTACGCACACTATATCTATAAAAACTAATAATAGATGCTTCATGGGGAGTTATTTAATTTTTACATTAACCAGCCAATATTGAGCGGTTATAGTTATTGTTTTAATTTAACTGTGGCTTAATAGTGCAACCAACCCTTATTCTGAACTTGTAGCAGAATAAGGGTGGATTGCACTATTATATTGCACCAGTAATATTGTGAAAATCAACATTTAAAACAATATACTAAAATACATTTGACTTTCAATAGATTTAATTAATACATTTTTAATTAAATGAAATTGTAACGTGGCATTAAAAAAACCTCAGAGTGTTTTGCCTATTCTTCTCTGGAAGGTCTTGTTTTCCAAACCGCTGTAGATTTTAACGATGATAAGAGCTTTAAAGAAGCCCTTATTTAATAAAAAAAGTCAAAACTTTTTTATTCAATTTGAACGAAGGGGTCTACACAGGTTTTCTGCCAAAAGAATTTCTGGCAGAATGTCCAGTCACGCTTCATTGAATGACATCATGCGAAGGACTCTTGTCTTGATGTTTCCAGGCTTTTTTATACAGCGCAAAGAAGAGAGAGAGATGAGAGAGGCAAAGCAGTGTGGGGCGAATAGTCGAAATGAAAATGCAACTAGCGTTCTTAAAACTATGCCACGAGGAAAAGGCCTGTATGATTACTTTTATTCATCAATTTAGCCTGTCACAGATCCTTTTTTGAACATAATGCTCCCAAACAGATTACCACAAAGTACCACCAGGTCCACATGCATCAAAGGACTGATTATATTTTTTGATACCCGGAGTTGATAAAAAAAGCAATCATCGGGATATGTTATGTATTCGTGCGAACATGTGATTGCTATCACCGATCCTATCCTTCTATTATCCAGTTCGATATAAATCGGAATTGATTGTTGAAGAAAGAGAGCAAGAGCAAGAGATTAAATCTAAATGATATGACAATTCGACATCAGTTCCGAAGCCATGGAAGATTGCCAATGTCCAACCTGTACCTAAGAAAGGAAGTCGTGCCGATCCTGCCAACTACCGACCTATCGCAATCACCTTCATACTCTGTAAGGTTATGGTGCGTGTTTTAAACAACCGCCTCCTTGCATACCTGGAAGACCACGACCTCCTCAGTGACCGTCAATTCGGGTTTCGTCGAGGCCGATCTACTGGGTATGCTATTCACCTCTGGAGCGAAGCCATTGAGAAGACATGGTGAAGCTCTTGCCGTGTCTCTTGATATCTCTAAGGCTTTCGACAGGGTCTGGCACGCAAGTCTCATTGGCAAGCTTCCGGCATATGGTATTGCTCCCGGGCTTTGCATCTGAATCGAGGATTTCCTGAGGAACAGATCGATTCGGGTTGTCGTTAATGGCGCCTCGTCCGATCTCCGTGATATTAATACCGGTGTGCCTCAGGGGTCTGTGCTCTCCGCGACTCTTTTTTTGCTGCACATCAACGATCTGCTGGTAACGCCCGATATCTTTGGGTATGCAGATGACAGCACAGTCTCGGGGAGATACTTGTCCGATGCGAAGTCTGGGGCAAAAGTCCAGTCTTTCAGGGAATCGATGATTGAGGGGGTGAACTCGACTTTGGAGGCTGTTTCCCAATGGGGTGATGCCAATTTGGTCGAGTTTAACTCCTCTAAAACACAGGCTTGTCTTATTTCGGCGAAACGGAGTCCATTCCAACTGACTCCGACTTTCCGGAATGTCCCCGTTCCTATTAATGACCGTCTTGAGCTCTTAGGTCTAGATCTCTCTTCTAATCTAAACTTCGGTCGCTACATCGAGTCCATAGCAAACACTGCTGCCAAAAAACTTAGTATCCTCTCGGGGATGAGACGGTACTTCACATCGGAGCAGCTCTTAAATCTATACAAAGCTCAAGTCCGTTCTTGCATGGAATACTGTTCCCACCTCTGGGATGGTTCTGCTAAACATCAGCTTGATGCTTTGGACTCGTTGGAGCGCTGAGCGAAGAGGATCATAGGCAGTGACTCACTAGTGGAGGCAAAACTTCTAAGCCTCGAACACCGTAGACCAGTGGCCTGCCTCTCGGTTTTTTATCGAATTCATTTCGGAGAGTGTGCGGAGGTTTTGCATAACCTGATACCCCCTTCCCCTTTCCATCACCGAAAGACTAGACGCGGCGAGCAGTTCCACCATTATGTTGTAGACATTCCTCCATTACGCACGAAGAGGTTTGCCTCTTCTTTCTTTATGCGGACGGCTAAGGAGTGGAACTCCCTGCCGAGGTCAGTTTTTCCGGAAACCTATAACCTGGATATCTTTAAGGCCAAAGTGAACAGACATCTAGGCAAGCGTGTACCATCCTAGGCCTCATCTTCGCCTTCCATCGGGCAAGATTGAGGTCAAAGCCTATTTTTCATAAAAAAAAAAAATCAAAAAGACCTTAAAAAAATTAATTAATTTTAAAGAATATGAAATAAATCTGAATAGAAAATAATTTACTAAAGCATTTTATTTGAATTTCCCTGGTTTCGCAGACTTTGCACTTGGACAATACGACGGCGACGGAGGTCACCACCTGTCACATTGTCCTAAATAGGCACTAGTGAAGAGAGTAAAATGTATAGACCTCTGATTACCCTCGAATTGAATAAAAACGGTCGTGAAATATTATTCTTTTGTTTTATTCTTATCTTCAATCTTATGGGATTATTCTTCATAATTTAATTCTCCTATTCATCGAGGATGTTGTAGGTAAATTTTGATTTAAATAGGAACTGTACATAATGAAATCGAAAAAAACCTTTTAATTTTTTTTTATATAATTACATACTTAGAAAAGAGGCGAAAGCTAAATTCTCGACATCTCATATAAATATTGTAAATTTTTAAATTTAATCCTTTTTTTGTAGGTAAGCGGAATCTGCGACTATCTGGAATTATGTGGCTCTCGTAACTGTGAAAGCATATTTTAGATTGAATCTGATAATATTGTCATATTTGTTTGAATAGAAGGAATATAGAAATGTAATTAAGTTGCTGACAAAAACTCAAAGAAACAGGTTCATTCTTTAACCATGTGGCCTTTTATCCGGTATGCCACTTTCTCTTCTCGATTTATTTATAGGTCTAAACTATGTCTTAGATAATAGCAAGATGACAAGCGGATTTTTTGGGGTATAGCAGATATGGCCCCTGGAATAGTGTACTTATAGCTTTCAAACAGTCAAAGAGTTTAAAATCGGTTCAGTATTTCCGGAGATAACTCTTCAGATACAAGAAACTAATATTGTCTATGATATTAGAAAAGGTTTGCGTATTGATTGTCGTCTGGTTAAATGTATCTTGGTTAAGATTAAGCTCGTGTTTATTAAGATGATAAAATATTAAACTATTCGGGAAAGAACTAAGAAAGCATTTAATTGCCTTATATTTCTTAATTCATAGAAGCCGAGGTCATGTGACTGTATAAGTTAACTTTTTCTACGTTTGTACAGGGTTGTGGTTGGTGTATAGAGCGGCCGGTGAGGTTGCAGGCGTCGTAGACAGTGCGGCGCGGCGCGGGGCGGAACGGGGAGGGAAAGGGACGGGAGGGCGCGGCGGGCGCGGAAGAGCGCGGGAGAGGGATGGCGCGGGGCGGCGCGGCGCGGCGGCGCGATGCTGCGCGCCTCTCAGTCGAGACGCGAGGCCCGCCCGCCCTAGCCGCCCGCAGTGCCGCCGCCCGCCCCGCGCGTTTTACCACGCTTTATCTCTAATCTTAGCTCAGCGTACGATCGTTAATTATGGCCTTGTAGCTAAATCGCATACTCTGCAAATTTTGGTCATCTTTAAAGCCTCAGTAGCGCCTATTTCTTTTGAGTTTTCGTTCTACTCGCGCGTGTAGAGATTGGGTATTTTCGAAGCTTTCGGATGGACCGGAAGGGGTGGGGGAGGGGAGTCGACGGATTCGGAGGGTCGCGGGGTGCCGGACCCCTCGCGGCGCGGGGTTAGTAGGTTCGCAATGTCGTGTCGTCGCTGGTCGGAATGCATTCGCGAACGTAAAGTAGCGACCTGAGGTGTCGTCGCGTCTCACACCTGAGGTCGGTCACCTCGCTTATGAACGGAAATCTCGCGAGGTACGCTTAGATACTTCCTTGTTTCTTCAAAATTTTATAACTTTAAAACGAAATTTTTTTGGGTCAAATATTTGAAGCAAGGTCAATCTACTAGGTGTCAACGAACCCCTCGTCTGGGGCTCACGCCAGGTCGATGACGTCGAGGTCATCAGGTTAAGCTCATGCATTATCACAATTGACAAGCTCGATAAGGGACATTTCATTGCTCGACTATGCGGGCCTCAGCTGTGCGTGTGCTTTTCTTTACGTTTTCCTGAACAATGATCGGCGTTAAAAAAATTTGAGTGACTACGTGAAGCAAGAAGACGGAAGTGTGCAACGACCGACAGCGATCGGGGAGGCCGCCGCGTTAACCCTGCCCGAATTAGTGCAGCGGACGGGACCAAAATAGCGAGGCGGCGTGTACGGTTACATGCGGCGCGTCAATGTCGGCGCCGGCACGCGCCGCCGCGCCTCGCGCCGGTAAGCTTACACTGCGTCTGCTTGCAGGCCGGCGCGACCAGCCCTATATGTGGAGCCGCGGCCGCCCTCGTGCGCCCTCCGCGCGCCTCGCACCGCGCGCTCTCTCGGCCGCCTATTCCTGGACTCATTTGCTCCTCTATATACACGCTAAATTTTATGTTTCTTAATATAACTATATGATCTTATTCACCTCTTGTGAGTTTTGTTAGTGAACACTTACAAATCATGTTATGATATACAGCATTCGAATGAAAACCGTTTTGGAGTATTTAAAAAGAAGAGGAGTCTACTGATATGAAGATGCAGAGATGTGGTAGAAATTCAGAAGATCAAGAGGATAAGGAAGTTCAGGCGAAACGAAAGTGTTAGCGTTGTTCGCTTTAGCTGGTTGACTTCGGGTCAAATTGTAATTATGTATCATTTGGTCCCCTTCAACCAGCTGTAGTTAACATCTGCTTCGCTTTCTAACAAAACAGGGTTGGATAATATTTTTTTAAAGTACATTCCATAAGTGGCAATAATATAATAACTGTGTCCTTTAGTGGCTTTTAGAAAACTCTGTACATGCTCATATATTACAATAAAGTCCATGATATGTCGTTAACGCGTGTATTGGACTATATGCATTAATGGTCAAACTAAAATAGCTTATTGCATATATTTTTAAATAAAAATTAACCATATTTTAAAACGTACGGAAAAAGAATATGACGCGACAAGGTCCCATAAATTTGTGAATATTACACGACTATAAAATAAAATTTTCTTGTTATTTTAACTGCATTTATAAACGGTATAACTTTTAATGTTGGTTAAATAAAATGTATACCTAAAACATTATAATTGAAAGGAAGTTTTATTTCTATAAATTATAGGTTCTAGGAACAAATATTATACATATATCAAACAAAACATATAAATGTATCAGCGAAAAAGTATAACCAACGTTGAAACGATTTCCAAAAAGATCAATATTTTTTTTTTAAAAAACCGCTTTTGGGAACATATTATTAAAAAGAGATTTCTTTCTCTTTTTGGACTTGTTTTTTTCTTGATGATTAATATTCGATTAATATGCAAAAAACATCTAATAAATATTACACATTTGTGTAATAATTTATTAGATGTTTCAATATGTTTCGGTATGTATCGTATTTACGATAAAAATGAATAAAATTTTAATTTTAACGCCGTTTTGAATCGATGTCACAGAGGTATAATTTTAATCGGTTTATTTTTCATTGCTTACAATTTAGAAAAAAATCATTCTAAATAAAATTTCCGTTCGTAAAGTAAAGCAAAGCAACCTTTTAAGCGGTGCCCGTAAAAGAAAACAGGCCTTTCTTTTTAGGCCAATTTGCTATTTAGGTTCTTAATGAATGAGAAAAGATACGCACGCACTCGTCTTTATTTAACTCGTTTTTATCTGAAAGACTTTACTATTTCTTTATAGTAAAACCAAAGTATAAAAATAAATTGATAATGAAACAAAATAAGCCATTGACCTTAAATTTCGTTATAGCTCGAGCTTTTAAGGGATTAATAATTACAAAATTTATAAGGTCTGTTAAACCCTTTGATGAAGTAAACTGGATAGTTAAAATCTGAAGTGAAGCAGTTGTCATTTAATATTTCAGATGAATTGTAGGAATGTGTGTTTGAAGTAGTTTACTTAAAAAAAAATTACCTACAGACTGCTACGGTAGTAACAACAGTTTAATAAAATTAAAAAAATAACCTGTTAGCTGCAATACTAACATTTATTTAGTTAAATTTAATTTTATTTAAGATTTTACTATTTTAATTCGGATATTATATTCACTATTTTTTTTTCATTCACCTGCTTCCCCTGGGTGCAATAAGTTACTGCTAGATATACGCCTCATTCAATGAGTGGACTTGCCATAATCCCCACGCTTGGCAAGGTGGTTGGCACTCGTAACACTAGACCTCTGGTGCTGCTCGACAGACACTTAAATATTTTCAATCTGGAATTTTTGAGATGGTGCCACTATCTATCTGACGCTAAGCGGTTTTTTCATAGTCGACTCTTATGACAGGAACAGATATTATAATGAAACGATATTTCATAATGATATCATGCATCTTACTAGCCTAATATTACTTACTTTCTTTTCTATTAATATTAGCTTCTCTTGCATATTATTGTGAAAATGTTATCGTAATGATAGCGTTATACGTTGAGATTATAATTTCACGGGTAAATTGTAATATAGTTTCTACGGTTAATAATAACTTACTCTAAAAATGTTTACTATAACTGTGGTAGTTCATGGCTCGTGCGATCATGAGTGGCCTGGGTTTAATCACTGCTACCGGCAGTACTAAAATTCAAAAGTGGTTTACTACATACTCGGCGATGAATGAAAACATGATAAGAAAACCAGATTTTTTTAGAAATTAAAGAATATTTTGACGATATCTAAAGTCCGCCGAGTTGAACTGAAGTCAGCTTGATGGAAATATTACGGATTCAAGAACTCTCTTAAGACTTAAATGAAGCCTGTGGTCAACAGTGGGACATTAATAGACTGTTACCTTAATTAATTCTTCTTCTTTTTATCATCATCAATCTTTTAATAATACAACACCTGTATTTCTTCCAGGCATTACGCAAGGGCGAATTTAATTTAATCACCACGCTTGGCATTATTGTCGGTTTCGGCGTAGCATTTTTCGAAATAGTTTTTCCTTTTTATATTCTCTTTCAGAGATTTGCCCTAGTAAGTACTCTTATGAAATTCACGGGACGAGATGGAAAAACCGAAGTTTATCTTGCACCGTCGGCACACAGGTTTGCCTTGTTTCTTTGCCAGGTTGCCAACTTTGTTCAGAATTTTTATTTGTGAATGTATGTTTGTTTGGACGTATACACAGCTGAACCGATTTTGAAGAAATTTAGTGCCAAGAACTTTGAAGCCTGGAAAAGGACGTAGGCTATTTTTATTACAGGAAAGCCACGGAAGAATCATCCACGCGAGCGAAGCCGTCGGCGGAAGTAAGTTCAATATAATATAGCCTATAATCCGCGAAATAATAAGGGTTCACTATAGGGTATAATTTATTTATTTCCATACATACACATGATGGAATATTTTCATACACGATATTTATATAAACACTTACGCCCGGATGTCAGGCATAGGGAAAATATTCTTAAGTAGGATTTATCTATGGCATGACTCAACGCAGCCAAATAGGCATTGGCCACCCTCTTTTCGGGTCTCCGGATGAAATATCGTGACGGGTGGCGAGCCGATCGTATTTGTGTTTTTCATGGTGAATTCCACGTACACAACACACATATAGCATAAATTCATGCTTGTAATCCCTCACTGGGTAGGCAGAAGCATACTTCATATAGGCACGGGTAAATTGTCAGTTGAAGCACTAATTGTTGACAGCATTGAAATGTGACAATCTGCTAGTCTTTTGTCTCTCTTCGAAGATGAAGACAGGCATGAGTGTTTTATACGTATGTGTGATTATGTACATCATCCAAAAATAGGTTCTGCTTGTTAAAAAATAAGAGTAAATTGAAACGATTTTTTGAGTGAGCATTGAGTGTACTATACATACGGCGATTGTTAGGAAACAAAAGAAAGCTTCCGCACCGTCATAATAAATACAATTTTAACTTTTCTATTTTATTTTATATATAATATGACTAAAATAAGTTTTAATAGGATAACAATAAGATGAATTGATATTATTAGTATCTTAATATTAATAAAACTAGAGCCTGTTGTATAACCATGACATGCCAAATAATTTATTTACTAGCTGACATACTTTGTAGCTGTTGTCGTATTCTGGTTTTGTGTTTTCTGGCGAAATATGTGGTTATTTAACTGATTAGGATATTCAAATTAGATAGGTTATTCAAAATTCTTGAATTTCTTTGATCATGTTAAACAAAGGGCTTCTTCAATTATCCTCTAAAATGTTTAGTCTTAGAACGTAAAGAGACACTGTAAAATGATTGGTTATATCCGATGTACTGTGACAGAGCGCCCGGTATGCGAGCGGAGGGTCGCAAAAACGCCAGAGGCGGCGGCAGCCGCCGGTGGCGCGACTTCGTATCATAAATCAAAAGTCCCCGGGTACCCCCGCATCACATAAAATAAGTATGAAACACACAATGTTCTCTATTCGCAACATAAATCAAACGAACTTCAAATTATTCAATGTTCCTATTTACAGTAAATCTGATCAAGTAGTCTTTGATACATTCAAGTACGGAGATCAAAGCGACGTGAGTAGCGTAACTACGAACTCCTTTCACGTATAAATGTGTCGTGTGGAAGTTTAACATTAACGTTGTTTCAGTGCCGTTGGCGTGCTGAGGCGGCGGCGCTTTCCCCGAAATACGGCTCAGAAGGAAATCACCTGGCAGGCCATTAACCCAATTCACGGACGCAAAGACAGGGCGTAGACGCGCGGGTGGCGGTGTTGCGCCCGTTTTAATATCGCTTCGGTGCCGGTAATAAGATGGAAATAAGGCAGCGTCGAAGAAACCGGGCCAATCATTGCCATCCGCAACTTGCCACCAGCGCATCTATGTATTATTTAACCTACAAAATTATATTAAACTTATGCAAACTGTAATGCTATAAGAAAAAGCAAATTGCGAATCAACATTCATATTATTCTAGTATGTTCTCATTTAAGTAAGAGTGTAGGTAATATCGGCGATGGGGTTCGCTACCCGTCACTTTATATCTCCCGGAAAGGAGAAAAGTAGGTTGTGAAATGCCTATTAGCTACTCTGAGACGTGCCAGTATAGTAATATATAGGCAATAATAATCTATTCCTAATTTTTTACTTTAAAAAAAAAGTTAGACAAGTTTTTAAAACTAGTTTTACGAAAACGCAATTTAAGTATCGTGAGTATTGGAACTACAAAAGATAGGTATTACTACATTCTAGAGTAAGTAAAAAAATTAATTCGATTAAAAGTATTTAGTACATTATATAGTAGATATACGTGTATAAAACAAATGAAAAAAGATAATTTTCTCGTTTCATTTTATCAGCATTATGAAAATTATATCGATTGTGGCACATACTTCATAAATAAGTTCGTTTAGCTTACAAACTTATATGAGTATCAATAGGCAGTGACGTAAGATTTCATTTCCGGCACATTACTGCACAATGTCTGTTAGGAATTAAATATTTCAGGCAGACTCCATTCCCGCGAGTCAGTGCCTAGGTTGATGAAACGACACACTCCGTAGTCAGGAGTCGAGGGCAAATTTAATTATTGTTTGACTGGCATGCTGCACAGTTTAACACACACTTGTAAATGGTGAAGTACATTTTTGTGACTTTAAATGAATTTTTATGTCGGGTTATTACGACTACATAAGGATCTCTAGCTGTATTCGAATGGTAAAGTTCTATTAACTTTATCTTATATAAGACACGTTTAAATAACAAAAGAGTAAAAAAAAATTACGACGAATATTGTCAATGATTCTTTAGTTAATTATTTAGTATATTCACGAACTGATCTTTTATTATCAAACCAGCTCCTAATAGGAACTGTTATGATATTATTGGGAAGGGCGTTACGTATGAGTTTAGCTTGAATAATAAATAAAGGGTTGAAGTATCCTGTACTATTTTGTGGAATACGAGTTTTAAGTTGATTTAAGAAACGAGGAACTCTGTCATGAGAAGAGAGTAGAGAAAATATTGGAAATTATTCTAAAGATATGAAGGAGAATTAGTTGATGCAGAATATAATAATAACATAATTCTGGAGCTAAGCCTTTGATGAATAGAAAACCCGATAAGCTTAGAAGGGTAAGAAGAAACGTGGACATAATTACGTAAACCGAAAATGAATCTAATGATGTTGTTAAGAAGGCGCACCAACTTAAAATGACGTGATTGGGTAACAGATCTGCATAGTCAATATTGGGTAAAATTAAGTATTGAACATCAATAAGCTTAGTTTTAAAGGGTAAGAAATTTTTAAGACGATAGAGAGTTCGCAGGCAATACCTTTCCGGCTATTTTCAGCAACCTGAGTTTCCCAATTCAACGACTGTTCCAAATGCAAGTCCAGATATTTTACAGTATATGATATATTTTAAAGAATGGAATTAATGTTCCATTACAATAAACAGGAGCGAGTTTAATGGATTCAAGGTTATCATTGAAATTTATTATGCTATTAAAGAGATCGTTAATGTCTGATTGTACATAAAGCTGAAGATCTTCTGCATACAGATGGTACGAACAGTTGACACCTGAGGTGATAATGTTAACAAATAATGAAAACTTTGTAGGAGAAAGTATACCGCCATGCGCCATCCCTTTATCTACACCCGCCCAAGTAGAACACTGGTGTCCTAAGCGGGCTGACTGTTAGCGGATAATCTAAGATAAGTAAGTTTTATTTTAGAATCAAGTTTTAAAATGAGTTATCACTTCAGAGCATAACATATGTGTATTATTATATCTAGTGTAATCTTTTACTAACAAGAAAACAGTGTTACTGTCATGAATAAACTAGCCTAATAAAGCTAGTGTGACAATAACTTCTTTAGAGTTTCGCTCATACTAACAACCCTGGGCGGGCTGGTAGGAGATTGCAGCGTAGCTACTCTCGCACCAATAAGACAGCTTCCGGAAGGAACTAGTGGAAACTAGTCTTTGGTGTTTATTTTCGGAATTGTCGCATGGGTATTTCATACATATCGGCCGACAGAACGAGGAACTCTGTGTTGGTCAGTGCAAGTGAGCTTGACATTTTTTAGGAGAAGATGGTATATTCCCCAGCTTTTTGTCAAAAATAAGTTGAGTTAAATTTAAATACAAATCTGAAGCCATTTGATAGTCGTACAAATAAAGGAATAGGGCACTTGTGAATCGATCAGTTAATGGTATATGAATGAACGCGGGGAGGTTGAGGCTGCGGCGGCGGTACACAAGCTGGAATCTAATGGAATTCACTTGTACGCAAACAAGCCGCAGGCCACCCTTCCCTACCTGCGCGCCGCATACGTAGGATCGCACTACATCGCTCAAAAAGCTTCTGCCTGTCAAAGTTAATCAATGTTTAGTCTTCACCTTCATTAAGTACCAAATAAAATTTGACAAAAAATTATAATAATTTCGTACGAGTTTCGTTTCGTATCTTGGAAACGAGGGGATTTATACATAAAATAATATATAATTTAATAAATGGGAATAATAATATAACACTGAGTTCAAATATTTTCTTTGGGACCCTAATAGCAGTATTATCAGTATTTTCTTTATCATCACTAAAATTGTTAATTGTAAATTTAAGTGCTGAATTTGTCATGTGCTCGGCAGTGAAAAAAAAATATTGACTCCCTTTCTAAGAAGTATTTTGCGTTTAAAAAGTATTTAAAATAGTTAATAAAACTGGAATAATAGGCGCTACTATAGATAATTAGGAGCACTAGTCAAATTCACATATAATAAGTGGTGATATTACGGGGAGATAGAAAACAAATATGTGTCTTGTACTTAAACCTGATTGACGCGTTTAGAATTCCTTACATAAGCGCTCCGCTATAATATCGGAAAAGAGATCAGAAGTTAATCTATCGGCAACATTCCTCGCGTTTCGCCGGAAGGCACCGCCGAGCCGCCCGCCTGCCCGCTATGGCCCTCGTGCACGCGACCTGCCCCCGTATACCTATCAACTAATCGATCCCTTTGCAAATCATGGCTCAGCTCTATTTTGTACAACTAGAGCTCGGTTTTTGTTTTAATTTATCATTTCCGAGAACACTGCTCACAGTCACAATTCGACAATATATTAATTAAGCATTAATGTTGACGATCTCGTAGCTTTGTGGTAGGCGTATGGTACTTTGGAGCTACGGATCCCGGGTCCTGTTCGAATCCCAGCCAAATACAAAATGTATGTATGCTTACCGAAGTACTTACTCGCGGCAAGTGGGAAGGCGGCCTTAGATGCTGCCGAAAACAGGTCTCTGCATCCTCTGTCAGGTATTTGTGAAAATGCTTAATCCAGCATGTATCACCAACTGACGTTATTAAGGCATACAATGACTAAATAACAAAAATGATTTCATTATAATTATGAAAGACTTTAAAAATGCCAATAAATTGTTCTTTATTCATATTTCGTATTGGATTATTTTATTGGAACACAGCTATTGTTTCCGCATTCACAGCTGTGCCCAATAAACGAAGTGGACACAATTGAATTACAATAATGCACACACATTTTGTTATACATTGTAGCATTAGATACTTTTATATTATGGTACGACACTTGTATTTTAATACAATATTTTTCGGTATTGTAAATGATAGTATTTTATGTAATAAAGGTCTTCTTTCAGTAAAAACAGTATAAATTTGCTACATAAACCATGTATAAAGTGTAGGCGATGAAGAGCATTGAAACAATATTTCAAAATTCTTTTATAAACGCCTTACGGCTGCACCTGTCTCCTCTGTCTACTTCGTAAAGTACGATTCGATGCCGTCCCAACCCCTCCTTTCTATAAAGCTTCGGCCAACTTTTAACTCGCGAAAACCGGACAAGTGCAGAATTTCTTGGAAGATCACGTTTCCAGATGAAAAACGTGTAAGCGAGAAATCCACGATGTGGGTGTGCGGCACTATGAACCAATTACTAATATTATATTTTATGAGGTGTTGATGTACCACCGTTTTTTATCCAAATAATTATCACATTTTGACGTGGTAACATTCAGACTGATAAATAGGGTTCTTGCGACTTATGGTAAATAAGTTACGGCGAGTCAGAATGTACTGGGATGGGTTTTCCTGTCCCACTAGAGTCATCGGCATTAAGCTCACCAATGGTTACACTAATACTAAAACTATGTCGTTGTATATAAAAAGCTACAGCTACGATTACTAAACATAATTTAAAGTAACACAAATGCTAAGATATAGATTATTAAATTTTAAATTGATACAGTTAAATCAGGGATATTTACACAAAGGAATAAAGAAATCGAATCAGGTTAGAAAACGCAATTTATATACTTTGTATTTAAAAAAGATTTTAAAGACACGTACCTATAAACAGTGATCAAGTTATTTTGTTGCAAAGAGAATGTCATCTTCATTTAACATAATTTTCAAGTGATTCAAGTAATACAGAGGTTGCAGTGCGTTGCTGTTCACGTGTTGGAGGGAAGAGAGCGGGGGCGCCGCCGTTCGCAACGGGGAATAGATTCCTTTAGTCACATTTATGGCTAATATATTCATGAAAGTTTCGCAAAAATATTTCTGGGCGACTTTGTTGTTATGAGTACGACGCAGACAAAACACGAGCCCGTATCGAGCTGATATTGGGAGACGTCCGCTCGCGATGTCTTTGTAAGCTAAAAAGATGACGCACAAATATGTCATATTAGTTTACATCGATAATTTAATGTGATAATTGTAAAAGTTTATTAATTAATACACTAATTCAGTGAGATGGTGAGATTAATATTATGCTTATACTATACTCGTGTTCCTAAAATCACAACTCCGTACAATAAAAAAAACTAAGTAGCAGTTTATATTCGCCCCACAGCTGGGACAATACCTTCACTCAATTTAGAGAAGATTTTGGAACCGGCTGGAGTTTTCAGTGCGTAGGTACACCACGAACTGTACTTTTTGTTTGAATCTACGTCACGATGTCTTATTTCATCGTTGAGCACGTGGTAAATCAATATTTAAAATTCCAATTCGAATTTAAGTAGTCCCCGTACCGGGAATCGAATCCAGGTAACACGAAATGGCAATTAAGTTCAAAGATATCTCCCGGCCCCCTGATATACGATGCCTCTAAGTAACATTATTACAAATAAGTTGTTAATATTTGTTGTTGAATATTGTTGGTGGAGTAACAGCAAAGTCATTTGTTAGGAATAGGAGAAAGGAGTATAATGAAGAGGCCGGGCGCACGTAGCGGTGTGAAATATTTCGGAGATGCAGGGGCAGCGGAGCGGAGTAAAATAGCGAGCGGGCGGAGTTCACGTCACGGGCACGCGGCGGGCGCACGCGACGTGCCGCGCAATTTCCGCTTTCCTTTCAGATGTGACGCGACGCTCGCGCCACCGTCCCTTCCCAACAGAAATCGAGTCAACGCTGTGTGTTTTATCTCATCCACCCGGGACTAGACATCTGCTCTTCGTTTCTTTCCTATATTTCCGATATATCGACTCTCTTAACTTTAAACAATGAATCTCCCGTTAAAAAAGGTGCAGTTAATAGTAGATTTCCCAGTGATAGATCTGTCCGAGTGAGGATTGTAAAGTATGATGACAATTTCATTGTGAATTTTAAGTATTTAGTTGTGTAAATATTTGACTAGGATTTCTATTTAAAAGATGTCGGTGAGAAGGGTATAACACATTAAATTCGGCGGCATGATTTATTTTGGTCGTGGCTCTTTCTTGGCTCGCAGGGAATGGATTTAATAATTATGGGGTAAAGAAGCGAAGCGTGTGGGGTCTTGGCGGAAGGATGGAGTGGGGCAGGGCGCGATTAAATCGCAGGCGTTTCGGCATGTTACAGGAAGTGGGTCAAGCGGCGCCGCCCGTGCTATTTATTGCGTTTCCGACTAAATTGCAATAGCTATCCAAGATTTGAAATCAAACGTTCTACTTTCTTTTCACCTAGCTAAGTTAATAGAATAATTGTTTTCTGGGATCATAGAAATAGTATAGTAAACATGAGTGTAAAGGAAATTAAACTATAGATGTTTAGAAATAATTTCAACGAAGGCTCACCACATCGGAGGTCGATAAATGCATACCATTAAAAGTGCTTTTCGTCTGCTAGCGCTCGCCGTTCAGGCGGGCTAAGTCTTAGTCGCTCTGCAATTACAGTCAAGTGCCTTTAAATGAACCGAGCTCTCGAGCACGGCGCATCGCTTCGCACCCGACTGCGCCCTCTTCGCCGCCATGCCATCTCCACTCAGTGTTAATTTGATTTCAAACGATTATTTCATTCGCATGCACGTGTCTAAATATGAAACGCATGGCGATATATTTTTTTTTTCTTATGCATTCCGATCAGTAAACAAATAGTAAAATGGTAACCATTCGAGTTTATAACTTTTTATTATTACCTTTGTCGATCTTATCACAAAAATACGAGTATTTACGTACAGCGAACTCAACTCAGAAAAAGAGACGCCTACGAAAAGATTTATTTTCATGTATTATTCATTCACGTGTCCTCGAACGTTTTCATCTCTATGCGGTATTTTGGCAGTGCGATAATGATATTTGTCGTAAATGCCGTTATGATATCTACAGTTACAATATATAATATAGAAAGCAGTGAATGCACAGTCTTTCGTAAAATTAGTGGCTCTGGAGCAACAGCAAGGCAGCAATATGAACCAATTAAATCTATAAATATATCTAAAACTCGTATGATTTTTGGAACCGGCTCTTATTATCATATAATCATATATGTATAGGTATATATGTATATAAGCACTTACGCCAGTCACTTATAGGAGTAGACAGAGATCAAGGATTTCCATAGTTTCTCACAACCCAATTTTCGCTTCTTGGGCCATATAACATGACGGCCGGCGGCGAGCCTCGGGTGTGACCACAGAAGATTGTTATGAGATTTCCATGGCTTTTTCCGAATTCCTACGCCACCCACGGAAATAAAGGGGTGACAGATTCTTATGCTGGCACTAAAATATAAAATGAAACATTTCAGTTTCATAAAAACAAATTGTATTGTTTATAACTGTCCTTATTATATCGAATTCCGGAGAGAAACGCGGTCAAGAGCACTAACAGGTTCATAATTAGGATCTTATAAGGGCAAAGCACGATATAGTTCTAAAATAATCATGTGTACTAATGATCAAAGTGAAAAACATGTTTCTTCATTAAATTTATTTCGGTACATTTATTGTGAATATTATTTAGTCCCAAAAAAAGACCGTGAATGATTTTACAAGTGAAATAAGAGACTAGATTGTATCGATAATAAATTTAGTTGGCTATTTCGAGTGGACGTTGCTCTTTTGGTAAGATTAGTGCAAAACGCGCGACGGCCTGTATATCCGAAGATATTGATTTTGGAAAGTGGCCAAAAAAACTCCTAGTGAAGGCACGCGTCAACTGCCGCGCTGCCCCGGCCCCGCCGTCAACCCTTTTACCAATATTAAATTCTGTTTTGCCACTTCACGATTCCACAACTCTAAAAATACTGTAAATTCTGTATATCTAAATATACTATCTGTTTTATATCAACCTTGGTATATTTTTGCAGGCCTGGTACCAGTGGTGGCCATCTGTTAACAGTTATTTTTTCAATACGATTTTCTGTAGGTTTCTATTTACAAGAAAGTTTTTAGTGAAGGAATTGTATAACTGTGTGACCACCGGCGGGCCAGTTAAATAGATAGCTAATGAATTTTCATTTCAGAGTTCTAACTCCTTGATTACTTTACAGAATCTTGTACAAACATTTTTCGAAGAAGGGTTAATCCGAGCTTTACTTTCAAAATAGAACATTTGCTTGATTGAAGACAGGACACGACGACTTCTCGGGAAGTACAAGTTCTTCGAATAGTTATTTGTTTAACGTTAAAGTAAAATGTTTTCAGCAACAGTATAATCTATACGATAAACTTGTAAAAATAAGTATTTACTTATTATCGTTTTTGTCAATAGTCCACTGTGTTAACATTAAATTATATTCTTAATTCATTTAGAATCTTTATCCTGGGCTTATAGCAGCAAATTTTTGGATTACAGATTTTCAAAGCTTAATTGTAAGTGTAATTATTCTACTACTATTGGAATATTTTGATTGTAACTTCGTCTCTGACACCGTGTTCAACAGTAACTAGAAAACGAGGAGGTATCGTCTAACAAACATCGTTATCTTTATGGTGAGCATAAAAGTATGCAAGTGCACATGTTTATATATAAGTCAGGTATATATTAACTCAGGCTAAGAACCTACCTACCCATAGGAGTAGACTGGAATAAATAATTGTATATATTTTTATAATATTTTCTTACTTCGCAAATTACCACACAGCGATACACTTTTATAAAATTATAAAATTTTTGTCTTTAATAAAAACCGGGCAGATAATAGCAAAACGTAACTTTATCATTACTTAAACGTATTATTATTTAATGCGAAATATCACATACAATTTATTTAAGTATAAGAAAAGATTGGCGAGAATTAAAAATATACATGAGTTCTCCGCGATTTACTAAATCTCACTGTTATTATACTCGTACATACGTTCTGTTTTAAACTTTATGTTGTTAGAGTGGAAGCACGTATTTACAAAAGAATGAGTAAGGAGTGACTGTCCGCAAAGTTTTCTGTAGCAAGAGCGTCTCTATTTTTCTCTATGAGCGAGTCTGTTTCCGTTTATCTTTGGTTACTTTTTTGTTAGCGACAGTTTCTTTTCTTATATTCTTTCGTTGCATTTGTCGCATTGGTATACGTGGACATCTCATAGTATGTTCACATTTATAACATGATTTAATATTTATACCTAACAGGTTCTCGTATATAATAATATTGTATTGAGCTGGTGACTAGTGATGTAGTAGTACTGATCAAAAATATATTAATGAATGGAAAGATGATATGCAACTCGCTATACAATCGAGCATTTCTCGTAGTATTAATTGACGCCTCGCTGAGCTCGGTCTTAAATTGGTGTAAATCCTCAAGGTACAGATCATGCCAACCGGGCGTCGGCTCTCAACGTACCTCCTCCAATTACTTTAATTAAAACAATACCACGGCACCAGTGCTTCGTCGACTCGCCGAGTCTGTTTCCCATTTCCCTATTTAAATACGTAAACGAGCTCGTAGCTCGCGCTTAGCATGCAAGATGTTACTGTTCCTTGTAGATACTGCGACTATATGATCAGACACCTGTGTGAGGCTATGAATTAATTCAGAATACGAATATTACGTTGTACACCTTCGGTATACAAAATTATTTTACAATGTGAATTGAGAGTAAGTTAATTCTAATTAACATAACGCGACTCTTTCTCCGTTGTTTATTATATAAAAATGTACATACGAACACCTTTTTTTTAATTGTTAAAAAAGTGGAGTAGTAATTTATACTGATCTCTTTCAGTCTTTGAAGCGAGAGGAGAACCTCTAGAAAGAATCGATTAGAAAATAGGGTTGATTCCGGGACTTCGAAGCTAGTAATTTACTCTCGAGTTGGCTGAAGGCGACACCTGTCGACCGAAGTGACGGCTGATAATGCGACGCGCGCGCCATTCAAGCGCAGTGGAGCGCGACGATGCGAATCTCGATGCTATCCACTGCTTTTGGAAAAGCTCATGTTTCTAAGTCATTGCGTAAACGTTGTCTACTTCTATTACCTAAAATTTATAAGGCCTCTTTTTTTAAATAAAGCGAATTTAAAGATCAATGAACTTAAACCAATATTTGCTGTTAAAGAAGATTTACATTTATCATGTAACCTCTAACGGAGGTTATATAAAGCAGCTTAAGCCGAATATCATCTGCGGGATTAGAGTTTACATGAGGTCGGGAGCGTCGCAAGGCGGCACGATACAGCACA